>OZ001665.1:15494616-16694616 GCA_963924145.1 Pyrausta purpuralis
CAAGTAAGTAGGTCAAATGTATTTGTCATTTACTTGAAATTTCATAAAAAAAAACATAGTGACTTGAATTGTCATGGAAGTGGTCTTATGAAAACCGATTTAAATAAAGATACTAAATGCTATTTTGGTAGGAGAATGAGTAGATCAAATGTCAAATAAGGTTATTAAACACTTAAATTGTCGATAGAAGTGTGATCCCACTCACTAATAATAGGACCCTACTGAAGTGAAGAACCGATTAACACAGCTAATAATAATATTTCGAATATATATGATACAAGGTTTTATAGTTTTATGGACAACAGCACGTCAAGGTAAACACAGCGGTATCTTATACATTTGTCATAAGGACTATTTTGCAACAAAGTGGGTATCCTGATGTGTTGGCCACTGTACACTTTTTTAAGGTTGTCTATTGCTTAGTATGTACTTAATAATTATCAATAAAATCAAAAAAGATTTCATCGTAATGTATGTATTTTAAAATTTTAAACTTTTTTTCTTCTTTTGAAAGATAATTGAGTGACATGGTAAATGAGTTGAGTATAAGTGAGAATAAGACAAATAGTGTGTGAGGTTATTATTTTTCATAACAACCGCCCTTAACCCATTTGCACTAGTGTGGCACACTTCTTGAGACACAATGAAAATATTTTTTTATCCTTTCACCGGTGCGTGCTGTGGCGTAAAACCAGTCGATGGAGTGATTGGATTATTGGAACCAATTGAAACGGCTATCATTAGCAGTAGCATATTGGTATCCAGTTCATTGTTTTCACGGTGTTCGTAATTTGAGTTCTGACACGTAATGAGCTCAGTTAGTGACACCTTCCGTTTGGTCTCCTTTTGTTTCACGCCATTAACTTTGCGTTTTGTTTTTCTTTATTCCTAGCGACTTTGATTTGAACGTTTTCAACAGGAGAGAGATAGTCTGTTATTTGTCGGACATGGTCTATCTTGATGCATGGTGCATTGTTACTTATCCTTAGGTGCTTTAGGGGTTGCATTGGCTTGCAACCTACATTTAAAAAAAAAGGTTTGTTAAAGTAGTGCAATATTTAATCTCTTTTTACAGTCTTCAGCGTAACAGACTAAAGACTTCATAAATATCTTTAGCATATTATGGTATATCCACACCGCCCGGCGGCACTTGCCGGCGGCCGTACCGCTTATGCCGGAGCGACTGCCGCTGATGTCGTAGCGGCTTTTCCCATCGTATTTGAGAAGTACGTATGCCGCCAGCATTCCCGCCGGGTGGTGTGGATACACCATTAGGCTCAATTTCGTGTCGATGGTAATGGTTAAATGTCGTTACTAGCGGTTGAATATTAAAGATTGTGAATATTTTAATAAAAACATACTTTAATTAAATATCGCAGTGGCTATTTTAAAGACCAAGGTATTTTTTCTACTAAATACGCAATATCATAACCGTTATGTATTCAACCGTTGGTAACTACATTTAACCATTTCTGTCGATCCTGATTCATCATCATCATCATCATTCACAGCCAAAGGACGTCCACTGCTGAACATAGGCCTCCCCCACGGCCCCCCACAGCGACCGATCACCAGCGGTCTGCATCCAGTTTGATCCTGCGATCTTATTAAGGTCGTCTGTCTATCTTGTTGGTGGACGTCCTACGCTGCGTCTTTGGTCGAAGGGTCTCCAATCCAGAACTTTCCTGCCCCAACGGCCATCAGTTCTTCGCGCTATGTGCCCTGCCCATTGCCACTTGAGCTTACTGATTCTCAAAGCTATGTCCGTTACCTTAGTTCTTCTACGTATCTCTTCATTTCTGATTTGATCACGTAGAGTCGTCGAGAAACACCCAGCATAGCCCGCTCCAACGCTCGTTGTGTGATTTTGAGCTTCTTTATGAGGCCCATAGTTAGAGACCATGTTTCGGATCCGTATGTCATCACTGGTTGAAGACTTTCGTCTTTAGACACTGAGGTAGATGAGATGAGAAGACACTCTTGCGTAATTTCCCGAATGCTGCCTAGCCTGATCCTGATTACACATTTGTTAAATATTCATTCTTAAGAGAACTAAATAAATACAGCAACGTTTAAGATGCCTATTAACTTTCAAATGTATATTACATCCCGAGATATACATCGATATCGGTATTCTAAATTGACCATTTTCATATTACTCCAGGTTGACAAATTTTAATAATTGAGAAGAGTTTTAGACCACTGAATACCGCCAACGTAAAATCGTTAGCAAGCGTCAAAAATGTCTTGTTCAGTCTGATCAAGACATTCGATACCTTTCAACTGCCTTCTTTCAAGGCCAATAACCTCTTTTATTACAGCGTTCTGAACATTAATTTAAATAACAAGACCACCCCAAAACAATGCAGAGTGCCTCTCGAATCAATCGCACCATTATAGATCCAATTTGTTAACTGGTGTCGTTGTTGACAACCGATTCGCTGGTATCCGCATTGAGGATACGGAGTTCGGTATTTTTATTCGTGTAACTGTACCATATGTCTTGTAATCAAATTGACACGATCACTTTTCTGCACCAGCAATTCTGAAATCACTTAATTGAGAGCACTCGCTAGCTAGATTTGTGAACGTATTTTTGAAACAATCTGTTCGCAAGCGTTCACCATGGTAAGGTTTGTAAGACGCCACCATTTAGAAACGTATCATTTATTAGCTACCTTATTAAGATCGTCCCCAAGCATACAAAAGACTCCTAAACGGAAACGATCCTAGTATTATAGTAAATAATAAAAAATCAACGGTTATTTTTTTGTTGATATAATTATTCATTTTATATAATGAATAACTGGTTAAACTAAAAAATAATTCGCTATGACTTCTCGTTTTCGAGAAATCCTGAGACAAACATACGAACGTACAAATATACAAACATACACACACTTACGAAAATTTGCCTTACAACAAGTAACCATACTAAAATGTTATCAGATTCTGACAATATCACATACATACGGATCGAATTGATCACCTCCTTTTTTTTGAAGTCGGTAAAAATATTTTTACAAATCAATCTTGTCATATTATTGACAACCATTACAACCACACATTTCCTCAATCATGTTTATGTATTTTACATGCGTGAAGTACGTAGAAGTCAAAACGATTGCATAATCAATCACCTACCAAATCCCAATTAATAGTTCAAACTACATTCTTCGCCTGTTTCCCTGTTGCAATCTGAATTTACGCTTCCTAAACCCAAATGCCTAAAAAGGCATGCAACATGTAGTAATTAAAATGCCAACAGACGTTCGCACCAGCTAAAACAAACAGACAAAACGTAAAAAGCCTTAATTGATGACAATTGCACAATAAGTCAATAGCCGAGATGAACTTGCATTTGTTTGTTTACGAAAACCAAAATAAACACAATCACCTGTCGAGATGAATGGATAAGCTTTGCGAAGCGCATCTATCCTTGTTCATACTTCACATTTTTCTATCACCCATCTCTTTCGCACACGTATACAAACGCTCACGCATCCCAATTTCAAAGCTCTAACAGTAGTGACCGATCTTTGAAAGAGTGAGCTTGTGTCTCGCGTCCTAAATTATTCCGCGCACGTGATCGTCGGGTGCTTTAGAATTCGAAATTTGAATGTGATTCCTATAGATCGTTACCGGGATTTTATTTTTGATTAGAGCAATATTTTCTTCTTTGATTTTATGTGGTGTATGAAAACAATGATATATTATTGAGTGATGGAGCTGTTTGTTACAAACTGTTTGATGATAAGGTAAGGTTTTCTAAGTATTATTTTGTGTTGTGCGTCGGATAGGTTTTTAGGCTTATTTTTTGTATATACCTAAACTTCAATTATTAAGGCAATTTTGTTAATTGAAATCAGTATTATTTACTAGACGCAGGAAAATGTTTCAAACAATTTCTCTCAATTCGAGACTCAAATGAGTTTCACTCGTAAAAATTAATATTGCTATGGATTCATCAGTTAATATTAGGGTACCTAATTCTAAACAATATATATTATTGTTGTTGCTTTATAATATATTTTTTAAACTAGAGCACAATTATTTCAATTAGAATATTTGGCAGATTTCTTGACACAGCAAAAAGATATCATGAATAAATAAGAGCACTAGACAATATTAAAAATCTAAAGATGTCTAGTCATTCCCGTCTTGTGCAATCAACGTCATAAAATGTTTTACTTTTTCGCTGTCTTAAATGAGTTGACGTAAACGGGAGTGTATTTCGTAGCTTAATTTGATGAAAGGTTGTTATGCGTCAATCATTTGTGTCACTCGGTATCTTATGAGGGGTAGGAGAACAATTAAACGAACATTGTATGTACAAGCCGGTAATGATGTTAAAAATTTAGCGCGTGACTGAAAACAGTCTTAAATGGAGATCATTTTAATGTTAGATATTTGTTTTAAGTTGGAATGCACGAAAAAAACTATATTATACATCAAAATTATATATTTACATTTATCTATACTAATATTATAAAGCTGAAGAGTTTGTTTGTTTGATCGCGCTAATCTCAGGAACTATAGGACCGATTTAAAAAAAGTACTTTTGTGTTGGAGAGCTTATTTATCGAAAAAGGCTTAAGAATACATATAAAACATTATGCTGCGATACGGAAGGAAAGGGGGCAAACACAAGTCGCGCGGACGAAGTCGCGGTGGACCGCTAGTAATAAATAAATATCAATTATCATCATTATCAGCTAAAGCACGTCCACAGCTGAATATAGGCCTCCCCTACGGGTTTCAGGTAATTTTATATCGATAAATTAAGCAGTTCATAGTAAGTAATAGTAACCAGTTTTTTCGGATGGATTCTTTCTACTCAAGTAAAATCTACGTGACCGTGATGATTAAATAAAAAGACAACTCAGATTAAAGTTATTTTATTAACTTCTGTTTACTTCAGCTTATTAACAGACTGCATGAAAAGGAAATAAAAAAATAAAATTAAATTGTCACTAATAACATATGTAGATTTCGTACTTAAGCCTTACTATAATAAGGATTTATCATACTTTTTATGTATTTAAATAACGATGTCATTAGAACAATCTGTTGAGACAGTTTTCCATTTTTTTAAAATTGTTCCTAAAAAATACTCTTTTTATTTTTTCAGGTACTCCAAAATAAAAGTGAAAGCACAAAGTGAAGTGTCAGTGTGCTAGTGAAGTGTCAGTGTGCTAGTGATGTGCGGATACGCAGTGAAAGTTATCGATATCGACAAATACGCGAGATAGTGCTATCGACTATGGTGCCGTCTCGGTCGCACGTTCTGCCCAGTGTGATGATTGGTCTTCTACTCCAATACTGTGTGGAGAGCCAGCAGGAGATATTGATTGAGGAATCAGGTGAGTTTCGATTTAAGTAATATTTATTAAATACTTACGTATCACGCCCAGCCCCCTTTTGTGGCAATTATCTTATTTGGAGCCAAGAAAATACCACACACCAAACACCAAAGTTAATGCCATGAAAATCGGTCCATCGGTTATTGAATTATAAGTGGTGTAACACGAATTTCCTTTATGTGTATCTTAAAGAAAGAAGATGATGATATTTAAAGAAAGAGTTGCAGGAAATATCAATTAGTTATATTTTTTAATCCTAGGGTTTATATAGTTTATAAACATGGCAAGATAGCTAACTCCGTTAAGTGTTTATTACACTACTAGAAAGTAGATAAGGTTTAAAGATTTCATAGTATAAAAATAAATATCATTATTGAAGATCACAAAGTACCAATTTGTTATAAATAGGGTTTATATTTTGCCAAGCAGTTGGCTGATGTAGGTAAAGAAAAACTGCCATAGTGTCGTGACAGCGGTAAAGCAGACAGATTAGCACTTTTTTAATTACCAATATATATAAAAATAATGTATTCAAGTAATTCCATTTAATTACGTCAATCGAATGTATGTCAGATAATTAATAAATCGTCTGATCGCAGCGGCGTCAGTAGTTTGTTATCAACGCTCATTGATATTATGACAACAGTAATTATAATAGATTTATAAATCAATTAATTACGTCATTCGACGCCTCACTGAACCTAAGGGGTCAATTTGTGATAGTTATTTCTTGATAAAACGATACCATCTTGTTTAGCGCCCCTTTCATCTTCGTGCAGAAGAAAGATGTTCTTAAATATTTATTGTATTTTGTTACTATACAAACTTCATATGAACACTCGGCCACCAACATATTGGCTAGCACATTGGGTAAGCGTAAGACACAGAGTTCGATTACTTGTATGAAACCGTTAATCTGATATCGTTCATAATAAAAGCTTACAATTACACACAAGCATGGAAAGCACAATAATTTTCATTAAAAAATGAAACAAAAGTTTTTGTTCAAAATATTAATTTAAGTACAATTCAATACAACAAAAATCTATCATTAACTACTCGCAATGTAATGCCAAAAAATATTCCACGGCAAACGTCATTTTAGAGAAATATTTCAATTACTTCATTTCAAACAAATTGCGTAGGAATAAACCAAAGGGACAGGATGCCAGGAATTTTACGGGAAGTTTTCTTATTAGATAGGGTTCCCCTTCTTATTAGACTTTATCGTTTTGGGAATATATCCCAAATTATTATGCGACTAGTGTAGCCGTATGTATAATATTACACTGAATTATCTTAATATTTTTCTAATAAGTAATCTAAATAAAATTATACGGAAGGTGTTTTGACTGCCGGCTTGTGATTGGCCAAGCTTTGGCCAATCACAAGCACTTTCCGGCGCTTAGCTCGCCATCCCCACTACCGTGTCGGCTGGCGTGCTACGCGTGGACGGAGCGGCAGTCGTTATTGGGCAGTGGTACTTTGCACTTGTGCTAAGCTTAATTTATGCTAATATTATCAGTGAAATAATTAATTGTGGAGTGTTAATAAATAATTTGTATAAATAACGATGGTTTGAATTGAGAAGATCCTGCCGGGAGTCTAGCTTCTGCTTCAGCTCAGAAGTGGGATAACTCACAAAAGGTACTGTGATTTTTCTTTTATTTTAAACAATTTACTTTCTGTGCCATCTTAGATGATAATAATATCTATCAAATTAGGCGGTAGTGGTTAGGCAGGACAATCCTTTGAAAGCGTCGTGTCGTATAGTAGAGTTTGGTCAGGGCTACTCCCTGATAGCGATGCTGTACGTATGCACGTTGATAAGGGTCCTTTTACAAGTGTTTGATAGTAGCTATTCGTTGAGAACGTTATGTCGTACGGTAGCGTTTGGTCAGGGCTACTACCTGATAGCACCGCCGTACGTATGCACGTTTGATTTGGTTTCTTTTATACGCTTACAACTATTTAGTAGTAGTTATCCCTTAAGAACGTTGTCGCACGGTAGCGTTTGGTCAGGGCTACTCCCTGATAGCGTCGCTGTGCGTATGCACGTTTGATTGGGATTCTTTTACAAGTATTTAATAGTAGCTATCCTTTGAGAACGTTGTGTGGCATAGTAGCGTTTGGTCAGGGCTACTCCCTGATAGCGCCTCTGTGCGTATGCACGTTTGATTGGGTTTCTTTTACAAGTATTTAGTAGTAGTTAGCCCTTGAGAACGTTGTTTTGTACGGTAGCGTTTGGTCAGGGCTACTCCCTGATAGCGCCGCTGTGCATATGCACGGTTGATTGGGAATCTTTTACAAGTGTTTAGTAGTAGCTTTTTCGCGAGAACGTCGTGTCGTATGGTACTGTTTGATCAGGCTAAACTCTTAACGCCACTATGTGCGTATGCGCGTTCGATTTACATAATTTAGTTCTTGTCTATACAGTCAGTCTCGGTAATAAAACTAGAAAGTGGAATTACCTAACACTAATAATTTTGACAAAAGTTATCAAACCTGCATTTAGATTATTCAGTTACGGCTATAGGTATAGTTTCAATTTTGTTTCCACTCTAAATAAAATACTTTTTAGTAAGACCAAATACGGGAAAGTCTGTCCCTCTGTTATCTCTTTCAGATCAACCAATGCCGGATAAGTCTCCTACTTTACCGGTCCCGCTGAGTGGCCGGTCGGAACGGAGCTCAAGACCCCGCAGCCGCAATTCTTCGGAGAGTAGTGAAACTAACAGTACTGGCAGTGGACGTAGAAGTCGCGGGTTGTCTCCTCGACGGGTCTATAAGAAGCGTGTCACTAGTTCTCGCGGACGAAGAAGCACCAGCCGCGGGCGGTCTCGTTCCCGTCCACCTGCAGTTCGCTATCAGCGTCGACGTGTAGGAAGTGTTCCCGACCGGGTGAGTCCTCGCTATAAGCGTCCGTCCAGAAGTCGCTCCCGACAACGATCTCGCGATTTACGTAACCGTTATCACAGAAATGACCCTAATAGTACGTCGCCTCCTCAAGATGAATATGGATCAAACCAGAGGAATAGTGAGCGAGCTATTGCGCTGAGAAATCAACGCGATAGAAACTTCAATTCTCGCTCCAGAAGTCCGATGCGTGATGCTTGTCCAGAACAGCAGAAGAATCAATCTTTGACTAATGTTACTATCTCTCAACTAGTAGAAGCGCTCCAAGTTATAAAGGGTAGCTCCACTCATGACAGTTTTCCTCTTAGTTCTCTACAAAATGTTATTCCTGAATTCGACCCCGCTCGTCAAGAGCAAACAATTAATATGTGGTTACATAAGGTGAATGAGTGCGCTACCATTATAACTGGAGCGAAAGGCAAACTATTCATTTTGCTCTGCCTAAGTTAAGTGGTGTGGCAAAGAAGTGGTACGAGGGTTTAAATACTCTTCTTTTCTCGTGGAGTGAATGGCAACAAAAACTTAAAGCTGCTTTTCCAAGTGATGAGAATTATGGTCAATTACTTACTACAATGCTTGCTAGACGCGCTCGTTTCGGAGAGTCCCTCGAGGACTATTTTCATGAAAAGGTACTGTTACTCAATAGATGTGGTATACACGGTAAAAACGCTATTGATTGTATAATTTTCGGCATTGACGATCGTAGTGTTAGGCTCGGTGCCGAGGCCGCTCAGTTCGATTCTAGAGAGAAGTTACTGTGTTATCTTAGAAATACTAAAGGGGGAAAACAAATGTTACGGATAAAAGAAGAGTTAGAAATTTTGAACCTAAATTAGATAATACCCAGGGCAAAAGTGCTTTAGTAAGTAGCAGCGTAAAACGAGCGAACATAAAATGTTATAATTGTAATGGGGAAGGTCAATATAAATCGGATTGCCCTAAACCCATTGTAAAATGTGATAAATGTCTTTTGTTTGGTCATTTAGCAGAAAAATGTACAACCGATGGCAACCGTATTACTAAGGTTAGAAATAAAACCGTTATGTCAGTGTCTTCCGGTATATCTCCCGATAGCAAGTAATTTAAAACTGCTTTAGTCAATGGAACAAGTAAACGTTGTTTTATGGATTTTGGTAGTCATGCTACTTTGATTAAGGAATCGGAAATCAATGACATCAAATGTGAATGGGCCTTCGATGATACTTCCATTGCTTCGCGGTTTTGGTATGAGCGCCGTTAGAGCCTTACGCAGGGCGAGAGTTAATGTTATCATCGATGGTGTTGAAGCTATACTAGAAATGTATGTAGTGCCTGACGGTGTAATGAATTTTCCTCTTTTGGTCGGTCAGTCTTATACGGAGCAACCGCATATTACATTTAAGAAGGATTCTGACAGTCTCCAGATTCTTCCTGCACATCCTAAGTTAGACTTACTCTGCAACGAAGATACTGTCGTTAAGGGTTTAACTACTGTACAAGTGAAGTCCAATCCAAGTTACACGGGCGATGTTTACGTAGATGAGAGCTTAAGGTTGAAGATTAACAACGAGCATTGTCTGATTCAAGGAATATTTTCGTTAAGGGAGGGCTTAGGTCAGGTTCTGGTTAAGGGGTCGTCTTCTAAAGATTTTGTTTTAAGGAAGGGATCCATAGTAGCAAGGTGTGTCCCAGCGAAAATGGATAACGATTTCCTTCCTGAGTTGCACGTTAAGCGTCTCACTACTGGCAACGGTTCTCTAATAGACTCTAAAGACTTAAATGTTGACCCTAGCCTTGATAACGAGGATATTTCAAATCTCACGGCGCTATTAAATAAATTCAGGCATTGCTTTGCTTTCACTCTCGAAGAGTTAGGTAAGACGGACACGACTGAAATGACTATAAAATTAAAGGATGATACGCCTGTCGTATTCCGGCCATATAGGCTGTCAATACATGAGAGGTCCCTAGTGCGTAATATGGTAGACGATCTAATGAAGCACGATATTGTCCGACCATCTACGTCATCTTACTGTAGTCCGATAGTTTTAGTTAGGAAGAAAAATGGTGAAATAAGGATGTGTATAGACTACAGAGCTCTGAATCGTAAAACAATAAAGGAAAATTACCCGTTACCTAGAATAGACGACCAACTAGACGATTTAGCTGGTTTTGAATATTATACTACCCTAGATTTAAAATCTGGCTATTACCAAATACAAATAAATGAGAAAGACCGACACAAAACTGCTTTTATAACTCCGGATGGGCACTTCGAATTTAATCGAATGCCATTTAGTTTGGTTAACGCCCCCTCTGTTTTTATGCGAATGATAAGTCAGGTCCTTGGCCAGGCTAGACATAGAATAGCTTCAGCTTACATGGATGACATAATCATCCCCTCGCATTCTATTACAGATGGGATGCGACGTTTGCAATCTGTCCTTGAATTGTTGGAAAATGCAGGGCTGACCCTGAATTTGTCCAAATGTTGTTTTTTCCGTAGAAGTGTTCAGTATTTAGGGTTTGAACTAAGTAAAGAAGGTATTAAACCAGGCTTAAATAAAATAGAGGCCGTAGCACAATTTCCTACTCCTAAAGAACAACACACAGTAAGAAAATTTATCGGTCTATGTAGCTTCTTTCGTCGATTTATCTGTAATTTTGCTTTTTTTGCTAAACCACTCACTTCGTTGCTAAAAAAGGACGTTAAATGGACATGGGGCGAAGAACAAGAAAATGCTTTTAATGTCTTGAAATCTGTTTTGATCAAAAGACCAACTTTAACACTTTACAATCCCTCAGCCGAAACGGAAATCCATACGGACGCATGTAAGTTAGGTTTAGCAGGCATTTTGATGCAACGGGATGACAGACAAAGGTTACATCCAGTAGCGTACTTCAGCCGCCAGACAACATCTTACAAACAAAATCTAACAGCTTATGAACTTGAAACCTTAGCAGTCGTAGCATCGTTGCAACGTTTTAGAGTATATTTGATTGGTAGGGAGTTTAAAGTGTTCACTGACTGTAACTCATTGCGTGCTACGTTCTTGAAGCGCGATTTACTGCCACGAGTAGCAAGGTGGTGGATCGCACTTTAAGAATACAATTTTACGGTTGAGTATAGGCCGGGGACAGCCATGAGCCACGTTGATGCACTGAGCCGTAATCCAATCAGAAATAGCTACTCAGATAGAGAAAGTGATTACACTGTCATGGAGGTTAGTGAGGACTGGCTCGCAACGGCTCAACAAGCTGACCCAAATACCCAGCAAATAATATCTATTTTGAATGGACCGAATCTTAAGGAACTAACTGAAATAAAAGAAAATTACATTGTAAAAGATTCCAAACTCTATAGGAAAACTGATTTAGGCGATAAGTGGGTTGTACCCAAGGGATTTAGGTGGCAGATCATGAAGCAAAATCATGACGACATCGGCCATTTTGGAATAGATAAAACTTTGGCAAGGGTAAGAGCGTCATATTGGTTTCCGCGTATGAGAAATTTTGTCAAGAAGTACATCCACTCTTGCATGGAATGTAGTTATGCTAAGGCCACGACGAATGTTAGGCCACCATTAAATCCAATTCCTAAGAAAAACTTGCCGTTTGAGACTATTCATGTCGACCATGTAGGACCATTTGTCAAAAGTTCAAAGGGGAACACACACATCCTAGTAATCATCGAAGCTTACACGAAGTTTATCTGTTTGAAACCAGTTTCTAGTACGAGTTCTAATGTCACTATAAACAAGCTAAAAGAATACTTTAGTATATTTGGAGCCCCTAGACGACTGATATCTGACCGCGGTAGTAGTTTCACGAGTACTAGTTTTAAGAAATTTATCGAAGAAACTGGTATCAAACACGTTCTAAACGCTGTGGCGACTCCAAGAGCTAACGGCCAGGTTGAGCGCTACAACCGGACTCTCTTGGAAGCGCTTACTGCTAAATGTATTGGGGAACCTGAAAGTAAATGGGATAGTCACGTACCGGAAATACAGTGGGGACTTCACAATACTCACAATAGGGGAATAGATTGCACACCCGCCGAAGCCCTTTTTGGGCTTAAGTTGACTAACATAACTGAGAATAAAATCAAAGCCTACATTGACTCTGATCATCCGTCGCATGAGGGTAGTTTACAGGAAATTAGAGACAAAATTGATTCGCACGTAGATACGTATCAGCAAAAACAGAAATTATATTATGATAGAAAATCAAAGAACGCAAAACAATTTCACGAGGGCGATTTAGTAAGCATTGAGAGAGAGGTTCCATCTACTGGGCAAAGCAGAAAATTAGTTCCAAAATTTCAAGGCCCATATAAGGTAGTTAAGGTTTTGGAGCATGATCGGTACATAGTTAAGGATACTCCCATCACAAGAAAAAATAACAGGAAATATACTGCAACGATATCAGTGGACAAAATGAAGCCCTGGCTAGTCTTTGCGCCACCACATGTATCTGACGATGAAACTAATAGTAGTTAGGTAGTTCTTATTGTTCAATATGTTTAGAATACTGTAGAATAGCAAGATATCAAATAACAAACAACAGATAGAAGCGATCTGTTGCAAATAAATTGTTAACATAATGGGAGTAGATAGTAGCGATCTACAACCTCCCTAGTGGTGAATAGAAGCGATTCACTACCTCTGTGGTCTAGTAAATTAGATGTACTTATTTGACAGTGAATAGAAGCGATTCACTTGTCTTGTCGTGTAGTAACTACGTTAAGATTACCTGATAAAAATGATAAATAAGTGTCGTTTGTTATTCCTGTCACACTTAGCTCTTCCTTTTTATATGTCTAAATAAACTATGATTATGCTGTGTCAGTCCAATAAAATATGTATCAATGAAACTTAACTTGATGTCAACCAATCTTGAAAATAATAATGAGAATAGTAAATATATAATATTGTGTCATCAATCATTTGTCTTAAGTACATAATACCATTTTTTTTGTCACCCTTAGTTAGTTTGTGTATTATATGTATGGTGTAATATTTCTGTGTATTAGTTAAATAATTTTCATCTTTCCATAAATACCCTTATATCACTCTGATACACGGGGACGTGTATTTAGTTGGATGGCCGAGCTGTAGCCGTATGTATAATATTAAACTGAATTATCTTAATATTTTTCTAATAAGTAATCTAAATAAAATTATACGGAAGGTGTTTTGACTGCCGGCTTGTGATTGGCCAAGCTTTGGCCAATCACAGGCACTTTCCGGCGCTTAGCTCGCCATCCCCACTACCGTGTCGGCTGGCGTGCTACGCGTGGACGGAGCGGCAGTCGTTATTGGGCAGTGGTACTGTGCACTTGTGCTAAGCTTAATTTATGCTAATATTATCAGTGAAATAATTAATTGTGGAGTGTTAATAAATAATTTGTATAAATAACTGTGGTTTGAATTGAGAAGATCCTGCCGGGAGTCTAGCTTCTGCTTCACTAGGAATTTCGAATATTGTCTTTTGATTTTGACCAAAAATTATTTACTTTTTGCAATGTTTTCATTTTAAAAGTTTTTTGCTTCCCATTACACCATGTGTGTATGTGCATTTTTATCCCCCTTTTCACCATAATGCGATATTAGCGTAGATGCCATAAACCGCTTCTGGTTCCCTTCATTCATTCATTTATTTATTGCAAATACATAGTAGAGTATCAATTTACATAATCAATATCATCCATATGCATACCCTGTAGGGTACAGCAAATAATGGTACTTTACTCTACTTTACTTCCAATAACAAAAACGGGGTGATTTGATTTCATTGTCTTTTTTGTTGCAATCATTAAGCATTCTTATATCCGGGCATGGTTCAACCTTCGAGCCAGTACATACAATACTTAAACTTTCAGTATGACCTGAATGTTTGACTGGCAGATAATACTTTTCTGAATTAGTTCACCTTTTTACATTTTTTTTTTGCATAAAAATATTTTAATAAATAATAAAACACATACATTTAAGGACTTGCTCTTCGATACAAAAAAGTCTTATAGGTACTTTTGAGCTTGTTCGGTAATTTAATGTAGGTAAGTAAGTACACTTTTGGTAACTCCCTTGTGAACTACATGTAATATTTTATTCTCCACCCCTGAAGAGACGTAATCTTTGCTTTGTGCAACGTCAGCAGTCGTCTGAAGATGTTGAATCGCGTCACAAATTAAGAAGGCATAGAAGTCTCGCAAGGCTTATTATTTTAAAGCAACAACCAACCAGCTGATTGCTATAACTTATAACCTTTGTGAAAAAATCCTTAATCATAAACACCAACCTGTAACAATTGGGCATAGAAAAGAATAACCAGGAGTGGTACTACTTAATAATTAATCTTCAACATTTTTTTCTTCTTTCGGAGTGTCCTTTTTCATCTTCGTTAACTCGCCTGTGCAAAAGTAGAAAAAAAATCTTTTTTATCATGAACTCACTGGATATGGTTGAGGATATTTTTATTACAGTTCCAAGTTGCAGGTAAATTATATTTGCTAATGAATAAAGACACACGTCACACATATTTTCTCATCTTGATTACGTAACAAGTCTGCCTGGTCTTCCTATTTCTACTGTTAATTGAATTGAACAATGAAATGTACTTCTTAGGAATCGTTTACAGAATTATTTAAACCAACAAAATATGTTTTGGTTGTTTATTAGTTTGAGAGATCAGGTTAATAGAAAATGTTACGTTACAAAAAGATAATAAGCATCATGTTTATTTGTGCGTAAAACGAATGCGCCCTTACGTAATAAAACGTATTATTGTTAGTGTTAATATTCAGCTTACAATTAGGCTTACAATTATTACAATTTCTCCTCTCTCTCTTTGACATCTCAATAGTACTGATAAATTGGTTTTTCAAAGATAAATTCATAGAAAACATTTTCTTCTATTATAAGAAAAATATGGAAATTGTTTCACCTTTTACTTTTTTTGTAGTGCTTCAAAAGGTGTAAATTAAAATATATAAGTGTTTGTTTGAAAATATAGTGTGTGTTTTTTATTTAGCACTACGTGTTTTATAGCTTACATTTTGGTCGCTTTTGTTTTGTTTTGAGCCGAATTGTAAGCCTCTAGGCTGAATTGATCAAAATAACTAGTATTTTATGTAACCATTATTACCATTTACAACCCGTATCATAATTCCCTGCGCAGTAGACGTGTCAAAAGAAAGTTTATCGATATCGATAAAAATAATTAAAGCACTGCATGAATGTCATACTAAGTCATGTTATTCTTCTCACTTTGAGTTGGTTTTGGACACATTGATGTATTCGGATACTACTTCTGTCTGCTCTTAAAACGTATTAAAAACATTATTTTTATGAGATGAGACACGCAAAAATCACTTAAGGCAGATTTTACAGCTGTCGGATAAAAATATTCGTCAAATAAAATACAACATGACTGATTTGTAAACTTTATAATTTGCGGAATACCAAATAAAATGACGGTCATTAAAAAGTCGCTTTGCTTTTTTTTATACCTAACTATAAAAAAAACAGCCCTAAGCTACAATTTAAGCTTGTTGATTTTTTTATAGGCGTTAAAACTTCGCTGCGTCGTCATACAATAAGCTTAATTAATATTTAAATTGTTTCTGGTTCGACTATCGATATTGAACTATTTATTTTCTCCCCACACTATTGTACACTCACTCTGTTGCGTAAGTTATTATTTCCTAAATTGAACTTTATGGGTTCAGCAATAAAAACCATGGAATGGTCTAGTTTATTACACCCATAGCAATACTAATTATTTCGGAACGTGTTGTATGATGTAAAATGTGTTTTGGTATTGTTTTGGGAATAGGTTTATAGTATGTGAGTAATCCTCATACGTTTTGTACAAAATGAATTGAATAATTTTCTACTACCTACCTTAATAGCAAATAGTCCCCCTAGCCGATTTCGACTACGGTGGCCAGTCACAGAGACTAACCTACTGCGCAAGACATATTATAGTGCACAAGTGTGTGCGAAAACACAGGTGCACTCTCTATTCCTTTCCTCTTATAGCCCGATGGTACAGCAATCTGAAACGAGCGGAGAGAGATTTGGCGCAGGACCAACGGCTTTACGTGCTTCTGAGGGGTGAAATATCGCCAACTACCAAACTCCGGGCTGCCCTACGAATTTCTAGATAGAGCGTTTTGAATTTGCTTTCTTCCATCCCGTCGCAGCGTGAAGTTTTGTTTCGCCTTAACCCTTTCTCGATAAATAAGCTATCAAACACAAAATAATTTATTCAAATCGGTCCAGTAGTATCTGAAATTAGCGCGTTGGAACAAACAAACTCTTCAGCTTTATTATATTAGTATGGATATTATAAAGCTAAAGAGTCTGTTGGTTTGTTTAAACGCACTTATCTCAAAAATGATTTAGCGATTTGATAAAATATTTGTGTGTGGAATAGCTTATTTATCGATAAAGGCTTTAGGCTATAAAATATCACACAGCGATGGGAAGGGAAGGAGCAAACTCAGAAACCGAGGATGCAGTCGCGGGGATCGCTAGTTAGTAATATAGCTACTAAGCTATGCTATAACAAATTAAAAAATAACACGAAAATATTTGTTGCAAAAGTGTACATAGAAACAACATAATTATTTACTTAATACTGGGACCTTTTCTCGCAGAGGCTTAATTTAATTGCCTTTTTTCTCTCCAAATACAATTTGTCCGAATCACATATCCAACGCAATCCCCCATTTGATTGTATAATCCTCAATAACACCAAATAACTGAAATAACTGATGATCTGGTATTATTAGACTTTGGGGTTTTCATTTTATGCACACGTTTCATGGTCTTGCCAACGACACTTTCTGGTAAAGTAACATACATTGACGGCCACAGTTAGAGCTCCGCTCTGTTAGACCTTAAGCTTTATTCACGTCGAAAACGTGTTATGAATAAGCATTGATACATCTTGCCAAAACATGAGAGTAAAGGCTGATTCACACTACACCGTGCCGGCGCCGGGCCGGGCTCCGACCGGATGCCGGCCGGTTTGCGGTCAAACAATATTGTAAACATTTTGTATAAACTTGGTTAGTTGGTTGGCCACGGCTTTGTAATGTCTCTGGGATTTTTCCGGCTCCGGCACAGTCCAGCCCCGGCATGTTGTAGCGTGAATCATCCTTAATTCAGCTGCTGGATGGAATATCTAAAAAAAAAACAGGAAAAATCTGCACTGAAAGTCATTTATTTAGAAACCTTTGACGACCGTCTGGTGTAGTGGTCGAGAAATCGCCTACTACGCAGCGGGTGCGGGTTCGATCTCCGCACAATACAAACATTTGTGTGCATGAACATGTCTGTTTGTATTGGTCTGGGTGTTTTCTATGTATATCATGTATGTATTTACAAAAAAAAAAGTATTTAAGTATTATATCCGTTGTCTGGCACCCATAACACAAGCTTTAAGTAGCTTACTTTGGGGCTAGATGGCGATGTGTGGGAATGTCCAAAGGATATTTATTTATTTTATTATTTATTTATTTGCAATAACAAAAACATTGATAACACTATCGAAACAAAAAACAAGAATAAAACGGTTCGATTCTAGTTTTATCTACTTTCTGCTTGAAATTGATAACATACTCGTACATATATATACCAACACGTTCTGCAGTATAAAATCCATGAACACTTGAGCAGTACAGCCAACAATGTATGAATCACATATTAAAAGTATCGTAATATAGAGTCATTTTGACCGGACTAAAGCTAGATAGAAAGCTGTGGATTATCTGAATTGCTCCCGAAATTGATTCGGTTTTTGTGAAATAATTATCTTTTCAACGGTTTTACCGATTTCCACCGCACACCTTTTGTTTGGATTTTTACGACTGGTTTATTAATTTTCATTCGAATACGAGTATTATTCTGAATTTCTGAATAGAATCATTTAGATTTTTTCATATTTGGAATATCGGTACGATATTTCGTAGCGCTTCTATGCTTGCACGATGCATGTTCAGCAAAAAACAGCTTACCTAAGCGCTTACTTTAAACGTAGAGAAAACTTTTATTATTAATATTACTATTTCATGATATGAGATTATATTGATTAATTTTGTGAGTAATTCTTAAAAAATATTTTAGAACAGAATGGTGGGCACGTTTTGACGTAAGCTTTCCAAACACAAAATTGTGTGAAATTTGTTGTGTGTCAGCGTGTTCTGGCAGAAAAAGCGCTCAGATTAATGTAAGCGCTTAGCGCTTATTGATCCGCCAGCGCTTAGAAAGCTGTTTTCTGCTAAACACACTCGTATGTTTTTCTTCTTAGCTATTATAAAGCTCAAGTGCTTTATCAAAGAACAACTATCGTTGCTACAAAAGTGAATAAACCGGTCTAGTATACCAAAAACGGTACGTAGAAAATACTCTACAATCTGAGTTAGTTGTAGTGGAGGGTTTAGCACATTTCACGTTATATTTCACGGGATTTTGCGAACAAAACCTTCGAATTTTCGCCTTTAGAAAGCCGAGATTTTACACCCCTATTCATTGAGGATGACAGACGAAACTCGACGTTAACACCTTAAAAATAGAATTTACAATGAAGATGGATGGGAAAGAGTTGGTAATAGTTTAATCTCTTGGAATGCCGCCAGGGTGCGCTTCCTCAAAATGGCGCCGATTATTATTCATAGAACAAACAAGTTTAATTCAATTGAAATGTTTTCGAAGCATTGGGATTTTTTGCGTGTACCTATTTTATTTTGAATGCAAATAACAGTTTTTTTAAAAGTCTTTCCTGTATAGAATCAATTACTGGTGTGTGTGTGTCTCTAAACCTTGGATTTCATAATAATAATGATTCTTGGTACAGCCAGAACTAGTCTAAATTTACCAGCTTCGAAGCAACAAAAGGGTAAAAAATATAATAGTGGTTTAATTGAAAAAAGAAAGATTTCTTTTTTTTTAAATAGTGATTTGATTCGATCATTTGAATCGTTTCGTTCATATAGTACACCCAAACAAAGTCAGTTCTAACGAAAATAATATATTTATAACAAGTTGCTTATGTATGTACGTTAATTATATTAAAGATTTTTATGGAGTCTGAAACAGAGATATAAAATATGAATGGTTAAAAATGAATGATTGATGTTTTTTTGTTTATTATTGTGTAAATGTAAATGCACTTGCAATTATAAAACGTTTTAAACCAGTAACTGTGTTAATGCCTTAACGATAGCTTAATAGAGTAAATAAAATAAGAACATGATTTAATTCGAAGAGTTATAAGATTGTTGAATGAATGCATGACATTGATGAAATTCATTCTTTTTTGTCAAAAAGTGGTAACACTGTAAACGTTAAATCACTCTACGGTATTATAAAATACTTACAAGCTTAAAATTGTCAACTGTTTTAAAATAAAACTATGTTTGTGTGAAAATTCACTTTCACAACCTAATCTAACATTGACTCAGATAAAGATGATACGCAATCCAATATAAAAATAAGTAACCTATTAAAATGTATTACCATCCCAAAAATACCGAATCTAATGGGACGAATGTACATTATTTATAATTTATGTTACATAAATTTTGGTGCCTGCGTGCCAAGTAGCAATTACATCAAATAAATGTATTTAATAATCGCGTTTAGATGATTCTATCATCTGGTTAATAGTTTTTAGGTAGTTAGAGCGATAACTATGTAAATCAGATTGTGTTAAGGGCCCAACGTAACGTTTATTTTACGCACACACAAAGCACATAGGTATCTTGTATTAAATGCAGTGGTTTATTTCAGGGAAATGAGAAATAACAATTGTTATCAAAGGAGGACACATAAATTGTGTCAACAAATCTATAATAATATTATAAAGCATACGTTTGTTTGTTTCTTTAAACGTGCTAATCTCAGGAACGACTGGACCGATTTGTAAAAATATTTATGTGTTGGATAGCCTTATTTTAGAGCAATGCTTTAGGCTATAAAACTTCACGCAACGGTGGGAGGGGAGGGAACTAAGTCAAAACGCGCGAACGCAAATGCAGGGCACCGCTTTACCTTGCGACTTTAAAAAATATATTTTCATTTGACCCGCTGTGTTATTTTGGCAGTCGTTTTACTTTACGTTACTTAATTTTTTTTTATTTTTTTTGAAAACTAACAGCTATAAATAACACATTTGGCTTAATAGTAATGCATTGTTCTTAAGCAATACAGTTTTCACCATTATTTATTACAACGATTATGTTGACGAGATTGAAGTGTCGTAATCTAAGGAGAGTTACATAAGTTATGAGTTCTTCAACAGTTAAATCTTCAAATTGAATATATTTTTGATTACAAAGACTAAGTGTCAATGTATGATGTAGCTTCGTAAGGCCCTTAAAACTTTGGTATGTCTTAATGCGTTTTAAGTGATGAATGACAAATAATTACAGTATTACAAATTACAAGATGTAGATGTCAGTGATTTTACAAGCTATTAAAAACAAGTTCGCCGAATCTTTAATTTATGTGGTTATTAGCACTTTATTAACTTTATTGCTTTATTTTTACTTAAATATATCTAATATGAGTCAAGTCAAATCAATAAAAAACTTATAGCGGATTTTTAAGCCCAGATAGGTACCTTTAATGGTAAACTATACTTTTTCTTAGCACTTATGCCAACATTATTTATGCAATTAGACTAAATGTTTATATAACAAAATGCATCCATATTTCCCTAAGTCACGACATCACGCGTGAATGGATGGACCGATGTCGCTAATTATTTTTTGTTCTATCTGTTATTGTCAGGTTCCTTTAAATTATAAAAAAAAGTAAATTGGGCAGGTAGACTAATTTTCATGAACATTACATATTGGATTCTTGATCATTAAGACCGGGGCGAGAATTATTCACGAACCTGTCACTGGTTTCCTAATAAATTCAAAAATAAAATAAGTAATTAATGTCTTTGTATTTTACAAATTAAACAAAAAGATTAGTTACTTTGAGAAAGGTCTGTAGCTACAGCAACTTAATGCTTTTACATGCCATGTGTCATGACAGGGTGTCAATATAATCTAAAAACATATTTTTTTTTTACCTTTAAATGTTATGATTAAAACATTAAATAAATAACTTACTCAAAAATCTCAAAACAAAAGGTAGAACAATTAATTGTTCTATCTCAAGAGCCTCCTATTTTCTATATAGTGCGTAATTTTTGACAATACCAAACATTCATTCATAGAGATACTCTCAGATCAACTTCAGGTTTTCCGTTCAACCAAGTTTGATTAAACTCACACACTTACGCAAACCTTCTGCTAAGTTATAATTAACTGCCAATTTTCAACATTTCGCCGTCCAATTTTTACAATATATCACTAAAAATCATAGTCGGACCCAATTTTCCTTTTTCGCAATAACGTCAAAACCTTTTGTAAAGTAAAGAAAAGTATTGAAAAAGATTTGTCGGACTAAATTTCTACAGATAAAAAGGCAGACCTAGATAATTTTGTAGATCATGAGATATCTTAAATCTTGTATAGATATAGGAGATGGGGTGGTAATGGGATGCAAGCTGACCCACAGTTAGTGATTGTGAGTTATATCTTACTTAATATTATCTTACTTAATATTATGAAAAAAAGTAAAGTTAGCCTGTAATGTCCCACTGCCGGGCAAAGGCCTTACCTCAACTATGAGGTAGTCCGAGCCATACTCCACCACGCGGACTCAGTGCGGGTTGGCGGAGGGGTGTTTGTAAGGCAAGCGACTAACCCTGCTGTCAGATGTTATCAAGCCGCCCATAACTGACTGACTTCTCGCTTCATCGTTAGGGGATGGGAGCAAACTAAAAACGCGTGGACGCAGTCACTAGGGACTGCTAGTACTAGTACACCTATGTATTTAGCAAGACTATGAAAACAATGTTGACGGTAGTAAAATCAAAAAGGTATGCTTTTTACACGTATCTCTAGGTAGCATAACGTGTATTTTACACGCTTGTGACTGCAAAAAATACAAATTGTTAGTTATCAACGTAATTTTACTACTGCTAAGGCCTGTTGCAATATCGACAAATAAGAACTAACCAACTAATAAATTCCAATATAGAACGTCATTTTGTATGAAGTAATGGACAGAAAAGTTCTAGATTGGAGACCCTTTGACCAAAGACAAGATGGACAAAATACCTCGTAATGAACGTGGGATCAAATTGGATGCAGACAGACCGCTTGTGGTCGCTGTGGAAGGCCGTGGAGGAGGCCTATGCTCAGCAGTGGACGTCCATTGGCAGATAATGATGATAATAATTGGACAGTAAATGTATACGAAAACTAATTAGGACATTGTGAAACAGGCTTAAATTTTATTTGGTATTATAAACGTATTATTTAAGTCGCCACAGATATGGGGATTGATTATTTTTCTTTAGGCCCTTTTTTTCCAACGTCAGATGTGGAATATTCGTCAAATGAAATACAATACGCCTAATTTGGAAATGTCGCCCATTTGTCAGCAATATTTTATGTAAATGTCATTTTAAATCGGTTGTTTTATACTTATTCAGTCGCAAGTCTAATCTAACGATATTCCGAAATACGAAAACCATGATAAATCAAACTATTATACAATGTCTCAATGACGAGACTGACAGGTATTTTTACTTAAAAGTTAAAAGCATAAATGGTAAAAAAAGCCGTATTAACTTCACCGCAGTTATCAGACACAAACTATGTACCTAAGCAATAATAAAAATTGCTTCCTGATACACTTCTTTTTATTCTGCCTCAATATTTGTTTTCGGCACCTATTTCTGAGACTTCCGCGTGAAGTTTCAATAATTCCATTTACTTTTTCTACGTAACATATTTATAAACTTTCGCTGTACAAAGTATTACTTCTGTTGATTTATGAGTTTTCGTTGTAGCCCAAATGAATTACGACATTGCGTTATATGGTTATATTTAGTGGTTATAAATTATTTATACGGCTTTCCGGGCTTGAGCAGATGGGCGTTTGACAAATACTATGTTTTTAAAATTTATACATAGTTTGCTTACTGCTTTATCATGTTTGCCTATACAGGCTGTAGTTTTTGATAGTTGCCAAAACTGGAAGATAGTTATGACTTTATACCGACTTCAAAAACTAGGAGGTAATGAATTCAATATGTATGAATCTGATATCATTTGAATTGGATAATATTTGAGTATGTTGGTCTTTGGAGGCTTCCAAACACGTGTGCAGAATTTCGTTAGTTTATGTATGTTTATGTTTGTATATTTGTATGTTTGTCTCAAGATTTCTCGAAAACGAGAAGTCATAGCGAGATGATTCATTTTTAGTTTTAATAGGTAAAGGTTTACTTAGAGTTCAGTGGAAGTTTTATCCAAATAGGTGTTTTTTTTTAAATATGAGTTTTAAATATAATACTGTATTTTCTCTGTATAAACCTACGGTTGACTGATAGATAATGATTTTAGCATTAAGTCTGCCATATGTACCTTTTGTTTGTGCATGAAGTGTTTTAAATTAAAAATAAATAAATCGTAATATAATCAAGTCACCCTAGAAAAACAAAAGGATTTATTCCAGCTAAACTTACAACAAAAAAAAATACCCCTTAGGAACCCAAAATTATATGCCTATTATAGCGCAAAATACGGAAGCTCATTAGAAAAAAATGCGTTGACTGTACCTTTGAAATCTGTGTTAAAATCATACAAAGTTAGACCTTGCCTTTATAAAAATAGAGTTGACTTTTATTATAAAAGTTTGGGGTTCATTTCGTACTCAAAATTGAAATTGACGTTATCTTCAAGCCAAGCGGGAAATTAAATTCATTGTTTTCATACTCGCGGATTTGAAATTTTTTAACATTTATTTCTGAATGTTAGCAGAGGCAAAGACAACTTAATAGAATGATAATTTTGTTAAACTGAATAATTTTGGGAACATACCGTGTCCTTATTACGGATTTCAATAAAAGGAGGTAATCAATTCTATGTTTATGTATGTCATATCGTTTGAATTTGATATGATTTGAGTATGTTGATCTATTAAGGCTTTCAAACCTGTTTGTAAATTTGTGCACATATGTCTCGAAAACAAAAAGTCATAGCGAGATGTTATGAGTATGATTTTTGTTCAATTAAAGATATATCAACTTAGGGTACAGTGTTAGTTTCATCAAAATCAGTCCAGTAGTTTTTGTGATATCTATACTAATACTATAAAGCTGAAGAGTTTGTTTGTTTGTTTGTTTTTTTGAACGCGCTTATCTCAGAAACTACTAGCCCGATTTGAAAAAATATGTTTACGTTAGAGAGTCCATTTATCGAGGAAGGCTTTAGGCTATATAACATAAAGATACGACTCATAAGACCACAGCAGCAATGAAAAATGTTGCGAAAACGGGAGAAAGATATTCCTTTTGAGAGCTTCCGCTGCGTACGCTGCGAAAACCGCTTAAGTTACACAAAAATCATGTATGACAGGATTGTTTAGCATTAAGAGTTCTATAATAAAGTCTGCGACAGCATATATCTATCTTTTATGGTTGACTTACTACAACCTTTTTTATGTTATTAAATTTGTAAAAAAATAATGCATTATTTTTAGAGGTGTATTTTACACACAGGTATTTATTCTTATCAAAATAAATACATTTATCATCACGAGCATTTCATTTAAAACAAAATTGCCCTTTATATCATTTAAATTCAAGAAATATCTTAGGAGCTATCACAGTTTTAACATAACTCCGCACCAAAATAATGTTCGCAGCTTAAGTACGACGTGCGCTTGCGCTAATAATATTATAAAGCTGAAGAGTTTGTTTGTTTGAACGCGCTTATCTCAGGAACTGCTGGACCGATTTGAAAAAAATATTTCTGTTTTAGATTGCTTATTTATCGAGAAAGGCTTAAGGGTATAAAACATCACGCTGCGACGGGAGGGGAGGGAGCAAACTCAAAACGCGCGGACGATGTCGCGGGGGACCGCTAGTGGGAAATAAACTAAAAATTATGTTTTTTTTTTAAAATTGAACCGCCTTCAAAAACCCGACTACGAAGCTTAAAATATCGATGAAGCCTTCTAATTAGGAAAAACAAATTCCTTCGATCTTACTAAGGTCGTCTATCCATCTTGTCGGTAGACGTCCAACGCCGCGTCTTTGGTTGACTGGTCTCTAAGATTTTTCTGCCCCAACGGCCATCAGTTCTTCGCGCTTGTTCGCGCTATGTGCCCTGCCCATTGCCACTTGAGCTTACTGATTCTCAGGGCCATGTCCGATACCTTATTTCTCCTACGTATGTCCGATTCTAGCAGCAGTTTTTATGCGTACTTTAATACCATAAAAATAATGACGCCGGCAAAGGTTTGAGAAAAAAATACAAACCTTTAAGCTGCCCGCAGTTTGAAAACCTACTTGACTGTATTTTAAACGTGAGGAAAGACCCTGTTTCTTTTTACCAGTTTGTTTTTTTCATAATTAACAGAAACGTCATAAAATTTTATCATCCGTGTGTCTCAACTCAACTACAAATAACTACTCCATATTACTAAATTTCTCGTTCAAAGCAAAAGGAACAATGTACCTATTGTAAAACATTTCTCGTCCAAAATTAATGAAACAATGTACCCAATTATTAAACAAGTCGGTTCATATCAAATATCAAATGTTATTTCGTAAATGAGTACTGTACTATGAAGTCGCATTTAATTTTGAAACCTATTTGTTTAAACGACTGTTGTTTTTAACCGTCTTCAAAAAGGAAGAGGTTATCAATTCAACTGTTTTTCTGATAGTCACTATTGTGTGAAGCTGAGCTGATGGTGATGGTCCTTAACGCTTAGGAGTTCAGTTATTATGACGTTATAGTTTTTAATAGGTACTTTAGAGTTTACCAAATAACAGAGTCGAAAGGTGCAACCCCCTTCTTCTATAAAGCAGGAAAAAATAACAAAAAATAAATATCCTTTGGACATTCCCACACATCTAGTCCCAAGGTAAGCTACTCAAGGCTTGTGTTATGGATGCCAGACAACGAATATAATACTTAAATACTTTTTGTTTGTAAATACATACATGATATGCATAGAAAACACCCAGACCAATACAAACAGACATGTTCACACAAATGTTTGTATTGTGCGGGGATCGAACCCGCAACCCGCTGCATAGTATAGGCGATTTCGCGAAAACTACACCAGACGGGTCGTCAAAGTAAAAACCAAAATGCACTTATAAATTTTAAATAAACTCTTGGCTCTGAAAAGAAAGGACTCCATTTTAGTTAAACAATTTCTTATTCTTATTGATTGCCGGCCATCTGTTTAACGATTAATACTAACTTTTTATTATACACTAGCGGTCCCCCGCGACTTCGTCCGCGCGTTTTGAGTTTGCTCCCTCCCCTCCCGTCGCAGCGTGATGTTTTATATCCTAAAGCCTTTCTGAATAAATAAGCTATCTAACACAAATATATTTTTTCAAATCGGTCCAGCAGTTCCTGAGATAAGCGCGTTCAAACCAAAAAACTCTTCAGCTTTATATATAATACTAGCGGTCCCCCGCGACTTCGTCCGCGCGTTTTGAGTTTGCTCCCTCCCCTCCCGTCGCAGCGTGATGTTTTATATCCTTAAGCCTTTCTCAATAAATAAGCTATCTAACACAGAAATATTTTTTCAAATCGGTTCAGCAGTTCCTGAGATAAGCGCGTTCAAACCAACAAACTCTTCAGCAATATAATATAATAAGCGCAAGCGCACGTTGTACTTAAGCTGCGAACATTATTTTGGTGCGGAGTTATGTTAAAACTGTGATAGCTCCTAAGATATTTATTGGAATCAAATGATATAAAGGGCAACTTTGTTCTAAATTAAAGGCTCGTGATGATGAATGTATTTATTTTGATAAGAATAAATACCTGTGTGTATAATACACCTCTAAAAAAGATGCATTATTTTTTAACAAATTTATTAACATAAAAAAGGTTGTAGTAAGCCAACCATAAAAGATAGACTTATGTTGTCGCAGACTTTATTATAGAACTCTTAATGCTGAACAATCCTGTCATACATGATTTTTGTGTAACTTTAGCGGTTTCCGCAGCGTACGCAGCGAAAGCTCTCAAAAGAAATATCTTTCTCCCGTTTTCGCTACATTTTTCATTGCTGCTGTGGTCTTGTGAGTCGTATCTTTATGTTATATAGCTTAAAGCCTTCCTCGATAAATGGACTATCCAACATAAAAATATTTTTTCAAATCGGGCCAGTAGTTTCTGAGATTAGCGCGTTCAAACTAACAAACAAACAAACAAACTGTTCAGCTTTATAATATTAGTATAGACTAGCGACCCGCCCCGGCTTCGCATGGGTGCATGCAATGCTGATACTAAATCACTGCTAAATTCAAAGTGCTATAGGGAAAGCCGCGGCCTCAGACGCGCTATATATAATAGGCACGCTCTTGCCGCTCCGGGCGGCCGGCCCGGTACCGCCGCAAACGCTACGTCCCGCAATTTTTTAAATCTGTAATATCTTTGAAAATATTCACTAAAATCGGTGTAAAGGGCCATATAGATCTATATTAAATGAACAATGTATTCAAGGTATTTAATTGGTTAAGGATTAATGCTGTATTGGTTAAAATCGCTTCGAAAATTAGCCATTACTTGTCGTAAAAAGTAAATGACAAAAAAAGTTATTGTGGGTTATGCATAAGAGATAGACATATACCATCACGGACTTTTCGGTAGACCTTTTCAATGTGTACAATACTTAGTACATTATTTTGAAAAAACTCGTAGGGTTCAGCCTGCGTTTGCAATGTAAGCGGAAAAAATGTAATTATTTACGACATCACATTAGAAACCTCAAAAATAACAATACTTCTCAACTATTTGATGGATAATATTATGCATATAAACCTTCCTCTTGAATTACTCTATCTATTAAAAGAAACCGCATCAAAATCCGTTGCGTAGTTTCAAAGATTTAAGCATACAAAGGGACATAGGGACAGAGAAAGTGACTTTGTTTTATACTATGTAGTGATTTAGCGTAAGCGCATGTTGTACTTAAGCTGCGAACATTATTTTGGTGCGGAGTTACGTTAAAACTGTGATAGCTCCTAAGATATTTATTGAAATCAAATGATATAAAGGGCAACTTGGTTCTAAATGGAATGCTCGTGATGATGAATGTATTTATTTTGATAAGAATAAATACCTGTGTGTATAATACACCTCTAAAAATAATGCATTATTTTTTTACAAATTTATTAACATAAAAAAGGTTGTAGTAAGTCAACCATAAATGATAGACATATGCTGTCGCGGACTTTATTATAGAACTCTTGATGATGAACAATCCTGTCATACATGATTTTTGTGTAACTTAAGCGGTTTCCGCAGCGTATGCAGCGGAAGCTCTCAAAAGGAATATCTTTCTCCCGTTTTCGCAACATTTTTCATATCTGCTGTGGTCTTATGAGTCGTATCTTTATGTTATATAGCTTAAAGCCTTCCTCGATAAATGGACTATCCAACGCAAAAATATTTTTTCAAATCGGGTCAGTAGTTTTCGAGATTAGCGCGTTCAAACAAACAAACAAACTCTTCAGCTTTATAATATTAGTATAGATTGCACTTGTAGAAAGTTACTTTGTTACGCAAGGAATCGAATCCTGTGTCTTAAATATATAGTAAATTTATAAAAAAATATATATTTTTCCTTATAATATGTTTAACTAATGTGTTGTTCTTTCTATCTTTATTATCATTAATCCACCAAAAAAATGAAAAACGACCTTTCAAAGATCGCAGGATCACATCGAAATTAGAGCATTTGTAACCGGTCGCTGAGGGAAACTTTGGGGGAGCTGTATATTCAGCAGTGGACGTCCTTTGGCTGATAATGATGATGACGAATCTCTTATGAGCAAACAAGCGCATCTCATTGTTACAATACAAATTTAAATTGATATTATAATTCATTTCATATGTCTTCCAATGTTGCTTACTAACGTAGAAGGATTCTAACCAAATCCTTTTCTCCCCGCCCTACACCCTGAAGGGATTAAACCATAAGCGGTTTAGACGCCTCGTTGTACGAACAACAGCACGTCAGGGTAAACACTGCGGTATCTTATGCAGTTGTAATAAGGGCTAGTTTGCAACAAAAGTGGGTAAACTGATGTGCTGGCCACTGTACGTCACACCTTATATCCCCTTATGTTTCTATCCCACAATACATGAAACCGGCCAAGTGCGAGTCGGACTCGCGCACTGAGAGTTCCGTGCCAACTTTAACTGAATTGGGGAATTCACTTACTTCCACTTAGCTAAATTAATAATAATTTGGCTCTATTAATGATTGTAGATAAATCAAACATGGGTAACGTTTGATTTATAATGAAAAAATACACAATTTTTTGCTAATCAGAAATATATTTGCGCATGTTTGGAATTGCTATCTAGACGTTTTTATTCTATGATAAATAATTTGACTATCTTTCATTTGACATTTGTTTCATAAAAATAGGTGAAACAGTTTTACTTGTGGGTTTAAAAATTGCTTTTATTAAAAAGTGGCGCCATCTCTGTTTCTACGGAGTGAAACTGTTGCTACTGTGTGTAAAATCGTTTATTGTGTTTCCTGCTATCACTGTGCAAAGTGGCTTGCTTTTATCACAAAGTGCAGCTTTTCAGTCATAAGACGTGTATGACTATTACCTATAAAACATTTCATGAGATTTGTTAATTTAGAATATGCAGGTTTTTAAACCATCAATCAACTTTTGACCACTTTGCGCCACTTTTAGCATCGACACAGTCGCGATGCTAACACGCGTTAGTATCGATGCCAAATTAAATCTGTTCATCGATGCTAAAAGTCGCACTGTATCTTCTTTAGCCACTAACAAGTATGTATAGCTTATACTATTAATCTACACGCCTGAAAAAAATAAGCATAGTAACACGAGTTTATATTATAACAACCACCCTGAAACTTAAGCTAGGAAACTAAGCTAGAACACATTTTGTTACCCAAGCTTCACATCCTACCTTTACTTTTGCACCTTCCACCCTCTAAACTGCAAACCATCTCCGTTAGTTCTACAGCTTAGGGTGGTATAAGGCAGTTAAGTCACAAGTTTACTGCTTAAGCGACTCGTACACAGAAGCGCTTGTGCACGAAGTTTAGAAACACCGGGTATGTTAAAATCACCCTAGTGAGGTAACCTGTCAAATTAACGGTTGTTAATTTGACAGGCAAAGGGTTAAAAACTTAAAATAAATCATGAAAACAATAATTGTAAAGTCTAATGAATAATTTGAAGTGGTTAAGATTTCGATTTTAATTTTTGACATTTAGTGCATAAAAGTGTCGATATTTTTTTTATCGATATGAGTGGAACGAATGAATGAACGAATCTTTTGTAAAAATACATATAATTTTCATCACCAAAACAAAAAAATATATTATGGACATGTTTAATGCAAAAACCCTCGAATGAAAAACTGAAACATAGAACGTTTATATGAACGGTCTGGCAATAACCACTAACTAGAACTTCCTAAGACATTGTGAAACTGCCCGTAAGTACAGTCGACAGCACATCAGGTAAACCACTTTTGTTGCAAACTATCCCTTATTACAACTGCATAAGATCCCGCAGTGTTTACCTTGACATGCTGTTGTCCGTACATACAGCCCAGCACCATTTAAATCCTCCTACGGGATAATTAGCATGTATTATGCATTATGTAGTAGATTTTTGCGTTGGCATTAAATCACACTGGTGTTAAATGGATACTACATATTCCGTGATGTTTTGTGTGGATCCATTTTGTCTCCCTACGATACGACCCACTTTATATTCCTTAATGGATCCACAGGAAATTCCAAAATCATGACAGCTAATTTCACTAATATCATTTACAAGTCACTTCTGGAAATCCATGAGCAAAAACAGGAATTTCAAATGAAGATGCACGTACACAACTATAGTACGCGGAACAGAAAATGGTTATGTATACCAAAAACAAGACTCGTGGAAGCGCGTAAACAAGGCATTGCTATAAAAAAATATATGTCCAATAAATTGCCCATAGAACTTACAAAACTTCCTCTAAACAAATTTGACCAATTGACAAAGATGTTTTTATTGAAACATGCATTTTATAGTGTAGACGAATACATGAAATGCTCATTTTCTGACTTGCAAACTGAAACTTAAATTAATCAAATTATAGATAATACTTATAATGTAATTTAGTAATATTTAATTTTATCTAAAAATATGTATTTTATTTCATTTGGTCAAATAATATTTAATTTAAATTTAATCTAATATTGTCCAATTAATTGTAAAATTTTGACTCACCAAATTTATGAAATGTAATGAAATGGTGAATAAATGAATTGAATTGAATCTGAAATTATATTTGAAGGATGTATTGTCATAAAATATGAAGTTTAAAATTTTAAAGCAAACTGTTGTATTTTTAAGATTATCTTTTTGTAGTATCTTAATCTTCTCTCTAGAAAATCATTTTTTTAGATTTATAATTCTATTTTAAAAGTATTCATATTAATAATTTAATAATAAAACGTTTATCGATATGATTTATCGACACTTGTCAAGCACAATTAAAACTAAACTGACGAGGGAACGAATGATAAACATACGACAATCCTACCGTATTAAATATACGTTATCTTGTTGATTTTGTAGTAACTGACCACTACTTTTTCAATTGCAATGTAACTTTTCTCTTGGAAAACACATTTCACTGTTTTCAAGAAAAATTAACACCTTTATTGGTATAAAAAGTTACCCACGGATGAAAATAAATATTTTTTGTGTTGCCGCTATAATTTTTACACAAAAATATGGCACATTTACCCATTTTTTCCGACAATGTTTCTCACTGAGCTCTATCACCATACTGACAAGACGTCACCTGTAAGTGAGGCCAAAAAGCCCGTTTCGTGGCTAAGGGGGCACAAGCGAAATGGCCCGTCATTGCGCGTCCAGTGGTTTATTCGTCCAAGATTCTATGCAATTAAGATAATCTATGGTGTCGATTTTTATTTATTAATAAAATACAATTCACGGAGACGTTCATTTTGTTCTGGAATTGCTAGAGAAATGGTAACAGAAGTCCTCCTTGGCCAATGCGAGCACTGCCATCAATCCGGGTCCCCCACAATCAACTTCGCACACATCAAATCAATATAACTGTATCATATAATATGAATATTAGTTTTTCGAACTCAAGTCAATTGTCAAGAAATTTTTATCCCCTTTTTGAATAACGTGTATTATTATATAGAACTTTGAATCATGAAATAAAAATAATGAATAGGCGCACTAAAGCCTCATCGATAATATGAGATAAGTCCTAAGTTAATAATTTTCTGCCCCAACGGCCATCAGTTCTTCGCGCTATGTATCCTGCCCACTGCCACTTGAGCTTACTGATTCGTAGGGCGTTCGTATGATGTTTCTTAATTACATTTTTTTTAAGATTTGACTTTGTTTAGTTGTAAAAAAAACAATAAAATAAAGAGTTTTGAAAACTAAATATCCAACAATGCTTACATTGTCTACTATCTGCCTTCTTTAACTACTTTAACTTCATTACAAGTATAATCTTCGCAATACAAAAGATATTTCTCCAGAGAATGACAATAGAACGCAAAAACAGAATTGAAGTTATTTCCAACAACCGTACATTTATTCAAGCAGTAGTCGCCGGCACATCAAGCTACTCACTTTTGTTGCAAACTAGCTCTTATTACTACTGCATAAGATACCACAGTTTTTAACTTGACGTGCTGTTGTCCTAACAACGTCTTTGTGATTCGGTTCTACAAGTTCTCAGTACAATCTAGATCGGAGTAACAATTGTGTCACTGTAAATTAAGTTAGTACGAACTAGTTTGTAGTAAGATTTTCAGAGATTTCTTTATGAAGGAGGATTTCAGTTTCTTCCTAAGATAATCGTGATTTAATTTTAAAACTTTGTTTCATTTTGTACTAACTAATCAACACACGGGAAACGTCGGGAAGGTTAATACGATGTTTACCTTATAAATAAGTATATCGTTGCATTTTAAATCTCGTGTAATAATTCGTTAAATCGTGACTTGTCTTTTCATAGTTTTCAACTTACGCACTGTTTACTATAAATTATTTAAAATGCTCAAAGTGGGCCTAATATATTAGTTTTGTTTATATTTTTAAATTTGGGTTGCCAACATTTTGGTGTTTGTAAATACCCAATTTTGGATCTAGATAATTGTGTGAATGTGGTTTCCTGTTTTAGTTAAAAAGGGTTTTTGCTAATTGATTTTAAATGTAGGTGTTACTCTGGTACACTTTGACTGACTAATACAAATAGATTGTATTTTCGTCCCTTAAATTTTTTCGTTATTACTGTCGATATCTCATCTGTCTGTGTTTTTTTCTTTTTCATTTTTATTTGCATTAGCCATTTACACAACAAACGTATTTTTAATTGTGTTTAAATATTTACAATGCATCTTTGTGATATTTTTTCTTTGCATTCAACTTTGAATTCATTTGTGTATTATTTTCCATGGTTAAAATTGATTTTTTTAATTTTATTTATCGGTAGGTTGCTTGCGTGTATAATGTTTATGAACACATAATTATCTGCTTGTAGATGCAGCCATATCCCAATGTAATGATTGTCAAAAATGTATTTCATTCTTTTGTCTATTCTTCCGTGTTTTTTCGCCTGACAATTGGTAGTTCAACAGCAAAAATAATCTGATAGGCTTTTTTGGCTGTGTCCCAAAAAAGCCTATCAGATTATTTTTGATGTTCTTCAATCCCAGACTGTATTTTCAATATCAGTTAGGGTCATATTTACAAAACAATCGTTCCCACAAATGGTACCGCAAAATTGGGTGCCCGTTCAGACATTACATCTTTGGTCATCAAAGTGATATTCGGACGAAACAGTAAGTCCTAAATCAATATTGGCAGTGCGATGTAAGGGTTGGTCCGTTGTTCGGGTGCCCTTTGATAGAAGTACACCCGGGGAATTTTGATATATCGCCTTACAATCGGGAGCACAAGGTTTTATTGTGTTTGAAGACGGTGTTGGATGAGTAAAGGTAAGGAAGTTGGTGTTTTTTAACTGAAAAAAAAAGGTTAAAAAGAAAATATAAATTATTAATATTCATAAGTGTTTTTTTTTTCCTAAATTGAATAAATGATTTTTGACTTTGTATTTCACTTTGACTTAGAAAAGAAGGAGATAAATTGGAAATGGATTAGTCTGTGTTCAGACCCAGTTGTTTTCATGAATAGTTTTATTAACCAATTCTAATAAATGTCAAGACCAAGATCTTGGCAGTCATGGCAGTTTTCAGCCTTAATTTAGTATATAACAAGATAATGTGTGTTATGCACAATTATGAATGAATAAGGACGATTAAATAAGTTTTTTTTTGTTTTTTTTTTGCGTCCCCAAAAGTTATATCATCGATAAAAAATCATTACTAGCCTATTTTTTCTTAACATATTTAAGCGGATTTTCCTCAATTTTTACTTTTGTACGCGAATGTACTCGTCCTAATTTATTCCGACGTGTGGCGAACCGCTATATTAGACTATGACCTTCGCGATTTTGCTATTGTACTACTATTGTTTCTGAATTTATGAAATATTTCGTTACTCTTAGTTTTTACGGAAAATGCGTAACCTTTTATAGCACGTAGAATGGAATTGATACATTTCTTAGAGATGTAACTATAGGTAAACCTCGAAACTAAGACGATTCTGACGTCACTTTTTTTGTTTTCTCCCAATTTATGTATGGACAACATCACGTCCATGTAAACATTGCGGTATCTTATGCAGTTGTAATAAGGGCTAGTTTGCAATAAAAGTGGGTAACCTGATGTGCCTGACTGTACTTTAAATTATTATTATGAAATTAATGTCTCATTTTAGGAAACATACGGATCGTTTAATACATAATAGTCCCTCTAGCCGATTTCGACTACGGTGGCCAACGACTAACCGACTGCGCGGGACATATTATAGTGCACAAGTGTGTGCGCAAACACAAGTGCACTCTCTATGTCTTTCACTCTCAAAACCCGATGGTACAGAAATCTGACACGACCTTTACGTGCTTATCCGAGGCACGGGGGTGAAACACCGCAAACTTCCAAACTCCGGGCTACCCTAAGAATTTCTGAACAAAACTCAAACTCAGGTATAAATTTTTGGCACGACGCGGGGATCGAACCCGGGACATCTGACGCAGCCTCGCTTTAAAGTGCGACCCTCGTACTGCTGCATCGCCGAGGCAGTTTAATAAATAAGGATGATATGAAGTACAATAATCGGGAGGGAAATAAAAATAAAGGCGAACAAAATGACGTCAGAAGTATCTTAGTTTTGCGGTCGGCCTTATTGAAATGTTCATGGATACTACTATCGTATATACCTGTATATAGGTAGGTATGCGATTTGATTTCACATTTTGTTCGACCCACCTTTTTATCGACTTCAAGAAAAGGTGGTAGGTAATCAATTCCATGTGTTTGTATATAATTCGTTGGAATTTGATACTATTTGAGAACACGTGTGCTAAATTTCGTAAGTACGTATGTATGTATTTTCTTAGTTCAATCAGGTATATTTTGTCTTAGGATACGGTGTAAGTGTCATCAAAATCGGTGTAGTAGTTTTAGAGATATCGCTATTAACTTTTTTAAATACATAAATTAAAAATAAAATTGCCTTAAAAAAACTGACTTATACCTCAAAATGAAGCATTTGCCTTCTATTTAGGAAAAACAAATTCATTTGGAGTCTGTGTATGGTCTCATGCTTTCGAACACCAACAGACTCTACGCACATCATGCATCAATTCCAAATGAATTCGTTATTCCTAAATAGAAGGCATAGTTTCAGTTTTCTAAGGCGGTTAAATTTTTAATTACCGAATTATTGTCGTGTCACGTACAATACAACAATATTGATACTATTTATTAACGTCATTTTACGCCTTAATCTACCTCTATTTATGTATCTACAAGTTATTTTAAAAATCTTCTGTTTAAAACTTTAAATCGCAAAGATTGTGAAGATATGCAAATCAATTGCATTGTTCCATATTTGATGCATTCCCTCCCACAAGATGGTCGAATATCTTTTTTTTTCAATTGAGTCATGACTAGAGTCCGACCGAAACTGGTTTTCCGGCCGAAACCGAAACCGAATATTCGGCCGTGGCTTCAGTTTCGACCGAAACCGAAACCGAATATTCGGCCGTGGCTTCAGTTTCGGCCGAAACCGAAACCGAAATTTACGTAGTCAAGTATAAAATTCCTTAAAATACTGAAATTTGGTGCATTTTACCCATTATTCTGCATTCATTAGGACATGAACTGGAAACAAATTAAACACTTCACATTTTTCATTTACAATCTCTTTTTTTACATGTGACTTGATTTGTTAATTACAACAAAACAACGTTACTGACTCAATATTTAATTAACTATATAAATCATTCAAATACAGAAGCAAAACAAAAACTTACATCACATGTATTCAGTTCCATCAAAACATAACCTCTAAAGAATGTTTGCGACGGCAATAAAGCACTGGCTAAGTTTTGTTGTTACCACAGAGTACATTAATAGTTGGTACAGAGCTATCCGAACGCCGCACGACAATTCCCGAACAGGGCCGTCAGCGTCCGCTAAAGCGTTGCCGCGAAAAACGAAGTGCGAGCGTGCACGACAACTTCCAAAATCAGTTTCGGTTTCGGCAAAAGTTTCGGCCAATTTTGGCCGAAACCGAAACTGTCGCCGAAACTTGATTTTTGGCCGAAACTCGGCCGAAACCGAAACCGAAACCGAACTTGCGGTCGGACATTAGACTGGACACATCCTTCTTTTGTGTCGATTGCAATCTGGTCAGTAAGTAATAAAAAAAAACATAAAACGAACAAAGCATGTTTCCAACAGAATTGCAAAGGAAATGAATATTTTGTTTTATTTTATAAAACAGATACCTGTTCATAGTTTTTCATTTTTTTTTAAATATCTCTTGTTTATCTGTTGTTCTATTATCTGTCTTGATTTAATAATAATAGAGTGATCCTTTTTCCTGGTACCTTTCCTTGAGGTAGTGCCTAGAAACATTGACACTTTTTGATTTGACCTGTGAATCCTGTGATTTAACAACAATTTATTTACTGGTAGATAAATAATTTGTCATTAAACCATGTAATAGACAGTCAACAGCACATCAGGCTACCCACTTTTGTTGCAAACTAGCCCTTATTACAACTGCATTAGATACCGCGGTGTTTACCTTAACGTGCTGTTGTCCTGACATGAAATTAGCTAAACATTAAGATAGTCTTGTTTTTAGAAACGAAACTAAGATAAATCGACAAATAAGCACTGACTAACGTCGTTTCGTATGAAGTAGAGGAGAGACCACGCTAATTATTACATTGTTAAACATACCGTTAGTGTTTGTTCTCTTGCAAAAACTTGCCGTATCTATAATATTTACTGCTCTATGGTATTAAAGCTTTAGCACTGCAATCTCTGTTTAAACAGCGATGACAGCTAAAACAATGGTCGGAAAAAACGAAACGCTATCTACAAACAAGTATAGGGTTCCCTATTACTTGCCCTTAATCCTCGTAAGTTGACCACAAACATACTTGAGCGGCGTTTACACTTGAAGATTATGTTATTAAAAACACTAAGCTTTTTGCGGTGGCTTTTACAGAACTCGTCATTACTTTAAAAAAAGTAGGACATTAAAATACGTCCTATTTTTGGGCTTGTGGTATGTTCTATGATAATAACGTCAGTTATTTTGTCAATTATTTATGATTGCTCAGTCAGTGTCGGTATGCAGAGCTTAAAACTACAAGAATAGATATTACTGACAATTAGGCCACCGTAATCTTGGTGTGAAGTAAATCATTCGATTCTTCTCAATGCCTTCACAGAATATTTATGTTTCTTTATCACAAGTTTAAACTTTTCTTACAACTATTCATACTCTGATTTGAATTACATAGACTAAAATGACAGGTTCAATCGTACTTTTTATTTTTTCGTGCAATAGTGTTGTAAGAATTCAATTGCAGCAGATTATTTGTATTTGCGATTTCATAACACTGTTTTATATTATGCTAGTAAAAAAAACCGGCCAAGTGCGAGTCGGACTCGCGCACCGAGGGTTCCGTACAAACCTGCAAGGTTAACAAAGTTCGTTCATTACGACAATCGAGTCATAACTATGGTATTTTTATTGCAAAATGAAATTCATAACATTACAATGGGGAAAGATGGAGGAGCATAAATTTAAGACAAAGATCTCTTTATCGTTTAAGTAATCCTTTATTTTATATTAACACATATCATTGAAAAATGTTGCCCTCCCCATACATAGTATAATAACTCGCGGTCATTGCTGTAACTACAATTATGTTTACAATCACAATTTTTTTGGTGGTATAACTACTTAAAATTTTTAGCTTTTCGGAATTTTTCTCTTACCTGTGCTGTAAGCTATTGCTTCTTACCAAATTTCGAGATTCTATGTCAACGGGAAGTGGTCTTTAGGTTTTAATTCCCTTGCGTGTAGTTGCGAGTTTCAAAATATGCGGTATCAATGGTTGTACTTTTGCGTTTTGCGTTTTTGCGTTGACTTAGTTTTTTTTTTCACGGGTTAAAGGCAATTAGACCTAAGTATTTGATATGAATTTCAAATTGATAGCTCTACGCGTTCATGAGGAAAAAAGTAATAAGTTTATATTTATTAAAAAATATATATTTTGTAATGTAACTAAAAATTTAAGGTTTTCGGAATTTTTCCTTTATGTGTGCTATAAAACGTTGCTTCATGCCAAATTTCAAGATTCTAGGTCGACTGGAAGTACCCTTTAGGTTTTGATTCCCTTGCGAGTACTTGCGAGTTTCAAAATATGCAGCTTAAATTGCTGTTTCTTTTGATTGCGTTGACATAGAAGTTTGATTTTGTTACAGCTTAAAGGTATAATAGACCTGAGTATTTAATATGAATTTCAATTTAATACCTCTACGCGTTTATGAGGAAATGGGTAGTAAGTTTAAAATTATTAAAAAAATATATATTATGTGATGTAACTAAAAATTTATGATTTTCGTAATTTTTCCTTATCTATGCTATAAGACGTTGCTTCGTACCAAATTTCAAGATTCTGAGTTCACGGGAAGCACCCTGTAGGTTTTGATTCCCTTGCAAGTGTCGAAAATTTGCGGCATAAACGGCTGTATCTTTTGATTGCGTTGGCTTAGAAGTTTGATTTTTTCACAGCTTCAAGGGACAGTAGACCTGAGTAATTGATATAAATTTCAGCTTCATACCTCCACGCGTTCCTGAGAAAAAGGGTCTTGACAGACGGACGGACAGACGGACAACAAAGTGATCCTATAAGGGTTCCGTTTTTTCCTTTTGAGGTACGGAACCCTAAAAACACGAATTGAAACAATATCTATTTAATTATTCTATTATCATTTAAAAGCAACGATCGAATAGTATTTGACTTTGTTGATTTTTAGGAACAACACTATTTTTAAATTACGAAAAAGTGGCATCCCACCAAATGTAATTTTATAATGTTTTAAACTTTCATGGTCACTTACATCAAATGTAATTTTATGTACCAATCAGAGAGGTTGGTACCAACCTCCCTGATTGGTGTGTTGGGACAACTTAATACTTTAATCGTGTAGTGTAAACGCCAGTCTTTATGTCGCTCTGTGTAAATGTCTGGCATATATCGTTACAAAACACACATGTCAAATGTTACGTCAAGTGCGCTGTCAGTCGCAACGGGTCGCAGTCGCTAGTGTTGTGTTTAATTAATATGTTAATTAAGTAATTATCGACACCGTTTCATGTTGGCTTAACGATGTCTTGGAAACGGAATTAGGATTATTTTCTCTGATGGAAATGTTGGTTGTTGCAATGTGGTATTAAAATACGACGTCCTCCGTGGTGTAGTGTAGCGTCGCCGCTCCGAGGTGCCGGGTTTGATTCCTGGTAATGTCAATATAGAAATAAAAAAAAACTTTATTGTGTCGGGTCTGGGTGTGGTGGAACCACCAGCGTTGTGTCTGATTTCCATAACACAAGTGCGTTAGCTACTTACTTTGGGAACAGATAAATTTATAAAATATATATTAAAAAAAACTGTCTATTTTTTTTCAGGTATGTCATTTGGATTTATTTGGAGTGAATGATTATTGGAGATGGTGAGAATAAAATTAACCAGCACAATTTAAGAAAAATAACCATTACAATTATAGTTTTTTTTTTTCTATGGATAAGAATGCGAATGAAAACTCTTTTTACGAATGATTGACAATCTAAAAATGGTTTGTCTATGTTTTATGATGCAATCCATGACAAGGTACCTTCTTCTGAATTAGTGAAGTCCAATTTCTTTGCTTTTCAAATAGGTAAATAATCTTTTTATAAATTTAAAAATAATATTAGTGAATAAAATTCATTTACTATTTGATTTAAAAGGAACTCAGTGCTAAACAGTGAATTTCCTATCCAGTCGGTGAGTTTCGTGTTTATCTTATTTTTAAATGAATTATTTCGGTAAAAAGGAATGTCAAGATTGTATACAATAATCATAATCATAGTAATTTTTATTTGCATTAAACATAGTATAAATATCTTTGTTACATAATTTGAGTCACATGTTAGACAACAGGTATTCGACAAGCAAAAAGAAACGGACTTAAACTATTTATTTGTATAATAAAATCTTCAATTGGCTGCGCAGAATTAATAAGTTTCCTATAGTTCGCCTGGTCAAAGAACTAATCCACGAACCATTCAATGTCGCATCGCAAATGCATGTTCTTGTAAAAGTTAGTTTTATCTTGTCAAGAGTAAAAATAAAACAAAAGCTTCGATACATAAATAACAACACTAAACACCATTACCCTTCCATCCACACGGATATCACGTTACAAAGCAAAATTCCCGCCAAATTCTGCGTCTCTTTCGCACACACGAATTACCGATTTATCAGAAAGAGATATCTACAGTAAGGATATACAGAATACTAATAAGTGTGTGCCCTGATTTAAGGGATATGGGAGTATGGCTGCGTGCTTGTAACGAAAATAAATTAATGTCTGTTTTGTTTGGTGAAGGCCTGATTTTGCCAACTCCAGATAAAATACATTACGCCTTATTTGGAAACGTCACCTATTTGTCAGCAATAATTCATGTCAATCTCATTAAAAAATGTGTCGTTTAATTTAACTGCCTCGGTGGCGCAGCGGTAGGAGAGTCGCACTTTAAAGCGACGGCTGCGCCAGAATTCCCGGGTTCGATCCCCGGGTTGGGCCAAAAATATACACCTGAGTTTTTTGATTTCGAAATGATGTTTACATAAATGATTGCTGACAAATAGGTGATGTTTTCAATAAGGCGTATTTTATTTTATTCGACGAATATTCCGTACCTTACGTTGGAAAAAGGCCTCTGTCGGATTAGTCGTATTTTACGTTGGTTAAATCGACCCGTTATGTTTCAATTAGATGTGATATTTGTGACTGGTAATTTGAGATTATTAATCACAACATAAAATAAATGTATATATTTTTTTATTAATTTTTATATTACAAGATTCACAGCTCTAGTTCAGTATGTATAAATGAACTTAAAAACTAAACTTACAGCCAATAACGAATCTACATTTTAATTTACAAAGTTTATACATCGACAATCATAAATAAGTGGGTTCTCGTCACACTGTGTTATCGTACAGTTGTTAGAGCCTTCTACAAAATAAAATAATACTTTTGAAAAAATATCATTTGGTAAAGACATTCTTAAGTTTATGGCTAGACCAAGGAAGAAATGATATTGAATTAAAATTTGTATAATAACTATAAAAAATAAATATTGTATACTAATCACATACGTTGCTCTGATCCTAAAGTAAGTAGTTAATACACTTGTGTTATGGGAATTAGACACAACGGTGGTACCGCAACAGACCTGAGACAATATAGAACATTTCGCTTTCTATATTGACCCGACCGAGAATCGAACCTGGGACCTTAGAGCGGTGATGCCTTGAAACCTAGCGTGCTCAGCCACTTCACCACAAAGGCGGTCGTATAAATCAAATATTATGTCTTGACCTGTCTTTCTGTGGTGTAACAATTAAATACTTAGTAAAGTTAGCCTGTAACGTCCCACTGCTGGGCAAGGCCTTACCTCAACTATGATGTAGTTTGAGCCATAATCCACCACGCGGGCTCATAGTGCTGGGTGTTTGCAAGACTAACCCTGCTGTCAAATGTTATCAATCCGCCCATATGACCTCTGACTAGGCTTATCGACTAATATCAACTGATATTAGCACGTCTTAACGTGCCTTCCGAAGCACGGAAATGCTCGTGATATAAGTCACTTATATGGTCGAAATGGTCACCCATCCAAACACGACCGCGCTGTAGTTGCTTTACTTCGGTACCACTACCAAAGCGCTGCTACCACTGCGCTACGAGCATCTCCGAATACTTATTACAATTAAATACTTATTATTTCATTTTTCGTTTCTTCCTTGAAATTCAATACAATAAACAACTTCAAAGAATGTTCGAATCGAAATTCAAGAAGCTTTTTATACAGTTCCGAATTCAAACGAATCTCTATCAATTGTCTGCGTTAATAAAATTCCCGTAATTGGCGACAATAATTTATGGTGGCAAAGTTGATGGACGCAAATCTGTCTTAGAGCCCTACTCTCAGTAGCAAGGTATACGAAAAACAAGACGCGGGCGCGGCTTCCACCCTTTTGTGGTCGAGATTTCGGTCCATATGTCTTCTGCGTATCGCTCGGGAGTTGAATTCGATGCCGGCCAATGTTCCCTGCCAACTACAATTTGAACGTTTTCAAGAAAAGAGCTGGCTAGGCTGTTACTAGGCAGACATGGTCCATCATAGGCTACATTGTCACTTAATATCAGGTGCAGTCGTGGCCAAATGGTTGGCTATCTAAATAAAAAAATATAGGCTTCTACACTCATTCGAATCGAGTACGGATAAGTGCGGAAGCGTCTTGACGTATCCGTTCGTATTTGCGGTCGTAACAATATAAGTACACCTTCGCATACGGCAGCGACACAGCTGAATGATACCGAAAAGGATGCAATTATCTATAAATGCGTTGACTTACTAACAGCGTTACAAGCAGAATCGTTTCCCTTGCGCTGCCGTTGAGCCAATCATGTTCCATTGCTGGCAACATTGCCGAGCCATAAGTTGTAATAAATCCAGTACATATTTACAAAGTTTATCAAGTCATTTCATTAAAATATTAAAACTTTTATCAAAAAAATATGTGTTCCCTATAATTGCTAAAGTTGCCAGCAACTTTGGTAGCTTGCTGCAGGCGCCAATGTGACTAAAAACACTTGTTTAATAACAAGATAGCAAATGTGGCCATCTGCACAGCTTGAGTATGGAACGTTGTCATAAAGTGGGTCAAATTAGATCTTTTTTTATGAACCTTGCTGACACGCTGCCTTGCGTTTAGATCTAATTGTTTCACTTATATTATCAGCAACGCTATAAGCTTAAGGACGTTTCCTGAATATAGGCTTTCCTTAAGGTTTCACACCTCCGGTTTGCCGATGATACAGTCGTTGCGGCAAACCGTATGAAGACGCTGGAAGATCTTGGTTATATGCTTCAGGACCTCAACCGAGTCTCCCACCAAGTGGGTTTTAAAAAGGAAAATGGAAAAGTAGAAAACAATATCGAGCTCATGGGTTTCAGTTTGATATTCATCATTATTATCAGCCAAAGGACGTCCACTGCTGGACATTGGCCTACCCTAGCGACCGATCACTAGTGGTCTGAATTGAGTTTGATCCTGCGATCTTTACAATATCGTTTGTCCGTCCTGTCGGTGGACGTCCTATGCTGTCGTCGCCGTCTGACGTCTCTGGTCAAAAGGTCTCCAATCTAGAATTTTTTCTGCCCCAACGGCTGTCAGTTCTTCTCGCTGTATGCCCTGCACAATGCCACTAGTTACTGAGACCCAAGGCTATGTCCATTACCTTAGTTCTTGACGTATCTCCTCATTCCTGTTTTTCGATCTCGTAGAGCAACACCCAGCATAGCCTTTTCTATCGCTCGTTGTGTGATTTTGAGCTTCTAAATAAGGCCTTGTATTTTTTTTTATATTAACTTAGTTAAAATGACATTACTGTAAAGAAAATCTGTGAACTCACAGACAGAGTAGGCCCCCTGATTCCTTGATTAGAGCCTATTTGGTAGAGTTTTCGTTATTTTGTTCAGTTTGTTGAATTCAGTGAATGAATCATTTGGGAGGTGCTTTGTTTTAGTATAAGTTAAGTACCAAGTTAATACAAAAGACAAACAATTGAGATTCTAATTATCTTACCAGAAATTTTGACAAAGTTATGTGTCATAAAATAATAATGAATAAGTTATGTTAACTCGAACATTCATCGCTCAGAAAACACATTTTGTTTATAAGACAAACAACAGTGTTAAGTATTACTTCTGTTGTAAATTTTGATTAAAATACGTATACTGTTTATGTTATAACTTTGTTAAATGAAACAATGTCAAACAAATACTGACACATCTTTCTCAAGCAACTTTAAGTCTATGTTTTAGAAATAATATAGGACGGAGGTTTTCATGTTCCTGTGTGTATTTTAATTTGCTCTAGATCTGAGCTCTTACTAATGAGCTACAATTGATTATTCATGACCGAGTAGCTTAGAACTATAGGCATTCGGCCGGATAGCAGAAAACGCAATGTTTGATTTACCGCCTCTGTTTAATTAAGTTTTTCAATGCGTTTCATAATCATAAACTTTAATTAAAATTTTGGAAAGGCCTTGTTTCACCATCTACAAAAAGCACTAATCAACAAATAATTCAAATATGTAATGCAATTTTGTATTAAGTAAAGGACAGATAACGATACTGGTTACTTAGTAGGACTTTGTTAAACAGGCCGTAAGGTTTATACATTTATTTTCCAAACTTATATCTATGAATTCAGGGTAATCATACACCTTATTAGCTTGAAGTATAAAAATAAATAAATAAATTATTTATTTGCCCTGATACTTAAGTTAATGTTGTAATCCTGACTGCCAAACTATGTGTTTTGGAAGCCAGTGTCTTCACTAGAGGCAAATATGTACTGGATTGAAAAATAATTAAATATCACTTGCAAAATAAAGTTATTATGAGTTGAAACATCATCAATCTGCGTGGATAGACTCGTTTCGCTACCAAAAGTTTAGATTCGGGAAGTTTAAGGAAAAAATGTGATCCCTCTTGAATATTTTTAACCGTCACATTAGTGTCAATCAAAAGTGTAATAATACTCTTCAGATTAAAGAACACCGTTAAAAAATGAGGAACTCGAGAAAAAAACATGTAATGAATTTTGTGATCAACTCATCCCATGAAGAGCCCAATTGGGACCAGTTGTGCACTTGTGTTATGGAAATCGGAAACAACGGTGGTACCACAACACCCAGACCCAAGACAATATAGAAAAGAAAGTTTTCTACATTGACCCGACCGGGAATCGAACCCGGAACCTCACAAGATGGCGACGCTTGAAACCAGCGTACTAGCCACTCGACCACGGAGGTCGTCAAGAGTGCAGTGACTGGTGTAGGTCTTATGAGAACGGTGCCGTATTAATTATGATTTCGGTAAATTCATTTTTTCCGTTTGATGTAACATAATGATCATTGTATATTCAACCTACGACTAGGTAATATGTAAACTAATAGATATTAAGCTTGAGACTGCTGTACAAGCTAGCTAAATCTGTACTTGAAAATACTTTTGTATCGTCACGAATATTTTACTTATTAACAAAGAGTTGCATATAAAAATAAAGTAAAGCATTAAAAAATATTGTTTCTAAAAATAAGGAAATTTTATTCAGATTATCCTATAACCATAAAAACGGAATAAACTCCTCTTTGTCGGTTACAAAATTATAATGTAGGAGTAATATACCAAAACTTAGTGGCCATAAAATCTAAGTGCAGATTCGGTATTTTATCGACTAATAATTTATTGATGTCACATCACTATCTTTACGAGCAGTAAGTTTTGCTACTTCATCAAACTGAAAGCCTAATTTGCGCTAATAGAACGTCTAGAAAATTCCGTTACAAAAAACTCAGCTAGCAATAACGGAAACTGGAGTGGTTTTTATTGACTTCTATAAAATATGATTGAAAGAATAATATTCTGAGCAATTTTGGCTGTATTGAGAAAATCGACATATTGAATCTATTTATTTTCTTGCGTACTTTACTAAAAGCTATGGTTCTATTGGAATTTTGTTTAAGTTATTGGACCGTCTAACGACAACTAGGATTTTATGATTAAGATTTAATAAAATGTGTCGGCCTGTGTATCGATCTGGGGTATAGTAGCGCCCAAACAGATGAACCGTTTTTTTTTTCGTGATTATTTTATCCCGAGTGTTATTTGCCTTGTTTCATGAAAAAAAACTATTTTTTGATTATTGTTGTTTTTGAGACAGACATTCTTTGCCCAAGAATGATAGTCAGTCGGTTTGGGCTGATAAAGAGTACACGTTACACTATATTTTAGCTGCTAATTAACCCGTAACTATTCGGATAATAAAATAACTCTAGCAATTATTTTAATAGAAATGTCAGTTCAAAGGTTACTTAACTTACATTTTAATCAGCCGGTTCGCGCCTGAGGAAAACTCTACGTAAAAGCATTCGAAAGAAATTGGCCTACTTTACGTCGATGACTTTGCGGAAAGTCGTGAAAAATACGAGCGGAAAAACCCTGCTGGGACGCCGCATTCGATAGCAAAATTGGATTATCTTCGATCAAAAGCGCAGGTTAGAGTATCCAACGACAAAATGGATAGACAACGTTGTTAAAGATCGTAGGAACAAACTAGATGCAGACCGTTGGCAACCGGTTGTTATGGAAAAGTATAGAGAGGGCTATATTTAACCGTTGATGTGTTGTATTAAATAAGTATTAAATATTGATTACCAATCACATACATTGCTCTGATTCCAAAGCAGAAGGCTAATGCACTTGTGTTATGGGAATCAGACACAACGGGGGTACCACAACACCCAGACCCGAGATAATGTAGAAAATTTTGATTTCTATATCAAAACGACCGGGAATCGAACCCGGGACCTCGGAACGGCGACGACTTGAAACCCAGCGGGCTTAGCCACTACACCACGGAGGTCGTCAATTGTCTTGCAAATGAATGAAGAAAAATGAATAAACTAAAAAAAGAATGCATTCTGAAATTAAATTTCAATTGCGGTTTTACATATTTTTGACTAGATCAAATTGGCGTATATTTTTAGTTTGCTATAACAACTGTTATGTTTGTCCTCTGCCTACCAGCTAAACTAAGAACCATGACGAAATCAAACCCATACACCGCTGGTTGTTACCTTATGTCTCAAAGCATTGCTGGCTCCTAAAATTGTAAAACTTTTTCAGGGCAACCCGTATGTTTGCACCAAGTCGCTAAGCCAGTAGGCATAATAACTCCTCATTATAATACCCCCATTCTCGGGCCATTGTTGAACAATCTTTCTGTTTTATTTGCAACTAATACCTTTTTGTCCGAGCCTCCTTCGATCCAAACATAATCTAACGTATAATGTTAAAAAAACAGAGATGGTTGTATTTAGATCAGGAAAAGGCCCTCAAAACATACCCAGCGTTAACCTCAACGGACAGGCTGTAAGAATTGTGGATTCGTTCAGGTACCTTGGACACATAGTAACGGATAAATTAAGGGACGATGCAGATATTGAAAGGCAGCGTAGAGCTCTTTATACAGTGGGTAATATGTTGTCTCGAAAATTCGGCAAAGCATCGCCTAGTGTACGGGTTACTCTGTTTCGGTCTTACTGTCAAGTATTTTATACGTGTAAACTCTGGACCGAATATACTAAGAAAGCGCATAATGGCATCAGAGTTGCTTATAACAATACCTTTAGGCAGCTGATGGGGTTGAAGCGTTGGTGCAGCGCATCTGAGATGTTTGCTGAGACGCATGTCAACTCTTTCGGTGCCATTCAGCGTGGTCGTATTGCGTCTTTTTTGTCCAGAGTTGGCAAAAGTAACAACGTGATACTAAAAAGTCTTTATGAAAGATTAATCCAGACAAACACTTACAAGCAATGGATGGCCATTGCAATGTAAAAAAAGACTCTTTTTTTTGACTGTTATGTACGTGTACGTAAATTTTTTTACGTACCTATTTTAATAATGTACCTAAATCATTTGTATTTTTTTAGTTAAGTTATTTTTTTTTTATTTTTACTGTATTCTTTATTGTACTTTTTAATACTCTTTATGGATCATTGATCTGAAATAAACCAACATTTATTATTATTATTTATTATTGCTTAGTAAAGTTACGCTAATGCTCAGCTCAGCTCACTCTATCGCTCACTATGTCTCTATTTACCTTCATGTAATATCAAAAGTAAGGAAACTAATGAGTAAAAGTGAAAAACACTAATCATCACATCTTTATTTTTTAAGTACAAATCGGCAGGTTTTCTCATAAACAAATCTTTCACTGAAAACCGCATCAAAATCGGCTCTGCCAAACGTGATATATTCGCGGACAAACATGCAGGGCAAACTGGGGTCCTCCTTTTCTGAATTCTGTTAAAAAGATAGGAATCCCTTAAACCAAGAAACGACCCAGACATATCCACTCAATACTAATATTATTTTAAACTTAAAAATAGAACTAACATAAAATTCGTCTTTCTTCATTCTCACTCAATACTAATACTACCTCAAACTTAAAAATAGAACCAACATAAAATTCCTCTTTCTTCATTCTCTCTCAAGAAAAACACTTAAAACTGACCTTTATCCCAAAACATAGCAATCTTTCCAACTAAACATATAAAAGGGAATGCATGTAAACCTATACCTCCACAAATTCATAGTCTTAGGGATGTCATTTCATCGCAAGAGGTTTTTCTTGTACAGGCCTGCGTGGTTCAAATTGGAAAAAAATGTTCGCAACCACGATATATCCTTTTGGGGTGTCTGTGCCTCAGTGTACTTTGCGGGACCCTAAAGTTTGGGATAGGGTGACCAAATATAGAAGAAGTGAAAAATATGTCATGGGTAAACAATATTAATTAGTAAGTACATTATTCTTTTTATGTGAACTATTTGTGAACTTATGTTGCCTATAATAAAATTGTGATATATGTTTTCCCCGTAATAAAGTGATGATTACGAAATCAGAATAAACCTTCTGCATTACCAGGTGGTTGAGTGGTAGAGAATGCTTTTAGGCATTAAGTCCGCCAATTGTAGAACTTACAGTGGAATAAAGTTTAAATGAATAAAAGAGAACTTAAAACTTCGTAACATGGTTCAATTTAAGACATTGTATCCACCTTAACTTAAGTTATTGGATTGCTGGTCGGTTAACACACAATATTTTAAAAATAAATTGCAAATAGCAACAGTTAAAAAACGAAGCTCTGAAAACATGAAATTGGGAATATGAACCTATTTTCGACCGGTTCTCAAATTTGTAGAAATAAAACTGGGATGTGGAACACGCCTTATCGGTATTGCTATCCTTAATTTTAAAATGATACAACCAACGATAAAATACGGGATAACCTATCCAAGAACTTCCAAACCAGCATAACAACCCCGAATCTAAACCCGTATCTGGATCCCGTCTTGTTTTGTTTTCACTTAAAATGGAAATTATCGCACCAATATAGGTAGGGTGCCTACTTAAAGCATATATATGCCGAATCTTACTCCCTTCTCTGTGTTCTATCGTAATATCAAAATCTTGCAAACAACGGCTGTCCTGTCTATCCGCTTTACGATTCTTATACAAAAATAAAAAATAATGATATTTATGGAGGCTCCCAAACATAAACCTAAACAAAAAAAATGACAAACTTATAGGTCTTTTAAAATGACAAAGAGATTATTAAAACCATTTTCTCTTAAAGTCTAACGTTTGACAGATAGACGTTATTCGCGTAAACTTCAGAAACAAGTAGACAGATTCTTCCAAAGTAGTAAAATAAGCGTCCCTGCCCCCTCTAACTTCTAAACTAAGCGAGTGTCAATTTTGAAAAAAAAAATGTACTTTTTGACGACCCGTCTGGTATAGTGGTCGAGAAATCGCCTACTACGCGTGCATGTTTGTATTGTGCGGGTTCGATCCCCGCACAATACAAACATTTGTGTGCATGAACATGTCTGTTTGTATTGGTCTGGGTGTTTTCTATGTATATCATGTATGTATTTACAAACAAAAAAGTATTTAAGTATTATATCCGTCGTCTGGCACCCATAACACAAGCTTTGAGTAGCTTACTTTGGGACTAGATGGCGATGTGTGGGAATGTCCAAAAGATACTTACAACGAAAATTGAAAGTAAGTGGGTTCCTTAATTATTATTATCCATGTTATTCAATCTTACTTTATCAAAATTATAGGACTAATATGATTGTAATTAATGTGACCTTTCAATTTAATTCAAATAATGACATTTTAATTTTTAATTTATATAAATATTTGCATGACAATATTGTTAAACATGAGAACATGCACTAAAATAACATCGTTGTATCACCATGTTTTGAGCAAATAAATAATTTTCATTTTCATTTTCATTTAATTCAGTTAAAATTGGCACGGAACCCTCAGTGCGCGAGTCCGACTTGCACTTGGCCGGTTTTTTGTTAATTGTCATTGGAAATACTTTACAAGAAAGAGAGAGAGAGAGAGAGAGAACGTATTTCGCCGGTGCCGATACGCTCCGTGCATGGCACGCTACGGTGTTGGTCGGCGACGGAACGGTTTAACTCTAGTAGGAAAGGTGTCATAGTTTAATATTTTTTGCCGGACACGCTCCTCGCACGTTAATAGTATGCCACGGTGTACTGGGCAAAGAGCTTAACCCATTTGCTGCCACACTTGAGAAATTATAGAAATTTAATTGTTATAACGCACCGGTGCGTGCTGTGGCGTGAAACCAGTTAATAGCCCTATTTTGCCACCCATTAACCAAACTCATGGTCACCCTTTGATTCAGGACGAAGGTGTGATGCGTAGTAAGTTGACGTTTTATTAGTTCGCCTTGACGCGGGAACGGATCTAGTTTGGTTTATTTAGGTCACGTGCGGGCAGGTTTTCGACGTACAGGTATTTTGGGTATATTTAGGTATTTGGGTCCGCAAATCATTTTAACCGTCACGCTTGAATAAGCTTAAGGCTTCACTGTGTCTACAAAGGTACTGATGTAGATTGACTGTGTAACGAGGTATTCTGACAATATAATATGATTCTTGTACAAAGTTGAGTAATTTAAAGATAGATTTAAGGTCACATTGAGAAATCATTGGAACTTTTTAAATGGGCCATAAGATGGTTGTTATGTAACTCAATAACAACATAAGATTATCGCTGTAGTTAGTAGATTCACCTCATAATGAGTGCCAATAATAAAAATAACACATTTACTGCCATTAATGGATTCTGCTTGTACGGTTTGTTTTCAAATGCCAGTGGGTTTTTCGATAGCGATGATTTGATATCGACACCGTATTAACTTAAAAACGTGTTAAATTTGTTAACATGCTCTTGAATATAAGAGAATGTATGAATCATTTAAATCTGTTGCTTAATATTAATTTACGCTAATTCCTTCGTAGGCCTCCGAAGGCTTCCGTAGTTTAGTAGCTACGCACACTGGGCTTCTAGGCGTTGCCGCTCGCAGGTCCCGGGATCGATTGCCGGTCGGGTCAATGTAGAAGTCACAGTTTTCTAAATTGTCGCAGGTCAGGGTGTTGTTGTACTATCGTTGTTGCTGATTTCCATCATAACTTTGTATCTAATCTAAACAATGTAAGTAATAGGTGTCCAATATTTATTTATTGATTTATCTTTTTTTTTAAGTAAAATTTTTGTACCCATCCTATTAATAACTTACCTTACGTAGATAAAAGAATGAAGGTAATAATGGTATTAGCATTAGATATGTACGTATCGATACACATACCCACGTCCCTAGACTCATATTTCTCTTCACAGAGTATTTTCCGTAGACTTTTCCAATTAAAGCAAACGCTATATTTTTATTTTCTTTCCGTGTTCGATGTGAATAATGGTTTCCAATTAAAATTGCACGTACGAGGAACGTATTGAAATAATTTAGTAAAGCGAATTTTATGACGAATATTGGAAGTGTAAAATAATTCATATTGCAGATTTTACATTTGTATTTTATGAAGAAAGTTTTTATACTTCAATTGAAAATTATAGTCATCATCATTATTGTCAGGCAAAGGACGTCCACTGCTGAATATAGGCCTTCCTTATGGTCTTCTGTCAGCCTCTACATTAAAAAACAAAATGCATATACAAATAGTTACTTAGATTATACGTTGAACGATTGGAGGTGTTGAACTTTTTACTATTACCGACTTTTAAAAAGGATGTAATCAATTCAATGTGGAAGTATGTTATATCGTTAGAATTTGGTAATATTTGCGTATGGTGATCTATTAATGCTTTCAAACACGTGTGCTAAATATGTAAGTAAGTACGGAGGTTTCTATATTTGTACGTTTGTCACAGGATTTCTCGAAAACGCGAAGCCAATAAAAATTGCGCTACGCAATGATTCTTTTTGGTTCATAGAATATATTTTAACTTAGGGTACAGTGTAAGTTCTATCAAAATCGGTTCAGTAGATTTTGAGATATGGGTGATAATAACTAAAAATATGAAATAAAAAATTAAACCGCCTTAAAAACTGTCTGAAAAGCTCAAAATAACGCATTTGCCCTCTACTTAGGAGAAACAAATTCATTTGGACTCGGTGCATGATCTCAAGCTTACGTTCATCAATAGTCTACGCACATCGTGAACCGACTCCTAATAAATTTGTTTCTCCTAAACAGATGGCAAATACGTTATTTTGAGCTTTTAACTTAGTTTTTTGAAGGCGGTGTGTGTAATTTAAAAAAAAATAGAGATTCAACAAACAGATTGTTTCTTGCCACACGGACATGAAGATTGCGTTTCAATCAATTGAGTTTGTAAAACTAATGTTAATCCTTCTAGTAGTTTTTAAACCTCTTTCGGATTTAGCCCATTTTGGCCTAGTTTGTCACCATTTGAAATAGCATGAAGTTCTAATAAATTCAATATTTATCAGAATGTATACTAGTATTATAAAGCTGAAGAGTTTGTTTGTTTCAACGCGCTCATCTCAGGAACTACTGGACCGATTAGAAAAAAATATGTTATAGCTTATTTATCGACGAAGACTTTAGGCTATAGTTCATCACGCTATGGCGGGAGGGGAGGGAGCAAACTCAAAACGGCGGACGAAGTCGCGGGGGACCGCTAGTAATATTATAATCGTTACAGGGAAGACTAATCAACATTTTAATTACCCCATAACTCTAATACAATTTGGGCGAACTCCATAATTGATATAAGTGAACCATTGCAATGAATTATTATTATGGCTTACTAAATTTCACTTTTGGCTAAAACTAAATAAATTATTAACTTCCCCACATTCCCTTATAACGTACAAGGGACGTGGACCCTTTGCGAATAGCAATAAAGTGTAAATCCGATTATATATGGCAACCAGGAATTTCAAGTTATTACTAACCCAAAAATTATCGATATTTGCGTTCTGGTAAATGCTCGAAGTTTTATTTTTATTTAGGGTATTCTTACGTTCAACTTTTTTAATCTTTTATAGCTTGTTTTACAATTTTGATTTTCCATGGGCGTTATCTGTCCAATACTTCATAGGAAATTACGTTCCAAATTAGAATTATTTGTTGGTTTGGGCTTATTTGTCGATGGTGAACCAGGCCCTTAGAAACGTTTGCCGAAAGATAGAAGAGCTAGGAAAAAAGACAAAACTGTTAACTGTACCAAATTTTGAACGCTATAAAATCGATAATTTTATAAAAGCTAGATAAAAATAGGAGAAAGGCCAGTTTTGGCCACGACAAAAGAAAAGTAAAAAATTATTTTAACTTCTCTATGTGTATTTAGTTTTGCAGTTTTAGTTTCGTTTTTGTGGATTTTTCCGTTTCCTCTAGAATTTAGTGCTAGAGTATCCATCAGTTCAAGAAATACCTACCATGGGGCATAGTGAATGTTAAAATCGAGTTGCCCATACGTTTCAGCGTTACTCTATGCTACTAATGGCTTACATTTTTTTATCATTTAAAATATGTTCTTTACATATTTTTTTATGTGCTAGACAACATAAGCATAACTTTCAAAATAATAATATTTTTTTAATTATGAATCATGGTCACCCTATTTTCAAGATCCTTTAAAACGAAAACAATTAAAGATGTCACGTTCTCAAACAACGACCTTTTCGTCTTGGTAATAAATTATATTTTCTCTTAGCAAACACAAACATCTTGTTACCACTCTTCGTGATATTGGTCTGTGTTATTTTAAAGTATAACTAGTATTTGTTCGTGACGTATTTATTTTAGTTCTAGAATCTAGAGTGGCGTGAATTTTTATAAAGATTTAATATAAAGTTGAAATTGAGTTAAGGCAACTTTTTAGCAGGAAATCAAAGATTATTATCATGCATAGAATAAAAAATCTAGTTTTTGGTCTACATTGCTCCGACCCCAAGCTAAGTAGCTAAAGCACTTGTGGTGCCACAACACCCGGACCCGAGACAATAATAGAAAATACCGTTTTCTACATTGACCCGACCGGGAATCAAACCCGGAACCTCAAGAGATGACGACGCTTGTAACCAGCGTGCTAGCCACTCGACCACGGAGGTCGTCAATTTATGCCTAGATTACATAAAAAATCCGGCCAAGTGCGAGCCGGACTCGGTTCCGTGCCAACTTTAACTGAATTAGCTAAAATCTATACTAATATTATAAAGCTGAAGAGTTTGTTTGTTTGTTTGTTTGTTTGTTTGAACGCGCTAATCTCAAAAACTACTGGCCCGATTTGAAAAATTATTTTTACGTTGGATAGTCCATTTATCGAGGAAGGCTTTAGGCTATATAACATAAAGATACGACTCATAAGACCACAGCAGAAATGAAAAATGTTGCGAAAACGGGAGAAAGATATTCCTTTTGAGAGCTTCCGCTGCATACGCTGCGGAAACCGCTTAAGTTACACAAAAATCATGTATGACAGGATTGTTCATCATCAAGAGTTCTATAATAAAGTCCGCGACAGCATATGTCTATCTTTTATGCTTGACTTACTACAACCTTTTTTATGTTAATAAATTTGTAAAAAAAATATGCATTATTTTTAGAGGTGTATTATACACACAGGTATTTATTCTTATCAAAGTAAATACATTCATCATCACCAGCATTTCATTTAGAACCAAGTTGCCCTTTATATCATTTGATTTCAATAAATATCTTAGGAGCTATCACAGTTTTAACATAACTCCGCACCAAAATAATGTTCGCAGCTTAAGTACAACGTGCGCTTGCGCTAATATATTATAATATAAACTGCTGGACCGATTTGAAAAAATATTTCTGTGTTGGATAGCTTATTTATCGAGAAAGGCTGTAGGATATAAAACATGACGCTGCGACGGGAGGGGAGGGAGCAAACTCAAAACGCGCGGACGAAGTCGCGGGGGACCGCTAGTACCATAATATTTTGTTGACAGCAAATGTAACTTTGTTTTTCATAGTGTAGTGTATGAATAACAAAGTTATGTTTGCGGTTGTTGCAAATGTGCTATATCTCAAAACTACTAGTTCGATCCCGTCCAAACCAATTATCGTTATCTGAAAATGTTTGTTCAGATCTACATTATATTATTTTTTTCAAATTTAACGCTCGCTTAATTTAGGGGGGGGGGGGGGGCAATCTACCACTTTGGAAGCGTCTATCTATCAAACGTTAGACTTTAAAAGAAAATGGTTTAAGAAACCTCTATCATTTTAAAAGACTTATCCATAGCATTGTATTTACGAAACAAAATAAATATATCACTATTTACTATTTTTTGTATAAGAATCGTAAAGCGGTTAACAGGATACATCTTCCTACTAATTTCCACAGTGTGACGGACAGACAGACAGACTTGACGAAACTATAAGGGTTCCGTTTTATGCCATTCGGCTACGGAACCCTATACAAATAGTTTTAGATTAAAATGATTTTAACACTTACAGTATCATATTTTATAGTCATAAACATGAAATAAGAAACCAAAAATTTGCGCACGGGCGGGATTCGAACCAGTAACTTTCTGGCTAACCGACCCAAACGCTCTACCAATAGAGCTACCGTGCTGTCTGTACGACCTTGCGAAATTTGTGGTCTCTTATAGAAACGTCATCACGCGCGGCGTCCAGCGCCATCTACCCATCTGTTTATGCAACATTGGGCCAAGTAGTTATTTTTTACATAATAAATTCAACTTGGAAATTGATGACGCTTCGCTATCTAATGGTTTAGAATGATTTTAACACTCAGTCTACTTTAGCTTTGGGTCATGAGTCAACAAGATTCGAAATTATAACCTTAAACTTGACCTACTTAACTTCCTTATTTAAACCGAGATTACATAAAAAAACAAGTAAACTAAGGAGTTATCAGATAGCAATCCCATTCAGGTGAAACTCTACTGTTCCGTGGATTTCCGTGAACGCATAATCCTGGTTTAATTAGAACAATAGCATCCTTTGTTGGCGATGCTGCCGGTGAGATCAGAGTATATAGTACAAAGTATATAGTATATATTAACAGCAAGCAAGCGAATTCATTCGGAACACATTTTTAGGATTTTATTAAAAGAAACCCTTAAGTTTTACAGAAAAGAAGTACTCTTTGTAGCACACAAAACGCTGATTAAAATATGTTAGTAAAATTGAGGCGGTCTTATTGTTGCGTAGTTGGAAGCTTTCTCTTTCAGACAGCCTTTGATTTTTGAATCCTTGGGAATTTATAAACAATCGACTACGAATCTAGCAAACATAATACTTGCCTTAGGAGCACATGAAGATACCAATAAAAATAAGCTCAGTTTCCGAAACATTGGTGGAAAAACATAAAAACTAAATTAAGCTAACGTGCTTGCAAGCCTAAATATATCAGCTTAAATACATGCTGACACCGCACAAGCACAAGCACCACACTGTTGAAATTTGGTAGGAAGATGTATCCTGTTAACTGCTTTACGATTCTTATACAAAAAATAAAAAAATATGACATTTAAGGGGGGGCTCCCATACATGAAACTATAACCAAAAAAAACTTTTTTTGTCAAACCTATTCGTGTGGGATGTTTATAGATAGGTCTTTTAACACGCTCACTGCGGGGATCAATTTCGCAAACTTTCCCGCAGTGCGATAGGAGGCCCATATGCCTTAAATGGATCATTTTGCTGGTGCGATTAAGGCCTATTGACCTCTTACCGACTTTAATACTTGAAATGCAATATTTATATTAGAAATCAAATAATAAGAAAATAAAAATTAGATCGTCATGAAGCTGAAGGATCATGCTGTCTTATTCTGCGTTCGCCCGAAGATCAAACGTTGGAAAAGCCTGAAAATAAGAAAAATATTTAGGAGGCAAATCAACCTCCTATCGCACTGAATTAGATGTTTAAAATTTTGTTAAGCTAGTGATGTGACATAGGAAAAATAAACTCTAAATATTTTTAAAACACTTTAATAAACAAATTATTATTATTTTATTATTGTTATTATGTCCTCTGTGACGAATAATTTATAAAAGTCTCGTGGAGTTTCTGCAGTCACAGGCACATTTATTGTAGGGCTGCCCTCATATTCCACAAAATTTGGCACTGCGTCTGTTATATCTACCCATTCATCACTATTACCCATTTCAGTAGCATTTTCTGTACCATTGTCAGTAGCATCATTTTCAACATCTTCATTTTCTATAGAACTATCATCAGAAGTTTCACTGCACTCAGATACGGAACTATCTGAATCGAAACTCTCAGGGACAAAGTCTTCGTCTTCATCATTATTCGAGTCATATTTAGGTGAATTGCGCAAGACTTCTTCCGATGATTCTGTGCCTTGTTGTTAGTTATTATTAATGCCATCTGTTTTTGCATCTCTTGGTTCATCACAGGTATTTTCAGTAACATCGCTTTGTTGTAAATTATCTGGAATAATGTCTGTTTTTGCATCACTTTTTGATTCATCGCAGGTACTTTCAAAAGCAACTGAGTCGTTTGTGGGCGTTGATAATATTTCGGTTACTTGTTCCGCACTTAACGGACATGTCAAACATTGTGTACAGGATAAATATTAGATATTTTTTACAGATTGTTTTACCGAGATATTGTTTACATCCAGTTTTGAATCAGGAGTTGTTGGTATTTCAGCATTTTTTAATACATGATATATTTATGAGGTACTAGGGCTCACAAAAATTTGAGGATTTCCTTCTTCTTTGTCTCAATTAAAGACTTTACGGCGTTTGGGGGTCAAAAAATATTCACTTGTTGAGGCTTTAACACTTGGAGGACAGATTTGCACTTTTTCTAAAATTTTAATTTTATTAAACTAATGATTCTCAGCGTTTATTCTTTGATACACACGGCGATATTTTGGAAGAGACATGTCTTCCGCGGTATCCCTTGAATTTTGCCTAATTGCTAAATTAAGCATTTTCCGACATCTTTTATTTCCGCGAGACATTTTTCCTGCAATCGTAATTTATTATCACACTCCACTTATAACGACACTGCAACGTTTATTCATGAGCAACGCAACGTGCAACACTAGGATCATCATACATAGAAACAGGTGCGGGAGGGGATCGAAAAACTTCTCACAGCATAAGAGGTCTATAGGTCCCTTATCAGCACTGAATGATGATTTTTCTATTCTAGTGCGGTACGGGGCCTATAGACCTCTTACGTATTTTTTGGGGTTTTCGATTTCCTGATCAAAATACAAACACAATCATATATTTATCTTTGTCACACATTAAGAAATCTACAAGCTGTGGCCTTCGCACCAGAGGGAGATCAAAGTATTTTTCCCCCGCACCGTACGAACGTACGCATAGGAGGTCTTTAGGCCTCCTATCGCAGTGAGCGTGTTAAAATGACACTGAGGTTCCTAAAACCATTCATAAAGATGAAATAAGAAACCAAAAATTTGCGCACGGGCGGGACTTGAACCAGCAACCTTTTGGCAAACCGGGCCAAACGCTCTTACCAATTGAGCTACCGTGCTGTTAGTCCGACCCTGCGAAATTTGTGGTTTCTTATGAAAACGTCAATTGCGTGACGCTTAGCGCCATCTAGCCGTCTGTTTATGAAACAGATGGCCCAAGCAGTTATTCTTTACAGAATAAATTCAACCTGGATTGATGTCGCTTCGCTATCTAATGCTTTAGAATGTTTTTAACACTCACAGTGTCATATTTTATATTCATAAAGATGAAATAAGAAACCAAAAATTTGCGCACGGGCGGGACTTGAACCAGCAACCTTTTGGCAAACCGGGCCAAACGCTCTTACCAATTGAGCTACCGTGCTGTTAGTCCGACCCTGCGAAATTTGTGGTTTCTTATGAAAACGTCAATTGCGTGACGCTTAGCGCCATCTAGCCGTCTGTTTATGAAACAGATGGCCCAAGCAGTTATTCTTTACAGAATAAATTCAACCTGGATTGATGTCGCTTCGCTATCTAATGCTTTAGAATGTTTTAAACACTCACAGTGTCATATTTTATATTCATAAAGATGAAATAAGAAACCAAAAATTTGCGCACGGGCGGGACTTGAACCAGCAACCTTTTGGCAAACCGGGCCAAACGCTCTTACCAATTGAGCTACCGTGCTGTTAGTCCGACCCTGCGAAATTTGTGGTTTCTTATGAAAACGTCAATTGCGTGACGCTTAGCGCCATCTAGCCGTCTGTTTATGAAACAGATGGCCCAAGCAGTTATTCTTTACAGAATAAATTCAACCTGGATTGATGTCGCTTCGCTATCTAATGCTTTAGAATGTTTTTAACACTCACAGTGTCATATTTTATATTCATAAAGATGAAATAAGAAACCAAAAATTTGCGCACGGGCGGGACTTGAACCAGCAACCTTTTGGCAAACCGGGCCAAACGCTCTTACCAATTGAGCTACCGTGCTGTTAGTCCGACCCTGCGAAATTTGTGGTTTCTTATGAAAACGTCAATTGCGTGACGCTTAGCGCCATCTAGCCGTCTGTTTATGAAACAGATGGCCCAAGCAGTTATTCTTTACAGAATAAATTCAACCTGGATTGATGTCGCTTCGCTATCTAATGCTTTAGAATGTTTTTAACACTCACAGTGTCATATTTTATATTCATAAAGATGAAATAAGAAACCAAAAATTTGCGCACGGGCGGGACTTGAACCAGCAACCTTTTGGCAAACCGGGCCAAACGCTCTTACCAATTGAGCTACCGTGCTGTTAGTCCGACCCTGCGAAATTTGTGGTTTCTTCACGTCACGCAATTGACGTTTTCATAAGAAACCACAAATTTCGCAGGGTCGGACTAACAGCACGGTAGCTCAATTGGTAAGAGCGTTTGGTCCGGTTTGCCAAAAGGTTGCTGGTTCAAGTCCCGCCCGTGCGCAAATTTTTGGTTTCTTATTTCATCTTTATGAATATAAAATATGACACTGTGAGTGTTTAAAACATTCTAAAGCATTAGATAGCGAAGCGACATCAATCCAGGTTGAATTTATTCTGTAAACAATAACTGCTTGGGCCATCTGTTTCATAAACAGACGGCTAGATGGCGCTAAGCGTCACGCAATTGACGTTTTCATAAGAAACCACAAATTTCGCAGGGTCGGACTAACAGCACGGTAGCTCAATTGGTAAGAGCGTTTGGCCCGGTTTGCCAAAAGGTTGCTGGTTCAAGTCCCGCCCGTGCGCAAATTTTTGGTTTCTTATTTCATCTTTATGAATATAAAATATGACACTGTGAGTGTTTAAAACATTCTAAAGCATTAGATAGCGAAGCGACATCAATCCAGGTTGAATTTATTCTGTAAAGAATAACTGCTTGGGCCATCTGTTTCATAAACAGACGGCTAGATGGCGCTAAGCGTCACGCAATTGACGTTTTCATAAGAAACCACAAATTTCGCAGGGTCGGACTAACAGCACGGTAGCTCAATTGGTAAGAGCGTTTGGCCCGGTTTGCCAAAAGGTTGCTGGTTCAAGTCCCGCCCGTGCGCAAATTTTTGGTTTCTTATTTCATCTTTATGAATATAAAATATGACACTGTGAGTGTTAAAAACATTCTAAAGCATTAGATAGCGAAGCGACATCAATCCAGGTTGAATTTATTCTGTAAAGAATAACTGCTTGGGCCATCTGTTTCATAAACAGACGGCTAGATGGCGCTAAGCGTCACGCAATTGACATTTTCATAAGAAACCACAAATTTCGCAGGGTCGGACTAACAGCACGGTAGCTCAATTGGTAAGAGCGTTTGGCCCGGTTTGCCAAAAGGTTGCTGGTTCAAGTCCCGCCCGTGCGCAAATTTTTGGTTTCTTATTTCATCTTTATGAATATAAAATATGACACTGTGAGTGTTAAAAACATTCTAAAGCATTAGATAGCGAAGCGACATCAATCCAGGTTGAATTTATTCTGTAAAGAATAACTGCTTGGGCCATCTGTTTCATAAACAGACGGCTAGATGGCGCTAAGCGTCACGCAATTGACGTTTTCATAAGAAACCACAAATTTCGCAGGGTCGGACTAACAGCACGGTAGCTCAATTGGTAAGAGCGTTTGGTCCGGTTTGCCAAAAGGTTGCTGGTTCAAGTCCCGCCCGTGCGCAAATTTTTGGTTTCTTATTTCATCTTTATGAATATAAAATATGACACTGTGAGTGTTTAAAACATTCTAAAGCATTAGATAGCGAAGCGACATCAATCCAGGTTGAATTTATTCTGTAAAGAATAACTGCTTGGGCCATCTGTTTCATAAACAGACGGCTAGATGGCGCTAAGCGTCACGCAATTGACGTTTTCATAAGAAACCACAAATTTCGCAGGGTCGGACTAACAGCACGGTAGCTCAATTGGTAAGAGCGTTTGGCCCGGTTTGCCAAAAGGTTGCTGGTTCAAGTCCCGCCCGTGCGCAAATTTTTGGTTTCTTATTTCATCTTTATGAATATAAAATATGACACTGTGAGTGTTAAAACATTCTAAAGCAATAGATAGCGAAGCGACATCAATTTCCAAGTTGAATTTATTCTGTAAAGAATAACTGCTTGGGCCATCTGTTTCATAAACAGACGGCTAGATGGCGCTAAGCGTCACGCAATTGACGTTTTCATAAGAAACCACAAATTTCGCAGGGTCGGACTAACAGCACGGTAGCTCAATTGGTAAGAGCGTTTGGCCCGGTTTGCCAAAAGGTTGCTGGTTCAAGTCCCGCCCGTGCGCAAATTTTTGGTTTCTTATTTCATCTTTATGAATATAAAATATGACACTGTGAGTGTTAAAACATTCTAAAGCATTCCTAAAACCATTTTCTATTAAAGTCTAACGTTTCATAGCTAGACGTGGTGGTTCCAAAGTGGTAAAATGGGCGTCCCCCCATCTAACTTGTAAACTAAGCGAGTTTAAATTTTGAAAAAAAATATAATGTAGATCTTAACAAATACTTTCAACCAAAATTGGTTCGGACGGAATCGAACGAGAAGTTTTTGAGATATAGCACATTTTCAACCACCGCAAACATAACTTTGTACTTAGTTATATTTGCTGTCCACAAAATATCGTGGATTTTACTAAGTGGAAATAAGTGGATTCCCAAATTCAGTTAAAGTTGGCACGGAAGTCTCAGTGCGCGAGTCCGTCTCGCACTTGGCCGGTTTTTTCAATAGTCAGATAAGATTCGATGAACAATATGGCGAATTTGAAAACGTCACCTAATTGTCAGCAATCAGACGACATAATCAATTTATCAATCTGATAAGTTTTATTTGACCATTGAAAAATGCGCCCTTATTTATTAATTTTATTTGATAAAGACGCATAACAGGTAACAATTATTAATTAATATAGTATATTTAACTAGACCCTATGAGCTAAATTGTAACCTAATGAAAATGGCTCCTAGCATAGCTACCTTATATTTTTGAAATCAGTTAATAATATCACTGTTTTGTAAAATTAAGAAGAAAAAAAGGCACGTATAAAATGATTCATCCATCTTAAATCCACGATCTGTCGAAATCCCTTTCATTTTCAACTTTATTTTCTTATCGAACTCGGAAAAAAATCTCAAAAAACTGTGAAACGAATAAATCAACACCCACAAAGAACTTGTAAGGGCCAGGTTCACAATGGGTCTATTGTTCTATGATCGTTTTATTGATAAAACCTAACCGAGTCACACGTTATAAGGACCCCCCGGCGTGCGAGATATAAAGTTAGGAATTATGGAGGCACTGTATGAAACGGAGGTCTTAGGGTTCTGTATAAACATGTTTCTTTTGTAAATTGTTAGTTATTTTAAAATGTATTTTTAATCTTCTCCGTGACTTTGGATCGTATTTAATTTTATTAGTTTTGTTTGCTTTACGTTTGTAGTACGCAGTAAAAATAATTTTAAAAGCAGTGGCATTGAACTACAAATATCTTATCCGCTAATTTCACATTTTATCGTTTTGTATTACTAGTATTTTTTTGCTTTTGAATGTGTGTTGATATTCTTTTATTGATTACAATATTTGAGAGGTACCAACAGTATTTCATTCTTAAACGGAACCCTAGCTATCTTCTGCCAATCTATCTTGAATATGATGTATTTCTTAGAGTCAATTTAACCAACGTCAGAAAATACTCATCTGACTGAATAAGTATAAAACGACCGATTTTGGAACGACGTTTACATAAATGATTGCTGACGAATAGGTGACGTTTTCAAATAAGGCCGTTTGCCGCAATTTTATTCTCCTTTTCTTAATCCTATTCATATTTTATTAACCCTTTTATTTTCATAAAGATGAAATAAGAAACCAAAAATATGCGCACGGGCGGGACTCGAACCACTGTTGCATAAACAGACGGTTAGATGTCGCTAAACGTCACGCGTAATGACGTATCCATAAGAGACCACAAATTTCGCAAACTCGGACCGACAGCACGGTATCTCAATTGGTGGAGCGTTTGGCCCGGTTAACCAAGAAGTTGCTGTTTCGAGTCCTGCCCGTGCGCAAATTTATGGTTTCTTATTTCATCTTTATGAATATAAAGTATGCCACTGTGAGGGTTAAAAATATTCTAAACCCGTTTATTGTTTATTTTTACACAAAGTGTGTAACTTTGTGTTTTCTTGTAAATTCGATAGAAATATATATTATATATTTTAAAAAATTATGTTATTTATGTTAGTTATGTTTATGACAAATCAACAGTATGTTTTTCTTCTGCATAAAATATAATTTTAAACTTTAAATCCACATCTATATACACATAATATACATAAAAAATCATAACATAAATAAAGTCAAGTACGTAATACCACTTTCTTTTTACAGACTTCAAAAAAATTCAAATGTGTATTAATTCATTTCTCCTCAACATAGGGCAAAAACGTTATTTTGAGCTTTTAAATCAGTTCTTTTAAAGGCGGTTAAATTTTAAGATTATTATTTTTTATACTTATATCTCGTATGGATTGATTTTAACGAGTTTACTTTTTTTATTCGTCGGGGAAACTAAGTTCGCCGGGGCCACTAGTCTTAAAAATAGAGAAAATAATAATTATTTTTTATTCAATATTAACCCTCGTCGATTAATGAAACCACTAAACCATCAATAATTTATCAGCGTCTACGAAAAGCCGCTTATACAAACTGGTCGAGACTACCGCAGCTGAAGACGTAAATGGTCTGACAAGCCTAATTGGAGCGGGAGCCTATTTGTTTTCGTTTCTTATAAATAAAGCTGGGTCTGTAAATAGTTTTTTAAACCGTAATAATTTTGTGGCAACTGCAATTTGAACTTTAATCTATCGGCTTAACGTTAAAAATGTTTTAAATGTATCCACATTTAATTTTGTAATTTTCATGTTTGTGTACCAAATAAGGACTATGTATACAGTAATGGCATCTTGATTTGAAGTGATACATGAGTCGTTTAGTTAGGCACACTTGTGAGGTGACAAAATGATTAAATGGGTCTTTTAAGTGCTATTTAAGTTAAAGGTTGAAAACCACCACTGCACCGTACCATACCATGACCGTGTTAGAAACGGAACGGCGACGTTTTTATGACGATCAACATATCCGGTCCCAAACCGTATGCTCACCGGTTTAGTAACATCGATACTAACGCGCGACTAAATCGATAGTGTATCGATGGTAAAAGTAGGTAGGTGTAGTACATAGGTCAGTGTAGGAGGACCATTTGCAATGGCATCGATGCTGCATCGCGACTACATCGCTAATAATTCGGTTAGATAGGTGATAAAATGCCCTCTCTTTCTCTCACATTAGATATTTTTGAACTTAAACTAAGTAGAAAGTTAATTGAAAACAATGTAGATATAAATAAAAAGGTAGGTAGTACTTTCACTCATTCACTCATTCGAGATGTCAGGCTTAGGCGAATAGGACAGTATATCGAAATACGATTGTATTTATCGATAGATTGATAGAAAAATAATGGTAGAATAGGCGGTAGAGCCCCTAGTGAAGTGAATTTCCTTAATTGCAAGCCACTCTCATCAATATTTCAAGCTTTGTTTACTTAGGATTTAACTCGTTCAGGAACCATCCCGTCCCGTGGGATCTGATCCGACGGCTGGAGAGAAAAAGTGTATAAGTCGAAAAAGTAATATTTTATTTAGTTTTTTTTAAAGTCTTTAATTCAATTAAGTACCCACCTTCGACATTTCAAAGTTTTTGTAATGTAAGCTTTTCAACGGACCTACAAAAACTATAACTGGACCTTAGTATGTATTTTAATTTTTTTTTTTCATATATTCCATAAAATGGCCTCGTTTGATAGGAAAATTTTAAAAGACAAAATATCCCGAACTTATTTCGTTATTTCATCAAATATCTTGATTTATTAAATGCTAAAAAATTACGGTTTCACACTAAATATTTAACCTTATTTTGTTGCCATACCGTGCGTGTGTATGTACGTCAAATTAAATTCTTATAGAAATCGTGTAAATAAAAAAACTTTCTCTCCATCACAACTCTATAGCAACCATGACTTCACGTAAGCAACTAAGTCATGAGACAACAATAATATGTCAATAGATAGGAATATGCAGCACATCGTTTTACTGGTAAGTGCAAGCGGGATAGACTGACAGGATTCAGTCGATATTACGGTGACTATATTTACACATATTGGGGTTTCCCGAGTTGTCTCATTCTACGTTCCAGTCGTCAGAACAAGGATATCTGATTCCAAATTGAGCCGGGATTCGAAGGATATTGTACTTGCTCGTTCTGGAAGCAATAGTTCTGAGTTGTGATTATATTAGCTTGAGTTATAGTAACTTAAGTCAACGGATAACTAAGGATCGGTGCACCGAAGTCACTTTTACCAACGATAGTATTTAGTACAATTAAGGCGTATTCCACCTTACGCAAATACGCAATAATTTTATTGTCATAGAAGTGATAAAATGCTTTTCACTTTGCGACCAAACAGTACCTCATTCCACTTGGAATCACTATTTGTCCTTATAAGCGTTGTATCAAACCACCGCAAACGGGATAAATGCCTAACCACTCAGCCGCGCGGGCATTCGGACATAGGTAACAGTAGTTGATATCTGTGTGATGAGTGTATGTATGATTTAAGGTTAGGTTAGGTTAGGTGACCGTGGTACAGTCGCCGTTAGATACATTGGAGCAGACAAAGTGACCAAATACTTCTGAACAGTTTAATATGTCAATAAGTTCCATACACTACAAGTAACCATTAATATCAGAACATTCATTACTTCATTAATATCTGAGCAGAAGCTAGTGAATAACTTCTATACACACGACTAACCAATAATATCTGAACTGTCATAACGTCAAATGTATCTACGCAGTCGGTCTTAAACATCTGTGCAATCGAGGAAAATTGCAGAAAAAAGTGCTTCTAACTTAACTATAAATACTATTTAAAAATAGGAACTCTTTTCATATTTTATAATATAGTAAGATGACGCTGGCAGTTTGTAACGATTTGTAGTTTTCAGTATTGTCATCACTGTCATGAAAGTATCTTGCAATAAATAAATTCAGGCAAGTGAGTGTTCAGAAATTAATGGTTACTTGTGTATATAGACGTTATTGACTAACATCTGCTTAGATATGTATGAAGTAATGAATGTTTTGATATTAATGGTAACTTGTAGTGTATGGAACTTATTGCCATTTTAAACTGTTCAGAAATATTTGGTCACTTTGTGTGCTCCAATATATCTGACAGCGACTGTACCTTTGCCGGGCCTGCTACGGCGGGCAATCACCGACGAGGCAGCGGTAGTATCCGAGTGACTTCCCGCAGCCTCGTCCGCCACTCGCGAGTCGTCGCCGTCCGATTTCTCGGATGACAACGACTGGCTTGAGACGACTTTTGAGCGGCCAAGTGACTGATGGAGTGTCGTTGGTTTTTAGTGGGTATGGGTGTCTGCGCTCGAGTCCCACATAACTCGCCATCTCCCCCGGGCGGCGATTATTTGTAATGAATTTTCCAACCTAAAAAAAATGTGACGGTGGTACCACAACATACTAGTGAATGAACGAGTATTGAACACCAATCACATACATTGCTCTGATCCCAAAGTAAGTAGCTAATAAACTTGTATTATGGAAATCAGACACATCGGTGGTACCACAACACCCAGACCGAAGACAATATAGAAAAAAATCATTACTACAGGGAGTTGAACCCGGAACCTCGGAGCGGCGACGACTTTAAACTCAGCGTGCGCAGCCACTACACCACGGAGGTCGTCTGTTGTGGTACCACCGTTGTGTCTGATTTCCATAACACAAGTGCATTAGCAACTTACTTTGGGATCAGAGCAATGTATGTGATTGGTGTCCAATATTTATTTATTGAATGTATAATATTACCATCAGTATTTATGCAAATACTTATTTACTTAACTAAACTTCTATTTATAACTTTAGTTTATGTTTATTATCTAATATATAATAAAGCTTACGAGTAATATAATTTCAAACATGTACAGTCAAAGGTAATTAAATATTAAATACACACAATATTATTGATTTCCGACTCCATCATATTTTATTCCGGAGAGTAATTTTCCATTCAAGGAAAATATACCGAAACGGCTTCTTTCTTAGAAATTCATATCATTTACTTACTCTCGTTTTCCTATCGGTTTCTGGTAAATTCTACAAGCTAACAATTCAAGGAAAATAATTAAAGGGTGTTCCATTTGATGTGACGTCTAAGAGTCTCTTTTTTTTAGTTTTCTTGATTTATATTACTAATATTCTGTGATAACTTCATTTGGCCTCCGGCCGCTTCCTGCCCCGCGCCCTTTTTATGGTTATCATCATATTCCGTACTAAGACAAACGTAACTAACTAAAAATTGTGCAAATCCGTCCGCCTTTCCCTAAATATAAATGGTGTGACTAACATGACTCTCTCCCTTATCCTCGCAGCGTGATGTACAGTCGACAGCACATCAGGCTACCCACTTTTTTACAAACTAGCCCTTATTACAACTGCACAAGATACCTCAGTGTTTACCTTGACGCGCTGTTGTCCGTACTATATAGCCTAAAGCCTTCCTCGATAAATAAGCTATTCAACACTTTTTTTTATGGGTCCACTAGTTCCTGAGATAAGCATGTTCAAACAAACAAACGATCAAACTCTTCAGCTTTATAATATTAGTATAGATACGGTTCCGACGAACACATCGTCCGACGACTCGTCTGGTGTAGAGGTCGAGAAATCGCCTACTACGCAGCGGGTTGCGGGTTCGATCCCCGCACTACACAAACATTTGAGTGCATGAACATGTCTGGGTGTTTTCTATGTATATCATGTATATATTTATAAACAAAAAGTATTTTAATATTATATCCGTTGTCTGGCACCCATAACACAAGCTTTGAGTAGCTTACTTTGGGACTAGATGGCAATGTGTGGGAATGTCCAAAGGATATTTATTATTAAAGGATATTTATTATCGTTTTCGTCCTATAAGGGCGTCAACTAATTAAACAAAGTTAAAATTATGAAAATCTGTGTACTCGTTTTCGAGCCATAGTCTAACTTACACGCCTTTCTTTAAAATAAGATATAAATTCGTACTCCTTAATGCGAACGAAATGAATAAACAGGTTTTTAATATAAAATGTAATAAATACTGCTCCAGTGACGCAATATGCAAAGAACATTTGTTTCCAGTAATGTCTCTCTCTTAAATATATTTATTAAAAACAGCCTCCAAAAACGAATTCATATAAAAGCAGAAATAGGTCAGAAATGTGGCGGTACATAAAATGAAATTCGGGACTCTCGCACTCCTTTGAAAATTAACCTCCCACCTTGATAAAAGGAAGACAAGTAAATGCCACAGTTATTTAAATAAAACAGAAGGTTATATTTATTGATGTTTTTGTTATTCTTCTCTCATCATCATCATCATCAGGCCTCTCCCACGGTTTTCCACAGCGACTGATCACTAGCTTTACAAAGTCGTCTGTCCATCTTGTCGGTGGACGTCCTACGCTCCGTCTTTTGTCAAAGGGTCTCCAACTAGAACTTTTCTGCCCCAACGGCCATCAGTTCTTCGCGCTATGTCCTGCCTTTTACTACTTGAGCTTACTGATTATCAAGGCTATGTCCGTTACCTTAGTTCTTCAACGTATCTCTTCATTTCTGATCCGATCTTGTAGAGAAAACCAAGCAAAGCCCTTTCCATCGCTCGTTGTGTGATTTTGAGCTTCTTTATAAGGCCTATAGTTAGAGACCATGTTTCGGATCCGTATGTGATCACTGGTAATAACACACAGCGGTTGAAGACTTTTGTCTTCAGACACTGAGGTAATTGAAATTAGAGGACACTTGCGCATTTTTTTTCTCTGATATAACTTTATTAATAACACACAAGAATAAATAAAACTCATAAATGTAACATAAAAAATAATCTTAACTTACCTATTCAAAATCGAAACCATTTACTTGCGACAAGGAGGCTATGATGCTGGCTGCGTTGCTGCGTTGGATAGCTATGCTAATACTTTGAGCTAGGAACCACGGCTTCGGCTTTATTGGCCGTAACAGTTTTTTTTAAACCTATCTTATATTATCGATAAACATCTTAAGGTTTTAATCGTCATTATCAGCCACACGTCTACTGCTGAACATAGGCCTCCCTATGGTTTTCCAAAGTAACCGAATACAAGCGTTCTGCATCCTGTGTGATTTTGTGGTTTAAATGTGTTAAAGGCATACTTAATAGTAAAAAAACAAACATTGGCAGTAATTTGAGTTTGACCAAAAATCATTGAACCACATATAATGTACGTTGAATCACCGTAGATAATAAATATGATAAAATGTTGAATAAAAGTCGTCAAACTATTTTCTTTATATGAAGAAATTTAAGAACCTCCGATTGACCTCCATGATGTAGTGGCTAAGCAAGCTGGGTTTCGAGGCGTTGCCGCTCCGAGGTCCAGGGTTCGATTTCCAGTTGACCCGACCAGAACTTTTACATTGTCTCGGTTCTGGGTGTTGTGGTACCACCGTTGTGTCTGATGTCCATAACACAAGTGCATTAGCTACTTACTTTGGGATCAGAGCAATGTATGTGATAGGGATACAATATATAAATAAATAAAATATGTTTATTTAAGAATCATGGGGTGATTTGAAAAGATTCCTTTCATATGACCTCATTATTTTTATTAAGTTGATACAAAGGGCCAAATGAATTTTAGGAGAAGTGATAAAATACCACTAAATATGATAAACTAGCGGTTCTAGCCAACTTCGTTTGAATTCCTTCCACGTTGAAACCACGTGGTTTGGTCCGTGACGATGGCAAGAGACCCGATGGCCTCACGCTTATTCCATGGGAACGGGGTCGGGCCTTAGTTTGGGATGCAACTTGTGTCGATACTTTGGCCCCCTCCCATCTCAGAGAATCAGCCCTCAAAGCTGGAACAGCAGCGGAGTTGGCTGAAAACGCCAAGCGTCGCAAGTACGTCTCACTTGCAAGTGATTATGTGTTGCGCCGTTTGGTGTTGAAACATTTGGGCCGTGGGGACCCTCTGCTAAATTGCTGTTTGGTAAAATTGCGCCAAAATTAAATTCTATCACAGCCAATAATAAAGCTGGCTGGTTCCTAGCTCAAAGGATTAGCATAGCTATTCAACGCGGCAACATAGCCAGCATCATAGCCTCCTTGCCTCAAGGAAATGGTTTTGTATATGAATAGGTAGACTTTAAGTTATTTTTTTTATGTAGCATGTCTTAGTTTTATTTCTTCTTGTTTGTTATTAATAAAGACACAAGTAAATATACTTCGTTTGCCAAGACAAATCCAACAAAGTAAAAATCATGAAAATCGGTCCAACCGTTCTTGAGTTATAATTGATGTAACCAACACGACTTTATTTCATGTAAAGTATATGTTTTGTTGAAAGTTTTCTTACTGTATAATGTCGTATACTGTGCCAAAAATCCAGGTTAAAGAGAATCCCTCCCCAGAGTAAACGCAAGAAATCCAGACACGATTGTTTAAAGCAGTGAATTATTGGGGCGAATATCTTTGTTGAATTGAATGAAGGATTGCGTGTCAACTTAATTTGAATGAATATTGCGAATTTGTTTAAGTAACTTTTCGAAGTAAGTTGTATATGTGCCGTTAAGAATAATGCTTCGTAGCAATTAATTTATAAGCATACTTATTGTTCAGATCTTTTGACGCTTTGTAGAACTGATAGCAACTCCAAAAGGCTATAGGCGATTTCAAAGTTGGTTACGCCATTTATAACTCGAGAACTGTTATTACCACTCTTGTGTTACTGATTGTAATTCAAAGATCGAGCATAACTCATTGAAAATCAAACGCCATATTGACACGAACCTTTGAAAATAGGCCCCAAGATAGTCTTATTTTCATGAGAGAAGGAAATATTTTAAAATTGCCTTGATGTCTTGATTTCTTCTTTGTCTTTATTTTTCTTGAAGTTTCTTGTATTTTAGTTGAAAGTTTGGAGTGAGTATTAAATCTCTTTATATTTATAAAAAAAAATCTATATTTCCCCTTGGTCACGGCATCACGCGTGAACGGCTGTACCGATTTTGCTTATTTTTTTTGTTGTTTCTACAATTCTTTCGACATTAACAAATGTTATCCAAAAAAAAGGTTCTTTTAAAGAAAATATTGAACGGATGGACCGATTTTTATGAATTTTCACTTTTTCATATTCGTGATTGTAAGGAATGAAATAAACAATTGTTATTAAAAATACGGGGCAGGACGGGACCGGGGGCGGAAAAGTTTAGTGGGTCCTCTAATACAAAGATAAAACTCACAATTGAATATTGTAATTCAAGAATAAATCACACAAATGTTTGAGAAAATAATATGTCAAAGAATGAATAAATTTCTAGAAAAATATAATGTTCTAAATAAAAATCAACATGGCTTTAGAAAAAATCATTCTACTGCAACTGCAGTATTCGAATGTATTTATGAAATACTAAATGGATTAGACAAAAACCAATGTGTGGTAGCTCTTTTTATGGACATTTCCAAAGCATATAATTGTGTTTTGCATGATATTTTATTAAAAAAACTAGATTTTCTTGGCATACGACTCGTATGATACGAGGGAAGGCGAAAGATTGGCTCACTTCTTATCTTTCCAATAGGAAACAATTTGTACAAATTATGCATTTGTATAGGGAAATTAAAGAACTTAAGCAAGTTAACTCCACTACTCAAACTATAACAGACTCAATACCTCAGGGCAGTGTATTGGGCTGCTTGTTATTTTTAGCTTACATAAATGATTTACCTTCAGTAGTTTCACATAAAATTATTCTGTTTGCGGATGATGCCACGCTTTTGATTTCTTGTGATCAAAATAATATAGACAATATACAGGGTATTATTAGTGAATGTCTACATAAAATAGTAACTGAACTAAAAGAAATAGGTCTTACAATAAATTTTGGGAAAACTAAAATTATGCAATTTAGGCCCTATCAGAGAACGGAATTAGTTTTGTCCATATCACATCAGGGAGAGTTGATTGAGCAAGTAAATACGTTCCCACTACTTGGAATCACGTTAGACTCAACCCTTTCATGGAAGCCGCATGTAGAAGTCGTAGTAAGTAGGCTTAGTAGTTTTTCGTACGCGCTGCGCGAACTTCGAAGAAACACAAATGAGGAGTGTGCGCTTACTGCGTATCATAGCCATGCTGCTGCCTGGATACGTTACGGGATTATGTTTTGGGGCAACTCCACCAATGTGCATGCGGTATCTGTGTTACAAAAGAGATGTCTTAGAATAATTACGTTTACGGCGCCGAGACACACATGTAGAATGTTATTTGTAAAATTTGAAATACTCACGGTGACTTGCGTCTACATCTTCGAATTATGTCGTTTTATAAGAAAACACAGTAGATATTTTCAGCATTTTAATGACACGTCGAGCCGTTACGCTTTGCGGCGCGCAAATGATTTTATTTTGCCTCCGGCCAGACTGGAGTTATTCAAGGTCGGTCCCTACTATATGGCTATAAAGATACATAACCATTTGCCTAACTTTATTAAAGCCCTCCAAGGTATTAAATTTGATAGGGAATTAAAGAAGTTTTTAGTTAAAAAGGCATATTATAATATAAATGAATATTTCAATGATAAATTTCAATATATTTAGATATGACATTATATTATTTAAACTCTTACTAATCTGTGATTTAAATTGAAAATTGACATGATTTGATTGTATTTTTTTTTCTTTTAATTTGAATTTAACATGACCGCATTATTATTATTTAGATAGATAGAAATGACTTTATATTTGACATACTAACAATTTGACAAAATACTTATTGACATTACTATTTTAAGGAAGAATTGATTTAATTGTAATTTATTGAATTTAATAACTTGAATTCACAAATACCTCGTTGAGGTCATAATGTAACAAAATAACCATCTTTTGCCTATATGTTATATATTGTCTGCTGTAATGTTATATTATGAAGTGAATAAATGAATATGAATATGAATAAAAAATACAATTGAGGAAGAAATAAAATTCAGGTAAAGTTGATCTGAAGACTGATTAAAGTTATCCTGGCCAGGCGAACTTAGTTTTCGACTTGTCTGAGAATTTGACATAAAAGTTATTTTTTATATTAAAGGCGTTGAAACTTACTTTTGCACTGTTGTGTTTTTGGTTTTTAATCCATAGACACTGTTAATAAATAAATAAATTGTTTATTAAAATTCATTAGTCCGACCAAGCCTTGGAGAAAGGCTACAGTCTTGGCGTCAGGTAGCAACCGGCCGTAAAATCTAATAGCCAAACCACTTTCTCCTGATACAAAAATGAAAACACACCAAAATAGTAAAGCGATGAATGTTAGGGCGTCCCCCGGAAGCGACGGTCAGAGCTTCAAGAAGAAACATGTGCTACATACTAGGGCGTCCCCCATAAGCGACGAGTTTAGACGCAACGCTACTAATATGCGTATAGCGACCTGGAACATCGGCTCACTGACCGGACGCAGCCAGGAATTGGCAGAGATCTTGTTTAGGCGCAGTATAAATATATGTTGCATCCAAGAAATTAAATGGAAAGGTTCTAAGTCCAGAGACATCGGTTATGACTACCAACTCCTATACAATGGCTCATCAACATCAAAAAACGGCGTGGGTATAATTCTAGATAAGGAACTTAAACAGCGAGTAATAAAGGTGAATAGAATAAACGACAGAATAATGTTCCTTAAACTGGCATTAGATAATCAACCCATTATCAATATCGTATCGGCATACGCACCCCAAACCGGCTGCAGTAAAGAAGAAAAGAAGTCTTTTTGGGAGGACCTGCAGGAGGTGCTACTGAGCATACCTCATACAGAAAGAAAATTAATTACGGGAGATTTAAATGGACATGTTGGCCAAAAGGCTTCCAAAAATACACGCATCCATGGGAACTTTGGATTTGGCATCCCAAACGACCAGGGTGAATCCATCCTTGAACTCGCCATCAATCACGATATTATTATGCCAATAGTTAACACCTTTTTCCAAAAGAAAAGTGAACATCTGATCACATACAAAAGTGGCAAGGCACAGACTCAGATTGATTTCTTCCTTTGTGACCGCTTGATGCGCACCATGTTTAAGGATTGTAAGGTCATTCCGGGAGAGCCCCTGACAAGTCAGCACCGGATTCTCGTAGCATGTCTCCGAATGCCTCCCTGGAGCATAAAGCGTAAAGTTAAACCCCGCCCCCGAATTAAATGGTACAATTTGAAAACTTCAAAGGGTGACCAGATGATTGAAGGAGTCAAAGACTGCCTTATGGATGTTGACGTCACCGGGGACATTGACACAACGTGGAACGAAATCCATACCCGAGTTGTCGGCGCTGCTAGAAAAGAGCTCGGTGTATCCAAAGGCAAACTGAACACAGGCAAGGATGCAAGCTGGTGGACAGATGAGGTCAGACAGAAGCTCAAAGAGAAAAAGCTCAGTTTTAAGGCATGGCAAGAGACAAAGGAAGATAAGGACAAGATCGCCTATAACATCACAAAAAAATCTGCTAAACAAGCCGTTGCCATAGCTAAAGACTCGGCAAGTAAAAATCTGATTGCCCGACTTGAAACCGCAGAAACGGATAAAGAAATATTCAAAATAGCCAAACAACGCTACCTACAAACGCAGGATTTTAAGCAAAATAAGTACATCAATGATGCTTCAGGAAAACTGCTGACATCCGACGCCGAAATCCACAAAAGATGGCATGAATATTTCTATCAACTTATGAACGAGGAGTTCCCACAAAAGCAGCTCTTACCACTACCCTGCGTTTCTGGTCCTATTGAAGCTATCGCTCCATCTGAAGTTAGGTCTGCTATATCTGGTATGAAAAATAGTAAAGCCACCGGCCCTGATGAAATTACAGCTGAATTCTGGAAAAAAACGGGTACGCATGGAGTCATGTGGCTGACACACCTATTTAACCTAATTCTGAGAACAGGAAAGATGCCAGACATGTGGAGGTTGAGCAATATGATACCTTTCTACAAAAATAAGGGAGATGTCGCGGAATGCGAAAACTACAGAGCCATCAAATTAACCTCGCATACCCTTAAGATCTGGGAAAAGATAATTGTGGGCAGGCTAAACAAGCTCTTCAACATAAACTCTAACCAGTGCGGATTCTCTGCCGGAGTTGGAACCACGGACGCCATACACTGTGTGAGAATACTGATGGACAAGTATAAGGCTCTGAAGAAAGATCTTCACCTCATATTTATAGATTTGGAAAAAGCCTTCGACCGAGTCCCACGTAAGCTCATATGGCAAGCACTCAGAGCCCAACAGATACCAGAGCAATACATTCACATTATACAAGATATGTATAATAATGTCACTACACAAGTGGTTTCGCCAGCGGGTACCAGCGAAAAGTTTGAGGTGAGGGTCGGAGTCCACCAGGGATCAGCTCTGAGCCCCTCACTTTTTAATATTGTCATGGACTACATCACAAGGGATCTCCAGAAACCAGCCCCATGGACATTCTTGTACGCAGACGACGTAGTCCTTGTGGAGGAATCATTGCCCGAAATCCAAAACAATCTCAACAGGTGGCTTAGGGCATTAGAAAGTAGTGGCCTGCGGGTTAATCGTAAAAAGACCGAGTACATGCATTGCCCTTTCTCTGGCGTCAACAGCAACGCACAGGCAGTACCTACCATCGAAGGAAACCCTCTGAATCAAGTACAGGAATTTAAGTACCTAGGATCCATAGTCAACATCAGAGCGGACATGGAAAGAGATTTGGCAAACAGAATCGGGACTGGCTGGCTGAAGTGGAGACAGCTTTCTGGGGTCCTTTGTGATGCAAAGATGCCTATTAAAACCAAAGGCAACGTGTACAAACGAGCTGTCAGACCGGCTATGCTTTATGGATCCGAGTGCTGGGGGATGAGGAAAAGTGAAGAACAAAAAATGCATGTCGCGGAAATGAAAATGCTACGATGGGCAGGCGGCGTTACAAGACTCCATAAAGTCCCGAACAGATACGTCCGTGGGACCTTCAAAGTAGCCGAAGTTCTCGAAAAAATGCGGGAAAGCCGGCTGCGCTGGTTCGGGCATGTAATGCGCAGAGCCGAAGAACACATGACCCGGCAAGTTTTGGCCATAGAGGAGGGCAAGAGAGGCCGAGGACGCCCACCGACACCTGGGCGCGAACCGTCCAAAAGGACATGTTGACGTGGAATTTGACGCCAGAAATGACACAAAATCACCAAGAGTGGCGTAAAAGTATCAGGAGGGCTGACCCCAAATAGGGAAAGAGCCAGGGGATTGATTGATTAAAATTCATTAGTCCTGAGCTACATCGTAGATCTTAAAATTAATTACTAAGTGCATTCTCTTATTTACCTGAACTAGGATAAACCTGTACCTCAGGCTAAATAGAGCTTACACAAGTTATTTAAGGCTTACATAATTTAAAAATAATAACTAAACTTAAACAAAATTCAAAAAATAAATCAAAGTCAAAATAAAACCATCATCTAAAAATAATCTACAACAATACTAATTCATATATTTTAGAAGCGTCAGCATAATTGCTTTTTTCTACGGCAAATTCAGTACGTGTTTGTTTCTTGATGCATCAGTAAATTTGTTTGCTAATAGTTATTTGGTCAAGGCAACAGGTAGCAAAATTATTTGTCAGCGGTAATACGAGGGTCAGTAGGACAAAGCTGAAGCCCTGGTTTACTTTTGATTACAATACATTAAATATTATTCCTAAGTATAAAATAAGACAAATCTGTGTTACCTACAATATTAAACCTTATGCAATACCTCTATCTTAGTAAAATAATTACGTGCCCTCATAATCGACAGAACCGATGTAACGAGTCTCAGCTGCCCTTTTGGCCGGGCAATCGACATCTCCCGTCTTGTGAGCGTGCGGCTTGTTGAAACGCAAGCATGTAGCGCACTTTGGTGATTCGGCCTTCTTCGCGCAATCTTTCATGGCATGCCCCACTTCTCCGCAGTGACCGCAGGTGCTGGTATCTTCCCGACAGGTCTTAGCTGCATGTCCATATTGCTGACATTTATAGCATCGTGTAACAAGCGTGAAATCTCTTATAGGGCAAGAAGACCAGTTCACAAAAACTTTATCACTGGTCATCAGGGATTTGCGAATCAGAGCAGGTGCTTGAATGATGTAGTTACAATATTCAGCGTCTTTCTTACCAGATTTATGGCTCAGTTTAGCAACGGACAAAAAAGACTCGAGTGACGTATGTCACTCGAGTCTTTTTTGTAATTGGTCACACTTGTAATTTGTAATTTGTCACACTTGTAATTTTTCAACTAAGTTCTGATGGTAAATGTACGTAAACACTTCAGCTTCTCGTAAAGAAGTGGGCACACCGATGACTGTGATCCTAGGCTGACGTTTTTGTGGCTCATCCACAATAAGGCCAGAGTTAGTCAGTAGTGGTGACTGCTTCAGCTTCTCGATGTCGTATTTAGAATCGGTGCTAATAATCACTCCTAATGTTATAGGTATAACTTAAACAGTCATTTTTTCGGGCAAAGCGTATAGTTAGACTTCAAAAATAAACAGAGGTCGTAAGCTTCTAACATACGACAATGATCACCTAAAATCACAGTTCTTTTATGAATTAACAGTAAGTAACAGGCTTGGGGGATGAAACTAGCAGCGTTTATAAAAACGTGCGTACAAAAAACGCGGCACCTGTAAATTTTTTAAGAGGGCACTTGCTATGATCACCGTTAAAATAAATTTTAATCTTTTCTACGATAAAATTTGTTAGAAATATTTAGTAACGTTGATTATTACGCTAGGCAGGTGAAGCATTTATAATATTTTTAGTGAAACCGTATCTTTAATTAAAAGTTTAAATAATTCAGTTCCCCGAAATTTTTACAAGAGCCCCTTTTATTACGGGCAAGGTATAAATAAAACAATAAAATATATTAATATTTTGGCCCATGATTTGTTTTACTTTGATATAAAAAGTTAACCGGAATCTGATTAATATTGGTCAATATTACATTCCTATGAACCCAAAGCTTGAGCATCTTAGGGCCTGTTGCACCATCAAGAAATAACCACTAACTAACGTTTAATTCAAATATTTAACGTTATTTTGTTTAAAGTTGTTGACAGTTAACGCTGATGGGAAATTATTGTAGTTTTTTAAAATCATTTCTTTGGAAACATACTGTTATGATGGAATATATATAAATAATACTTAGGCCCAATTTCTTCATCGATAGTAATGGTAAAGTTTCGTTACCAGCAGTTTTTTTTTACGATTATGTGTGTTTTTTTATAAAAACTATATTAACTAAATGTCAGAATGGATAGTTTAAAGATCATTCATTGGTTCAGGTATTTTTTCTTCAAAACATACAAAATCGTAAATACTCAACCGCTGGTAACGAAACTTTCCATTATGTTACTTTCGATAAAGAAATTGGGCCTTATAGATAACACTTAAACCAATTAAGATTCCTGAGACTAATATTACATTTCATCTAGAACAAACCAAAACCTATAAAAGAATACCTACATTTCAAAAGAGAATACAAACAGTTATCTTATTTTTATTATACGTCGTGTTTTTTTTTTAAATTGAAATAAAGTTGAGGCAAATACATCAACTCTTTGATACCTGTCATTGTGACTGCAGCAAGAACGCGGCAGGAAAGTGTTGCAAACATATTATGAATCCTGTGGGCACATAAAAATACTTTTAATACGTTAACTAATTTCGCACTAAAGAAGGGATCGATAAGGTTGTTCAGTAATTTATATATGAACCTATCTTGCCTGGCCTTAATTAATTGTTTTATTGTACTACCTTACTAACATAGTTTTTAAGTATTTGTTGTAACTAACCCGTACGGACTCTTTTGGCCTGAAATAAGATACTTTTTTTTTACTATGCAGAGAAGATACGGATTTCAGAAATTGCCTTACATAAGACATTGTGAAACAGATTGTTACAGCAGTAAAAAACATTACAGTATTTTAATGAGCACTATTTTGTAGTTGACGTAGAATAAATATATGCTTTTTAGAGTCGATTTTACAGCGTCAAATAAGAAATTGTCGTCTTATACAATACCAAACGCCAAATTCGAAAAGTCACTTATTTGCCAGCTATCATTTAAGTAAATGTCAATTTGTAATCGGTTGTTTTATTCTTAATCGGCAGGATAAGTCCTATGTGACCTTGGTAAAATTGACTCTTAGACAATGCATTAATTGCTGTGCCATGTCTAAACAATGCCAAATAAAGTATTCAATAAACATTCAGTCATAAGTAACAGATAAGCCATTTTCACGCGTCTGGAACAATAAAAGTCTAGACTCAGCCTTATCGGATCTAGATACAAATAAATAGTTCCACCCCTTATTAGGCGTCTAGAATTCCAGATTACATTGGCGGGAATAGTTATTTGGATTTGTGGAACAAACAGACAACACTTTTAGTTGTTACTAGAATGCTGATACTAAATATATTTTTAAAAAATCGGCCAAGTGCGAGTCGGACTCGCGCACTGTGGGTTCCGTGCCAACTTTAACTGAATTAGGTAATCCACTTACGTGTCAGTCATGTGGAAGTCACTTAGCTAAAATACCACAATATTTTGTAGACAGCAAATATAATTTTGTTTTTCATAGTGTTTGTATGAAGAACAAAGTTATGCAAAAGTATGTAAATACCTTATTTATTGAAAAGGCGCTATAAAACATGAAGCTACTACTTGTAAAAATAGAGTAAAATTAAAACACGGTCGCGAGAGACTTAGTTCAAACATACTTGGGCCCATTTGTGTATTTAACTTAACTAATAATTAAACATCGTTACTAGATGCAACTGCATCTAGTAACGATGTTGACTTCAACTTGATATTCAACTGAATATTAACGATTGTGCGTGTTTTGAATAAAAAGTACCTTAACTGAAATTGCTTTTCTTATTCGACGCACAATCAACGGCTGGTAACGATATAGTTGAGTTAATTATTGAGCACGCAACTGCGCCTTTTGGGCCTTAACGTGTTCTTGACACAGTCATGATTGATATACTCATAATTAAATCAACTAAAATATCTGCACTTAACTAGCATTCAAAGCAAATCGACTAACAAACTATAACTCCACATATTGACGTTCCGAAATAGTGCCAAACGCACTATAATGGTTTGAAAACATAATTACTCATTTTGATAAACGACACTAAACGCCAGATTCATGGGATTACTAGTATGATTTAGATAGTACTGTAAAATGGAGTCTTTAGCTTTAAAGTTAATGATGCGGAATATACGAGTGTACGCTTTCTGTATGTATGTATGTATCTTTAAAATTACGCAACGGAATTTGATGCAGGTTGTTATTTAAAGATAGTGTTTCAAGAGGAAGATTCATATTATTTCTGTTGCCGGTAATATTGTAAAAACCGCGAGATTAAAATCTAACGGGTTTAAATCCGGTAGATTGTAAACTGACGATTTATTGTAAACAAGCTCGATGATGATTTGGAATTTGGATGATTTTAGACGACCTCCGTGGTCGAGTGGCTATCACGCTGGTTTCAAGCGTCGCCATCTCGTGGGGTTCCGGGTTCGATTCCCGGTCGGGTCAATGTAGAAAACGATATTTTCTATATTGTCTCGGGTCTGGGTGTTGTGTTACCACCGTTGTGACTGATTTCCATAACACAAGTGCATTTGCTACTTTACGTTTTGTTTATGTTATAATGTATAAAGTTCAATTAAGAAGAGAAAGGATATTGACCAAAGCCGGGCCCAGATTGCGACTTTGTAGTTTAAATTTCAAAAATCTTGTTTGAGTTATAATTGTACTGGCATTTTGAGGGTAAGTAAGTAAGTATTCAAATACTTTAGTAAAATATAACAATTACCTTCTGAATGTATCAAAATAGAAGTAGGTGAGGTGCATTAACTTTGCAATCACAAAACATAACCTCAAAATCTGCCATTAAATTACTTATAAACCCCTGATTATTTTTCAAAAATATTTTTTGTGTGTATTCTTTGAAATATTTATATATTTTATATCCAAACATTTTGTAAAGACGCATGTTCACGCAAAGTGGGCCGAGTTTCTATAGAGTTTTGGTCAATATCCTTTCTAAGTGAAATCATAAATTAAATAAATTCTGACGCTTACATTGCAAACGCTGGCTGATCAAACATTGTACCCGTGCAAAGCCGGGTTGGGTCGCTAGTTTAGACTGTATATCCTCATTTTACATATTTTGTAAAATGTCTCGGGTCTAGGTTGTGCAGTTTTACCTGTTTACTTTAGAATCAGAGATATGTTCTTGAGAGACGTCTTATATTAAGACTGCAGGCGGAACAATTGGCGGAATTGCCTAAATTTGCGGTAGAAATAATTATGATTGCAGGCAATAGCGTTTTTTAACCCGTAAACCTGGAATAAGACTAGTTTGGTCTGATTCGTTTTCATACATTCTAAAATAAACTTACGTCATCGATTTTTGAAAATTAAGGTTTGGTTGGTTATAAATGTACGACATTCTGAAGTTTTTTTTTTGGCATAAAAGTGAATTTAGTTATTTTTTAAAATTACTGAATTCATTTCTTTTTAATCTAGACGTACGAGCATTGTTGAAAAAACTCAACTATGTAAAAAAATACAAAATAAGACAAAGTCTGAGGGTGAAAAACGTTATCACTTTCAGTATGAAAGCTCGCGCGCAAACTATCCTCTTATTAACTACAATTTAAGTACATATTTGTAAAATCAACTTCAAATAGTTCATTAACTTAATACTAAAAACACAGATGATCATTATTATTGAAGTAAGCTAATGTATCGATATATTAGTTCAAGATTGGGTTTTGCATTAATTAATTTCTTTAATTTTTTCCATGAATTTGTATGTCGAATAAATGATAATGTAAATAATGCGCTTGATTTAATGGAGATGCCAAATACTGGAGACTGGTCTTTGACATACACAAAAGCCTTAATACATTTCCACTAAGTGATATGTTCATGTTTAAACTTGAATATGTCTTATTAGACTCAAGTAAAGTGTAAATGAAAGTCGGTTAGATCACGCGTTACATATAACATATCCTTAAAATATATTTAAAACAATTTTGCGACATATTAGCGTTTTGCATAGGCCCATGTGAAAAGAAGTTGGCGTGAAATCTGTCACCATTATTGATGTAAATCTATTATTATGACTTTTCATGCCCAACATGAAAGTCTAAAATTTTAAAAACTTGTCCGTGAAATATTTTATAAAAATTTTCATCATCATCATTATCAGCCAAAGGACGTCCCACTGCTGAGCATAGGCCCCTGCACCTGCATTTTCCACAGCGGCCAGTTGTGAGCGGTCTGCATCCAGTGATGACACACGGATCCGATAATGATCCCTAACTATGGGCCTCTTATACAATGTGTTAATTTTATACTGGATCCAACTTTTAGAAAGTGCCTTAATGATGGTTTTGAACAATTTTTGCTGTAGGACCAACTTCGAAATTGAGAAAAAAAGCTCATGTCATCTAGAGAAAATGTATGAAACAGGTGTTTTTTTTCTCAATTTCAAAGTTGGTTTATAAGAGCACTCCCTAAAAGTTTGATAAAGTGTAAAATTAACACATTTTACAAGCCCAACGAAACACAAATACTTTTTTATGAATGAAAAATATGAAATAGATAGGCTTGGTTAAAGCAGCATCAATATTTACGATAAATTACAGTTAAACCGTGTTTTGTTTACCAACGACCTTTACTTCCGTTTTAAGACCATAATTCTAGTCAAGAACTACACTAGAATGCGTGTCATGCTTGTATTTTTATTATTCAGTCTAGGCTTAAGTCCACAGGTCTTATATAATTGATATTTTATGTTTTACAAAAGCACATATGAGTACTTATCGCGAGGAAATTAGATAATGCAATAAACACAAACACACAAAGTAAACTGGATCATTTTGGCTTCTTACAGCATTTATGAGACGGAGGAGGAGAAAAAAAAATAGGAGTTCTTTGTTTTTTACATATTAAAGATGGTAAAAGTCTTGTGACTTGCACCACACACGATTATGTTATTGTATTTGCTCACATTCGCGCAAGCTTTTAAAGCGGATGGCCTGAATTACTTAAGGATAACTTAGTTCAACCAATTACAGAGTTAATATCCAAGACACCCGCTAGGGTTGGAGTTGTTAAGTGAAACGAGAAATCCGATTTAATGACATTTCACGTTCAGTTAAATCAGATGGAATGGCGAGGTGGCAAAAGGCTTTATGAATTATAAAAACGTATCCATGTCTTAGGCTATGCTGCTCATTTCCCATTCAATACAAATTATAGTAGTATGGAAATGAAAACATACTAAAATGACGTTACTAAGACTTAATTCTCACTATAGGATATAAACAGTAACATTTATAAACAATACTTGTTTCTGAAGTTTACGCGAATATTACTCATTGAAATAAAACAACTTTTTTACGGATTAACTTTTCGCGAGTTTATTAATTTTATCCCGACGTTTCGAACACTTTACAGCGTTCGTGGTCACGGGTAGACTAAGATGTTATTTGTCATTTACAGAGTTTTGAAAAATATACACTACCGTCACTCATATTATTAATTAACGTTCCTATCCACGCAGAAAGAGCTAACTGTGTCTTGTGATCTTGCAGTGAGTGGTCTAGCTTGGGTCCTAGTTAGAACTGGATCCCATGCAGGTGGAATTTTCCAACCATCTTCTCTGTTAAAATTTGGATGTTTTCTTATTTCTATAGCTTCGCGTAGCATACGTGGAATGAACCGACGTTCTTTTGATAGTACTTTAGGTTGGTCAAAACGTATGAAGTGGTTGGGTTTGTCTACATGCCTTGTGTGAACATGCCTTAGACAAACCCAACCACTTCATACGTTTTGACCAACCTAAAGTACTATCAAAAGAACGTCGGTTCATTCCACGTATGCTACGCGAAGCTATAGAAATAAGAAAACATCCAAATTTTAACAGAGAAGATGGTTGGAAAATTCCACCTGCATGGGATCCAGTTCTAACTAGGACCCAAGCTAGACCACTCACTGCAAGATCACAAGACACAGTTAGCTCTTTCTGCGTGGATAGGAACGTTAATTAATAATATGAGTGACGGTAGTGTATATTTTTCAAAACTCTGTAAATGACAAATAACATCTTAGTCTACCCGTGACCACGAACGCTGTAAAGTGTTCGAAACGTCGGGATAAAATTAATAAACTCGCGAAAAGTTAATCCGTAAAAAAGTTATTTATAAACAAAACAACGAGCTGATGAGAAAATATTGTCGATCCACCCACACAAACTCGATACTGCCATTTTCTTTACTTTGTGGACGAACTTAACTGAAAATCTGTAATAACTGTCAAGTTACGGGCCGGTTTATCTGGCCTAACTGTCAGGGTGACACAATATGATAATGTTTAAGTTCATTTCATTAAAACAAAGGCTGTAAGCAGGCCGCGCACGAACGAATCGGAGATAAGAAGGGTGACCATAATTTTGTTGATTAGATTTCATGGAGACGGCTGGTAATGATGAGGCTTATATTTTTTTTGGTAAAAACTTTTTTTTTGCCAGGACTATTTAAATAAAACGTAATGAGGTATAATTATAAGTCTTATTTTTTCTGGAAAATGGAAAAGAACAAAGTGAAATCAAACAAATCCATTGATCATCTTGTCGGTGGTCGTCCTATCTAATATAGTTACATACAGTTCACCTACTCAAAAGCAGGACAATGAATAATGAAAATAAAAATAAAAAAGTATTTGCATAAACATTTCTATTACATTTATAAATGAAACCAACCTATTAAGAAATTTTAGAAATGCTTGTGTTAGGGTTTGTTTCGCTCAAAGCTCTTGCAACAGTAAAGAAATAGGTATGCTAATGAAAATGAAATACATGACAAAAATTAGAGTATCTTAAATTAGAGAAATATTCAATGTTTTGTTAATGAGTGTATTCTATGTCTGTGTGTGTATTTGTGTGTTATTGTTCGTGTAATGCATGTGTGTACATACTGTGTGTGTTGTGATTGCGTGTGTACCTTTGTAGCAACTATATCAAAACTGTATCATTCTTTCAAGTAATTTTTCAGTTGTCAGTTTCTTTGTATGTGAGTGATTTCAACCATTTTACTATGCATTCTTTGCAATCATATGTTTTTATACTGTATATATTTTAAATTGTTTTGACTTTTCTATAAATAAAAATAGATTGACAACTGTATTCACGTCTAGCAAAAGCCGTATGAAACCTTTGAGGTGGAGCCACAGCCAGTCTACGCCCACGCTTTAATGTCAAGGCAAGGCCCACGGGCAGTCTTTTGTGCAATTTTAAAATCGAGTAAAAATACTTTTGAGGAATGAAGTAAAGAATGAAGAAACAGAACTTTGCAAATATTTCAGAGGTAAAGTCTTTGAATATGGAATCTACCTATTTCATATTCGTACTCATGTCAAGTATAAGATAGGTCATTCATATCCTCTACTTCATTATTAGGTCGACCTGTATGTAAATAGGTAATGGAAACTTTGGTAACTAATTTAACCATCTTCCAAGGATCGTAGCGTCACGAAAATTAGCAGGCAGGCAGCCGTGTATAGTTCTGATGACAATACAATAATATAGTGCTGTCGAACTGATTTGATGATGGAGCCGGAAGATATGAACTGGAACTTCATGATGAAACATCTTATGGTAGCTGTGTTAAGACTTTTTCGAAAAGTTTTGTAATGAAATTTGACCACGATTAGGTTAAATCTGATTGGTTAAGTTAAATTTCAGCGTGCGTGCATTTATAAAAGCGTGTTTCCAGTGTTTTTTGAAACTTTTTATTTTATCCCATAGCCCTCAAAATCATGACCATCCTACAAACAAAGTTGAAACGCACTCGCCATCTTTAACAGCTGTTTAAATAATGATTTTATTCGCAAATGTTACGTTTTACATTCGTTTTAGTAGCGTGAAATCGTAAAGTCAAGGGACTAAACATAATTAAGTGGAGCGTGTCTTGTTTGGGATTTTGCGATTTGTAACTCAAGTTACGTAAGTAACTTAATAAAACGTAAGACACTAGGTCTTAATAAAGTGGATTATTTGGACTTACCTTGGTATAAATTAGAATAAAAAAATGACATTTTATTTCATTTATTTTTTATTTAAAGACTTAATTGCACAAATTTAGTGTACAAAGGTGGACTTAATGCTAAAAGCATTCTCTGCCAGTCAAACCTTTAGGTCATGCAGAAAGATGTCAACGGGTGCAGTGAAAGCTTCTAAAGAAAGAAGGAACATAGTAACAATAATCCTATTATCCTTTCATAATAAATATACATATTATAATATATTATATAAATAGATAACCCCACTAATATAAACTTCATGTTGTATAAAACTGTTTTTTTTTATACATAGTCATGCAAATCAGTAAGCTCAAGTGGCAATGGACAAGGCACATAGCACAAAGAACTAATGACCGATGGCGCATAAAAGATAGGGGACCCTCTGACCAAAAGAGCGGCGTAGGACGTCCACCAACGAGATGGAACTGACATACGACCTTGTAAAGGCCACAGACTAACATAAGATGCAAACTGGTTGCACCGGTCCGCTGTAGAAAACTTTGTGGGAGGCCTTTGTCCAGCAGTGGACATCCTTTGGTTGATAATGATGATGATAAGCCAAAAATCTTTCAAACAATTTTTCGTCCTTTAAAAAGATCATGTTACTTCTATTTTCAGTCAACGTCAAAAACTTAGGTATTAAAAGAGATCGGCCGTTGCACTATGAAGCTTGGGCTCCCAGTGAAGTACCTATTTATTATGATGACCACTATTGGAGATAAAACTGGTGATGTTTTAAAATAAAATACAGCAAAATTATTTGATATTTTGTAGAGTTTTCTTGATACTGAGAACCTAAGATCTGTTCTGTGGTTAGTGGAGTGGATATAACCTGATAATAAGTTTTAAAAATCAAAAATCACATCTTTGTGAACATAAAACCGGACAATATTTGCGTGTTACTTTCTGTTTGTGTTAGTCTTGCTAAAACTTGAGATCGGCTAAGCCGATTGGCTGATATTAGTCTTGAAATATTCTTGAAAGTTTAGGCTTAAACGGTGATAAAATATAGGATAATACCAACTGTTCACTGTGATCGCATAATTTAGAAATACGATTTACATAATGGTTTTTATTTTTATTTCATACTTATATTTGACATAAAAAGAGTAGGCCAGACATGGGTAATCAACTTTTTAAGATTTTAGTATGACAGCAAGGTTTGTAGCTTGCCTTAAAATACCCGACAGAAATTCACACTGAGCCCTCGTGGTAACGTATGAGTCCTCCTCATAGTTGAGGTATGGCCTTTTTCTCAGAGTGAAACGTAACAAATGTATCAAATCAAATCAACATTAACAGTCTAAATTATTTAATCAGTTTTATAGATCAATTTTGTTCGCTATAATTGCACCTTAGTGTAACGAAACCTTACATGAATAAAACATAGCTTTCCTTTTTTCCCTGCACTATGTGGTTTGACCTTAAAGTAATGGCATGTTCTAACAAAACAAAGTTATATCGAGGGCACCTCATAAATAGCATACAAAATTACTCTCCAGTAAGAATATTCAGTTAAATTTACATAATTACCCATAGTAAAAGCTATGTTTTAGAATCCTACAATAATCTAGCAAGTTATATTGTGTTTACTTATTCAAATAGGACTTTAATAGGCGTGTAGTTGCGTAAATTTTATATTAACGCGGCCTTAAAACAAGCAAATGGTCGTAAGTTTCTGCTGGGTCTAATAGTTTTTTTTATAGTTCATGAACAACAGAAAATAAATAAAATGTGCTTTGCGTGATTAAAATACGAATCTTAAATTTATGATGATGATATAGACCTTACATCGGGGCTACTTTTTAAAACCAACCTTTAAGGAGTTTCGCTTTTCTTTTACCTTCAAAAATATAAGGGCCTGTTTCACAATCGACAAAAAAACACTAACTGACGAATAATTACAATACGAAACGCGTCTGGCAAGGGCGACTTCTGTATTCTAAGTCTGGGTTGTGGAGTCTGATAAGCTCTGATGTGGCTAGTAAAACCGAACTAAGTTTTGAAAAGACCACTAGGTGAACAGTGAAATTGCCCTGCAAGTTGAAGGGGCCGTGTCTTCCGTATATGGAGTTTGCATCAATCTCTTCAAGATGCATTTTTTTAAAAGTCTCGACACTTTTTAAGACAGTGCGACGCTATTTCGGTCTGAGACACGCGCGTTCTTCCTAACTATTTACAGAAATATTGCAGGCTACAAAGTTCTTGTAGCGCAAATATTGACCGCCCAAAAAATTTTTTTTTTGAAAAAGTGAACATAAATAATAAAATAGTGGACAGATAAAGTTAACTCGTCACGATAGTCAGGAATGAGTGACCGATTAAGAAGAGAAGTGAAGAGAGAAGGTCAACTCCAAGTAACTTCAATCTATATATTTGAAAGAAAGTCGTGTTAGTTGCACTATTTATTATTCACGAAGGACTAAACCGATTTGCCTTAAAATTGGTGGGGAGGCAGCTAGGAACAGGACAAGAACATATAATACTTTTTTATTCCGGTAAACGGGGCTGGGGCTGGGGCGGGATGGTAACAAAGTTCACTGGGTTCACTGGTACACAAAACATTCTCGTAGATATAAAAAATGCCACTAGAAAATGGCTGCTATTATTTTATTATAACATTCATAACATTATGCAATGTTGCGTGTATTACTTAATATAATTAATTACTTTATAAAGATTTTATTGTACACATGTTACTTTATTTGTGTGTGTGATATCTGGTGCTGCATATCACAACTGGCTGTTTTCCCAGTGCTGTGTCTCTATTATGCAAATCGCAAGTTTTTATTACAAATCTATTACAATAAAGTAGTCGTCATTGCACGGATTGGATTTCACACTATCACTATAGGGAATGAAAAGTACAGTTGCCAGCACATTAGGTGATTATTTTTTGGTGAAAATTAAGCCTTACTACAACTGCGTAAGATACCGCAGTGTTTAGCTTGACGTTCTGTTGTGTGTATGTATTATATTTGTACGTGGTTAGCTTTCGCTGGTTTAACTGTCGCGTTTAAAATTGTTTGCGGTTAGAAATGGGTTATATTAGGTTAAATAGCTAATGCTGTTGTATGTCTAAATCTGAGTTACAAACAATATGATATGAAGAGACAAAAGAAAAAGCGTGACGATATAAATTACGAAAGGTTTTTAAAACAAAAATAAACATACATACTGCTTATTACAAAGATACTGTATATTTAAATATGTTTAAATACGATATTTAACTATATTATATGTAATATCTATACTAATATTATAAAGCTGAAAAGTTTGTTTGTTTGTTTGTTTGAACGCTCTAATCTCAGAAACTACTGTCCCGATTTGAAAAATATTTTTACGTTGGATGGAATATCGAGGAAGGCTTTACGCTATATAACATAAAGATACGACTCATAAGACCACAGCAGCAATGAAAAATGTTGCAAAAACGGGAGAAAGATATTCCTTTTGAGAGCTTCCGCTGCGTACGCTGCGGAAACCGCTAAAGTTACACAAAAATCATGTATGACAGGATTGTTCAGCATTAAGAGTTCTATAATAAAGTCCGCCACAGCATAAGTCTATCTTTTATGGTTGACTTACTACAACCTTTTTTATGTTAATAAATTTGTAAAAAATAATGCATCATTTTTAGAGGTGTATTATACACACAGGTATTTATTCTTATCAAAGTAAATACATTCATCATCACGAGCATTTCATTCAGAACAAAGTTGCCCTTTATATCATTTGATTTCAATAAATATCTTAGAAGCTATCACAGTTTTAACATAACTCCGCACCAAAATAATGTTCGCAGCTTAAGTACAACGTGCGCTTGCGCTAATTATATTATAAAGCTGAAGAGTTTGTTGGTTTGAACGCGCTTATCTCAGGAACTGCTGAACCGATTTGAAAAATATTTCTGTGTTAGATAGCTTATTTATTGAGAAAGGCTTTAGGATATAAAACATCACGCTGCGACGGGAGGGGAGGGAGCAAACTCAAAACGCGCGGACGAAGTCGCGGGGGACCGCTAGTGGTATATATATTTCATGGTTAGGTTAACTTTAAATATATATTTTTTACTTTAAACGAAAAAAAGAGTTTTCTTTTGTTTTAATTTTGTCGTTGTTTTTCTTAATTTCATCAACTTGCTTAGATTTAAATACGAATTTTTTTTTATATATTTTCTTATAAGAAACAATACATTTTCTGAGGTATGTATCAGGTTTTTGTTTAATGCATGCAATCCCTCAAGACACGGTGCAATTGCACTGAGACGTTGAAATATTTTTGGGATGCAATCGAAGAATTGCAATTGCACACAACACCGTGAATATATAATGGTATCTCTCTGTTATGGTTTCGTTTTTGATAAACCTTGAATTTCTTATAAAGTAGATAATAACAAACATCGGTATCTTCTTACTTATTCGTAGAACGCATTGATCTAGTGTTTGACGAAATACGTAAAACTTTTGTATGCATTCAACTAATATTTTCACGGATCTAGAAAAAAGAAACAACGCAGATCTTTGGTAAGATAGCACCGTTAAATTATAAACGAGGTTTGAAACATTTTCATGTATCATTAGGTGTCGAGGACAGACATATCTTTGACTAAGACGTTGTCAAAACCTAACGTAAAAAAGAAGCATAATTGTTTTTCTTGTCTTTCAAAATGTCTGTATAGTTTTCTTGTATTCCTTTCAAATATATTTATATCTTTACTTTTATGTGAGTTTCTTCTGCTGTCCTCGACATTAGGGTTTATGTTCTTTAATTAAGCAATTACTGGATATTTTTGAAAAACATATAGACTTCAAAATGGATTTCCAAATGTCTCATATTTTTTCTTTACTTACTCAGTCACGTTCGATTACACGTCCCATAATGTTAATTTAATGACTCATCTCAGATCTCAGTTTCTTTCATATCAAAATTCTTACTTAACTGAATCGTATTTATATTAAATGGTAACTTATGATTCAACACAGCGCATTGCGTGCGTTTATATGAAAACAAGTATGAACTTAGTAAATAATCTAATATATTGCCCCGTAAAGAGAAGCGAAAAGCAGAGTATTCACCACGGTAATAAAGTTGTCTTCGTCTTGGGCCAGCTTAAATCCCTCGCAACACTTAGGATTCTCTATTACAACAAAAACAACTCTATTGCAAAATTATAATCCTTTCGTTTCACTCGTGATCAAGATGGCGCCCGTGCCGAAAGACACTACTTTATTATTTTTAATGAATAATCTGTATTATTACATGCTCCGTGTCAGTAAGCTGAAGTGGCAGTGGGCACATAGCGCGAAGAACTGATGGCCGTTGGGGCAGGAAAGTTCTAGATTGGAGACCCTTCGACCAAAGACGCAGCGACGTCCACCAACAAGATGGACAGACGACCTTAAAAAGATCGCAGGATAAAACTGGACGCAGACCGCTAGTGATCGGTCGCTGTGGAAAGCCGTGGGGGAGGCCTATGTTCAGCAGTGAACGTCCTTTGGCTGATTATGATGATGATGATGATGATTACATGCTCCAACGTTAAATAAAAAAACGTTTTTTAAATGCTAATCGTGTCCAATGCTTACTTGTCAATTTCTGACGGTATCACATACATACAGGCCAAGTTGATTACCTCCTTTTTTAAAGTCGGTAAAAATAGTTAAGTATTAAATTCAAGTATTAAAATATTTAACACACAGTCAGGAAATACGGCTAGTTAGAGACTCGCAAAGGTAAAGCCGATTACGCATACGGGATTAAAGTTGCATAACCATACTGCAGTTGTTTGCGAATGTTTTGTTTTGGTTTCCGTTTTATTGTGCCGTTTATAATGTGCTGGTGTTTGTGCTAGAAAGTTAAGCGGTGTTTTTTTTGTGGATTTTGAATAAAAAGCCGCCCTCGCAAATAAAAGAGGTTATACCATTTTACAGTAGGTAAAAATAGCAGGTTAAGGTCTTTTTAATAAACATATTAATTTTTGGACACCAATCGCACACCAAACATTGCTCTGATCCCAAAGTAAGCACTTGTGCTATGGAAATCAGACACAATGGTGGTACCACAACATCCAACCCGAGACAATACAAATGATGGGTGCCCACTCACCTATCCCTAGATTGTGTAGGCAGTATAACCTACTGAACCAAATCTCTGATATTGACATTGTTCGATGTCTCTTCGTAAATTTCGCAAAAGTCGATTCGAATTGTCTTAGTTTTAGATTTGTGGCACTTTTTTGTAAACGACAATTTCCTTTTTATTTAATGGCTTTTTAATTAATAAGTGGCTTTTTCTTTGCGCATTTTGTGTTTGCCTGTAAGATACTGTACATTTTGCAAAGTTTAATTTGTGAATTACATTATATTAAGTAACATTGAACTAGTTGTTATAGGCGAACCTAAAATTAAAATAAAACAATATACAAAATTATGATTTCTACATTGACCCGACAGGGCATCGAGACCGGGACCTCGGAGAGGCGACGCTTTGAAACCCAGCGTGCTTAGACACTACTGAAAAGTCTTACGAAAAGAATTATCAAAGGATTTGAAAAATCTACTCTGCTTACTGTAAACCTTCGAGCTAAGTGAATCAACATCATACATACTACACATAAAGTTTAACGTTTAAATCATACTAAAAGTGTCAATATTTGTCAGTGAAATGTTTTAGCTCAAAGTTGGATGCTACACAGGAAATGGTCTTTCTATTTGTTATTGTTGTGTGTACAAGTTTATTCATTATTTATCCAATCTATGTATATTTTATATTCATAAAGATGAAATAAGAAACCAAAAATTTGCGCACGGGCGGGACTTGAACCAGCAACCTTTTGGCAGACCGGGCCAAACGCTCTTACCAATTGAGCTAACGTGCTGTCAGTCCGACCCTGCGAAATTTGTGGTCTCTTATGAAAACGTCAATTGCGTGACGCTTTCATAAGAGACCATCATGTATATTTTGTTGCATATGATACCACTCCTGCATATTAAAAATATAACTGCCAGTCTGCTATAAAAGCTAGTATTAATGGTAGCTTTTTTGACAATTAAATACACACTTTGAGGACTTACTCATCAATTAAATCGTAAAAGTGTATACCATTTAATTGAGCCACAGAATAAATAAAAATTAAGCGGTAGCGGTACGATGTAATTTTAATTTACTTAAGACAGCAAGTCAAGCTTAACATTGCTGTGTCTTATGCCGTAGTTATAAAGGTTATTTTGCAACAAAAATATATGGCTTGATATCCTGGCGACTGAGCATAAACTTAGTTGCAATACAGCTTTATTTATCGGGGTATATTGTTTTATTATTGAAAATGAGAGAGGGTTTTAAACAAATATAGTAGTGAAAGTAGACTATCTATAAAACAGAGTAAGCAATTTCCTTGATTGATATCATCAAATCAGTGTGCAAGGGAGAGAATAAGGTCATTAGCTTTTCTACATTTATTTAATAGCAATAAGTAAAAAGGACGCTGGTATAAAAAACCAAGCTTTTTAGAGCTATGTAGTCAATCGTGTTGCGTTAATAATATGATATTGTTAGCATTTAAGGCTAACACCTTTCACGCTACCCTTAATGACGCCATCAGAAGAGATCTTACCACCATTAATGTACCTTTCACGTTGGAACCACGTGGTTTGGTTCGCAAGAGACCCGACGGCCTCACGCTCATTCCCTGCGAATGGGGTCCTTGGTTTGGGATGCAACTTGTGTCGATACTTTGGCCGCACTCCCATCTCAAAGAATCAGCCCTTAAACTTGGAGCAGCAGCGGAGTTGTCTGGAAACGCCAAGTGTCGCAAGTACGCCTCACTTGCAAGTGATAACGTGTTTGCGTTGAAACATTTGGGCCGTAGCACAGTGGTTTGATATTTAAAATAGGTGGACATTCGAGTAAAAGTCATAATTTCACCAAACAAAAAACTGATTCGGATAGCATTTTAAATGCTGATCGACATTTGTCATGATACATTTTCAATAAAAACGACTCTTTCATACTTAAAAAAAATATGTCAAAAAAAATGTATGGAACAAAATCATTTTTATTTTTTTTCTGGCCACTGTAGCAAACTGTAGCAATGAAACCTTATGCAACCGTAAGTACATGTTGTGCCTAATATATCCACATAAAAATTTCTCGCGTGCACGCGCGGCCACGCGTGCAATGGACATGCAAAGTTTTAAATATTTTTGTATTGATTATTACAGCTGTGCTAGATTTTTTTCTATTTTAATGCACATAAAGTAACTAATAGTAATTAGCAACGTGCATGTTTACAAGTCATATACTATTATTATTAAATAATGTAGGATAAACAATTTATTTATTTATTTTATTTATTTATTTCATATTAATTAATACTATGGTTATAAAACTATATACAAAATGAATATAAAAAAGTTTTGTAGTCGCTGTTACTCGAAGTACGGGCGGAAGGGCACGGCGTGACGTCACGGTCAGTAAAAGTCCAAAGTGCGAAGATAGGAGTTTATTCCGCAGTCTTGAGGTACAAAATAGGGTGCGGACCGAGCAGCGAAAAGATTCGAGCTCAGTGCCTTACAGATCCAAAAAATTATGGAATTACTAGATGCCCAAGATGGTAAAAACCAATAAGGTGCGTTCTAGGAACCCAAAATATCCACTAACGTATTGGAGAGACTAGATGCCCAAGATGGTAAAAACCAATAAGGTGCTTTCTAGAGACCCAAGGAATGGATTGGATTGGATTGATTTTACATACAAAGCTCAGGAGTACTTAACCTACGGTACAAAAACATGTTAAGCGCGAGTTACATAAGATCAGCGCCATCTATTGTCAGGTAGTGGGACTAATATATGGGCTTACTTATGATATTGATTAAAAATTAATCAGCGCGGGCTGATATTGAGAAGCGCCATCTTTTGCCTGGTAGCAAAACTAATGTATAAGTTTACATAAATGTAGGTGTGTTACAGACTCCCCCTCTGTCTCCGATAGTCGTCCCGACGAGGAAGACAGGATAAAACGACCGTGGGTGGGTTCTCAAGTCTGACTTCAGTGTCTATACTTTCTTCCTTCTCCCTTTAGTCCAAATCTGCATCACGATGATTGGTCACGCATGGCGATTGCTATCTCGATCGCGTCAGTGTCTATCTTTTTCTCCGTCTAGTTCAAATCTGCATCATGATGTTTGGTCACGCATGGCGAATGCTATCTCGATCTCGTCAGTGTCTATCTTTTCTCACTACATCTAATACGAATCTGCATCAGAATGAATGTCTTATGTCTTTGAATTCTAGGTCACATTGCTTAATAGCAGTGAATGTCGAGCTATGTCATAGCTGATCTCTCACTCCCCCTGGACGAGAGATAGTTATCTGACTGTTGCATCGCTGTGTTACATCACCGCAACGCCAACATGATGCCAAACTCGAACTTTCTTCGTCGTCCATTCTTCATCTACATTAAGGTGGTGTGGTTTCTTTTGGCTTGAAGAGCAGGTTGCTATCCTGGTGTCGGTTGAGCTTCCAGATCTTCAAGGCCGCGAGTTGGGCGCCATATTTGTAGTCGCTGTTGCTCGAAGTACGGGCGGAAAGGCACGACGTGACGTCACCGTCAGTAAAAGTCCAAAGTGCGAAGATAGGAGTTTATTCCGCAGTCTTGAGGTACAAAATAGGGTGCGGACCGAGCAGCGAAAAGATTCGAGCTCAGTGCCTTACAGATTAAAATAATATGGGATTACTAGATGCCCAAGATGGTAAAAACCAATAAGGTGCGTTCTAGGAACCCAAAATATCCACTAACGTATTGGAGAGACTAGATGCCCAAGATGGTAAAAACCAATAAGGTGCTTTCTAGAGACCCAAGGAATGGATTGGATTGGATTGATTTTACATACAAAGCTCAGGAGTACTTAACCTACGGTACAAAAACATGTTAAGCGCGAGTTACATAAGATCAGCGCCATCTATTGTCAGGTAGTGGGACTAATATATGGGCTTACTTATGATATTGATTAAAAATTAATCAGCGCGGGCTGATATTGAGAAGCGCCATCTTTTGCCTGGTAGCAAAACTAATGTATAAGTTTACATAAATGTAGGTGTGTTACAGTTTGAAATATTCATATATGTACATAAAGATTACAATATAAAAATTAAAGACTTAAAAAAGCCCAGTATCGCTGAGCAATAAAAAAAAATATTAATATTTATTATTATTTTCAAGCTTTAATATAATATAAAAGAGAGAAGTTGTTGTCACAGTTGCAGGTCACAGTTTTAATTTTTTCTTGTTTATAAATAATAAAGAATATACCAACAACATAAAAAAGGAATCAACTTTATTTTGATTTATCTAAATACAAGAACTTCGAGTTCTACTGTTTATCAATAACAATTCCATGTAATATTTCAACCTTTCAACTTAACCAAATAACTTTAGTTTATCGTTAGCTAAAAACTAAAAACAGAAAAATCTTACCCCTCCCTTTTCACTCAGCCTGAAGCCTTAAACCGCAGCCTAGTTCTAATGGACCGCGGTCCCACTATATTTGTTGCGTCCAACTTTAGGATGTAAATAGGGCTGAAGTTGTTCTAACACTATTTATCGGGTGGGTGATTACGTAACCAGCGATAGCGATGTGATCTCAATATCTCGGTCTGAGTAAAGGTCTTTGCTCAGTACACTGTAGCATACAATTCAAACACGGTGCTAGGAACGTGCCAGACAAAAAATATTCTTTGTATTGAAAATCATGACACCTTGCCCACTAGCTAGACCGTTCCGCCACCAACTAACACCGTAGCGTGCCGTGCACGGAGCGTGTCGGCACCGGCAAAATACGCTTTCGCTCCATATAACAATGAGACAGCAACCCGAAGAAAAATACCTTAGCGCGAAAGACGCACTGTCAAGAAAGTCTGATGAACTGATAATTATGATTATTGGGTAATGCCAGCGCTATCAAACGCGTATGCTTATTTAGTAACTTTCAACTTTTGTACTGTCGTGACTTCACTAACATATGGCTTGTATTGCGCAATGCAACTGACACTTATACACTTACCCCTGCCCTACCCTACCCTACCCTACCCCTACCACCATACACTTGAGCCCTATCCTATAATGTCTGGCGTAGATGGCTACCTCAGTAACTTGAGATTGACCCTTTGCTGATATGACCGGGAGGACCTTTTTTTTTTTTTTACCAATCTTAATTCGATAGCAATTGAGTTACATAAAACGGTTTAAACGAATTTGGTGGCGATGAATCGGTCCCCACAAACTAGGAAATTAGGAGGCATTTGTTAGTTTAAAAGTTAAGTATTGCAGGGTTTTACGGAACGGTATAACAGTTTTCTCCTTCCTACACACAGTTGGCAAAATAATATTTATGTTTTTACAGTGTTTTTTTTTCTTCATTTATATATAGTGTTAATTTGACGATGGCCGAGTGGTATAGGCATACGCCCGGATAGCGTAAGACACGGGGTTCGATTTCTAGTCTGTCATAGCCAAAGTTGCTTTTTACAAGTGCAATTTATTAAGTTGTGTCAAAACACTATAAAAACAAAAATGATATTATAAATTGGCTTCCTTTATCTAAACCGATTGTTAAATATTTGTTAAAATGTTTCCTTCGGATATTGTGAGAGCAATCTCGCAACATTGATGACGTCACGCAGCCTACGCGTTAAAGTAAGCGCTTGCATAATTCAACAGGATTGCGAATGTGACGGTGGCCGAGTGTTATAGGCATACATAGTGTTAGACACGGGGTTCGATTCCTCGTCTGTCACAAATTCCTCCCGCTTCGCCGCTCACCTACCCGCGTTCGTCCGTTTCATAGCTTTTCTGACAGATACTGGTGATCACGCACTGATAGTGACAGGTCTATTCTTACGATAACCCTGAAGTATTGTTTTGAATTAACTGGTACACTTTGAGCAATAGATTTAGACCCCTTTGATTATCAATCAAATTCTAATTATTTCCTTAATTTGTTCCAGGTACGTCACTTTAAGATGCTCCAGAAATATTATGTGAGTCTTAGCAAGGCAGTAAGGCAGGTATTTACACACTTTTGACTTATGAATAAACCCCTTCCTTAAGTTAACTTAACGCTTCTAACAGACTACATTGTATTAAGGCAACAGCGATTTTAAATTAGATAAGATATCGAGTTCTCTTAAAATCGAGTTAAGCAAAGTTATTCTGGATACAATCTCGGAGTTGTGATTGACTGAAAAGGATTATTTACAGCTTTGAAGCTGAAGGTGTGTCTAGGCCAAATTAATCAGCCAGGACTAATCCTCTTTCAAGTTTCTGCAACGTAACATATATTTCGCCTGACTTATCTGGGGACACACAAATAGTGTCATCCAAGAAGATGCGCGTCCCACCATTGTCCTTTACAGTACGGACAACAGCATGTCAAGGTAAACACTGCGGTATCTTATGCAGTCGTAATAAGGGCTAGTTTGCTACAAAAGTGGGTAACCTGATACGCTGGCAAATGTGCATGTGTGCAAGCGGCTGCCAAAATTTGAATTGAATTTGGAACACACTAATTATTACTTATGCATGCACACGCACACTATAATAACACTCAAATGACACGCAGATCAAAAACTTCCGCACCCCGCGCTTTCCTATATCAAAACTGTCTATTCGTCAGCTTTTTCTCAATGAGAATACCACGTGATGCTTGGTAGTTAAGGTTTGTCCTTCTCCGTTTTCGCTATTATAATCTCTGTTAGCTTATGTATGGATTATTTTATGTATCCAAGTATATTTATGTAGGTTTATTTTTAATTATTTTTGAAAGTATATTAGTAGCTTTAAATTAATTTGTTGCTTTTTTGTATTCTTTTACGCCGCTTCAATCGTTTCTGCTTCACCCAATGGTTGACTGGTAGAGAATTCCGTCCGCCATTTGTACTTGTCAGTGCAATAAAAAATTAAAAAAATCGCGGCGCGCTCACTACCACCAAATAACATATAACATACGGGTATCATAAGGGTTGTATACAGGTTCAGTGGGCAAGATGTTACTATTCGTGCCTGACACGTTCCTTGCACGATCAAGTTATCGTCCGTTGCAGTGGGAAAAAACCATTAAAACAACAAAGCGAAGTGGCTCTTTTCCTCGAGCTACGGTGGGTAAAGTTTCAAACTCAGTTTAACCTTTGCAAGTACTTTATGTATAGAAGCTCTGCTTTAATTGGCAAGTTGCTGAATAATAAACTGAGCTTCACAAATAAATAAATAAATAAATATCCTTTGGACATTCCCACACATCGCCATCTAGCCCAAAAGTAAGCTACTCAAAGCTTGTGTTATGGGTGCCAGACAACGGATATAATACTTAAGTACTTTTTTTTTGTAAATACATACATGATATACATAGGAAACACCCAGACCAATACAAACAGACATGTTCATGCACACAAATGTTTGTAGTGTGCGGGGATCGAACCCGCACCCGCTGCGTAGTATGCGATTTCTCGACCACTACACCAGACGGGTCGTCGAAAATAAAATAAAAAATAAAATTTAATTACGCATTTTGTTAGGAATAGGGCTTAGTTTACATAAATGGTACGCGTACTACTAACGACGTTACCTTATTAGGTACTGACTAACAAAGAGTAACGAAATTGACGCCCTAATAGAACAAAATGAAAACATTCTTGGTAAATGATAACATGTTTCAAACGACTTTATTGCGTGATATATTTGTTTGCAATTTATACAAACCTGACGTTATGGCAAAAAAGAAAGAAATCGATATGATCAGACACAAAAGTGGGCTTTCACATTAGAGCGACAGCAGCGCGTCTCTCTAATATGAAGGGCTTACTGCTGTCATTTTATGTATAAAATTGACAGCAGCGCGACTGCCGCGCGACCGTTGCGCTGCTAAAAACGCCTAAGTGTGAAAGCGCTCTAAAACATTAGCATTTTTTATTGGGCTTGTCATCAAAATGTTAGGTCATCCTAAGGCCGAAGTCGGAAGCATAAATGTAAATTTTTTGAAATGTCACATATAACTTTTACTTACGTAGCTATATCTTTATTTAATCGTGAAAAATATTTTTGATTTTAAAGCTTCATCAAATATTTTTCTCGATCAATTTAAAAAAAAGGATCAAACGAAAACACTGATTTTGTTTCAGCGTTTTTCGAGCGCAATCTGGTTGTTCTGCAGGTAAACTATGCCAAAACTTCCGTACCTGATCATAGGGACAAAATATATGTTACACAATGTGTCAACAACGTGTTAATTTATTTTGCAGCAAAATAAATAAGTAAATGGGTATATCAATTTTCAAATTCACATAGCGTCTCATTAAAGTTATTTTTCTTAAAAATTATATTCACATATTTTTTTATTTAGACAAACATAATATTCGTATGTTACACCTATAAATTTCAGGTCTCTCAATTAATCCAAAAATGTTCACGACATAACCTGCCTAACGTCAAAATTAACCAAATATCTTAATGAAACATCCTTTGATGTTAGTAATATAAGGCCCATGTGCCCTATCTCTTACAACAAAGTTGGCGCCTTCAACAATTACCTTCATTAAAACATAAAAGTGTTCTTTAAAATTTAAGATTTAATCAAATCATAAGACTTCGTTATGCTCCAAAAGGCTAGATAATTGGATGATCAAACGAACTTACCTTAAGTGAAGTTCGATCCAAATTGTCCTGACTTCGACGAAGAGATTTAATTGACCATGTAGTATGCCCTGCTACGCGTCTATTCACTCGCACACAGGTTTAGCGCAAGAAAGACAAAGTAAATAACCTCACTCCCTCCCACGCCTCACAGCACAGCCAGCCGCCTGTCGCTCATTCATTTCAGAGCAAGGAGACCGATGTATGAGATGTACAACATTGATTATACTTATGGTATGGGTGACGATTATTTTTGCATAAAAAACGTACACGGGAATTGGGAAGGGTGGGACCTTAAATCTCTTCGTCGAAGTCAGGACAATTTGGATCGAACTTCACTTAAGGTAAGTTCGTTTGATCATCCAATTGTCCTGCCTTCGACTCTGAGATTTAATTGACCATGTGGATGTTCGGAGTAAAATCAATGTTGTTACAACAGAATAAGTTGACATCTCTGTTAGTGTTTGATCATTAGAACGATCATATTAAATAACAATTTATTGTTCACGTCACCATCTTTGACATTTAGATGTATTACTATTACTAAAAAAGAATGGATGTATGATTACTATGATAAGTTATAACTTTCTATGATAAGTTTTTACTAGGAAGATAGAGATTATAGTAAATATCTTTCGAGTTACCTAGTTACTATCTTTCGAGTCAGTTACTATGAGTTTTTTATTTATTTAATTATATATATATTTAAGTTTGACAAATATTGACTTGTTTCAATATTATGAGCAGTGTCAAAAAAAATCTGATTATGATTCAGAATTAGGGTACCTATTTGGACAAAAAATCTAAAAATAAACTGATATCGTATACAAGTACCTTTGTCATATCGAGATCCCAAGGTAGACTGGTTTCATACATATTTAAAAACATTCTTATATATGGTTCATAAAAAAAACAAGAATTATTTGGTTTACAATAATTATTTGACTCAAATTGTATTTGACACAAAGTGAAGGGAAAGTCCTTTAAAAAAAACATTTTGAAAATGAAAAAAAAATATATATATATATATATATATATATATATATATATATATATATATATATATATATTCAACTAGGAGGCGGGCCGGACTATCGTGCCACTAGACCTGTTTTGTTATTAATTTTAATTCTACAATTGTTCCACCATACCTTAGTAACTGGTGAATATTAAGATGAAATGTCCTTTGAAAATTTATTAAACACAGTTTATCGAATTCTTTAAACATCAAACGATAAAGTTCATATTATAAGTATCTATTTTATTACTAATTGGAGCAACGTTTCCAAAGAATCGTTCCTTAGTAACTTAGTGGCTTTCTGGGGAAGATTGTTGTGGAGTGGATGAATGTAATTGGGTGAAAAAAAACTGATGATTAGAGAATATATTTATTTGATGTAGTTTATTATTAAATCACAGAATAAATAGTAGGAAAATTAATATGGTTCATATTTCCAATAACTCAAATTAGATAATTGTAGTGCAATTTGGGTCTAATGCAGCATTGCATTTAGGATACGCCAGTTTTATTTATTTATTTTAATATATAATAATTGCCTTTTGTTAAAAAAATTGTCTAATTAGACAATTTTATAGCCATTGGCAAGAAATAAGTACAAAAGAGTTGTAATCAATGGCGGATATAAGACCAAAACCACCCATAACTACGTGAGCTATGGAGGGATGCCATGCTACCGTTTTTAGAGCTTTGGGAAAAAATTTGGAGCGTGTACTGCAGGTTGCAGAATACGTGTATTTATGATTAAGGTCTAGGCAGTAAAAGTGTTTTTAATTTTACTTTTCCGAGCAAAAATGTACAAAATAAATAAAAATTTATTCGATTTGAAATAAATCTGCCGCCACTATTTTTCGGTACTTACGAAAAGGTGCTTTGTATTATTTTATTGCTATTTTTGTTTGTTAGTGTGATGGCTTACATTATGCTCCATTTTAATATTTATCAAAAGATTGGCTGACACAAGTGTTCGGTCGTGGTTTCGCCACGAGTGGAATACGGTAGCCCGTAATAAGTACATATGTACGTACGGCTTTAAGGTGATATAATAAAGCTTTCATAAAAACACATACCTTTTTTGGTCGGATTCTGATTCCAAGTGCGAAACGTTGAAAAAACGCTGCAGTTGTGACGGTAGATCACCGTTACGAAGTAATTCGCGGCGCATCATGGGCCGTCGCGTTCGCACAGGTAGAACATACCCAGGCAGGCGCCTGTTGGGCCGGATGAGTGCGGGCGAGGGCCGCTGCTTCATACTTAGAGGCCATGATGGCGCATCGTCAGCGCTGCTTAGTATGTGGAATTATGTATGAATGCCTTTGGCTGTAATTTATTATTAGCATTAAAGCCCAATTGACTGTAAATTCACCCAACTTGTTCCTCTTTTTCGCAATGAAAATGAGGGTAGGATATTGGAAGCAACGCATACCAAAAGTCTCAGCTGAGATCAAAAATGATCTAGATAATTAGGACTGGCTGACATCGCGTGTCAGCTCGGCCGGTATTTGCTACAGATCAATATCGCGTATTGATTCGGAGCGGAAAATGCGGACTAGCTAGCATCGCGTGCTAGCTCGGCCGCGAAGCGTAAAGCATGCATGGTGCAGCCACGCTGGGTAGTGCGTTTTACTTCACATTCACTTTATGAATATATACGTATCACTATAAGGTAAGTTTCGTTTAGTACGAAATAAAAACTTAACGATATATACTGTGGTTACTGCGTGCGTTGTAACGGCGCGCGCGCACGGACACGAATGAGCGACAGGCGGCTGGCAGTGCTGTGAGGCGTGGGAGGGAGTGAGGTTTTCTACTTTCTCTTTCTTGCGCTAAACCTGTGTGCGAGTTAATAGACGCGTAGCAGGGCATACTACATGGTCAATTAAATCTCAGAGTCGAAGGCAGGACAATTAATATCGAGAATCGAAATTTAATATTATGTTACGAACATTTTAATTGGTCAAAGTTAAGTGAGTGGAGTGAAGACAGTTCGTTTTTAAGGCTTCGTTTTACTTTTAAACGAGTATTTGCTTTTTATTCGTATTATCACTAGTAACTTTATTTAATGTTAAAATCAGTTTATCACTTAAGGTTTGGTTATAACTAGCCAAAAACCTTAAATAGAAACATACATAAATTCTTCTCTGTTTTGACAGTCTAGCGTCTACTTTGCAAATGCTAACTTTAAGGGCCCGTTTCACTATCGAAAAATAAGCACTAACCAACAAATAATTCACTAATATAAAGTCATTTCGCATGAAACAACAGATAACGCCGACCATAACTAATTAGGATGTTGTGAAACAGGCCCAAAATATACAAAAATACGTAATAAAACCGGCCAAGTGCGAGTCAGACTCGCGCACTGAGGGTTCCGTATCTAATATGTGTATAAGCAATTTACTTGCTCTAACAATGTTCTGTAAAACTATGAAGATTACTGATTGGGCTTGCCTAATAAAGTTTCAATTCCCTTAAATTAACAAAATATCCAAAATGAAGAGACAAAATCATTAGATTTATAAAAAAAAACTACCGTATCAGTTCAGATCAGATCAGAGATAAGATTTAAATAAAAAAAAACGGTTATTGTTACAAAAAACGGATATAACCTCGAAATGCTTCCCGCCATAACTTTTTTCGCGTTTCGTTACTGCAGTATTGCGTGGCACAAAACGCCGATGAGAAATTGTGGCATCGCGGCATCGGTACAAAACGTTTGGTTCTACGTGTTTTATTTTCGACGGATCTTGTTTTAGTAGTTTGATGTGCATGCTTGTCTTTTTACATGGACTAAGTTTAAGCATATCTTATTGATTTTCAAATTAATAAAGATTAATTGATTTTCAAAGGTCTTTATTTTTACCGACTTTAAAAAAGAAGGTTAACCATTTTGACCTGTATGTATGTTATATCGTCAGAATTGGGAAAAAAATAGTATGTTCATCTATTAGGGCTTCCTTACACGTGTAGCAAATTTTGTAGGTGTACGTATGTTTGTATATTTGTATGATTGTCTCAAAATTTCTCGAAAACGAGAAGCCATAGCGATATGAATCTTTTTTAATTCAATCAATCAGATATAGTTCAACTTAGGGAAAAAAGTAAGTTTCATCAAAATATGAGTAATAACTAAGAATCATTAATTAAAAAACATGATTTCAAAATATAACCGCCTTCAAAAATCTGCTATGTTTTTTAGTCAGTGTTTTAAAGGTGGTTTAATTTTTTGCAAGTAGTCACAGTGATCGATTTAGTTCTAGTGTACATATTAGCCCTAGATCTAAAGCAGCAAATGCCGAAAGAGTTTATAAGGCTACATGCCTATTTCATTAGCTATTACATTTATTACTCTAGTAGTCTACGGTAACTTTCTTCAAAATAAAATATTGAGATACTTTGTTAAAGTTCAGAGACTTCTGCAAATTATTTGAAAGCAATGAAAAAAAACATGTATTTTAAATATCAAAGGCATAACTATTATTAATGAAAATGAAAAAAATATTTATTTAACATTTTGAATTTAAGGTGTCGTATTTATATATATAATATATATTTTTTTGGTCCATCTCACTTTTAAATATTCCGCCACTGATTTAACTGCATTTCCCAAGCGGTTGACTGGTAGAGAATGCCATAAGGCATCAAGTCAACCAATTGTACCATTTGAATAAGTTTGAATAAAATAAATATTCAATCTCCATAATATATTCAAGAAGCATCATACATAGGGTCTCAACTCTATATTTCTTAGCGAATTGATGGAAACCTATCCCCAACAGACTCACACATCAAAATGTGTGAAATTTTCAGCTTTCCCAGCCAATTCCTTCCTCCCATCCCGTAGGGATTACATATGTATGCAATATGCTAATGCATACAAATGCAGTGTTCCGGAAATTTCTGGAATATACCCCTGTTTCTGTTATTACACCAATGGACCGGACTTTGAAATGTGCAATTAACGTTCTGGTTATTATGATTCGCAATCTAGCTGTGTTTCATTTAGATTTGTATTATTTCTGTAGCAATACAAATACAGGATATCTAGTTATTACTTGATTTTCCGAACTCTAAAAGTCGTTATGGAAATTCACCTTGAAATTTTAGTGGTTGTTTTTCCGCAGTAAAATAATTCTATCTCAGTAGTTTTATGGATTTGTGGAGTAATTTATTTAAATAATAAAATGGCAGTTTTACGACCTAACCTAAACTAAACTCGAACATAAAAAAATATCAAGAGTATTTTCTTAATCATGAATGTTTTTTTTTTTAATTCAGAACAAAACAATTTGTTTTTTTTTTCAAAAATATCTCACATGATTCGGTACTACTAAAGGTAAATCTACACTAAAATATCACGGTGTATATGTTGAATCATCATGATCAATTAATCTGTTTTAAAATAGGTACAATTCAAAAAATGACCCACTAATGCACTAATGTCACTGTAGTAAAAAAAGGCCAATAGGTGCAATATGAAATAGACCTACATATAAAAATTGGCATTCTAGTTAATAAATGCCAAGTTCCTTATTGTTTTTTGAGTGGTTTATAATGTTTGAAACCCAGCTTCTTAATAATTTGCTTCTTAGTAATTTATAAAATGTAATGCTTAAAAAAACTACTTACGTTTAGGGTCATTCTCTATACATTGTTTCGCAAAAACAATAGTTTTCTTTAACCAGGACCTCATGGCGTTAACTTCTTGACCAGACCTATAAAAATAATGCCATAAAGATAACCCTTATAAAAATAACTTAATCCAATAGATACGTGTGTAATCTATTATTGTGGGTCAAATTACTAAACATTGAAATGCAGTAGGCTCATTCCTACGTCTGTCTCTTTCTTTTGTTTTTGTTTTGTTGTTGTAACGGAGCGGTGTCATACCTCGTCAAAAAAGGGAGAAAGTTAAGAACCCATTGTATCAACCTCTTAGCCAAAAGGATATTTATTTTATAAGAAAATATAAGAAACTAGCGGTCCCCCGCGACTTCGCCCGCGCGTTTTGAGTTTGCTCCCTCCTCTCCCGTCGCAGCGTCATGTTTTATATCCTAAAGCCTTTCTCGATAAATAAGCTATCCAACACAGAAATATTTTTTCAAATCGGTCCAGCAGTTCCTGAGATAAGCGCGTTTAAACAAACAAACTCTTCAGCTTTATAATATATTACTTTATACGCTTTATACGCTTTATACGCAAGCGCACGTTGTACTTAAGCTGCGAACATTATTTTGGTGCGGAGTTATGTTAAAACTGTGATAGCTCCTAAGATATTTATTGAAATCAAATGATATAAAGGGCAACTTGGTTCTAAATGAAATGCTCGTGATGATGAATGTATTTATTTTGATAAGAATAAATACCTGTGTGTATAATATACCTCTAAAAATAATGCATTATTTTTTTACAAATTTATTAACATAAAAAAATGTTGTAGTAAGTCAACCATAAAAGATAGACATATGCTGTCGCGGACTTTATTATAGTAATCTTAATGCTGAACAATCCTGTCATACATGATTTTTGTGTAACTTAAGCGGTTTCCGCAGCGTATGCAGCGGAAGCTCTCAAAAGGAATATCTTTCTCCCGTTTTCACAACATTTTTCATTTCTGCTGTGGTCTTATGAGTCGTATCTTTATGTTATATAGCCTAAAGCCTTCCTCGATAAATGGACTATCCAACGTAAAAAATAATTTTTCAAATCGGACCAGTAGTTTTTGAGATTTGCGCGTTCAAACAAACAAACAAACAAACAAACTCTTCAGCTTTATAATATTAGTATAGATGTGTATATCAATCGGATTTTTTAATAAATTTCCTGATGAATTGAAATTACTTGTCGGAATATTGTTCAAAATAAGTAAGTTAATTGGCTATTGATGTACTGTTTCTGCAGCCTTAAAGATTATTTTGATTGCAATTACATTTTTTTATAACATTTGTATTGGAATAAAAATATTTTTTCATGTTTGCATGCTTGCGGAATATACTCACTACCATAACTTTTAGGTATTTTTTGGAATCTGTATTCTCAGCAAATAAATGTTTGATTTGATTTGATTTGTTAATAGAATGTGGTCCGTAATTTTATGTGTTAAATATAAGAGTCTTCGTCAACTACCCTCTCCATACGCGCCAACTTTTTTTTTTCAGGTCATGCGGGGAGGGTCCGATGCGCGTTCTTATATTTCATAATAGCTTGACGTTTCAATTCTATTGCTAGACGTCGAAACACAAAGAAGGTCGGTAATCGTCATCTTTTTCGAATATAATCGACTGCAAATGCATTGCTGTCGGTTATATTATGATTCTATAGTCAGAGTGAAGAACAAAAAAGAGTAGGCAGGTTATGTAGTGCCTATTTGTCGATGGGAAAAAATCATGCCCTCAGTCTAGCTAGAGCAATGAACAAATCTATACCATTTTATTGCCCGACTTCCTAAAAGTCGGAGGTAGGCTGAGCCCACCGAATTGATTTCTATTATGTAATCTATTTATTATTATAGTTCAAACAATACGCCCAGCGGGATCTGGCTCCAAGGGTCATTATCAATAAAAACGGAAAGCCTCCACAGGATGTGCTATAGTTTCTAGGGATTTTATGGCTATATAGACCGTATGATGTAACTCGAATTATATTGGTTATAGTTATAAGTCATAAATAAGCCTTTGTGAAAAGTAAATAGGCTGATTCTCATAGATGGATATTTTTGTCAATATGTTTATTACATGTTATGTTTATTAAATACCTACCAGGATGACAAGAGACTGCCTCGGTGGCGCAGCGGTAAGAGGGTCACACTTTAAGGCGACGGCTGCGTCAATGGTCCCGGGTTCAAAAATATATACCTGGGTTTTTCTGATCAGAAATTCTTAGGGTAGCCCGGTGTTTGGAAGTTGGCGATGTTTCACCCCCGTGCCTCGGAAAAGCACGTAAAGCCGTTGGTCCTGCGCCTGATCTCTCTCCGGTCATGTCAGATTGCTATCCCATCGGGCTATGAGGGAGAAAGGAATAGAGAGTGCACCTGTGTTTGCGCACTCACTTGTGCAATATAATATGTCCCACGCAGTCGGTTAGTCGGTGTGACTGGTCGGCTAGGGGGACTAATATTATTATTATTAAAGGATGATAACAATATGTTTAACAAAAGATGTAGGTAGACGCTGAATTTTCCACTAATCTTAACATATCTTTTAAGGTCGTTTCCCACAGCAGTCCTGTTCTGTAGGATCACCGCACTACTGGATCCCGCAGAAAACTTTGATGTGTTCACAGGGCAGTTTTGGTAGTTGCAGTTGCAGGTACGGTTGTCCGACGACTGAGTCCAATCAACGGTCTATCTCGCTTGCACTTATTGATAAAGCGGCGTGCTATATCTTCCTATCTTTAACAGCGTTGCCATAGTAACTTTGTTTGTGCATACTGTCATTTTAGAAGTGGAACTGGTTCAAGACAAGACTGCACTATTAAAAAATGGACTAATAAATTAAAAAAAGTAAAAACCGACTTCAAAACCAAAATGCACTAAAAAGTCTTAAATAAACTCTTCACCATTGAAAGGAAAGGAATCCGTTTTAGGCAAACAATTTCTTTTTGGAGACGGTGCTGTGATAGTTGATGCTTGATGGTCAAAGTGATGGCCTTAAGGAGTTCCACCATCAGCTCAGCCCCACAGGATGTTGACTATCAGACGTAACTACACGTAAACATTAAGATTCTAGTAAAGAAACACTGTACGTGCCTTTAATATTTGAGGGTTTCCCTCGATTACACCAAGATCCCATCATCAGATCCCAAAATGGAAAAAATGGGACCAACTAGAAAGTACACCCTCTAAGTAAGCGAAAAAATTTTTTGATTCGGTCGACAAACGACTGAGATATGAGGTAACAAACATACAAAAAAAAAAACATACAGTCGAATTGATAACCTCCTCCTTTTTGAAGTCGGTTAAAAATATGTGTCAGTTTTTGGATATCCGTTTGAATATTAGCATTAAGACTCGTATGCTACTAAACGGCATCCTGCAGAAAATAGTCCCTGCAAAATACGGGATGTGTCCTAGGGAAACGGCTTTTAAGGTAGCTTAGTTATAATTTATATAAAAAGTTTATAACATTTACCAGCTCATATTGGTAAACCTAAATCGTTGTAGTTATTTATTTAATACCTCAGTACTATTACATAACTTGATTGTTTTCATACTGCGATTACGAAGAAACCTTTAAGTAATCGCTTATCATTACTATGACATTACTATTTACTAGTGGTAACATTTAGCTGACTGCTTATTTATAAGTACATGCTTTACAGCTTTTTAATGTCTGAAATTATGGCTATTCCTTTGATGTCTCTTTTCAGAGCGATATTGTCAAAAATATATTTATTCAAACTTAAAAAATATATTAGTTTTTAATTAATGGAATCAGGCGTTACTTTTCAGAAATCCATTATTTAGTTATAATTTATGGAATGATTTTGTTTTACATTTCCGCTAAGTAAATTACCGCGTTGACGGTTCGTGCTGTTAGTTGCCTGCGCCGGCGTCACTTTGCGGAAATTTAAAGCAAAATATTTTGTTAAAATTTCAAGATACCGTACGTACCTATTACAACTACCGTAATTTTACTTGTAAATGCTAACTCCTGCACTGCGCTTACTCTCACTAAATGTGTAATCGCTATTAAATTCCCAAGTTACCTAATACCGGTTAGAACTAACCAAACCTGCTAACAGTAGTAATGGGCAGCCATTAACTGCCGACAAGTATTTATGTGGGGCTGGTCAATTCTGACGATACACTTATTGGGAATACCTGCGGTACAGATACGACTCTGGTTAGGGCTATCAAATTGGGATGGTATTGTTGTAGATCGGCCAAGTTTTTGAAATCCATTCTAAAACTTGGCCGATCTAGTGTGATGGAGTGTGGCGGTAAATATTATAAAGAATAATAATTTAAAAGTTAGGTTTATTTAAAAAGTATTGATTTTATATGTATATGTAGTTTATTCATTATTTAAGTTTTTTATTTATTTTACGCCGCCTTGTCTGTTTTCCTCACTTAATGGTTGACTGGTAGAAGCATTAAGTCCGTCGTTTGTAATTTATTTGGTCTGTGCAATAAAGGATATATAAAAAAAATATCAAAGACTAGAATTCAATACAATATATGCGCCCATTTTGCGAGCATGTGGAAATTGCTGATTGGAAGCATTAAATTACATTCCCCTGCGACACTGCGCGTTTCGATTGAAATCCTTCTCTCCCGTCGCAGCGACTTTTAAAATCTTGCCAGATAAATAAAGTTTCCTACACAAAAATCATTTTTTAAATCGGTCCAGCAGTTCCTGAGATAAGCGCTTTCAAACAAACAAACTCTTTAGCTTTATAATATTATAATTATGAATAAGTATAGATGACGTGGTTTTATTGAATATTGAATATTTTATTTTATTTGCTTATAAATAGGGTAACACTGAAGATCTTAATAAAATATGTTCGTCCTATTAAACTATTAAAAAATAGCATGCAAACATTGACTATTATATTATTTTTCATTGGTCTATTATAGTTATTAAAACTAAAGTTATCAGTTTTTTTAGGTCGTATAAATTTTTGAGATTTTATTAATAGATCTACACACATTCATAGATATATTTCTGACATCATAGATTTCTTCTAGAATATTGGTACAACAGGAAACAAAACGTAAAATTCGTGATCTAAACAAATATGCAGCACCTCAAAATATTCATCTTGCCTCGACCATAAAAGCTTAAGCAGCTCTATTTTCACCATTCGCGATGAAACTCGATAATTTAATACTGCTTATCTCCCTAACTTGGCCGGCGCACTTCCGTGCATGTTAAGTCGAAATTTATAAACGTGTTACTTTATGATTGTATATTGTGTAGTTTATTATGATTTAGAATGGGGTATTCGGCGTAATATCTGTTGATTGCCAACAAATTGGACGTAATTTTAAATATTAACTCTCGAATAACCTTCAGGGATAAGGCCGGGGTTTAAAATAAATACGATACACACAACTTTCAACAACATCCCGGCAAACATTAAACAAGCTCCCAGTAAGTTCTCATTTAAGAGACTCGTCCGTGCACACTTCCTTCATATATCGGAATCATCTCCATAACATCTATCTACAACGTTCGTTATAATATGTAGTATATCGTTTGGACATTCCCACACATCGCCATCTCGTCCCAAAGTAAGCTACTCAAAGCTTGTTATATGGGTGCCAGACAACAGATATAATACTTAAATACTTATTGTTTGTAAATACATACATAATATACATAAAAACACCCAGATCATTACAAACAGACATGTTCATGCACACAAATGTTTGTATTGTGCGGGGATCGAAGCCGCAACCCGCTGCGTAGTAGGCGATTTCTCGACCGGGTCCGGACAGACGGGTCGTCGTTGGTATATGTATGTATTATTGATATTTTTTTCTTTTATTGCTTGTGTTATGTATGTGTAATATTATTTAAGTATTAATTGTATTAATTTGGTATTCATTTAATTGCATTAAATCTAAGCAGGTACGTGAATTATTTATGTAGACAATTTACTTTTTTTTTAAATAATTGTTTTTGTTTCTTTGTCGCACCGCCCACATGACTGGTAGAGAACGCCATATGGCGTTAAGTCCACCTTTTGTACAAAATTTATTATTTTGCAATAAAGTATAAATAAATAAATAAAACAACTTCGACTAGATATATCATTTCTTTTTATAGTAGGTAATACATTCGCTATCGTAGTATCAAGGACAGGTTTCGTGAACGATGTGAATTTACGTTCAACGAATGGTTAAAAGTAACCAGTGATATAATCACGACTGAACGTGCTTTAAATAAAAATGCGATTCTGTTTATTAAGGTATCTCTTGTTTTAAACATACACGGTAGTATTATTTTACCGCTGGTAACAGCATCTGACCATTAGTTGAGTTATACTAGTAACTATACAGAATGTTGTTTTGGTCAGTGACAGCGAACTCAGGGATGATAATATGAGTTATGCTTATTCTAAAAAAAAATTTCTTTAAATTATATGCATGTTTCATAAAAGATAACCTCTTTACGATACTCTTAAAAAATTCATAACGAACGGGGAAACTCGCACCCTCGCACGTAGTTCGCGCCTATCTACAAAATATTACGCCGTAGCTAGTAGGCTATGAAAAAGCGACCTGATGTTAGTAGTTTTGACTCTCTCACTATAAAGCAATAATAAATTTATTTTTTGGATTATATCCATTTTAAACATATTATTTTTTATTGTTTTTGGCATCAGTATCGTTTGTACAACCACCCCTGAGTCGCTCGTCGCTTACCAAAACAACATTCTGTATATCGCCAAGGCCCAATTTCTTCGTCAATAGTAATGTCAAAATTTCGTTACCAGCAGTTTTATATTCTCAATTGTGTGTGTTTTGAAGAAAAACAACCCTAAACAAATGTCAGAGAATGGCTATTCTAATGAACACTGGTTAAGGTATTGATAAATATTTATCATTGTGTTTTGAAAAAAACCTACCTTAACCAAAAATCAGAATGACCATTGGTTAAGGTATTTTTTCTTCAAAATACCCACAATCGTAAATATTAAACTGCTACTAATGACATTTTACCGTTGCTAACGATTAAGAAATTGGGCTTTAACCGGTCTTATCACAAATATATAATTGTGCGGTATAATATGTTCCTCATAAAGCAAAACGTTGTATTGATTTTGACCTCTGCAAATAACACACACAATTATATATAAAAGTGAAGTTAGTTACTTGCCTTATACCTGGCTGGCTGGAAGTCTTGACATCAATTACCTATCAAACTCCAGATGGCGCTTGAAAAACGCTTATTCAAATTCGTGTTTTCGTATTTTTTTTTATTGTAAGTATTAAAATTCATACCTTCATTTTCATGAAAATCATTCCTTAAAAATGTTTAGTTTATATTGTAGTATCTTAAGAGTGGCCACATATTCTTTTTTATAACTAGGATATGTGCTATTGGCCCCGCTGTTTGGGGAACGAGAGTTATACATATTATAAGGTTCTCACAAAAAAATATGGCGCAAACAATTGTATGCGAACTAGAAGAATAAGTTGAAAGGAGCGTTAAATTGATGCGGCATTACTATATCTTGGGAATCAGAAAGAAATTGGATTAGTTTTAATTTGAATCAAACATTCTTCTCGGAATCGCAAATTTTGTCTTAGCATTTTTCGAGCGCCATCTGGCGTTCGATAGTTCAATGATGTCGAGACTTCCAGCTTAGATTGACTCACTAACACATAGTTATTATACTGTTACTAGGTCAACTTTACTCTCAGAACGATACAAATAAATTGCGAATCCGAGAACATTTCCAATATTTAAGCGTACTCATATCACTTTGTTTACCGTTAAATAAAACCTTTGTTTGTATTTCTGTTCCAATGGATCGGGAACGATACAAATCCCTTAAGAATAAGCCTGATTAATTATTGAGATTAGTAGGGATGTAGCTATACACAATTGAGAAGTGCCTATCGATATGGATTATTGGAATCCAATCCATTTGAGACTAAAGTGTTTGTAAACTTATTAGTCTATAATAGAATAATTCAAATATCATTTCGTAAGTATTTGACAAATAGCGCTAACAGAACTTAGTAAGACATTGAATACAGGCCGTTAGCATGGTTAAAGTTATATTGTTGAGACGTAGGTCTTAATCAGAGGTGTAATTGTGTAAGGCAATCGTATTCATTTGACAGTTCAAAACGTACGGTATGATCTGTTACACGTATGCCGTTCTGCCGTTTGACAGTTCGTACCGATACCGTTGAATTGTCAAATGAATACGATTGCTTTACACAATTCCACCTCTGAATTACAAAGGGCTTAATTTTTTTTTCCTTCTTTTAAACTGAGAGTAGTGTTGGCAGTTCCGACATAGTTTCTCTGACTAACAACTAGGTGGCAATCACAAAACGCTGGGACAACATTGTTTTTTTTTGTATTATTGATTGAGAAGAATTTCGGAATTCAGCTTTTAAAATTGCATTTTTTTCCGATTTCATAAAGATACGAGGGTCAAACTGAAAGTTCTTAGAAAATCAAAAACTGATTACATTAGCCAGTTATTAGTTTTATTATATCTTTTCAAAATATTGTCCATTGACGTCAATACACCGCTGCATGCGATGGAACCACTGGGAAAAGCACTTTGCCCACTCGTCCTTAGGGGTCTCTTCAATGGCATCGCGATACGCAGCCACCGCTTCTTCAGCATTCATAAACCGCTTTCCTTTAAGTTTTTCTTTAATTTTTGGAAATAAATAAAAATCACAAGGCGCGAGGTCGGGGCTATACGGCGGGTGACCCAGTAATTCAACGTTTGATGTCGCCAAATAGTCGATCGTTCGCTTGGCGGTGTGCGACGAGGCGTTGTCGTGGTGAAGGAGGATCCTACTGCGAGGTCGTTTCTCTCGAACTTTTTCCAAGACAAGTGGCAAACAATTGGTAGTGTACCATTCTGCAGAAACTGTTTTTTGATCCTCTAACACAATTGTTGCGAAATGACCTATCCTTCCAAAGAACGAGGCCACCATTTTTTTTCCCGCACTTCGATCTCTCTTCACTTTAGTTGGCAACTCCTCGAAAGGAAACACCCACTGAGCAGATTGTCTTTTGGTTTCAGGATTATAACAGTAAATCCAGCTTTCGTCACCTGTTAGTATGTCGAACACAGCATTGGAGTCACCTCCGTTAAATCTTTCAATCATTTTACGGCACCAATCCACACGATGGAGTTTTTGAGCCTTAGTCAAATTATGAGGTATCCACCGGGCGCAAAGCTTCCTGACCGCTAAATGTTCGTGGAGGATTTTGTGCACTTGACTCATACCGATGCCTCAGCTTGTCCGAATCTGCTGATAGGTCACTCTTTTGTCAGTCTCTATCATACGCCGCACAACACAGATGTTATTTTCAGTCGTCGCCGTAGAAGGCCGTCCCTCACGTACATCATCAGTGAGATTAGTGCGACCACGTTTAAACTCATTAAACCAGTTGTAAACAGTCGCACGAGATGGGGCTTCATCGTGAAAGGCCAATCGTAGTCTATCATAACTTTCTTGTTGACTTAAATGACATTGAAAGTCATAAAAAAACATTGCACGAAAATTTTCTCGTGTTAAATTCATGTTGACGTGACACAGACAATTTTCAATTTGCCGCCAAATCGTAAAACAAATGACAAATGAATGAAATATATACTCAGTAATATTGGCAAAGAGTTCTATTTTCAAATTTTAGAATATTTTTTTTATTATACTGTTTATAAGTGGCCAGTTCTAAGAACTTTCAGTTTGACCCTCGTATACGAGTACGTAAGGTAAAAGGATATTTCAAGCAGCATAAAATCAGAAAATTTAATTTATCTATGCGAAATCTCAAATATTTTGCTTCAGACTTTGATCGCTGGACAAAAAGATGATAATTTTGAAAATAATTTACCCTTCTGAATTTTTTTATCAATAAATTATTGTAGATTTTCGTATATAGCTAATATGGTGGTAATTTAGATGCAAACTATTCTCATGGTCTGAATTTAAATCATCCATCGATATCGATTTTTTAAATATATTAAATACTTCACTAGATATTAGATTTATATTTATCCCGCTCTAACACAGGGATCGTTTTCTCTTTTCTTCTGATAAATTGAAAATTCGACCATTCCGGATGCAGTGAAATGATGCCCAATATTGTCTAATATAACTTCCGTTATTTATTTTCCGGACTTTCGCTATGTATTGTCTGTCTTCCTGTTCTGAGCAAGTCTGTATCAATCCTGGTATCAGATTTCAGTCATGTACCAAAAAAAAGTTTAAGTCTTAAGTTACCCGACCAATTAGAAAATTATACCTCCATTATAGAATGTAGGTGCTTGTAGCACAGTGACGGCAGCGCTGGTAGTTTAGTGGATGACCATTCCGACCATATCATCATCATCATCATCATTATCAGCCAAAGGACGTCCACTGCTGAACATAGGCCTCCCCCACGGCTTTCCACAGCGACCGATTACTAGCGATCTGCATCCAGTTTGATCCTGCAATCTTTATAAGGTCGTCTGTCCATCTTGTTGGTGGACGTCCTACGCTGCGCTTTTGGTCGAAGGGTCTCCAATCTAGAACTTTCCTGCCCCAACGGCCATCAGTTCTTCGCGCTATGTGTCCTGCCCATTGCCACTTGAGCTTCCGACCATATAAGTGACGTATATCACGAGCATCTCCGTGCTTCAGAAGGCAGTTAAGTGTTGGTCTCGGCTTATATCAGTTGATATTAGTCGCTAAGCCTAGTCAGAGGCCTTATGGGCGGCTTGATAACATTTGACAGCAGGGTTCGTCACTTGCCTGCAGGACCACTTCGCCAATTTTTACTGAGCCCGCGTGGTGGAGTATGACTCATACTAGTTCATAGTTGATGTAAGGCCTCTGCCCAGCAGTGGGACTTTTACAGGCTAACATTTCTTTCTTTAATATAGAAAGTCGTCATATTGACGACCTCCGTGGTGTGATGACTAAGCACGCCGTGCTTTAAGGCTTTCACAGCGTTTTCATGGCAACTATGTTTGTGCAAAATATTATTTTAAAAGCTACTGACAAAACTGGATCAGCATATAACAGGTATTGACTGAATCCTGCAGAAAACAGTACCTGCAAAATTTGGGATGTCTCCATGGGAAACGGCCCATATTTTTTGTTATATTACACATTACCGCTAACCGCTGCCATTTTTTTCGTAAGCAACATGAAAGCCAATCAAAAATATAATTAGCCAAATCCGTGCTAACACAATGAAATTGTTTGCGGTCGGGCTGCCAATAACCAATTACTGACTGATGGGACAAAACCAAAATAAAATGTTATCCGAGAACTCTGATTGTGTCCTTAGTGATGTGAATTTGTCGGTATTTGTAATAAGCATTTGTTTGTCCTATGTTCGTTATTTATTTATTTTATTCTTTATTAGACTGACAAAAAAGTACAAATGGCGGACTTAATGCTTAAAGCAACCACTGGGTAAAGCAGAAACGATTGAGGCGGCCTAAAAGAACATAGCAACAAATTAATTTTAAGCTACTAATATACTTACATAAATAATTAAAAATAAACCTACTTAAACATACTTGAATACCTACACTTATCCATACATAGGCTAACAGTGATAATAAAAGGGGAAACAGGTAGGGACAAACCTTATCAAGCATCACCTGGTATTCTCACTGAATAAAACATAAAATACTTCTTGAAAAAATACTTAGACGATGAAGTCTTGATGGTATGATTTTTATCACCACGGGACTTTCGTTCGTACCTTTGAGCATACAAATTTCATAGGAATAGGGTGACTGTTTTCTGACAACTTTGTTGTGGTACTACCGTTGTTTCTGTTTTCCATACACGTGCATTTGCTACTTACTTTGGGATCAGAGCAACGTATTGGTGTCCATTAAATAATGTTCATTTAATTAGCCAACGCCATCTAATGAACGATTTAAAATGCTATAAATGTTGTATATTGTCAGGGAAAAAATGAATAACAGAGAGAAAGGAGAAGAACGTTTCAATTTGATTGAGGGAAACAGAAGTTGAGTCAGGAGAGTTGAAGTCATTAGAGTCTTATAAAGTTAGAGAGAGAGTTTTATTTAAGTCTTCTATCTGCTTAAATGAAGGAGAGTACATATATATTGTAACACTGTTCCTACGTATTCTTACATGAATACCTAAAAACATTAACAAAACTCTCATGAGAATAGATAACTTGTTTTTTTTTTGTTTTGGCTTCCTATTTAATATCTTTATTTTAAGTTTATAACTAAATGAACAAGCCTTCTTCTTATTCTTCCTTTCCTCTCTCCCACCTACGTGGGGTTAGGTCTTCTTGTGAGTTTGCGCCAGAGCGAACGATTTACAGGTATGTTGAGGTTCTTTGAGACCCCTTACACGCTGCGACTTGTAGCATCGATGCAGTCGCGCGTTTTGTAAATGCGCTTTATTATCGCGACTCACGCAATGAGCAGATTTTATTTAGCATCGATATAGTTGCACGTTAGCAAACCAAAATTCAGTACAAATTTTTGACAATTTCCAGCTTCTACATCGCGACTGTATCGATGCTAAAAGTAGCGCAGTGTGTAAAGGTTAACATTTTGCAACTGTGCGCTTACGCGCATTAGCATCGCAACTGCATCGCTGCTGAAAGTCGCTGTGTGACGGGTCTAAGCCGTTCCTTATATTGGACCACTATATGGATTTAGACCGAAATCCGCTTCCTACAGACGACATGAACGATAAATAACTATGAACAAGCCGTAAACTGAATATTTCTTACTCCTTACTTGTCAGACGTTGCTATGTACCGTATGTAACATGTGATAAAAATGAATTTTATTGTACGTACAATCCGGACAGACGTGCACAAAAGTGTTGGAAAATTTCCGCAACACGAAACCTGCGTTTTTCGGCAATAGTTTGGGTGACGTTTGAATACAATGTGAACGTTTTTACAATCTAGGCGTCTTTTTTTCTGTTTTGTCAAATGAAGTGCACTTTATTTTTTGGACATGTTACAAGTATTAGTTTTGTAAAGTGGTAGATAGAGATATTGATAGTTAAGTAGGTATTGATAGTGGTAGGTAGATAGAGATCAATTTCATCTTTGGAACTCTGTATGATCTTTAAAATCTGTAATAAAGCCTATATTCAGAAGTAGACATCCTTTGACTGGTAACGATTAAGAAAAATCATTCTTAAAGTAGCTGTCAAACTCTGAAATAAAACATGGCTTCGGTGAGTTAGGTTCTTCTCTTTACTTTGGCAACAATTTCACCTGATGGTAAGTGATTTTGTGGCGTAGGATGGATAATATCTGACTAAGTAACAACCTATTCATTCCCTTCTTGAATTCGTCCAAATCATAATGGCTAGGGAATACTTTTACCGGCAGCAAATTCCACTCCCGCGCCGCATGAGATACGAAACAAATTTAGGACACCAATCACAATCATTGCTTTGATCCCAAAGTAAAAGCACTTTTGTTATGGAAATCAGACGCAAAGGTAGTACCACAACACGCAAACCCGTGACAATATAGAAAATTACGATTTCTAGAATGACCCGACCGGGATCGATTCCCAGAACATCGGAGCACGACGCCTTGAAACCCAGCGTGCTTAGCCATTACACCACGAAGATAAAAATGTAGATCTAAACCTACTAATAGGTATAGTCCGTATTGCTGGTCGGACTATCGAGCCTATGAAAGTTGCTGATTTTACAAGCCAGCACCAAATTATAGTTATCCATCGGTAATACATATCCACGCTATCTCCAAATTCAGATATTCTATCAACCAATCCGACAAAACCTAACTAACCAGATCCATAAACCGTGTTAGCAACCCAACCAAATCACATGTGGATATTTAACTTCGTATCTCTAAGGCCGTGTTGAGCTAATCCGATATCGTCGGTTTACCTTAAGGAGGATTTACACACGGCGAGCCAACGTAAGAATAATCCGTCCTAAATTGAGGGAATATTCTAGGGTGAAGAAAATCTCTTTTTGTGGCGGGGTCTCTGATCGGCCTATATGCTTGACTTAAAGGCAATCCTTTCTGGTTTATAACGTCTTCGAACTGATGATTGCCTGCTAAGGGCGAACTTTGCTGTGTACCTACCTAGTATTGATTTTACGATGTTCTTATTCTTACTTCAGTTTAATTTAAATATAAATAAATTGACAGCTTGTGTTGTGAGGATAACTAAGGACTTATTACCTGGATGTTTTTTTTTGAATCTCTTAGTGCGTAGACAAGAAATTGCTCACAAGAACGTTTGAGCTTTGGTAACTTCTGTACCTTACTACAGTATTCCAGTACTCCAGCACTTCAGTACTCCAGTATTCCTTGCACTATTTGCAATAAAGAATCACTATTCATCCACAACTGTTTTTCTCAATGCTGTTAGTTTAGAAGATCTTATTCTTTCGCCATTCCTACAAAAAATGTTTAACTTGTTGACCAGAATCTTTTTCACCGTTCATTTTTCGCGCTGACAGTTAAGTCCAATTCAGCTTTATCTTTTTCAATATCATAACAAGAACCTAATCGCCTCACGATCTCTCGTACAGCGTAAACCGACCTTAGTCCTCTTCAATGCTAAGTAAGCCTCTATCCTTTATCTCAGGTTCAGGCATTGTGGCAAATGGATAAACTGGGATTAGTGCTCTAATAGATACTCGCAGTTGACGACACGAGAAGGCAACAGTACAACGACGACTACGTGTAAACTTAGCATGACTAACAAGTCGGTGAAAGCCGCCGTCAAATCGACGCAAATGCTGACGTTGACATATCAATGACACGTCGACACAACGTCACAAGGTCGCATTAGCGTCAAAATTTCAGGTCGATGCCATAAGCACAACGAGCCAACCGTAGGTCCAAACTCCCTGGTTGGACCTATGGTTGGTTGGTAGAGACTACTTTTGTCACCAAGTTTATGTGCCAGTTTTCAAGAAATAAAATCATGTAAATATAGCTGATCCAGCTTTTTTTACCAGATACGTTTTAAGTTTATGCATTACTGTCTTTCTGCATAACCTAAAGTTATGAGTGGGAGACAATGCTTTTAGCATTAATTCCACCTTTTGTACACTGTTGCATTTTAAAAAAATATAAAGTAACGTGAGTGTGATACAAAAAAAAAACTTTTTGCAGTAACTTTTATTCGTCACTGTACCAATTCGAATGCGGTTGTAAAATCAGCAAAATACCCGTGAAATCCGTATATTACGTCCAAAGGATTTCCTTTACGCGTGCTGTAAATATAAAACGTACAATATTACATAAAATACACCTATAAACGCGAATCACATAGCACGTAGCTTGATTAAAACGATTTATGTTTTTATTTTTACAATCCAATAGTTTAACATTTTATTCTTACATAAAGTTATTGTTTTATTGGTTTTTGTATTAACCATATAGGTAATGACTTGGATTTTGGATTTCGTGTCTGAAATATATCGCTCGCAGTAATAAGCTTTACAACGTGTAATAAATGAAACTATCACTGTATTGCTCCATAGCAATAGTAATAACTTTTTAAGATATTTAATTTATTGTGCTTTTATTTTCAAATTGCTCAAGTGTATGTCTCATATTGATGCTACTTTTGTGTATGATCTGATATCTATCATCTCAAAACTTCCTTTAATAAGATGTAGAAATACTCTTAAACAATGTAATGCACGAATAAAAAAAATATATAAAAAAAAAAACATAAAGATGAAATAAGAAACCAAAAATTCCGGGCGGGACTCGAATCTGCAACTTTCTGGCCAACCCGTTCGAGTCCCGGCCTTGCGCAATTTTTTGTTCTTAATTCATCTTTATGAATATAAAACATGACACTGTGAGTTTAAAAACAATCTAAATAATCAAATGAGCTCTACTTTCACCCCTCTGTATTGAATCATCGGGCATCTAGCATACGTATGGACAACATCACGTCAAGGTATACGGTCTTATGCTGTTGTAATAAGGGCTAGTTTGCAACAAAAGTGGGTAACCTCATGTGCTGGCGAGCGGGGGCGTGACGAGCTAGACTCTTTCTATTAAGACTGGAGAACAGATGCCCAAGACCGTGAAGAGTAGAAAAACGGCAGGGAAGCCTTTGCCTTGCAGAGGGACACTTCAGGCTTATTAAAAAAAGAGCGCTATAATATATTTCAAATAAAGTTAAAAGTTTTTGTCTTGAAAATACTAAAATTAAACCCATGATCATACTAGAATGTCTTTTAGGGCGTCTCGTCGTATCGTATCATTCTGTTTATTTTTCCTGTTTCGGTATATAAAATTGGCAGCGAAAAAAATGCTTAGTGCTTACTGAATTATGTAAATAACTTTTTACCGCAGCTACGCTCAGAAAATTTGTTCACATTTTCACAATAATGTCTTAGGTAGCTCTGGGTTGAATATTTTTTACTCTTGAAATTGTGGTCAGTTTCCTAGAGGTCCCAGATTTTAAGCCCGGGTCGGGCTGAACTTTCTTTCTGTGATTTCTTTGTTAAAATTACTCGAAATCAGCTCGGAATAACCTTTCAGTATGTGAGTATCAAACTGTGAATTGCACGCAGACCTTAGCACTTAAATATCACCTGAGCAATTGGTTTAACTTTAATGAAATCGGCTGATATCATCAAAACAGTATCAATTATAACTGTGCCAATATCATCTTAAAATACGTAGGTACTTTACTAAAATTAGGGCGAAATTAAGCCATGATTTATATTTATTGATAAATTCGGATAATCTCTGTCAAATAAATCGGTTTGATTGGATTCCGTTGGCGCCACTAAAATGGCGATTATGATTATTTCCTAAAGTATATATAAATATGTTATCATCATTCCAGGCTACGCGCTACTGTTGCTTTATTTGGTAGGTTATAAAATTCTTGGAATATTATTGTTATGCCACTTTTCATCAACTTGTACTCATTCTTCTGGAAATAACATTTACCTTTCTACTCATTCTAAGAATTCCTGAACGAGTTATTAAATAGAAATGAACTAGTTGTAAATTGTGAGCTGCAGACCTTGTAATTTTAGTATGAACACTATAAGTAGCAACCACAAATTTCCAGGCTGGGAGCAATTAATTTTAAATCTGTCCAACTTAATCATTAAAAAACCGACCAATTGCGAGTCGGACTCGCACACTAAGGGTTCCGTGACAACTTTTACTGAATTAGAGATTCATGTACTTCCATTAAGCCAAAAATATCACAATATTTTGTTGACTGCTAATATAACTTCGTTTTTCATAGTGTTTGTATGAAGAACAATGATATGTTTGCGGTTGTTGAAAATTTGTTATATCCCAAAAATGACTATTTCGATCTCGTAATAACCAATTTTGTGTTTTTTAACAAGAACGTTTTAAAAAAAAATACACTCGCTTAGTTTGAGGGGGGGCGCCCATCTTTTACCACTTTGGAAGCGTCTATCTCTCAAACGTTAGATTTTTGAGAAAATGGTTATAGAAACCTCGATGTCATATTATAGACCTACCCATAGACGCACATATATTTGACACAAAAAAATAGGATTTAATTTTACATAAGTACAGTACAGTAAGTACTAAGTTTCAACTGTGTTTTTCTAATGGTTTCAGAATAAAGTGGCTGTGATAGACGAACGGACAGACAGACAGACTTGACGAAACTATAAGGGTTCTGTTTTTTTTTCCATTCAGCTACAGAACCCTAAAAATGATAAAAACCATAAAAGACGTTTATCATACGGGATATAGAGATTTAGCTACACTGTAAGAAGTTACCATGCCGACACAAGCGGTCTATCTCTAGTTTGATCCTGCGATCCTCACAAGGTCTTCTGTACATCTTGTGTACACATATATATTAGGATTCTTACACTACCGCTTTCGTATGCGGCAGCGATGCGGCTGAACGGTGTCGACATGGATGCAACTCATATCTCATCTAACATCAAATCACATTAGCTGTGTTAGAGCGAGACATAGCATATTATGCGAATGCGTTGGTGTTTTACGTTATAAACTCAATCAAATATCACAAAACCTCCCGTTACATAAACACTTTCCCACCAACCTTTGGTCTGATGCAAACCCATGCAATTACCATAAATATAGTCTAAACGCGTTCTGGTAGGCGTAATACGAAGTAACTTGGTTTAAATTGTATTATTTATTTAGTTGCTGTTGCTAAGAGTGTCAGAGAGGGCGTGGGAAATAATTTGCGATTGTAGCTGGGTATACAGTGCGTTTGGTACATCGTGTGCCAAATGATAATGAGGTCATTAATGTACGAAAAATAATGCACAATATCATACAAAATTTAAATGCAGAAAGCAACTATACTTTTTTTAAAATGATTCGAATGCCAAATTTCGGATATTTTTCGTAAAAATCGATAAAAAACACTGGGCCAAAAAAATATTGAAGGCAATAAATGATAGCAATCGATGCCAAACACCATGTCTAAACATGTCGAATCGGAGTAAATATTTGCTTGATTTCGATTTGATTCGATTCGATAATGCATTTCTCAGCCAGGCCACAAGGGCTCAGATCCGGTAAAACTGGCAAACCGAGGTGCACGAGTTGATACAACAAAAGAATAAGGAAGTCGAGGGTCTTGCAAGTTATTTTAGTAGCTTTTGTGTATCTATCTGAATGTACTTAAAAGTTAACTGAAAGAGAATGCCTTGTAGCATTTAGTCCTCCATTTGAAGCATGAATTTATTTTACTTTCGGATTATTTTATGATGTCATGTTCTCTCTAGTTTCTCAAATGGATTCGGAGCTTCTTTAAAATCTATCCGTTTTTGAGTTGTTGAATAAACCGCCGTCATTATTTCAACTGTACTTATGAATGTATGATGTAACAGTTGACACGTCCTGTTACTGCAGTGCAGTATTTCAACTATTGTAAATTTAAATATATTGAACACCAATCACATACATTGCTCTGATCCCAAAGTAAGTAGCCAATGCACTTGTGTTATGGAAATCAGACACAATGGTGGTACCGCAACAACCAGACCCGAGACAATATAGAAAAGATCGTTTTCTAAATTGACCCGACCGGGAATCGAACACGGAACCTCACGAGATGGCGACGCTTGAAACCAGCGTGCTAGCCACTCGACCACGGAGGTCGTCTACAATAGCTTTTACATTGAAATAACTATTAATTTGAATTATCTGACAAAATGATACATTTTGTAGCCAACCTACCAATTCAAACCACTGTATTGCATTTAATGTAAAACCTTTGTCAGTGGACTTGAAACCAGATAAGACAAAATCACTGGTATCCACAAACTCTATGGTCACTCGGCAATAATCATAAACAATATTTGTTTGTACAATAAATAAATATTATTTACTATACCATTTGCGCTACCCACGCTTAGAGCAAAGACTATTGATGTTATTGCTATAGTTGATAGATAACTGCCTCGGTGGCGCAGCGGTTAGAGGGTCGCACTTTATATCGACGGTGCCAGAGGTCCCGGGTTCGACCCGCGTCTGGGCATAAAATGTACTTGGGTTACTTTGATCGAAAATTCTCTGGGCAGCCCGGTATGGAAGTTAGTAGTGTTTCACCCCGTGCCTCGAAAGCACGTAAATCCGTTGGCCCTGCGCCTGACTGATCTCTCTCCGGTCGTGTCAGATTGCTGTCCCATCGGGCTATAATAGTAATAGAATAGGAATAGAGAGCGCACCTGTGTACGTATTGACATTAAAGTAATAATTGACTTTATAGGGTATTACAAAATCCTTCCATTCTTCAATCCTTTCATTCTAGGGGCCAATTCTGACCCTCAAATACAACATCCTTTTGGATGGATGTAATCCCAAAAAAAAAACACTTTCCCATAGTAGAGTGCCGCTCAGCTGATTCTAATTAGTATGGAAAAGTTAAAAACATTCATGGAATTTCGATTTGTATTGGCCCCATACAAAAAAATGATGTATTTTAGCAAGATAATTTCCACCGAGAAGGAATGCAGTAGATTTTGTTAAACCCTGTATAGTATGTCCTGCGCAGTCGGCTAGTCGTTAAGACTGGCCACCCTAGGGGGAGTATTAATGTTGATTAGATTGTATTGCGTAACAGATTATGTTCAGTTTCTGTCCTGATGAAGCAAATACATTGTTTAGTATAGTGTTCTATACAACATTCAGTAGTAACAAAAGAGGGAAAGTTTTCTTTTAAAAAGATCATTGTATTCAAATTACACATTTATTTTGTGTGCGTGTGTGTGTAACATTGGGTTTATTTACTTCTATTAATCTACAATAAAATTAAAAACTTAAAAAGCGATTAGGTATTTTTCCCGTTTTCCGTACAATCTATACTAATATTATGAAGCTGAAGAGTCTATTCGTTTGTTGATTTGAACTCGCTAACCTCAAGAACTACTGGACCGATTTGAAAAAATATTTTTTTGTGTTGGAAATCTTATTTATACAGAAAGGCTTTAAGCTATAAAACATCACGGTGCGACGGAAGGGGAGGGAGCAAACTCAAAACGCACGGACGAAGTCACAGGTGTCCCCTGTGACATTGTTATAATAACAGAATTTTCTTTTTTCTTTACAGGTAATTTTCTTCAGAAGTGACATTATCTACCTTGGTCATTACCATATTCAGGTAAGTAAGACTAATGATATATTTAATCCATTATGTTTATTACGGAGCAAATACGGTTTTAAAAACGATGTTTATCATGTTTGTTAGAAGTAAGTGTACTTGGTTTGATAACTACTAGATGGCGACGTGTTAATCCAGTATGCAGTATGATCCTGCAATCATTTAAATGTCGTCTGTCCATCTTGCCGGCGGACGTCCTGCACTGCGCCTTTGTTCGAAGGGCCTCAAATCTTTTCTGCCCCATAATTGAGTGCAAAGCAATCCAGTAGCAAAAATTAGAAAACATAAACTCACTTGATTTGTTTGCTTTTGTTGCTTCCGAACATGTACAACGTTCGTGTTCAATTCATAGCAACAGCAAAGGTACAATCCCCACAGTAAAATGTGACCCCGCGGTCCGGGTATAATTGGTCCAACCACTCGATTACCGGGCGCCGGAATTAGCATGCGGGACCCGGGGATAAACGTTCGACAGATTACGGTGCGAGGATGATATGAGTATAAAAGGCTGTATGAAGATTTGAAATTTGAGAAAATATAAGCTTGCAAACTTATGTACTTATCTTTTTACCGACTTCAAAGAGGAGGCTAATTAATCCGATGTGTATGTATGGGATATCGTTGGAATTTTATATTATTTGAGTATGTTGATCTAGTAAGGCTTCCCAGCACTGTGCTAAATTTCGTGAGTAGGTATATGTATGTTTGTATATTTGTACGTTTGTCCACGGATTTCTCGAGGTAATAACTTAATATCATGAAATAAGGAAAAATATATAAATTACCGAAACCAAAAAATTGACTCAAAATGATGAATGAATGAATGATATGCGTAGAAGCTGTTGGTGTTCGTTAGCTTGACAACATGCACCGACTCAAAAAGAATTTGTTTCTCTTAAATAGAAGGCTAATCCATTATTTTAAGGTTAAAATAGCTATTTTCGTCAGTTTTTTGAAGTCAGTTAAATTTTGCGATTGCAGAATCTACATGTTTGCGAACTAATCGCGGTTTTAAAAACGCTACCGTGACCACACTATTAGTCATTAAAATGTACAACTACTCGATTCGGACCGGTGTGAAATTAGTATGCAGGTTCTTCCACACTAGTGTCGTAATTTTCAAATAAATAGCTGCTATCGTTTATTCGAACTGGTATTTATAACAGTTACATTTAAATTTATTTCCTGGCAACACCGATATATTTTGGAGGGGAGTTTTGTATTCGGGGAGAGCGCGGAGTCCGGCAGTGCAGTTGGTTTGCGGCATCAAGTTGAAGAGGTTGTATCTAAAGTTGTACCCAGTTCCAAGAATAAAAGTATTGAAAAAGTCTCAGTGTTATAATTTCATCACAAGTCAGAAGTGGTGCTGTCCCACGAGCTATGTCCGAGAGAAACTGTAAGTAGTTTTTATTATTCTTAAAGTGATTATAACGCTTCTCAGATATTAATAAACGAATTCTATATACAAACCACACTACATACACTGATTTCACACCCATTGCTCTCCGGAGTCACAGGCACCTCTTGTGGGCACTTTACACGAAGAGACAATGATGGTATTGAGTGGGCTAGTGCTTCCGCTGTTTTTGGTCGGGGCTACTCTCCGATAAAATAGGTGCAGCATTTGGCTCATCCATAACCATCAGATTAGACTGTTTCATTTTGAACATTGTATTTAAATATTAGGTTTAGAAGAACTTGAAATAACCTTACATTATTCCAATTAACCTCTGAAGCGTGTGTGAACGAAGCGAAGCGTGCCTGCAATTGCTTGGATATTGAAAAGTTAATTGCCATCAGAATTTCAACAGATTCATTTTATTTAAAGGTTATATGACCTTCAATAAAGTTATGAGAAGTTCTGTTGTCATGTGATATTAGTATTTGTTTAAAATGAAATTATTTGAAGGCCATGAAGCCATGTAGCCATGTATGTGTGCTGCGTAGAAAAATAATAGCCATGTAGGTGTGCTATTAAAATATAACCATGTGAAGTGATCTTGGTTTTTATTTGAAGTGAATCTGAAGGCCGTGTAGCCATGTAGGTGTGTTGTGTGCAAAAGAAGTAGCCATGTAGGTGTGCTGTGTGCAAAAGAAGTAGCCATGTAGGTGTGCTGTGTGCAAAAGAAGTAGCCATGTAGGTGTGCTGTGTGCAAAAGAAGTAGCCATGTAGGTGTGCTGTGTGCAAAAGAAGTAGCCATGTAGGTGAGCTGTAAAAATATAGTCATCCGAATTGATAATGATAGCTGTGCCAAAATAATGTAACTTATAGTCGTAAATGTATGCTATTAGCATAAAAAGTAATATAATGTATAAGTGAACTCAGTTTTAGTTACATTGCTAGATAAGTTTAAAGGTTTTGTTTTGTGCTATGACCCTGACGAGAGTAATTTGCCTTAGACTGATTATGTGTGTCAGTTTGTACTTTAATATGAATTGCTTTCATAGCTATGTATGATACATGGTTGTTTTCGTTGTCTGGGAATAGTTAAGTGTACTATGACCCTGACGATAATGATTTGCCTAAGACTGATTAAGTTTGTCAGTTTGTACTTTAATATGAATTGATTTTGCAGCTAAGTATGCTACCTAGTTGTTTTATTTGTCGGGGAATAGTTAAGTGTGCTATGACCCTGACAAGAATAGTTTGCCCTAGACTGATAAATTGTCAGTTTCTACTTTCATATGAATTGATTTCGTCACTAAGTATCCCAACTGGTTATTTTCTTCCTCACTGGATAGTTTTATCCCTATCGAGAATAATTTGCCTTCATACTGATAAGTGTGTCAATGTCAGACTGATTAAGATGTACTTCGATATGAATTAATTTTGTAACTAAGTACGCTACTTCATTTTTTTCCATACCGAGAAATAGTTAAGTGGGCTATGACCCTAATAGGAATTATTTGCTTTAGAGTGATTAAATGTCACTGTCAGACTGATAGTCACCGACAACTTTTATATGGATTGGTTTTGTAACTAAATATGCCGAGTGGTTATTTTTTTTCGTCGGGGAATTGTTAAGTTTATTACTTTTATATGGACTGATTTTGTAGCTAAGTGTGCAAATTGACAGGTTCCTTGTCAGATGATAGTTAAGTGTGATATTTCTCTGACGAAGGCAACTGTGGCTGATTATATGTCCGTTTGTACTCTAGTATGAACTGAGTTTGCCACGCGGTTATTCTCTTAATGACATAGTTTTTTTGATACAGTGATATAAGTTAATGGTAAACTTACAAGTGGCTAACATAGCTAGATAATAATCTTGATGCTAGGCAAAGTTATAATGGTGATGAAATTTTGAGTGCTATATTAATTACCTACCATAAATGAAAGATATTTTTATATGTAAAAGTTAAATAAAATATGCAATTTTTCATAAATATTACCTTATGCCCTTGTGCTAATTTTTTCATAATTGCTTTTATTTTACTTCTTTAAAACCCTTGAGAAAAACATTTACTCACAACTTCGAATTCATAATTGAAATTTTCTGGTTCAAAATTAATATTCTATTAAAGAATAAATGTTTTCTGCCTACTTGATTAAATTCAAATCATTTACTAGCGAAAATGTGTTAAAATATAAAATGCTAGTTAAAAGCACAGGTTCACAGGTTTTTACAAAAAGCAATGCAAGGCGTGAAAACTTTATTTAAATGTCATACAATACTTTGTCCCGTAGCGAAATCTAATTTATCAATACATGACAAAGTTTTTCATATTTTATTATTATAAATTATAAGTGTATTATTATTAATTTCTACTAAGTTATGAAGACTAATGATTATACAATAAAGGCATCTGATGAATCCTAATGATTTTGTCTCATGCGATCTGATGAGTCTGCATCACACGCGATGTCGCGCATGAGCTCGAAAGAAGCAAAGACCCCACGGTGAACGATGGAGGATGTCACTAAGAGGCAGAGCCGAGAAGGAAGACGTGTAGCTGGCTGGACCCACTCAAAGCTCCAAATTATACCCTAATACAGCTTTGGGGCAATTTTGGGGGTACCTAATGCTGAGCAGCACAAGAAACTGTCACTGTTTTCAATGCCTCTTTTCAAGGAGTTGACTATGTTGTAGTAGGTATTCAATTTAAGTCGGTACATTTTATTAGCCTTGAAATAATTTTCTGCGTTATAATACACTTTTGTAATGACCTACCCTCTTGAGGGTTTCCTCTTTGTAACAATTGTTTTAAGTGTAGTATTGGTAAGTCTATAAAACATTCTGATGATTCATAAAAAAAATATCATTTCCCCATGAAATAATCAATCAAATAATCCCAAAGAGCAATATTAAGCAGCTAGTATAGCTGGAGTTTAATTTTTCTAAAGACATTCTTATGAATAGGCTGTTTGCCTAAGCTTTTAAAAATTTAGACGAAATATTATTTGAAATTTAATTTAAGTAAATCGTAAAGCAAGTACCTATTATATATACTGCCTTAGGCTCTATTTTACTGTTGTAGTTATCAGAACACGATATTTGACATATTTTCATCAAATACTGCATTATATGATTACATTCAGAACAACAAAAATAATACATAATAGCAAGCTTTCATTTTTAATTCTTACAACTTATATCATTGTATATTTTTCTTTCGATGAGTTTTATAAACATATCATAGTGTTTCTGTTACTAAACCGTCTTTGTTTTCATACTATGAAAACAAGTACCGTATCTTACCTAGGTCTCAGTGGATTAAATTAGTAACACTAGAACCATTTAATATAATTTCCCCATCATGCTAAAAAACTATTACTTGATTCAGAATAAGGTTAATAAATTTGGGAAAATAATGCTATTTTGTGTGTATTCATCTTAACTTGCAATTTCTTGTGCGCACAACCAACCATTCCCTATCGTATGGGTTGTTTTTGCTGAATTTTTGGTTCACAAAAAGGGTATGATTGTGATTTCTTTTTTAAATTAAGTAAAAGTACACCACAGCTTTTTGCTTGATAAACCTTAATTATTTATTGCTCCCAAAGAATACAATTCACTTGACCAAAGATATACAAAACACAAATGGTATTAGGAATTGCAAACAGGTGACATGTTACACGAATTATTTTTATTTTTACTTTTGGCTAAACTTTAACAAGAATCGAGTCATTCATTAAGTATCAATAATGTTGCGGGTGGTATTGATAAAAGTTTCGTCCTAACCGGTTCTCCGTTCGCATTTGAGAAACGCATTACGTAACTGTAAGTAATTGTAATTGTTTTTTTATTATAATTTTATATATAATAAGTGTTATAAACTTTTAATCTAATTTGATGATTTATTGGATTTGAAATAATTTATACACTATTAAATATCAAGATCTTTTAGGAAATGTTGTATCATGCTTCTTTTAACAGATAAACTGAATATGATTTAGTTTTTAAGCTGTCTGGCAAATGTTTGGTACATTACACCTTGATAATGTAAAAGCAATACACTGCACTTTTTATAAATAAAATATTTAGGTTACATTACAAAACTTTATTAGCTATGTTCGAAGGTTAGTAAATGTAAGATCACTATTTACAGACGAATAACATTACGACTTAAACTCTCAAAACATTCTTAAGCGTATTTTATTCAATTTAATTCTTTATAATGTGCACTTAGCGTTACATAAACTATAACTTAATTAACAAATTGCACTTTAAACTTAGTTACCGCTAGTTAATGAGTAAAACTAAACAGTTTTAATGTAGTGCATCTACAAGTCTGGTATTAAGCAGCCGCTTATAAAGTTACAAGTTACGTTTGTTGAGAACGTTTTAATGGATTTTGAAAGTTATTTAATTTTTTTATGAATATTCAGAGTACGCAAAAGTAAACTTACAATAGTTGAAATCGCCGCTTTTGATGAATGATTAGATCAATTGACAACCTTAAATAAAAACACTGAGACGGTTGTAAGCTTGAGTCGAAGTAGTACACAAAATCTGCAAGATTTCAAAATATTTTTTAAAATATTAGTTCTACAGCTTATAATTACTCAATGTAGACATTGTTGCTGTATAATCAAATCAATGGGCATTTTTTTTATAATTTTACGAATTCATAGCATTTTATCACCATATCCATGAATGATATCTATCATAAATTATCGCCATCTAGTGATGGTGTTGGCGACGCTGTAAGAACAATATTTAACAATGTTTGCTGGCACAAATATTTTATCTGCCATGTTTAATGTTGTACAATGTTTGAATTATTTGCTTTATTTTGACGACCCGTTTGGTGTAGTGGTCGAGAAATCGCCTACTACGCAGCGGGTTGCGGGTTCGATCCTCGCACAATACAAACATTTGTGTGCATGAACATGTCTGTTTGTATTGGTCTGGGTGTTTTCTATGTATATTATGTATGTATTTACAAACAAAAAGTATTTAAGTATTATATCCGTTGTCTGGCACCCATAACACAAGCTTTGAGTAGCTTACTTTGGGACTAGATGGCGATGTGTGGGAATGTCCAAAGGAAATTAATTAATTTATTTATTATTTTATATAAAATAAAATAAGACCCAAAGAAAACTAAATTAATATTGATTTACAGTTTTAATTATAACTTAATCTTGATAAATCTTACCAAAATTGTATTCAAATTATTTATATGCTGTTTCAAATGGTTAAGTAGATCAATAAGAAGATATATTTGTATTTAGATTTAACTTTAGTACTAGACGGTCTGGTATATACAAACTGTTGAAATATAATGTAGAATATTTGCTATTACTGCGCGAATGTCGTAATGACTCAAGGAAATTATTAATTATCTGAAACAAATTTTATAAATACTTTCTTAGCATTTTGCAACCAAATTTTTTATTATTATTTCATTTCATTATTATGAGTGTAAAATGAAAACTTCATGTTTTATTTATTACACTATAATTTTCTTGGCATTAATAATTATTCATGCACATGTTAAATTATTTAAATTCCGTTTGAAAACTTTAGATTGCACTTAAATGCTATTTTTACTATTCAAAATCATAAGGTAATGTTTGGTTATTTATGTACTCGTTTCAACCCAACTGAACTGCAAGCCATTCGAGCGCCAAGAGGCTGCTCGATGTAGGACGGCCGAATGTCGTAATTTTCAAATAAATAGCTGCTATCGTTTATTCGAACTGGTATTTATAACAGTTACATTTAAATTTATTTCCTGGCAACACCGATATATTTTGGAGGGGAGTTTTGTATTCGGGGAGAGCGCGGAGTCCGGCAGTGCAGTTGGTTTGCGGCATCAAGTTGAAGAGGTTGTATCTAAAGTTGTACCCAGTTCGAAGAATAAAAGTATTGAAAAAGTCTCAGTGTTATAATTTCATCACACTAGACAGTTATTACGTAAATGGAACTCCAGCGACGTCTTGCGAACGATTGTTATCTGTGTGTGGTGAACGGATTAAAACACCGGAAAACGAAACACACATCAGAGGGAAATGTTAACAGCCATCATACTCTGTTTATAGCAGGATAAAAATCTTTATCTAATATAACTAAGCAATCGCAAAAGAAAGGATGATGTGAAGGGCTTACTACTGTCATTTTATGTATGAAATTGACAGTAGCGCGACTGCCGCGCGACCGTCGCGCTGCTAAGAACGCCTAAGTGTAAAAGCGCTCTTAATCTTGTCTAACACGCGCCGACACAACCCTTTCATCTTTGCTTATTTATTCTGTCACATGTGATTAAGTTCTATTAAAATAACGTCATTAGGTTAACCATTACTTATCACTTAAAATGACGTTGTCATTTCGCCAATTTAATTGATGCAGGTAACCCAATAAAATTGAACCTAATTAATTAATCTTACCTTTTTTTGATATTTTAATATTTTATACTTTCTGTCTATTTAAATCTTTGCCGGGCTTAGGGCAGATAGAGATCATAGTATGCGTGAAACTGAAGAATGTTTCATGTTAAAAATGACTCAGTGATCGTTATAAATAAAATGGACTACAGTGATTGTGTGCCATAAACCGACCAGCAACAGTCATGCAATACGAAAGCGATCTAGTTAGGTAATACCTCGACGGATTAGGGTGCGGTCACAGGGATCGTAGAGCTGTCTTTGTATAAGTTACTAGCGGTCCCCCGCGACTTCGTCCGCGCGTTTTGAGTTTGCTCCCTCCCCTCCCGTCGCAGCGGGATGTTTTATATCCTAAAGCCTTTCTCAATAAATAAGCTATCCAACACAGAAATATTTTTTCAAATCGGTTCAGCAGTTCTTGAGATAAGCGCGTTCAAACCAACAAACTCTTCAGCTTTATAATATAATTAGCGCAAGCGCACGTTGTACTTAAGCTGCGAACATTATTTTGGTGCGTAGTAATGTTAAAACTGTGATAGCTCCTAAGATATTTATTGGAATCAAATGATATAAAGGGCAACTTTGTTCTTAATAAAATGTTCGTGATGATGAATGTATTTATTTTGATAAGAATAAATACCTGTGTGTATAATACGCCTCTAAAAATGATGCATTATTTTTTTACCAATTTAGTAACATAAAAAAGGTTGTAGTAAGTCAACCATAAAAGATAGACTTGTGCTGTCGCGGACTTTATTATAGAACTCTTCATGCTGAACAATCCTGTCATACATGATTTTTGTGTAACTTTAGCGGTTTCAGCAGCGTACGCAGCGGAAGCTCTCAAAAGGAATATCTTTCTCCCGTTTTCGCAACATTTTTCATTGCTGCTGTGGTCTTGTGAGTCATATCTTTATGTTATATATAGCTTAAAGCCTTCCTCGATAAATGGACTATCCAACATAAAAATAAGTTTTCAAATCGGGCCAGTAGTTTTTGAGATTAGCGCGTTCAAACAAACAAACAAACAAACAAACTCTTCAGCTTTATAATATTAGTATAGATTGTATAAACTAACAGGGGGAAATGATGCTCGCTTAAACCTGGATTTGTGTGTGATTTGAATCGTGATTTGAATAAATAAGTAACACTTCTTATGTTTTATACTTCGTGAAATTTTGATATTTATAGGTATACATTTTGTGTAATACAGTACAGAACAAAAATACATTGATAAATAAAAAAGATTTTTTTTAATACGGTCTTATTTTTAGATACATTCTCTATCACACCTAGGCAGTCTTATTGCTAGGAATGGACCTCTAAAGATAAATAATGTTGAACTACTATAATTATAAAACTGCTGAGGCGCAGTTGCGTCATTTTTCTATCATTTAATTTAATTAATCATCATTATAAACAATTCAAAACCCGTATGGGTTTAGGAGTAATGTGTATGCATTACTCATTATTTTTATTACACTTCATTAAAATTAAAATAAAATAATTTCATTTGAATCGCAAGCTTGTGTTCTTTGTGTGATTAATGTCCCCGGCATTTAAAATGTTTTAATTGACATACATAAAAAATGATTAAATGTCGAGAAGTTATAATAATAATCAGAAATTAAAATTAAAATGTAATCATTAAATTAATAATATTTTTCTATAAGTCGTAAAATAATTCTAGTGTGAATTGTATCAAATATTAACACACGAAACTATATAACTTTCTTGTGTTTTTTGCGATATAAATATATTTAACGTTTGTTATAGTTAAGGTAACCGAACCCCAGAATGCGGGCCTCATTCGACTATTGGATTAAGTCCAGTTAAGCTGTTGGTCAGAGTTTACGTGATCAGTTATCTTTTATCTATGCTTCATAGGTTCTCCCTTGTTTTGTCGAAAAACGTTTGATATAATTTCACTTTTACTAATCACTCTTAACATAATGGTTGTTTAACATAATTTTGTTTAACATAATTTTTATAACAGATAATATTTGTTTGATATAACAACGTTTGTGCTAACATTTAAGAGGCATAATCATCATTCGACCTAATAATCATTTCATCTAATTTTTGTTTTATCTAATCTTATTTTGTATAATTATCATTTTACATACTTTTAATTAGTATAATGATCAGTTCGCCTATATTTTTTTTTTGGATTATAAGATTTTAACAATATTATTTTAAAGACAGCAAATAAGGCAACTTGAGTAGAACACAGCTTTAATATTTTGCATTTAATCACAAAAAAGGAGCGCCACCGAGCACCAGAACTCCCCTCTGTCGGTGTCGTCTAGGTTAGGTTAGGTTAGAACAGTGTTCCGACAACGCGCGAAGGCGAGCAAAGGAAGCAAGCGCCAGAATTCCCCTTTGTTGATGTCATCTAGGTTATGTAGGTTAGAACAGTGAAAGTTTTTTTGTTGTTTTGTCTAGTGTTAATCTGTAAAACCTAGATGACATCAACAAAGGGGAATTCTGGCGCTCGGCGGCCGCTGCCGCGGCACGCTCGCTTCGCTCGCTCGCCTTCGCGCGTTGTCGGATCACTGTTCTAACCTAACCTAACCTAGAAGACACCAACAGAGGGGAGTTCTGGCCGTAGATATTTTACTTGATTTTTTACATAAAACGGTTAAACTCGCAATCGAATTACCACACGAAAAAAGTTCGATTGACGCAAGAATCGCCACCCTGGAAGTCTTTTGACGCTCAATTAGCGTAAGCATAAATGTGATTATTTTTTGTATTATTTAAGTTCAATTATAAAGTTTCGATTAAATAAAAATTAGATTAAGCACTCATTAGGCCAAGCAAACATTATGTCATGTGATATTAGGCAAAGTGAAAATTCGATGAAATGAAATTATATTACATGAACAATTATGTCAATCAAAATTAGATAAAATAAATATTATAGGAATCGAATAATTATATCAAATGAAATTAGATATTTTAAATGTTTGTGAAGTGAAATTATATCAAACGTTGTTCGACAAAACAAGGGAGAACCATGCTTCATAAGCTTCCGCCCGCACGGCTGGCGAAATTACTGGGAATCGTTGGGTAGAATTGACTATTGTGGTAAAGGCGAAACAATGATATTTACGGTTATTCTATATTAGCGGTTCCTTGCGACTTTGTTGGAGCAATATTGGATTGCTCGTGCAAATCTGTAATGCCTTTAGGATTATTTTTGGTTAAATACAACCCGTGGTTCAAACGAATTTAACTTTCATACCTGAATAAGTAATTACAAATTGACTTCTTTATCTGCAAAAGTCAGGACATAACAAATGCAAATTATAATATGATTGCTTTCTTTACAAATTTTCTGTTCTGTTTCAATCACTTTGAAAACCTTGTCTATAAAAATATTTCTTTTTACGATTCGAATACATGAAATATACAAATAATAAATATACCTTGAAATAAACTCCATAATGATAAATGCCAGAAGCATTTGCCAAAAGCATTTGTAATCAACGGATCTAAAAAGTTCGGCCAAGTGCGAGTCGGAAAGCGGTAAACAAGATAAACCTACCTATTACGTTTCAGCCGTGTGATGCTAATATTTTTTAGAATAAAGTGACCGACACATACGGACGGACAGACAGACAGACTTGATGAAACGGACCCTACGGAACCCTAAATAGAGGACTGTATCATAACAATAAGTAGTCATAATGAAAAGAAAAATCAAGCTTCTCTACAAGAAATACCTCATTTCCTTTATATCTGACTTATAAGATGTTAAACTCACAATAATTTTACAATTATCATTAAATTAATTCGCTGGAAAGACATCTCGGGTGGAATGATTTTATTATTTCATGTCAGGTTGTAGGGTATTAATCGTACAGAGTTACTTACTTGTTTTACGTTGATTTTTCGATTAATTGAAATTTAAGAACTCAACGTAGAATTAATGATAATAAAAAGAGTTAAAGATTCTTCTAGTAATCTAGAAGAATCTCTAACTCTTTTTGGTATGGTAGTTTGGCCGCCTAGAGAGTTCTGATTGGTAGGTGTAGGTACGTTTAAGACCCCTTAGACCCTTTACACACTGTGACTATTAGCAGAGATATAGTCGCGATGCTAACGCGCGTTAGTATCGATGCAGTCGCAATATGTCAACCATTATACACGGCGCTACCCCTCGCATCGATGCAGTCGCGATACTAATGCGCGTTAGCTTCGATACAGTCGCGATGTAGAAGCTGGAAACGGACAAATTATGTACTGCATTTTGGCGACTGCAACGATACTAACGCATCGATAGCATCGATGCTAAATTAAATCTATTCATTGCGTGAGTCGTGATGCTGAAGCGCGTTTTCAAAACGCGTGACTGCTTCGATGCTAAAAGTTTCACTCTGTAACGGGTCTTAGACCCCTTTAGCATCGATGCAGTCGCGATGCGAACGCTCGTTAGCATCGATGCTGTCGTGATGCAGAATCAGGAAACGGAAAACTGTATTTAGGCGACTGCATCGATACTAACGCGCGTTAGTATAGATTCAGTCGCGCTTCTGCATCGATGCTAACGCGCGACTACATCGATGCTAAATTTAATCTGTTTATTGCGTGAATCGTGATAATGATGAATGATGAGGTCCACTACTGATAACGCTAATTGAAAACTTATTCTAAACTTGTGAAACAGACCGCTTATCTGATAGCAATGCCTTTTAGAGATATGAGACTATTTCCAGTGCCCAAATTACATATCAAAAGCGGCAATTTGTTACCTGTGTCCGTAACCACTGGCCTACATTTCAAAGACTGCACAGTATTGCAGCGTATGCAGCAGAAACAAATTGGCATTGTGTACGACTGCAGAGAAATTACACACGTGTGCTCTGCGCTTATAAATCATAGTCCTATGGAAAATGCAGCGGAGGATGCAATGGAAAAGGAAATTGAGTGGGTAAGTACGAATCGTGAGAGTTACTAATTGCTTAGCCGCTGGAGTAGAAAGTGTAGTCACTTTATATCTGTTATAAACTTGACGAACCCTTTCAGACTGAGGCGTTTTGAGCAGCGCGACGCGACGGTCGCAGTGCAGTCGCGCTGCTGTCAATTTCATACATAAAATGACAGCAGTAAGCCCTTTACATTAGAGGCTCGAGCTACCGAAAGTTAGTATTATATTGCATAATAGATGGAATATTGGATTAAAAAGTATGGCACACAAATCACTATGATTGAATTCTTAGTACTGTAAAGATACTCGCAAATAAAAGTTGCTTGGTCGTTAGTATGGACATGTGCAATCCCAAATAAGAAGAGAGGCACCATAGGCTACGTGGTGGATTACTACAAGAAAACACTAGCAAATACAATTAATTTCAATGTTTAGTGTCATTTGATACGTCCTCTTACTACTGATAAAAATGCAACGTCTTGTTAGCATATTTTGAATACGTTGTAAGTATTTTAAATGCCCTAAGCTTATCACCGAATTACGAAAACAACCCAATACTTTTCCTCGAAGTCGATGACATAACAACAAAATATCCCCGCCTCATAATCATAAAATCGAACCACAAAGACTCGATCTCGATAAATCCGAATCATAATCGATTATTGTTATTCGAGTCAGCTCCGGAATCGATTTACGGCGGGAACGATCCGAGCGATATGATTGCGATTCGTGCGTGATACGGACATTAGGTAATCGTTATCATAAACATAGTCTGGGCTGAAACATTAGAAAGGACAATCGTAGGATTTGCTTCCAACTAAAAGGCCAAGATTAAAACACCTTTATACTTACCGGATTTATTAAATAAAATTTTCTACATTGTCTCGAGCCTGGGTGTTGTGGTACCACCATTGTGTCTGATTTCCATAACACAAGTGCATTAGCTACTTACTTTGGGATCAGAGCAATGTATGTGATTGGTGTCCAATATTTAATTTAATTTACCGGATTTGTGACCTGTAACAACAATATAAAAAAATACATGAGGAAATGCAAAATAAAATCGACATAAGGACATGATATGATTTCTCATATAAAAGTGTCATTCGCTTTTCGATATTAACCATTTGCCTAACTATATAAAAGCACTAGAAAACCCGCAATTTAAACGAAAATTGAAAGAATGGTTGATGCACAAATGTTTTTATAACCTAGATGAATATTTTAATAATTTTTGACATAATATTATTGCTTGACATCTTTTAATTTTTTATTTTAAATTTTATATTATAATATTGTACATCCGTAATGGATAACTGTTGGAACTTATAAATTATTGTTACCACCTTTTATACACAGTATTGACAATAAATTTATGATTATGATTATGATTATGATTAAATCTTATCTAGGGGAACTCGATGATTTTAGTAGTTTCGGAAAACATTTTGTTGGCTGGTTATTAAAAATGTCCTCATTTGTTAAAATTGCTTTTAATTAGGTATTTAAGTAATAATAACTAAATATCTTTCGGACACAGAATGCAGAATTCATTAAAATTACCAAAAAAATACAAGTCACGATCCTTTAGATTGTGTTTGCATACAAGTATAAAAAGAAAATATCTACATCATTTTTATCAATCAGTATCCTAGCAATTATTATTACGGTGACGTCACACCCATTTTCATGGAAATGCCAATTACGTTTGTCAATTTGTGCCTTATTTAATTTGATAACCCTTGTAAGGTTTCATTGAAGATGGAATCTGCACCCATACAACTGTTCCGTGAACGAATGATTGAATACAAGTTGCGTTACTATCGAGATTATCATTATTAAGTAGGCATGACCTTAGATACACGAGCATGTTATGAAGTTATTTGTATGCTAAGCAAAGATTAAATTAAATAACTACTATCGTTAACGAATGTCACATAGATTAACTAAAACTTTTTTGATGCTTTCCTTCACTTATAAATATCAATCCGCCGGATCCGACTGCACATTAAATCATTGTTTTATTTTAAAACAACTAAACTAAGGATTAAAAGGGTTTATTTTTGTTCGAGGTATGATTTATTTCCCTGGTTTTGAAAATTATAAAAAATTAAAGAAAAACGCATTTTATTGATTCTTGTGTTATTCGACATCATCATTCAAACCACCGATGCAAAACCGTGTTTAAGGCAAATAAAGAGGAAGGTCCAAAAATGCACCACGTTCTACAGAAAGGAAACGTATCTAAAAAGAAAGTTTAAAAAATATGGCATACTCAAATCAAAAAGTTGTAACTAAATCTATTTAGCAGATCGAGAAAGAATCGTGAGAATTGCATTTCATTTCCCTCCACAATTAACTTTCTCCTGAGAAATAACGGAAACGCTAAATGTAAAAAAAAGTACGCGTATCACTGCAAACATTAATTGCTATTCATGCAACCATTTTCGATTCATGAACGATTAAATGAACCGAAGGGCAAACTATCTTTCATATCCTAATATCTTTTGAAAAAATAAAATACCTAATACACATTATTTCTAATACTTGGCTACTTCGAATTCTCGAAGCTGTCAAAATAAGTTCTATTGCACGTTATAAATTTTGTATTCAGAATAGGCTTTAATATTATACAAAAGGATTCTATTTAACAAAAGCTAAAATTTTATTGCAAGCCTCGCACAGTATTATGTGAAATTATTTATATGACAGTCAACGTATTACTTTAGTCAGTGCATTTAATTTTAGAACTGAATAATTATTTATATTTGAAACAGTAATTAATTCTGATACAGGATACCTTTCGGTAAAATTACACAATGTTATTTGAATCGTTGGAATTTTAGTAACGCTATTTCTGTTATGTTCAAATTGAATTGGACGTCCAGCGTTATAAAACTGAATGTTACTACATTTTTCTTATTACGTTACTACTTTTTATTTTATTTGTTTAAACAGATTTTAAAATATAATTTAAAAAATCTGTGAGATAAGATACCAATTTAGAAATACAATTTCAACTTATGGCGAGTAAGAACTTAGTTAAATTACTTGAATAAAAGTTACCGACAAATAGCCCTACCCCAGTATAGATGTGTGATTTAACATATTCACAGTGATATATTTTATATGAGAAACCGAAAATTGGCCCGCCCGTGCGCAATTTTTGGTTTCTTATTTCATCATTATGGATATCACTTAGATGATTTAACTGTAGTTGTTTTTATTACATCCATTAAACGTCTACGTGTATTGTGAAACGTGGACAACGACTCAACGTGATAGAGAAATAATACAACTGTATGAGATGTTGTAGTGGAAAATGATGGAGAGGATTAGCTGGATGGAAAAGAAATCTAATGAAGAACTTCTGAGAATTATAGGAGAGGAGAGAAATATACTCCAAGCAATTAAAAATCGGAGAGGAAAGATGTTTGGACACTTGGTACGGCACGATAGCTTCATAAGGATTATCATAGAGAGCAAAATTGAAGGGAAAAGGAAAAGAGGAAGACCTAGAAGAGCGTATATGACCCGAATAAAAGAAAAGTTGGACGTCGAGTCGTACCAAGAAGTCAAGGAGATGGCTCAGAATAGAAATAAATGGAAAAAACACCACTGACAAGAGCATAGCTCTTAAATGAAGAAGGAGAAGATGTTGAAATCAACAATATCTAGCATTACATCCATCATCAATGATGGCCTATTTCTACTAATATAAAAAACAAGTCATGCTTACGGGTTTTACAATCGTAAAAAAATATATTTTGCTATCGGTACAAAAAGGCGTCATTATTGAAAATGGCGTCACTGTATTACGCGACACGCATACAAAATACGCAAATTGTACCAGTTTACGCCCACTGACGACTAATGGTTCGTATAAAATGGATATTACTGGAAGTTAATTGAAAAAAACTGCAATAAATTAATGGTATTTATCACAAAAGTGATTGATATGACTATACATGCTTTTAAATTATGCGCCACCATCGTGTCACTATTGAATTCAAAACTTGCATAAGTTTACAAAGGTTCTCTAGCTGTAAGATGTCTCCATCAATTATTTTTGTTTCTTATTTAGGAGCTATGCTCTTGTCTCTTATTCAAGACGTTTATTTTAAAATGTGTTTACTGCAATAGAACTATGTGATAAACTTCACTGCCTTTTATCGATCTCCCGTAGATTGCCAAAATGACGATTTATACACTGTAAACATATAACAATCGAAGATAATAAAATGAGGGATCACCTTGGTAGATACCTACTTTAGTTTGATTTTAAAATCTTTTATCACCCTACCGAGCAAGTCCTATCAGAACATCACACGAGCAACAATAACCCCATCAAAACAACACAGCACAAACTTTCACTTTCAGAACATCAGTCCTTTTTGCGAAATAGCAGAGGTACCCAACCTAAAATCCGCGTTTTCGCAGAACACGGATCCGTAAAGTTTGAATGTGGGCTAATGCCTGCAGCGTTTGCTGTTCTGAGAGTTCATGTTAACCCTTTCGCTGTCTACTTTGGGCTCTGACAGATATTGAGTCCTCGAACTTTGCTCAGAACTCAGAACATGAAGTCTTCGAAAGACATGACACAATATTAATAAGTTTCTACCCCATACTAGGCTAGGTTAATTCCAGAATTGATGCTGCTATAACGATTTGTTAAGTGTGAAAGGCATATTATAAATAATGTGGCAAAAACCCTACAAACTACCTACTACCATGGATTTAATAATACTAGATATTATGAAAAAAAAAACCGTACGTACATCACAAACTGTAACTAAAAGCATGTAACAGATGTTTGGGTAACCGAATGCCAACTCTTTCCCCCGCCCTCCGGGGCCCTTCCAAATTTTGAACGAAGCAAGTGAAATTTTGAAAAAATACACGTTTATTTCAAAGAAAATCGGTTTGAACGAGATCTAATTGGCAGTTTTTGAGATATGTCACATTTTCAACAATCGCACATCTAACTTTGTCCTTCATACGAACATTATTAAAAACAACAAAATATTTTGGTATTTTGATTAAGTTAATATTTGCATGGAACCGTCAATACGCGAGTCTGACACGCACATGTCCGTTTTTTTTTTCGTTTGTAGATAATAAAATTTTAATCTGAAACTTGGCCTTAGAATGTTAATGTATTTACGTTCATTAGATATACTGTGCATTTACATGCAAAGTCTGATATCGACCGTTGAGGACACGCTATCGAAAGGTCGCCGAAAGGATTTCACGAACTTTTTTTTGTTGTAATAAAGTTCCTAAAACACAATTTAAAGATCAAGTTAGGTAAATAAATATGAGATTAATCCATTCGTTTTTTAACCGACTTCAAAAAAGGAGGAGGTTATCAATTCGACTGTATGTTTTTTTTTTTTTTTTTTGTATGTATGTTACCTCATATCTCAGTCGTTTGTCGACCGAATCGAAAAATTTTTTCGCCTACTTAGAGGGTGTACCTTCTAGTTGGTCCCATTTTTTCCATTTTGGGATCTGATGATGGGATCTTGGTGTAATTGAGGGAAACCCTCAAATTTTAAAGGCACGTATAGTGTTTCTTTACTAGAATCTTAATGTTGACGTGTTGTTACGTCTGATAGTCAACATCTTGTGGGGCTGAGGTGATGGTGGAACTCCTTAACGCTTAGGAGTTCAGTAATTATAATAACGGAACTTATGATAGGTAATTTGTAGCTTCTTAAAAAATAGAATCATAAGGTGCAACTCCCCCCCTCTTATGTAATCACTACAATGAAGAAATAAAATAAACTTTTAAAAAAAGTAAAAACCGACTTCAAAACCAAAATGCACTAAAAAGTATTAAATAAACTCTTCACCATTAAAAGGAAAGGAATCCGTTTTAGGCAAACAATTTCTTTTTGGAGTCGGTGCCATCACTTTGACCATCAAGCATCAACTATCACAGCACCGACTCCAAAAAGAAATTGTTTGCCTAAAACGGATTCCTTTCCTTTTAATGGTGAAGACTTTATTTAATACTTTTAGTGCATTTTGGTTTTGAAGTCGTTTTTTACTTTTTTTTAAGTTTATTTTTTTATTGACAGATTCAATTTCTTACGGAGCTTGCGTGTTTTATTCATTTTGTATTATTTGTAATTCAACAAAATATTTTGGTATTTTGATTCAGTTAAAATTTGCACGGAAACGTCAATGCGCGAGTCTGACACGCACATGTCCGGTTTTTGTTTCGTTTGTAGGTATGATAGATATTTAAATGTGAAACTTGGCCTTTGAATGTAAATTTACATTTAAAGGCCAAGTTTCGTACGTGCAATGAATGAATAAAAATACATAAATGTATTTACGTTCATTAGATACTGTGCAATTAACATGCAAAGTCTGATATCGACCTTTGAGGACACGCTATCGAAAGGTCGCCGAAAGGATTTCACGAACTTTTTTTGTTGTTATGAAGTTCCTAAAACACAATTTAAGGATTAAGTTAGGTAAATAAATATGAGATTAATCAATTTGTTTTTTTTTATTGAATGATTCAAATTTTAACGGAGCTTGCGTTTTTTATTCATTTTGTATTATTTGTAATTCAAATGTTTTTTTACTAAAACTGTATTTTCAAAAGCAGCAACCGTAAAAACTGTTACCACGCATTCGATCAAAAGACTATTAAAGTAAGCTCAATAAACTAAATAACACAGTGACATAGGTTAAAAAGCTACTTTATCGAACAATTTATTAAAACATAATAAGCCGACTGACCAAACTAAATATGATACTAATAAGTGAATTATTTAAAGGTTTATTAGCCATTCAAAATTGGACCATACTTTTACAAAACAAGGTTGAAAATCCTCTCTGTTTTTATCATTCGTTAATTAATATAACACAATAATAAATACAGAACAGAACAGTGTCCACAGTTTAATTACTTTTCAAATTTATAACCCCCAAAAGTTTTTCTCATTCTGGGCTGGGATATTTATGACCCAACCTTTAGTAGTAATGACAGGGTTAACTTTTGCTGCTATGAACAGGTTTTAAGTTAACTTGGGTTTATACAAACCGCTGATTTTTCGTGTGTACTGCCTGACGTCGCTTTTGTGGTTTTATTTTTATATACCTCCCAATTAATGTTCCAAATCATCCTTATAAATTAAAAGATCTTTATTTTACCTAGAGGGAAAACATTTAACTCATAATAATGATATGGGCGACATATAAGGACGATAAAATTGACGTCAGTCAGAAATGTCTCTGGTTCGAAGTTTAAGTGCCTATAGTTATTATGATTCGATTCAAAAGTATTCGTAAGCTTTTTTTGTAGAAGCACCAAGGTAACAGACTAAGCCCTGAGAATCAGTAAGCTCAAGTGGCAATGGGCAGGACACATAGCGCGAAGAACTGATGGACGTTGGGGCAGAAAAGTTCTAGGTTGGAGACCCTTCGACCAAAGACCGATAAGATGGACAGACGAACTTGTAAAGATCTCAGGATAAAACTGAATGCAGTTGCAGACCGCTTGGGATCGGTCGCTTTGGCAAACTGTGGGGGATGCCTATGTTTAGCAGTGGATGTCCTTTAGCTGATAATGACGATAATGATGTAAGCATTTTAGAAGTAGAAAATAATTCGGGGTCCATACCAATGTCTAGGTAAACAAAAGTAGGTACACAAATTTCATACTGTAACTTTTATATGGGCAACAAAGGCGTATTTTCTATGAGCCCCACTTAAATATTTTGATTCAATTATTTATTATTAAAGTAAAAATACAACCTGGTGACAGACAGATGGACGGATGGGTGGACAGACAGCAATGTTTTAGTAAAAAAGGACCCTTTTTTACCGTTTAGGTATGGAACTCTAACAAACCCAGTCTGAAAACTGATTAATGAGAACTAATTTAAGATTATGTAACAATTTTCACGAATTAATACTTAGGAAGGACTTTTATTGTTGAAAGTTAGTCTATTTGAAAACCATTTTGTTTTGTTTCTGTTTGTACAAGAATGTAAACAAATAACAGCTTTATAAGCTCATGGAAAAACTTACGACAGTCAAACAAAACTCATTCTATATTTTAATCACACAATACTCAATTCACCATGAAGAGATGAAAGAAGCTATCACTTCATATCCGTTACACGAAATTACGTATCGGTTTCAAGAATATTAGCATTTCGTTCACGTTTGCTACGTAATAATTTTATCAAAGAAGATATTTCTTGGCAGAAACGATGCACGTCTACTCTAGAACCTAAGTTGAATATATTTTAGGGTTGAAATCCAAAAGCAGGCTACGGCATATTTGCGAAACATCCCCAAATGAAAATCGGTCGCAGAAAAGGGACATTATAGCGATATTTGACTACGTTTGGCGATGTGTGGTGGTTTTAAAACAGATCACTTAGGGTTGTCACTGTCAAGTTATGGTTTTAACAAGTATGAACGACAGCACGTCAAAATAAACACTGCAGTAACTTAAGCGGTTGTAATAAGGACTATTTTCCAACAAAAATGTATAGTCTGATGTGCTGTTGACTATACATTCGATCTCAATGCAAGGCATGCAAGAAAATAATACAAATCAAGCTTAAGAGCGCTTTCATACTATTTATATTTATAGGTATTTTTTTCAGTGCCGATCAATGCCAATCTTTCCCTCAGATAAGTGAAAGATGACGTCATAACTAATTTACCTCACCACCACTTCTAATACGTTATGTCATTGCATTTATTGCATTTATCCATAGCGTTAATGTAAGATGTTTTAAATTATAGATACGTCGTAGGCGCTCAAAAATTACCACACGAAAGGCTGGTAATTGCCCGAAGTGCATTCAGTTGGGCACGCTCTCTCTTTATGGCTATACGTCCCGACAGCGCCTTGAATTGACTCTCGTTTTCTAGAAAAAAAGCCTTACTGTGTGTTTAGGAGTTGTACTAATTACACTGCAACAAAGACAAGAAAAACGTGTCATTTCATTCATAAATATAGTTTTTTTATTTATTTAAAAGTATTAAAACATAAAACACGTATTTAATCAACCATAATTCTGCAATGGTTAACATAAGCTAAAGAGCGAGATGTCACGCGCTCGCGCCAATGAGCGCTCAGTACGTAACGAATTTTATATATTTCTTTCTTTCTATCAACAGGTATGTCTTATCATTTGTCTCTATTAGCGCTTAGTGTCATAATACACAACTTTAAGTTCGTATAAAGTAATCCTTGCGCCACTTTAAAATGCCTTAACGTTGGTGTATAACCTATCAATCCTTGTAATAGTCAATGGCTTTAATAACAAAAGTAATTAAGGGAGATTATCAAATCATTATTCTTAATAAACGTATGTTGCTCACAGTTCCCTAGTACATACTGATTTATCGACCTACAGTTTGCAAACGAAATGTCATATTTTTGATATTTTGCCTCGACCAGTTCAATCGTATAATTTTCTGCTTGCAGCAAAGCTTTTTTAAGCTTATATCTTTAAGAAGTCTAAATACTGCATTTTTTTAAAGTTTTGTTTAGTCTCTTTAGCGCCACCTGGCGTTCCATTGATAAAACTGTTCAAGACTTCCAAGCCTGACTTTTGTCAACCCTGCCAACTGTTGGATTGGTGACAAGGTCAAATGTTACACATATTATGTGACCAGTCAATCTCAGTATTCCGTAAGGAAAGGATTCAATATTTGATCTCACACGCGTCGTGAATAATATAATTTAGTTTCAAACCGTCACATGGTGAAAATATTGTCCAGTCGTTTGAGAATCTTATTTTACGACATTTATCTTAAAATATTTATAGGTAGGTCAGCTAAATGTAAAAAAAAACATTTATTTTCTATTCTTTAAGATGAAATAAAAAACCAAAGATTGCGTACGGGTGGGACTCGAACATGCAACTTCTGGCTACCCGGGCCAAACGCTCTTCCAATTGAGCTACCGGTCCGACCGTGCGAAATTTCTGGTCTCCTATGGGATACGTCATTACTATTACGCGTGACGTCAGCGTTACCTAGCTGTCTGCCTATGCAACATTTATTTTGTGTTTTACCTAAGATAACACTCGTAGGTTTGTCATTAAACATAAAAATTGAACCGCCTTCAAAAAAAACACTACAGGACATTTTTTTTTCGTTACAATGTCAATGGCTGAACTAATAATAAATTAAATAATATAAAAACATTATAACTTTTATTTTCTGTAATTTAATTTAGCACTGCCGATAACCGCAATTATTACATTTCCAACACCTATGGGTTGGCTGGAAGAGATCTCTTTTAGGGATAAGCCCACCTTTGTTCACATTGTGACTTCATGTATTTCCTATACAACTTTTAAGTGCAATAAAGAATATAAAATAGTTATTAAATCCTTCTCCTCGATGTAACAAATACTTGAGTGAAAACCGAATCAAAATCAGTCCAGACAAACGTGAGAATTTCGCGGACAAATATACATACATACAAACATACAGGTCAAACTGAGAATTTCCTTTAAAATAAATTTAAAATAAATTTCATCCATTTGGCCACGATCACACGGAATGCGACACAGGATGAATCGTGTCTGTTAGTAGTAACCACCTATTTACTTGTTTATTTTTCTACATATTTATAAAATTGCTGAGCTGGTCTTCTTATTTCTTAATTTCATTTTTTGACTCTAAATGGCAGTATAACACAACATAATGAACACTTCCGTCTTTTAAGGAGACAGCCGTAGGTCGCCCTAGAGTCGTTCCATGTTTGATTAGAAAAATACACCAAGAGACTTGACTTCAGCATTTTGCAAAAAAAGGACTAAATTATTCATACAAAATTATGTATTTACTTTGCTTTTATCTAGCGGGGCTTGAAAATACAAAAATAAGAGATGTAACGATTCAATACAACTTCCATTACCCGAAAATTGTTTTGTTTTGTAGCCAATAGCGCTTATATATAAACAAAGTGACATCCGCTTACCAAAATGATGGATTGTGCCATAGAATTGACAGTTAGCTTTTGTAAGTAAGCGCTTGAATTTTGTAGACAAAAAGAGATTGACTCCATACATAGTTAATGTCGTTACCCGTGAAAAACCTGCTATATATATACTAATTAAATAACCAAGTCATATTTATTAACTTTTGATCTGACGCATAGAATGTTATTTTCCTTTGGACATTCCCACACATCGCCTTCTAGTCCCAAAGTAAGCTACTCAAAGCTTGTGTTATGGGTGCCAGACAACGGATATAATACTTAAATACTTTTTGTTTGTAAATACATACATTATATATATAGAAATCACCCAGACCAATACAAACAGACATGTTCATGCACACAAATGTTTGTATTGTGTGGGGATCGAACCCGCAACCCGCTGCGCGGTAGGCTATTTCTCGACCACTACACCAGACGGGTCGTCACCCACCGCCGTCCGCTCACCACACCCTAGCAGAAAATATTTGAATTGCAATATTTACGACACAATTATTAGTTACAGTAATCAGTATTGTCATCGATGATATATTGCTTACTATTAATTTGGCTATGAATTGCTAATAGTGTGACATATTTTATGATTCTGAGAAATAATTATCAATTTTAGTGTCCATATACAGAGTGTTGTTTAGGTCAGTGACATCCAACTCAGGGATCATAATATAAGTTATGCTTATTCTAGAAGAAAAAAAACTTTCAATTTTATGCAAGTTTTATAAAAGATAACCTTTTCACAACATTCTAAAAAAACGTATAGAGAACTTGCACCCTTGCGCGTAGCTCGCGCGTGTCTACGAAATAATACGCAAGAGCTACGAGTAGTAAGCTACAAAGAGGCGACCTGGTGTTGCTAGTTTTGACTCGCTCGCTAGGATCGCAATAGTGAAATAATTTGGTTGGCTTTTTTCATAAAAAAAATTTTTTAACCCCTAAGTCACTCGTCGGTGACCAAAATAAGACTCCGTATTATTGATAAAGCAGGCATCACGATGCGCCACTCATAGTGGCTAAATTATTACCACAAATTGTTTTTTTTTTTTTATGACCAGGTACTATGAATTACATTTTTACCACGTTGTCACTAGAAATGTAGAAGTAATTAATTTTGACAGAAAATTCTATATTCACAGAGTTTATATGTTGTTTAATTGTAGTATTTCAGTAATTCAAAGTTTTGATAACCATAATTTAATAAATATTTATTACCTTTATCCTACAATAATTATAGATAGGTACTCGTGTAGATACATCACTTTCGTTTCCAACTCATTTAATATCTACAGAAAACATTTTACTGTGATAGAATGCCACTAGTCCACTTTTTGTGTAATAGATTATCACAAGATAAAACAAACAAACATTTCTGTACAAATATTTTTCTTTTCGCATCATCCTCTTGTCCTATAAAGAAACTAACTCCCCACTATGGGTGCCATTATTTGGCGTCCTTTAATCTCTGGATTTCCTGATTTAATTTTATCGGATAGTGATGTATTGTCGTAGAAATACGTGGTAGATGGTGGAACAAGCCACAGCCTGTGTAAGAGCAACCATCATTATGAATATAACATTTATTTTCTTATATCTCTCTTCATTCTCATTTTCTAAAAACGGATTAAGCCCAACAGAAATAAACACCAACAAACGAATAATTTTAATATAGAACGTCGTATTGCCTAAAGAATCTGGTAGATATCATCATCGTAATATTAAACACTCGCTTCCTCTGCGGCAATGAAACGTGGGACCGCGACAGCGTATTCTTATCTTTCTTTTACACTCACAAGGCTTATAGGGAAGCGTAGTGTTGTATTGCACACAGCACAGTTATTAATAAGCGCGTATGCGCATGGCTCACTTCCTAGCGCATAAATGATTTATGGCCGCAGAGTAAGCTAGTTTTCAATTTTACTTAAACCGGTACTTATTCAGATATTTCCGCTTACCGAAACAACCATCCTGAGAGGTCTCATTTCGCCAAACATCTTTTAGATTCAAGACATAGTTTACTGATAATCATACGTTTTCTATCCTTCATACTCCTGAAAAAGGCTTAAAACTATCCGTTTTGGAACAATTAGAAATAATAAAACATAATAAAGATAATACGCTTACATTGTTGAACGAACAGGTCAGTTATACCGCCTCTCCATTTCTAAATATATTTTCAAATCAACAATCTATTTATAATAACCGTCAACTACCAACGGATTAACTTCATTTTCAAATTTCCGTTACAACGATTACGGCGGAAAGTATAAAAGGCCTGTTCGCCAGCCGACACAGTTCAGTCGTCCGTGCTCCGCCGAGGCGACAACATCTCCTGAGGATGCCACGTGTAGTGGCGAAACGCGTCGAGGTTTTTTGCACGTTGGTGTTGGGTACTAATAATTGCATCAGTTGTGCCGCATGCGTTTGAGGGAGGGCGGGTGATGCATCCTGCATTTGCCTGAACTAATACTATACGCGGTGACGGTTTGTGTTGTTAGTTGCCTGCGCCGGCGTCGCTTAGCGGAAATTTGAAGCAAAATAATTTTATAAATTTCAACTTAATAATGGATTTCCGCAAAGTAACGCCTGATTCCATTAATTATCTAAAAATTGGGCATTTTCATAAAAAAACTCGAATATTTCAAAAACGGTTAAGTTTAGGATTGGGGGTTCCATAGTGAAATCATTCAGAAATTCTGTGTACTACACGCCCTTAACGGATCTAGGTTGACTTTTCCTGTAACCCTGTATAGAGATAATACACTCAACGCCCACTTCCACAATTATGATTATCCTAGTTCCGGATAAAATTATCGTTACGTCCCTATCAACATATAAGAAACTGTCTGAGACAGAATGATGATTTAATCCAGCGGGCCTTAGACAGTTTCCCACTAAATTGCATTGCCTTGCAACCCTGTGTGTAGTATGGAGTTGAGTGCCCACGAGACTGGTATTATTAGGATCATATTTAACTCGTTCACTGAGTAAAAGTGACAGGAAACCAATATCTTGTTGCGTTTTAATGTTTTGCGGTCGGTACTAGTTCAGAAGATAAAAATATCGGATGATCTGTCATCCGATATTTGTTGTTTACCCAATGTTTTGATGGTTAATTGCAATGTTCATTGATTACATAAAGTGGATGCTATTTCATAGATAACGGACTAAGCGATATTATATTTGATTGTTTACTACTGCGGTAGTTTTGACATAAACATATTGTTCTGACACTTGGTATAATGTTCATTTTTCCTAGCTAGTCGAATATTGTAATCAATCTTGACAATTCTTACGAAATGGTTTATTTTGAAATTAGATAAACACAATATCAACCACCTAAGGTAATTTATTATTGAACAATAAGATATTTTTCAACCATATATTTTATTAATTTTATTCACTGATATTATTTTCATCATAATCATCATTATCAGCCAAAGGACGTCTACTGCTGAACATAGGCCTCCCCCACGGCTTTCCACAGCGACCGATCACTAGCGGTCTGCATCCAGTTTGATCCTGCGATCTTAACAAGGTAACAAACATTTTAAAAGTCATAAAAATATTGTTATTGTACAATATTCGACTAGCTAAGACAATCAGAATAAATAACAAATATGTAAACAACCATTGATTTAATAAAACTATACAAGACATATACAGGGCGTCATGTCGAACTAATGTTGTTTTTTGTACAAGATTTTCAGAAAAGGAAGGTGCTTAAAATAGAAGTCATCTAGCACTGAATCTTCTTTCGCTAAAGGTTTAAGTACAAATACTAATAACTAGTACTTATAAATTAATATATAATGAAGCCTTAGAATCGTGATATAAAAGGGTGTTGCCAAAGACGGCTATCAAGGCACTGTTACATAATCAAACCTCCATCCATATTAAAGTTAATTTAAGTATAAGGATCCACAGACATTAATTTTGTGTCACTTAGAAATTTTAAAAGATCTGTCACCGTTTGATTCTTGGTTGGTGTCAAAGTTTATTTTTGTTTTGTTTTATTTGTTTGGTTTCTTTTATTTTTCATTAGTACCCATGGTTTCACTGTCGTACCATAACCTACATGACAGCTATGTAGTCAGTTGGCTAGTTTAGTAAACTAAGGGCCGAAGTTCCTCACGTCAGATAAGACTTATCTAATTGAAGTTGATAAAATCGGGCCTTTGAGTTTTGGTATTGCAAAAAGGATAAATAAGAAATAAGATACATACCATCTACTAAAACCATAGCTTAAGATTTAGCCAGCATTTACAACGGACGGATGAAACGCTATGACCAGTAGTTAAACGCCATTTTAATTAGTCAATTGAATCTTGTCACTATTACAAATTTCAGCCCAATGTGACATTTAAATCCCTGTCCCATAAGACAGAGGCCAGCGAATTCACTACGACACATTCACAAAGTAATAATAATAATAATAATAAAAATACTTTATTGCACACCATAAACATAATTACACAGGATAGTATCTTTGATATTCGCTATAAGTACAATTTAGGCGGTCTTATTGCTTGTAGCAATTTCTTCCAGACAACCTTCAGGTAAGGAAAAGCATGAAGAATGAAAGAAGAGGCATGGCGATGAAATTATTCTAAACAAATTTGAAGTGGACAGGTTTTTATAAAGAAACATAAAAGAAGATGATAAGTGCACATTATATAAAAATTAAATGTCAATAAATGATCATAAAATACACACCATAATACAAAATATATAAACTAATACATATTTAAACACATTTACATAAACATATATATAAATAAATAGGTAAAGATAAATGCATAATCAGTTGCAACCAGCATATCCGAGAGCCAATGAAGTACTATCCAATAAATAAGTAATTCATAACATACCTAGTACAAACCACTCGAATGTATACTCGTAAATCAATACACCCAATTGATAAACCGATCGCGTATCGTAAATCATACGCAATTGGACTCAGAGGGCGCGACAGTAGATTGTAATTACGCTACCAGACAGATAGAGTGCGGCGCCGAAACTAATTTATATTAATCTAGTAAGAAAAGGATAAATACTAAGTGTGTTGCAATAATAAGTTGCAACTTGTACAGAAAGAAACATTGAAGAAACACACATTACCTATTTATTTACTACGCTATCCTAAAATTAACTGTGATCAGGGCGATGAAATGATAATGAAATAAACTTAACGAGGAGTACGCAATATTATGCCACATTTATCTTATAAATAGATTATTAACCTTAAGGTTTTTACTTACTATAAAAAGATTTATTATCTTTTATAACCGAATTCAAAAATTAAGGTTCCCAGTTTTACGTATCATATGTATGTTTGTCCGCGATTATCACTATAATCAGCATAACTATCTAAAAATCAATTCCATTTATAATATGTTTCTAATTTTCAATCATCTTTTTACTCCAACACACGAAACCGATTTCGGCAAAATTTTACACAAACAGATGATATTTTAAAACCTTGAAAATTAAAAAAGTTTTTTTTTAAAATTAGCAATTGAAATCCTCCTCTTTTCAAACGTAGTCTCGACAGACTAGTATTTGATAATCTGCATTTCGAGCACCACTGTCTCCTACCAAACTTAGTTAGATCTAGTCAAAACTAAATTTATGCTCCGAATAACTTTGGTACAATCCTGAGCTTCGTGTGTACTAGGTGGAATAGAACAATGAGCGTTGCAGTTGGTATCGTAGTAAATATTTGAGCGTTGATGCTGGATTTAAGAGTTTAGCTATGAAAGCTGTCTGCATCGCTGCACCTAAAGTTTGATTGACAGATAATGCTTTTAGCACAAGGTCCCCCTTTGTACAACATCAGAAATAAATAAAGGCTGTGATAAGTGCCTCATTATGAAAAAGTGTTCTCCGCAATTCGCGATCTCATCTACGTTAACAATTCGAATTAATACTTTAGTTAGTGTGGATTCATGTCAAAAAACGAACGATGTCCTTTTTCATCATCTAAATGAAACTTACTATCTATGTTGTTATGTTTTATCCATGCAGAACGACATATTTTGTTAAAATTTTAGTATTTGTTTATCTTTATTCTAGTATAGGCGAAGAGTAGCTTGTCTGTCGGTTTTCTACAGGTTACATTTCAGAGAGTGTGCAAAGTAATGGCATGACTTGATTCAAACAGCCCTTTTTCATCTTCGATACACAAGAAGCTTGCGCAGCTTCGACCCCTATGTCGTAGAGATCCCAACAATACGCACCCAACGATTTTGGTCCACATTTCTTCTGCGTATCGCTAGGGAGTGGAATTCGCTGCCGACAGAAGTGCCTGCCAACTTCAATTTGGACGTTTTCAAGAAAAGAGTGAATAGGCTGTTACTAGGCAAACATGGTCCATCATAGGCTACATCGTCACTTAACATCAGGTGCAATCGTAGCTAAATGTCTGGCTATATAAATAAATAAAAATAAATTCTACAACCAAACTGCGTACAAAAAGTGGACTGAAAGCTAGCATTTACTACCAGTCATACTTATGGGTCAAGTAAAATTAAAGTAGCTCTGAACCCAGAAAGCATGCCGCTTCATAAACTTGAATCCGTTAATAACAGGTGCGACTTAACGTAAATAAACATGTGACAACTAACAGTATTTATCGCAAATATTCAGGGCACGATCAAAATATCGCGTGACACAAGAATATACTAATCTAAACATGATACCCACGTATTAATGTTTAAAGCACGGTTATTGGGAAGCTTGGGTACAAGTGTTGTTCGATTGTCGATATTTTGGTATCGACGTGTGTCTATAAAGGGTGGGTGTTTATAAAGCCGTAATTAATTTTTCACTATAGAATAATTGGACTAGTGCACCAATTATGTGTGCAAATACTATTTCGACAGTTCTTCTCTATCTAAGCGCTTGGCAAACGAACAATAAGTTCTAAGCAATATTTTGAATATTACACCAACATATTCTGGCATGCAGCTCGCTTTTATATAAATCTAAACCCTGAACAACAGAAGAAAACAATGGGGACGACATCCGTTTCCATATCTGAACATTTACTAAAATATTTATTTGTAGGGTTAAACAATCTGTTAATTAAATATATAAATTCATTTATTATTAGTTATTAATTGTAGTGAATTTAGAAAGCCTTTTAGATTATTATTTTAATAGTTACAATATTTGAAATAAATCTAACCTCCACCCCAGATAATATAATAAGTACTACTAGTAAACCTCCACCTTCGCCTCCACCAACCAATCAGAGTCTACTTCCTTTTGGCGCGAAAATGAACATTTGTTATACGGCAGACATAAAAATCTAATAAGTATCCCAATAATCTTTAAATAATTAATTTACAATTAATGAAATACAATTCTAATAATCAAATCATCTAAGATTAATCTAAGTTATTTTTATATCATAGCCGAATGACATTCAACATGGTGGATTCTTCCAACATTTACGTTAATCATAATATTTCAAATCTAGATAGGCATATGAATTGTAATGTATTCAACATATTATGACGAAGAGAATGTGTAATTTAGTTAATAAAAATGGGGTTACATAAGTCACACGCAGTGAGAATATGGTTTAGTACTGAAGTATACTATTACAGAACTAAGTAAATATGTGGGGCTGACTAGGATCGGAAATCGTCGTGTAACATGAAATATCTTTAAGACGCTACGATGAATGATTTCATCAAAAAATTCTACATATGGGGGGTCAGTCCCAAAACCCCACCATACAGAAGAATATTTGTTTTTTTTTCTAACGTCTTGTTGGTGCCCGTTTTTGGTGATATTTAAAGGAAAAGATGTGGTGTAACTAATTCATAAAAAGACGCTATCAAATGACGCTAGTTTTTATTTGCCGAAAGGAGATAGCATTTTTTTCAGTATTTTGCGCATTTGAGCAATTTAATTTATAACTGTACTAAAACGAGACCATTGTCATACCTTTTTCCAAATTTCAAAACCCAACTAGGTTTTGGAATTGACCCCCCAAATGGGGCATTTTCATTGATGAAATTCAGTGTAGATATTGCTCTTAAAGTGTTATTACTACATGCTTGGACACACTGTATATTTAGTAAGATATAGGATACCAACAAAGTTAGCGTTTCATTTTTATCAATATCGATCCCATCAACCAGCAAAACATCACTACTATAGAAGGGCTCGATTGAGACATAATAATTGCTTCAATTAATTTTAATCCTATGATCCGCTGAGATTAGTTCGATAGTAACTAATAATGAAACTTGCGTGGAATTATTGTTAATTGATTACAGCTAAGAGTGAGTAACCAGTGAGTTGTTATATTACTACAAATAGAGAAGCTGTGAGAAGCAATACATGTGTCGCAAAAAGTCTTGTCGTTTTTGCGACAAGACGTTTTTGCGACACATTTATTGCTTCGTTTTTATGACGTTTTCCTTGAAATTTGAATTTCGAATTATGATATACATTGCACTTGTAAAAAGCAACTTTTGGCTGTGACAGACAAGGAATCGAACCCTGCGTCTTACGCTATCCGGGCGTATGCCTATACCACTCGGTCACCGTCACATTAGCAATCCAGTTGAATTTTGCAAGCGCTTACTTTAACGCTCTGACTGCGTGACATCATCAATGTTGCGAGATCTCTCACAATATCCGAAGGAAATATTTAACTATCTGTTAAGATGATGTGAGCCAATTTATAATTACCTTTTTGTTTTGAAGTGTTTTGTCACTATACAAACTAAATAATATATTAGGGGTTCGATACCTTGTCTGTCACAATCAAAAGTTGCTTTTTACAAGTTCAATTTCTATCATTAAGTTTGTATAGTGACAAAACACTATAAAAACAAAAATTAAATTTCGAATTATTAATCTGCACTATCAGTTGATGTCTGTGTCGTCAATACATGGAGCACGAAATTTGTTCGTGATGTAAGTTCCAAACGCCAGAAGAGTAGTTCAATAGGAGTAACTCTCTAACTCTCAAAATACCTATAAGAGTATAATAGCCGATTTCGACTACGGTGGCCAGTCACAACGACTAACCGACTGCGCGGGACATATTATGCCGCGTTTGACGACCCGTCTGGTGTAGTGGTCGAGAAATCGCCTACTACGCAGCGGGTTGCGGGTTCGATCCCCGCACAATACAAACATTTGTGTGCATGTCTTTTTGTATTGGTCTGGGTGTTTTCTATGTATATCATGTATGTATTTACAAAAAAAAAGTATTTTAGTATTATATCCGTTGTCTGGCACCCATAACACAAGCTTTAAGTAGCTTACTTTGGGACTAGATGGCGATGTGTGGGAATGTCCAAGGGATATTTATTTATTTATTTATTATAGTGCACAAGTGTGTGCGCAAACACAGGTGCACTCTCTATTCCTTTCACTGTCTGTTAGGACTAGAGATAGATCAGGTACAGAACCACCGACTTTACGTGCTTTATTGGGGTGAAACACCGCCAACTTTTAAACTACGGGCTACCCTGAGTATTTCTGAACAGATAACCCAGGTATATATTTTTGGCTTGACCCGGAGATCGAATCTGGGACCTTCTAACCGATGCGACCCACCACCGACTAAGTTAAAAAATATATGCTCTATACAGGGTGTTTTTGATACAAAAATAAAATGGAAAAAAAAACCCACAAAATATATTTATTATTGTTAGCGACCAAATAAAAACTACCAACACCAGGTCACCTCTTTGTAGTTTACTACCTACGTCGTAGTATTTCTTTGATACGCGCGAGCTACGCGCGAAGGTGCGAGTTTCTCTATTCGTTTTGATTTTTTGAGAATGTTGTGATGAGTTTTTATTTTGTAAAACTTGCATATATTTTTTTCTTTTTTAGAATAAGCAAATTCCCATGTTCACTACGCGATTACGAAAGCCTTTACAAAGATGCCAAATTCATTAAATGTCATATTCATGTCTTAGAAAGTTCAAGTTTGCGTTATCTGCTAGATACATCATACGAAATGTTAATCGTTCCTTAAATTATTCGTTAGTCATTTGCCAATTGTAAAAAAGGAAATTCTTTGTTTACAAGTGTAATTTGTTCTATTTTCGGCCGAAACACAGACTAGAAAATTGGGTTATAATAATAGAGTACCTAGCTAGCACTCGCAAAGGAAAAACAATAATACCAAACAAACAATGTTCTAGCACAAAAGTGTCAAAAACAGTTGGCCTGGGACACTGACACTAAAATATTAAGTTGAGTACATATAGGGTGTCCAAAGAATACTGTAATTATTTGGGATACCACGAGGGATACCGTACCACAGTAAGGTACCTTTTTTATTACTGGAATATTATCATTCAATAAGAACACTACGGATATATTTCTCGCACATTTCTTTAAAACTATACGCGTGACGTGTCGAATGCTTTACAGTATCCGTGGTTAAAGGCGAGACAAACTAGATATCCGTAAGTGTTTAAATTCGATGTTATCGTTATTTTTTTTATTTTTTATACATTTATTATTATATACATTATACATTTTATTAAAGTTATAATAAACAGTAAAATAATAATCAGCGGAGGAAACGAAGTCCATATCTGTCTATTCAGTTGCTGTGATAGTTGATGCTTTATGGTCAAAGTGATGGCACCGACTCCAAAAAGAAATTGTTTTCCAAAAATAGGTTCCTTTCCTTTCAAAAGTCAAGAGTTAATTTAAGATTTTTTAGTGCATTTTGGTTTTGAAGTCGGTTTTTACTTTTTTAAAGTTAATTTTATTTCTTCATTTCTAGAGATTACAGGAGAAAGGGGGGTGGGGGGGGGGGGGGGAGTTGCACCTAATGACCAGACGTAACAACACGTCGTCAATAAAATTCTATTAAAGAAACCCTATACGTGCCTTTAAAATTTGAGGGTTTCCCTCGATTACACCAAGATCCCATCATCAGATCCCAAATTGAAAAAAATGGGACTAACTAGAAGGTACCTATACCCTCTAAGTAGGCGAAAACATTTTTCGAATCGGTCAACAAACGACTGAGATATGAGGTAACATAGATACAAAAAAAAACATACAGTCGAATTGATAACCTCCTCCTTTTTTAAAGTTGGTTAATAAATAGACTTTACACAGAGCATGTGACCGCGGCTTAATCCCTGGATTAGCTTCACAAAATTCAATTTCAGCAAGTCTGGCTAAGTAAAATTATATTTAACGAATAAACGACTGAGTAGACAGAAGAAAAGTTTTAAATAGAATCAAGTTTCAGTCTATTTTCGACCTCTTTTGACGGGGCAGATAACGAGCTTTTTGTGCTAGGAATTTAAATGGGTTACGATAGAAATTGAGACTGTCTCGCCGATTGTAAGGTCACCTGTATAAATGCTAGATGCCTGCTATTCTGAATAGGAGGCTCTCAAATATTAAGGCGAAATGAATGTTTGGAGAAGAAATTGTTTCGACTGCTGCCGTTTTTCGTACGTGAAAGTTGAGTGTGCGTCGAATGAAATAAAATTTTAAGCATTTTGAGACGTTTCTGAGTTAAAACAGAAGTATGTATCTTTAAAAAGGTTCAATGTTTGATAAATAGAGGTTGATTGAAGTTACTCCCAAGAGAAAATCGGGTATTTTCGTTAATACCTAAATACTGTTCAAAATACCTATATAAGGATCAAATACCTACATATTTATTCAGGATTATTGTTTCTTGTTCCTTCTTTCTTTAGAAGCTTTTCACTGCACTTGTTGCCATCTTTCTCGATGATCTAAAGGTTTTACTGACAGAAAATGCTTATAGCATTGAGTCCACATTTGTACACTAAATTTGTGGAACAAAGTATTTAAATAAGTAAATTAAATATTCGTCCTTCTGTTTTTTTGACCCTAAGCATTATGTAACTACTTGAAATAATGTTTTGCTTATGTAAAGTTAATTTAGACTGTAGAAATCCCACAGCTGGGCAAAGGCTTTATCTTGAGTGTGATGTGGTATGAGCCATACTCCAACACGCGAGCTTATCAGTGCAGATTAGTGGAAGGATATTTGCAAGGCAAGCTACCAACCTCGCTGTCAATCAGTCATGACAGCTTCTTATTCTTCAGAATTTTCGTCTATTTATTATTATGAAATCTATTTATGTAAATGATAGAAGTGAATAAAAGTAAACTTAGCCTGTAACGTCCAACGGCCTTACCTCAACTATGAGGTAGTTTGAGCCATACTCCACCACGCGGGCTCAGTGCGGGTTGGTGGAGGAGTGTTGCAAGGCAAGCGACCAACCCTGCTGTCAGATGTTATCAAGCTACCCATAAGGCTAGGCTTAACGACTAATATCAACCGATATTAGCCGGGACCATCGGCTTAACGTGCCTTCCGAAGCACGGAGATGCTCTTGATATGCGTCACTCATATGGTCGGAATGGTCACCCATCCAAACACGACCGCGCTGTAGGTTGCTTAACTACGGTATCATTACCGAAGCGCTGCTACCACTGCGCTATGAGCTCCTCATATATATGATATGATGATGGAAGTGAAAAACGGTAAATAATATAAGGTAGAAATACAACATTTCATAAAGGTGAAGCCGCGGCATCTTCTTGTTAACCTTTAAAACTGTAAGAAGGCAAGATTCATTTCGAACTGAATAAGAAATGCATTCCTTTTAAAAAGAAAGGGAATTCTTTGTTTCAGACTAGGTTTTTATCTCGGCACGTTCAGATTGTTAATAACTTTAGAAGTTTGAAGAATCGTTAATAATAATTAAGGATAGATTCTATTGTAGAAGTGCAAATTAAGTTGAATGCAACTGTATTTCGGAAAAGTCACGAGGAATAAACCCATTCCAGATAGTTTCACACATTTAAAATCTGTTTTATAAGAAGTTACAAATTACCTATTTCCGTCATTATAATCACTGAACTCCTAAGCGTTTATTTGAACATACATTGATAGGCCCGAATGCCTTACATCAAAAGTCCTTAGAGATGAACTTATATGAATGGTAGAATCTTAGGAAACTTATGGTGGTAATCGTAGGTGTAAAATTACCGAAAAAAATAACTTCTACAGTTTGCTTTTTGCGCATTTTGTCTTTCCCTCCCCTCCCGTCGCAGCGTGATGTTTTATAACCTAAAGCCTTCCTCAATAATAAGCTGTCCAACACTTTTTTGAAGTGAAAACTTCTTTAGCGGCGTTGAGCACTTTTGTGGGATGGGGGAAAAATGTGAAACTCGCGTCAGGACACGTGGGCTGATCGAAAAACCGTAAGACGGTTGGCGAAATTATGGATGTAAGTTGATTTTTCTGAGAGATAAACTTTTTAATGTAATTTAATATATTATTATTATTATTGTATTCTATCACAAAAATGATAGTACTTTTATATTGATAATAAGAGCAATTCATTCAAAATTATTCCCTAACTATTCCAAAAAATGAAAAATGCACAACGTTGATATTCAAGTTTTCACTTCTGCCGGCACTCCCGGAGTGCAATTTTTTTTTAAATCGGTTTTGTAGTTCCTGGGATTGGCGCGTTCAAAAAAACAAACAGACATACAATGAAACAAACTTTTCCGCTTTATAATACGAGGGCGGCACTGAAAATTTCGGGAATTAAGGAAATGACACAACATAACTATTTAAAAATGTATTTATTGCAATTCAATGCATTCTTCGCGAAATTTGACATATTTTTCCATACTACGGAACCAATCATTGAAGCAACCATTCGGAAGTTTCCAAAAAGGCCGTTTTGTAGGCGTCCACAGCTTCTTCAGGTGATGAAAATCTCTGACCACGCAATTTATTCTTTAGTTTAGGGAAAGTATAGAAATCATTGGGGCATAGGTCGGGGCTGTACGGCAGATGGCCTAATAATTCTATGTTTTCTTGCTCTAAAAACTCATTGTTCTGTGCGCTGTGTGAGAACTCGCATTGGCGTGATGGAGGATGATGCGGCGGTTACAGTTCTCTTTACGGAGTTCAGAAACGACCTGTGGCAAACAAAACTAGCATACCATTCTGCATTACCCGTTCTTTGTCCCTCAAGAGAAATAGTCGCAACATGGCCGGTTTTGAAGACAAACGTAGCCACCATTTATAAGGAATTCAACACAAAAATATTTTTCAAATCGGTCCAGTAGTACCTGAGATTTGCGCGTTCAAACAAACAGAAAAACAAACTCTTCAGCTTTATAATTCAAGTATAGATTGATCTTCTCTTGTAACTTGAGCCACAGACGCGTAACGGAATCTTTGAATATAATAAGAGGGTAATCCCCAATTTTCTTTATGGAATCTTTATTAAGGGAAACATGTGGGTGACGAGTTTTCTGGTTTCTCAGATCCTGAAGGGATGAGTGGTAATTTAAGGAATTTTCCCAATTCTTGGATATAACTGTGTAAAGTAATCGTATTCATTTGACATTTCATAACGTACGGTATGATCTGTCAGACGCTTTGTTCTTCGCCGTTTGACAGATCATATCGTACGTTTTGAGCTGTCAATTGAATACGATTGCTTTACACAATTCCACCTCTGATTATGATAAAATTCGGAGATTTTCCTTAAGCTCCCTTCAAACGTGATTTTAATAATATTTTGTGTGCCTTCTTATAAGCTCTTTGAATTTGAAGTTTTTGTAGTGACAATTTTATTATGTAGGGTCGGTGCTTCTGTTGATCTGTTTCTACTGCTTTAAAATAGTCGTAAGATTTTAAGGGGCTGTCTGGCTCTGTCTCAAATTATAAGGGGTTTGTTTAAGGTGTTTTTAAAAAAAATGGTTATTAATATATTTTTCTGTATTTTTTGACAAAAGTTTAGGTTAAACGAAACTTACGGCGAGTATTTATAATGGGGAATTAAAACATAAATTTCCTATTACACTGTAAAAATATCCAAGCAAAAACAGATGTAAATATAGGTTATCCGTATCCATAAGCTACATAATTTGCATTCGCAAAACTCTAGCATTAAGAATTTCCATACTTCGTAATGAAATTCCTGAGCACTGAACGAGCGAGGAATATTAAGGGCATAATTATGATGTTCCTAAGTACTTATCAAAAGATGTAATTGAGGAAGAGTTAACTCCTTTTTAATAGCTAAGCTGTCAACAGAGACTGTGACTCATCATCATAATCAGTATTTATTTTAAACTAGCGGTCCCCCGCGACTGCGTCCGCGATTTTTGAGCTTCCCCGCCGTCGCAGCGTGATGTTTTATAGCCTGAAGCTCTCTTCAATAATAAGCTATCCAGTACAAATTTTTTTTTTTCAAATCGGTCAAGTAGTTACTAAAAGTAGCAAAAAAGCTGAGGTAGAGAAACCGAAAAGGAATGTTTTTATAGTTTTTCTCGCCGTAAAAACCATCCTTGAACTTGGACAACATTTAAAAAAAGAATTGGCCAAATAGATCTAGGCGTTGCTTGTTGAATTATGCGCTTACCAATACATTTTGCGATTAATTTTTATATTATAGACTAGCGGTCCCCCGCGACTTCGTCCGCGCGTTTTGAGTTTGCTCCCTCCCCTCCCGTCGCAGCGTCATGTTTTATATCCTAAAGCCTTTCTCGATAAATAAGCTATCCAACACAGAAATATTTTTTCAAATCGGTCCAGCAGTTCCTGAGATAAGCGCGTTCAAACAAACAAACTCTTCAGCTTTATAATATATTAGCGCAAGCGCACGTTGTACTTAAGCTGCGAACATTATTTTGGTGCGGAGTTATGTTAAAACTGTGATAGCTCCTAAGATATTTATTGAAATCGAGTGATATAAAGGGCAACTTGGTTTTAAATGAAATGCTTGTGATGATGAATGTATTTATTTTGATAAGAATAAATACCTGTGTGAATAATACACCTCTAAAAATAATGCATTATTTTTTTACAAATTTATTAACATAAAAAAGGTTGTAGTAAGTCAACCATAAAAGATAGACATATGCTGTCGCGGACTTTATTATAGAACTCTTAATGCTGAACAATACTGTCATACATGACTTTTGTGTAACTTAAGCGGTTTCCGCAGCGTATGCAGCGGAAGCTCTCAAAAGGAATATCTTTCTCCCGTTTTCGCAACATTTTTCATTTCTGCTGTGGTCTTATGAGTTGTATCTTTATGTTATATAGCCTAAAGCCTTCCTCAATAAATGGACTATCCAACGTAAAAATATTTTTTTAATTCGGGCCAGTAGTTTTTGACAATAGAGCGAAACCAAGGCTCCAAAGTGTTTGCAAGGGACATGTCTATTGGGCAAAGCCTGTTGACGAAGCTTAAGACAAAGGACGGCAGTGTAGCGTCGACGAAAGCAGAGGTTTTGAGGGAGATCGAAAGGTTTTATGGACAGTTGTACACCTCAGTAGCCAAACCCGTTGATAGCTCGACCGGAGACCCACGAGCTATCCTGACCCGACACTACACTGAAGACATCCCGGACATCAGCCTCTACGAGATTAGGATGGCCCTGAAACAGCTTAAAAACAATAAGGCACCTGGCGAGGACGGAATCACAGCAGAGCTCCTGAAAGCGGGTGGAACACCGGTACTTAAAGTCCTTCAGAGACTCTTTAATTCCGTTCTGCTAGAGGGCATCACGCCTGAGGCATGGAACAGGAGTGTGGTGGTGTTGTTTTTCAAAAAAGGAGACAAAACCTTATTGAAGAACTATAGACCCATCTCACTCCTGAGCCATGTCTACAAGCTGTTCTCAAGGGTCATCACGAATCGTCTCGCACGTAGGTTTGATGACTTCCAGCCTCCCGAACAAGCCGGATTCCGAAAAGGCTACAGTACCATAGACCACATTCATACGCTAAGGCAAATTATACAGAAGTCCGAGGAGTATAATATGCCTCTATGTTTAGCTTTTGTGGACTATGAGAAGGCCTTTGATTCGATCGAAACTTGGGCGGTGCTTCGGTCTCTTCAGCGGTGTCACATAGACTATAGGTATATAGAGGTGTTAAAGTGTCTATATAACAACGCCACCATGTCGGTCCGAGTACAGGAACAGAATACGAGGGCGATTCCATTGCGAAGAGGTGTAAGACAGGGCGATGTTATATCTCCGAAACTGTTTACAGCGGCATTGGAAGACGCCTTCAAGCTCCTGGAATGGGAAGGATTCGGCATCTCCGTCAATGGCGAATACATAACACACCTTCGGTTTGCCGATGATATAGTCGTTGTGGCAAAGACGATGGATGATCTAGGCACTATGCTCGAAGACCTCGACCGAGTATCCCAACAAGTGGGTCTTAAAATGAACATGGAGAAGACGAAAATTATGTCGAGTTCCCTTGTTGTACCCACTCCAGTATCCATTGGGAACTCAACTCTCGAAGTTGTCGACGAGTACGTCTACCTGGGACAAGTGATCCAATTGGGTAGGTCCAACTTCGAGAAAGAGGTCAATCGACGAATCCAACTCGGCTGGGCAGCGTTCGGGAAACTGCGCAAGAGCGTCTTCTCGTCTCAATTACCTCAGTGTCTGAAGACGAAAGTCTTCAATCAGTGTGTGTTACCAGTGATGACATACGGATCCGAAACGTGGTCTCTTACTATGGGCCTTATAATGAAGCTCAAAATTACACAACGAGCGATGGAGCGGGCTATGCTCGGTGTTTCTCTACGAGATCGAATCAGAAACGAAGAGATACGTAGAAGAACCAAGGTAACGGACATAGCCTTGAGAATCAGTAAGCTTAAGTGGCAGTGGGCAGGGCACATAGCGCGAAGAACTGATGGCCGTTGGGGCAGGAAAGTTCTAGATTGGAGACCCTTCGACCAAAGACGCAGCGTAGGACGTCCACCAACAAGATGGACAGACGACCTTAAAAAGATAGCAGGATCAAACTGGATGCAGACCGCTAGTGATCGGTCGCTGTGGAAAGCCGTGGGGGAGGCCTATGTTCAGCAGTGGACGTCCTTTGGCTGATTATGATGATGATGATGAGTAGTTTTTGAGATTAGCGCGTTCAAACAAACAAACAAACAAACTCTTCAGCTTTATAATATTATAGTATAGATTAAGATATTTTTTATTTATGTATTTAAATGACGCATAATTGTCTTCTATTTAGGAGAAACAAATTCATTTAGAGTCGGTGCATGATGTGCGTACATGTTGGTGTTCGTAAAGTTGGTGTTGGTTGCTTTTAATGTTTTCTTTTCTCCTAAAAGAAGACAATGTGTCATTTCAACCTTTTTAGTGATTTTTAATGCTGTTATTTTTATGAAATTAGATTTTGTTTTTTACCCTTAATTCGAAAACTACTTTACAGATTTAGACCAAACATGCACTGACGTTCAGTTGAAATATACCTGATGAACTAAATAGAAAAATGAAATATTATCAAACTCCAACGATATCACGTTCATGTATGTAAACATGTCGAATTTGCTCCTTTTTTTGAAGTCGTTAAAATTGGCAATTCCTCCGAAGAAGACTTGTTGTTAAAATTGTCGTATTATTACATTACCTGTCTGTCTGCACCCGCAGTGTTAATTCTATTCACCTATGAATGCATTTGTCAGGCAAAACCTTCGACTTAAACTTAACGATGGCCTTTTTGACCTTATGATTTAATCGCCTGCAGCCGCAAAGGATCCCGCTTTTGATTCCTGTGTCGTTTAGAACACAAAAGACTATTTCAATCAATTTCAGCATTTACCCCTGAAGCCCGATTGCACTATCTTGTTAAATTATGATAAACGTCTAATGTTAACAACCCTAAAAAATAGCGAGCTTAAGAGTGAGTTGCACCAAAATTGACATTCAAATTCTAGAACGTTTAAATAACTACATTAATAACAAACAAGAAAAAATAAAACTAAGGCATGCAACATAAAAAAATAACTTAAAATCTACCTATTCAAATACGAAACCATTTCCTTGCGGCAAGGAGGCTATGATGCTGGCTGCGTTGCCGCGTTGGATAACTATGCTAATCCTTTGAGATAGGAAACAGCCAGCTTTTTTATTGGCTGTTGAGGACCGGTTTTTGGTGAATAGCTATCTAAATCAATGGTTTAGAATATTTGCCAGTGGTTTTATAATGATAATGGCTTTCTGAACTATTGATCAAAAGGCCTAAGCCTTGATACCTAAATGTCGGTAAGTACATATCGAAAAAGTTTAAAAATTATTCTACCGTCGCATATTGTGGCTGCCACCTACACGCTACGGCATTTGGACACATTACAACTACGGTTACGGTTAAAATTAACATTATCTATCTGCAACTCACCCCAAAAATCACAAAGGCTTGGCTTTTTAACGATCCTTTCCTAAAGGATTTAATTGAGCATGTAGATGTTCGGAGTAAAATCAATGTTGTTACAACAGAATAAGTTGACATCTCTGTTAGTGTTTGATCATTAGAACGATCATATTAAATAACAATTTATTGTTCACGTCACCATCTTTGACATTTAGATGTATTACTATTACTAAAAAAGAATGGATGTATGATAACTATGATAAGTTATAACTTTCTACTATAAACAAATATTTTTACTAGGAAGAAAGAAGATATTTGTGAGTTTTTTTTTTTTTATGGATAACTAAAAATACATAATTTATTTATTTTAGGAATCTGAAACTGAAATAGTTTTATTTCTTATTTTTATTGTGGCGTGTTATATAAATAACAAACAATACGGAATATGTATTGTTGAACTGAGACGGTTTGCGAATTTTATAGTTTTACACACTGAATTTGGCACGTAAAACAAATGATAATTTTATTACGAGGAAAGCTACATACAGAAAACACTTTTTAGTAAGCGCATTATCTTTGAGGTAACGGACTGGAAGGTAAGTCTGACAAATCGTTATCTTGTCTTGCAATTTTTTAACATATTTTATAATTAAAGATTTGAAATACGTACATGATATTCTATTGCTTTTTAGTATGGGATATTTAGGTATTAATGTGACTGTTTTAAAGATATACGTCCGAATACCAAACATATCAATAATATTTTTTACATTTAAATTTCGAATACCTGAGAAAACATTTGGTTATAAAAAGTGTTAGATGATTGATATAAAAGCAATTGATTAATTTGTTTATTTTAAGGAATGAAATTCTCTTAAGATCATAAAATATTCACAGGTGTCTATCAATGCTATATGATTATTTGCTGAGTTACCAAAAGAATACGAAAATTCAATGGCTTTGAAATATTATCGTTATCAGAAATTTTAAGGCATGGGTAAGTAGGTAAGTAATGATTTTTTATTTATTTATATATAATTAAAAATTCAATAAGTATTTTAGTTACTGAAAAGTAACTATATCTATCAATATACAATCTTCTTCAGAAATGAAGAAGATTAAAAATCGGCTTCTGAGAGCTTTGTGACTTTATAAGGGCGAACGACCGCAAACAATTTCTCCGACAGAAGTTTTGGTACTACCCGGCCCCGGCCAAATACGTTTATCTAATATTCGACTAATCGACCAGGAATGTTCGCCGAGTATTCGATAGTCGGCACATGGTGAGATTTCTCGTTGTAAATTTACTCTTAATTTTATTGTCTAGATAACTTTTAAGGATTATAGTAAATATCAATACTATCTTTCGAGTTAGTTACTATAAGTTTTTTATTTATTTAATTATAAATATATATATATATATATATATATATATATATATATTTAAGTTTGACAAATATTGACTTGTTTCAATATTATGAGCAGTGTCAAAAAAATCTGATTATGATTCAGAATTAGGATACCTATTTGGACAAAAAGTCTAAAAATAAACTGATATCGTATACAAGTACCTTTGTCATATCGAGATCCCAATGTAGACTGGTTTCATACATATTTAAAAAACATTCTTATATATGGTTCATAAAAAAAAAAACAAGAATTATTTGGTTTACAATAATTAATTGACTCAAATTTTAATGAATAGTCGTATCACATGACGTCCTCTGGCGTAAGAGTGAAGGGAAAGTCCTTTAAAAAAACATTTTGAAAATGAAATATATATATATATTTTCAACTAGGAGGCGGGCCGGACTATCGTGCCACTAGACCTGTTTTGTTACTAATTTTAATTCTACAATTGTTCCACCATACCTTAGTAACTGGTGAATATTAAGACGAAATGTCCTTTGAAAATTTATTAAACACAGTTTATCGAATTCTTTAAACATCAAACGATAAAGTTCATATTATAAGAATCTATTTTATACCTTAGTAACTTAGTGGCTTTCTGGGGAAGATTGTTGAGGAGTGGATGAATGTAATTGGGTGGAAAAAACTGATGATTAGAGAATATATTTACTTGATGTAGTTTATTCTTAAATCACAGAATAAATAGTAGGAAAATTAACATGGTTCATATTTCCAATAACTCGAATTAGATAATTGTAGTGCAATTTGGGTCTAATGCAGCATTGCATTTAGGATACGCCAGTTGTTTTTATTTTTTATTTTAATATATAATAATTGCCTTTTGTTAAAAAAAATATCGATAGTAGCATTTGCGTAATAATGAACATGTCTTGTATTTATCACACCTTAAACGTCCCTACGTTTTACGTGTGGCATGTGGCACATGGCAAATAAAAATAACCGAAGAATATTAAATAAAATAATATTATACTTGAGAAAATTAAATTGTACCAATTCATATGCTTTGTTATTGCATAGCCATAAAAAACAATAAGGCATTATTTTCGTAAAATGGACTTGTTTCAATTTTGTAGCTACCTATTCTTACAGTATATTTAACAATGTGTTGATTAGTTCTGGTTAGTGCTATCTGCGGATACTTCATACAATATGACATTTTATTTTAATTATTCTTCGGTGGTGATCGTGGTAGCATATGTTAAAAAACAAGCTCATAGAAACAAATGTCAATTAATTTAAGGTGACCAAAGGTTGTCACAATCTTTACTGGTCGGTGGCTGACTTTTCCAAAGATAAAGGACACAGTTCTCTCGACTCGAGATTAAGTACCGAACTTTGCGACGGTTATATGAATGCATTTATAAAAAAGCGTATCACTGTCACAGCATATTTTTCTAAAAATGAAATAAACTCCAAAACAATGGAATACCGCGGACACCTTAATAAATCTAATATGACGGAATTTGATAAGATACATTTCAAAACAATCACGGTTTCGAGCTAGTTGTTATTGCGTCGGTAAATAAAATCTAAGCTTTACCGATTTATTTACTGAGAAATTGATTAAATCTTAGTTGGATTTCAAAACTAAATACGTCAAATTTTCTACCATTCAGAATTATACATATGCCAGGTATTGAGCAAAGCTCATTCTCATTTTTATCATAGCTGTTAAAATTGAAAGCAAATGATGGGGTTTTTAAACGGACCGGTTTTTATATGGACCCAACCATATTTTGGTACGTACTGGGCAAGCTTACAGCTTGCTTGCTTGCTATTTATAATCAAAGAGCCAACCACAAGCTAAATAGTTATAGGTATAAGCAGAAAGCAGAAATTTATGTAGAAACTTGCTTTCTAAAAAAGTAAATTGTTATCTTTTTACAAAATCTATTAAATTCGATATTTTAAGTAGTGTTATTAAGCAATGTTGTGTTTACCATAGCATTGTCTAATTAGACAATTTTATAGCCATTGGCAAGAAATAAGTACAAAAGAGTTGTAATCAATGGCGGATATAGCTATAACATACATAACTACATGAGCTATGGAGGGATGCCATTCTACCGATTTTAGAGCTTTGGGAAAAAAAATTGAAGCGTGTACTGCAGGTTGCAGATAACGTGTATTTATGATTAAGGTCTAGTCAGTAAAAGTGTTTTTAAATCTCAATTTTACTTTTCCGAGCAAAAATGAACAAAATAAATGAAAATTTATTCGATTTGAAATAAATCTGCCACCACTATTTTTCGGTACTTACGAAAAGGTACTTCATATTATTTTATTGCTATTTTTGTTTGTTAGTGTGATGGCTTACATTATGCTCCATTTTAATATTTATCAAAAGATTGGCTGAGACAAGTGTTCGGTCGTGGTTTCGCCACTCGTGGAATACGGTAGCCCGGAATAAGTACATATGTACGTACGGCTTTAAGGTGATATAATAAAGATTTCAATAAAAACACATACCTTTTTTGGTCGGATTCTGATTTCAAGTGCGAAATGTTGAAAAAACGCTGGAATTGTGACGGTAGATCACCGTTACGAAGTAATTCGCGGCGCAACATGGGCCGTCGCGTTCGCACAGGTAGAACATACCCAGGCAGGCGCCTGTTGGGCCGGATGAGTGCGGGTGAGGGCCGCTGCTTCATACTTAGAGGCCATGATGGCGCATCGTCTGCGCTGCTCAGTATGTAGAATTATGTATGAATGCCTTTGGCTGTAATCTTTTATTAGCATTAAAGCCCGATTGACTGTAAATTCACCCAACTTGTTCCTCTTTTTTGAATGAAAATGAGGGTAGGATATTGGAAGCAACGCATACCAAAAGTCTCAGCTGAGATCAAAAATGATCTAGATAATTAGGACTGGCTGACATCGCGTGTCAGCTCGGCCGGTATTTGCTACAGATCAATATCGCGTATTGATTCGGAGCGGAAAATGCGGACTGGCTAGCATCGCGTGCTAGCTCGGCCGCGAAGCGTAAAGCATGCATGGTGCAGCCACGCTGGGTAGTGCGTTTTACTTCACATTCACTTTATGTGTATATAATACGTATCACTATAAGGTAAGTTACGTTTAGCACGAAATAAAAACTTAACGTATATACTGTGGTTACTGCGTGCGTTGTAACGGCGCGCGCGCACGGACACGAATGAGCGACAGGCGGCTGGCAGTGCTGTGAGGCGTGGGAGGGAGTGAGGTTTTCTACTTTCTCTTTCTTGCGCTAAACCTGTGTGCGAGTTAATAGACGCGTAGCAGGGCATACTACATGGTCAATTAAATCTCAGAGTCGAAGGCAGGACAATATTACTTAAAGAGTATTATTGAACCTTCAATCTTATCAAACTCGTAAAAACAATGAGATGAATAATACCGTTATAAATACTTCGTAAAGTTAAGGATCCGGTAATGAACATTTACATATTTCATGCCAATATTTAAAGCTTCCATAATTTTCATAGCCTATTAACGAATAAACACCGAAGCGGTCGCATGCGACCGCATAACAATAGAATATCCATTGTGTCTCGTTTACATATGCTTGAGGGATTAAATTGAAAGTTGTGATTTTGATTTGAAGGGTGTTGGGAAAGAAAAATTCTAGATTGACCGTCCCGACCAAGATCACAGGAGAGTCCACCGACAAGTTGGACCTTGCAAAGATCGCAGGATCATACTATGCAGACCTCGTGCAACCGGTCACTGTTTCAAACCAAAAAGGAGACCTATGTTGGTTCGGTAGAGGAAGTCGTTCGGTTGATAATGATGATAATAAATAAAAAAATAGCGTCTCTTACATTGGACTTTTGGGGCCTTATACCTGTTTCTAATAGCTTAATATATTTTATGTAATTAATTATATTTTGACGACCTCCGTGGTGTAGTCGTTAAGCACGCTGGGTTTCAAGGCGTTGCCACTCTGAGGTCACGGGTTCGATCCCCGGTGGGGTCAATATAGAAATAAAAAAATTCTATATTGTCTCGGGTCTAAGTGTTGTGGTACCACCGTTTTGTCTGATTTCCATAACACAAGTGCATTAGCTACTTACTTTGGAATCAGAGCAATGAATGTGGTTGGTGTCCTATATTTTATAAAAAAAAAAGTTTTTTGATAAGTAAATGGGCAATAGTCGCCCCTCATGTTTGCAGTGCCCTTGCAGGGCGTCACTTGTACTGTTTGTTTGTACCTTGTTACACCATAACCAACTATTGATTGTCAATAATTGAATCTGAATCCTGCGAAAAGTGTATTTTTTTTTTGTAATGCAATTATTTAATGTCATTTTATAGATTACAGGCTAACTTTACTTTACTTTTATTATAGATATCAGTCTTGGTCAATCAAACAAAGGAAAGAGATTCAACCTATATCAAGTCCTCATTATTACGCTTTTATCGTTATTACACCACTAACAAACCACAAAGTGACATTTTTCTTAACACGGTTCCTAATAAACACATTTCGGTATCTCACAGATTTTATCTGGACATATTTCTTGTTATACCCAAAATATCTGGATAAAACCGTAACAGTCAGAATGAATGGGCGTGTTTGACAGTCCGCCATTTTTTGGGGTTCCATAGAGAAAAAAACGCATATTAATATATTATAATGATAAGCACATAGTATTTTTTCTTAGTTACCTAAAAATTGACACTGCTTTAAAAAGTAATATTTATTTTGTTTTTATATTGATTAAGGTCGATTTCTGCAACTACATACAAAACTTATCAGGCTGAATAAGTGTAAAATGGCCAATTTTAAAATACCATTTATATAAATGATTGCTGACAATTATGTGACGTTGTCAAATTAGACGCATTGTATTTTATTCGTTGAATATTTCTTATTTTATGTTGGAAAAATCATGCCTCAGTAATTTACTTCGACGTGTTTTGATTTGAAAGAGCAAGAGGTAGGTAAACATATTATATTATGATTGTTGAATTTTCAAGGGAAATGACACGTTAAAAACAATTAAATAATAACTAGATCACAACATATTTTGTATAACTTGTGCTAAGTTGATCTAGTTAGTGAAACAGGAGCTTCTATAGTGAGCACAGCGTTACTTTATATTAATTAAAAGAAATTCAAAGATAGAAGACTAAAACGTAATGAAAAACAAACTCGATTATCACAAAACCACTCAAAATCTCATTTGAATATTAATTAAAACACATCACAAATTAACACATTAAAGGTACGGAACCCGCTTAACCTTTTTCGACTGTTTTTATTCCAGAAAAAATAATGATTCGACCGATTTCGGGACCGATTATCTCGATTCTAGGATAACACAACACTATTAAAGAATGGGAACACCTGGCATGTACTTTATTCTAATTAGTGATGTGACAGTTGAGTTATGGCATCGATTTAATATATCGACGTCTATTTTTTCGGGTGTTGTTAGTTTGTTTCGGCGTGATAAATGTTTTGATGTAGGTAATAGAGATGCGCGGCGTATTTTTGTTTTGGACAGAAACATGAGCACCTTTTATTTTCTATTGTCAATTTATGCCATGTATTGATTTAGCCAAAAACGACTTTTTTTAATGCAAGTTTGTATCCTTATATGGATGATTTGTTTCGTTGTTTTTTTTGACTGACCAGAAGATTAAACTTTGTAGTTTGTTTGACTTAGGTAAAATTAAAATGCTTAAGAGAAATGTCAAGACCCGGAATCAACTATACTCGTACTAAAGACAAGGTTGCCATAACTAAGGTAATGTAATAAATAGTGATATAATTGTCACATGCAATTTACAGTTATAGGATTGAGTAAAATATATGTAGTTTGTGTTTACTAAAAATATGAATACTGTTGCAACGTATTTACGGCTTATAATTAATGCATGATTGGTAAACTTTACTTAAAGTATATAAGTGTATAAAAATACAGTTTTTTTATCAAAAAATATCGATATCGATAAAGAGTGGGGTTCTCAACCATAGGGTAGAGATGGGGCTCAGTTTTATGAGCGATGATCTATGAATAGGATTGCTTTTCATAGACCTTCGCACGTAAAACTGAGCTAATTCGTGTAGCTGCTAAAATATAAATGAAGTCAAAAAGTATCGATATCGACAAAACCCACTACTGTCAAACCCCTAATCATAGACCGTCGCTCGTAAAACTGTGCTACAAAAGCATTCCTCCGGCGATGCTTAATTCGTGTATAGCCGATGCCCAGGCGCAGACCGATCAGTAGTTTACAAAGAGTTGACGTTCTGTCGAAGTGACTCCTGACTTAAATTTAAGTCAACACATAAAAAAAATGTGATCACTAGCATAAGCTGTTTTTCAATGTTACTTTTCTATAAAGTTTTCTATCAAGAAAACATATTTGTTGTGTGTTTTCTTTAATATGAAAACCGTGTTATAATAATAAGTACCTATATGTAATTACATTATTTATAGTAACAAAATACATTCATTTTCCAAAATAATCCCCTTTGTATGTGTGTATGGTTTGGTATGGTAATGGGAGGTGCTTAACAGTATAATTAAGATAATTAAGTAAAGACACATTATTTATGTATGTATTTAATCTAAAATGTTAGATACTGCCAATTTGTGAGGTATACATGACATCATTGTTAACAATATTTATTTATACGAACTTAATTACCATAACTGTAAGTTAAAATTAGATCTGTATCTTAAGAAACTGTCATTTGATGAGACTGAAGACCTGTTTGTCATCATCCAGTAGGTAGAAGGGTATATTTATAATTAATTAATTGGTTTATTTGTGTCATCTTAGTAAGTTTATTGTAATTAGTTTACTAACATAGTTCTTTTTTATAGTCTGAAACACAGGTCCAACCTAGTTCAGACAAATACTATAATAAGACTCTAAGCTTAAGTCCTTTTTTGTAACCATAAATACCTTTTGTTTATTAATAAATAATTTATTATTATTATTATTATTATATTTGATAATATTTATATTTATATTTGATTTAATAGTGATAACTAAGCATTTTACTTAACAATTAAGTGATTTAACTATGACGTTGGTTTATTAAAAAAAATGATGTCAGACAATTAATATGATAATCGTTTTGCGAATCCGGAGCATTTCCGAATCAGAATTATTTATTTGCCTTTAAATGGGGTATACAGGTTTATAAATACATTTAAGTTGAGTCCGTTTAGCCACTAACAAAAAGCATGCAATAATTGTAACAATTGCACAGGTATTATTCATATTTCGCAGTAAGGATTGCATAATAAAAAGCTGATCCTATTAACGGATTTCGTTTTTCGCTCTAGGTCTTTCGCGTAGTTACTGTTAACTGGCTATTTACGTCATTTTGCTCTATCATCTATATCAAAGCAACACCGGTTTATGCTTAGTGTAGTCTAAGAATAAAAAGCAAACTCATTCCAAGTGAAAAAAATAATTAAGTCTAAACGTTTTCAAATTACCTTAAGTTTGACAATTCCATAAACACACTTATTTTCAAATAACTTAAGCTTGATTATTTCATTAACGCACTTATTTAACCACTCTGATTTTAATCTCTGAAAATATTTAAACTACGCTCAAACCATTCACAACAACAAGTGCGCTCACCGCTTCCATTCTCTCTACATCATTGATTCAAGAAAAATACCTTTGCTGGTGGTCATAAAAGAACTAAAGAGTTTTTTGCATGCCAATATTAAATCCCTTTTTATGCGCAAGCGTTGCAAATACCAGAATCGGGATCCATTGTACTGGTGCCGCGGTAATCGATTTTGAATCTTTGAGCTTTCTGTAGGTCACGAATGAAGTGAATGAATGAAGTTTGAAATCATGGATTGATTTGAGATACAGGTTGAAGTGTAATAAAAAGGATATTTAACATAATTAATAATTATTTTTAGACCTTACGATGTGTGGGGAAAATAAATAAATTTTTATTTTTTTTCTCACTATCGGTACTGCTAAGATTTGTATTACTTTTGGTTTCTACTAACGATTTCTATTAAAACACTTTACGCATATATATGTGTATTTTTTATAATTAGCGCTTATATTTAAAACTATACGCCAGACAAGAGACGGGTGCTGTAAGGCATTCGAAAAGTCAGGTGTATGGTTAAAAATAAATTTGCGCGAAATATATCTGTAAAGTGTTTAATTTCTATGAGTAGTATTCGCGTAAACTTCAGAACCAAATATTATGGAATAAAACGCTATTTAACGGATACTTTTCGCAAGTATTTATGATATATAATCCCGACGTTTCGAACATTTAACACTTTACGCTGTTATTAAGTATTTTAAATATTCGCGAAAAGTATCCGTTTAAATAGTGTTTTATTCCATGAGTAAATTATTGCGTAAACTTCAGAAACAAGTTACCAAATATTTCTTTTAGTATCTAAATAAAATGTATGTTACTTAACATTATCCTAACTATTCAACCATTACTTAAATTTACTATTGATCATAAATCCGGGCCCAAAAATATGGTATCTGGAACACAACAAAAGATATTTTAGGACCTGTTTCACAATAGGTAGATTAGCACTTTGATTATTTTTTTTGTTTTTTGAATGCGCTTATCTCAGAAATACAGGGATTCTGTTGCTTATATACAACAACTTTTTGTATGGGACAGACATCGCAAACTCAAGAAATTTTTTGACTTCTCCATACAAACTAGAATGAGCTGATCGCCACTCTAGTATGAGAAAGTGAAATCTATTTTTGGGATAACGATGTTGGTACCATACCATAAGTTGTTGTATTTGAGGGTCAGAATTGGCCCCTAGAAGGAATGCAGGTAATTTTGTTAGGCCCTATCTATATATGTTTGTTATGCGTATCTTATTTATCGAGGAAGGCTTTAGACTAAGGTCTGGGCACACATCCGGCGTGGCGGGACGGCGACGCGACGCCGGCGGAACGCTAGCGCTATGAGGCAGTCACACTGCCGGCGTGACCGTCTCGCTGGCGTCGCGCCGGCCGTTCCGCCCGCGGTGTGACGTGATGGCAAGATTTCAGGCAAGAAATGGCAGATTTCAGAGAATCTTTTTTATATTCTTTGTGGCTAAGGTCGTTTATCAATGTGTAACCTCTGACTCATTCTATCAGATGTTCAATTGTTTCAACATCCATTTCTTTGGTACTAAAAGTTGTATAAAAATACAAAACTCCGTCCCGCCGAGCGCGACGCGTCCACGCTCCGCCGTCTGTGTGGCTACTAAATACGAATTTCATATAACACAACGCTTGCCGTCCCGCTCACGCCACGCCCGGCGTGACGGTGGCCCGTCCCGCCGCGCTGTGTTTTGTTTTCGCGCTCGGCGCGACGCCGACGTGACGCGCCAGTTACCGCTCCGCCGAGCGTGGCGGCGCTGTCTGTCCTTTCTCATATATTTCTATAGTATACAACTCGTCCAAACCGTCGGTATCGCGTCGCCGTCCCGCCACGCCGGCTGTGTGCCCAGACCTTAAAACATCACGCCGCGCTGCAACGGGAGGGGAAAGAGCAAACTCAAAACGCGCGAACGCAGTCACGGGACATGTCATGATTTTACGCCTTAGATTCTGCGCAGCTCAAAGCCTTGATACGGTTAGTTAATTTTGCGTATTTATAATACAAATGTCAAAGAATAATACAACGAGTGATATTTTGGCACGGATTTTATGGTAGAACGCGTTTAAAAAGGTCTTTTATAATAGTTTTTGTAAATAAATATTTTGAGATATTGAAGAGTGTACGTACAGGTTGGTTGGAAGAATTATTTAGTTTGTCGATTTCGTATCCCAATGTTATTAAGATCAATCGATTTTGTTTGTTTCGATAATAGCTGGATAAAGTAAAACCTTTAAGATTTTATTCTTAACATAAAAGTTGAACATGTGACCCCTTACACACTGCGAATTTTAGCATCGATGCAGTTGCGCGTTTTGAAAACGCGCTTCAGCATCGCGACTCAGAGACGATGCAGTCGCGTGTTAGCATCGATGTAGAAGTACGGCTGCATCGATGCTCACGCACGTTTGCATCGCGACTGCATCGATGTTAAAAGTAGCACAGTGTGTAAATGTTGACAGTTTGCGACTGCATCGATGCTGCATCGCTGTTAAAAGGCGCAGTGTGTAAGTGGTTTATAATGCATACAGCATTGGAGTGGAACACGCTGGCTGCCCGCGTCGGTGTTTCCTGATTAGGTACATTCGCCAGCACATCAAGTTACCCACTTTTGTTATAAACTAGCCCTTATTACGACTGCATAAGATACCGCAGTGTTAACCTTGACATGCTCTTGTCCGTACAATCCGAATTTATTGAAAGTAAATAATAATAATAATTAAAAGTTACTAATCGTTATTTTATTTACCACTGAAATTTTATTTCAAACAAAATTACAAAAACATGTTAAGTTAAATTAAATCGATCACATAAAATTCTATCACAATTTCTGGTATTCGTGGACTAGGTATCGTTCCGAGAAAAAATGTATGGAATTTAGACATATGAGTATTATAAAAATACATAAAGATTCCGAACATGGAAACGCTTTGAAGCTTAGTCAGTGTACCGTTGTACATGTATTACGTGTAATAAATTGAGTACTTTAATATATTTAATATTCATCGGACCCACATTAACATTATCATCACATTATCTTTGTTTTTCCATGTTTTCATTTCCTTTTTCCATCCAAAGATTGCTGGTTCATTTGCTGTAAACACGAACATAGAGTTAATCATAGATTCTATCTACCATAACGCAGTTAGTATTTTCTCCCTAAAAAGTCGTACTGTAGACATTAAACTATAGGCATTACCTGCCTTTCTACTCTTCTTATACTATTACTCTGTATTTTTGGATTATTGTTGTTTTCTAATCCTTTTTGAACAATATTTATTGTGAATCTAAAAATGACAAACTTTCAAAACTCTGTTATTCTACTTTTCTGTACATAATACTGTAAAAATAGCTGTGTTTTACCTTTGTTTGCAATTTTCCTTTAATTATCATTGGGTGATGATTCGTTTTCCTGATTATTTGTGTAAATTGCTTGATTTCTGACAGTTATTTTTATCTTTATTCACATGGTTGTTATGACAATATCTTTCAAAGTCTGACAACTTCTATCAAATTTTATTACTTTTTCGGGTTTAATCCTCTGTAAACCACCAGTATTCATGTTCTATTTTTGAACCTACCTCGATCTAAATTTGAACGGCCCAGGCCCCTATATAAGCCTTTACTTTTTTCATTCAATTCATTCGATTCCGAGTTCTAAGCTCGAACAGTTCTATTATTCATCAAATATACTTCAAGTTTTAACACTCTACATTTTCCCTCAAGAAGTCTTGAAGAACCGCCGGTGACTACTGAAACACCTCCTCACGCTAGGGGAGGGACCGGACACATTACCGGAGGAGTATCCGAGTCCATTGACTGCAGTAACACCTCCTCGCTCTAGGGGAGGGACCAGTCTCCTTCTCGGAAGAGGACCCGAGACCAAGTACTTCTGGCACTCCAACTGATCATAACATTTTCTACATAGTTCCCGTTACCCTCATCACTGCTGAGAGTTACTTCTTCACGGCGCCTGTCACCACTGCACATCGGCGTCGCTGCTACCTCCGCTGTGTCGGCCCTGCAAGTTACTTCTTCACGGCGCCTGTCACCACTGCACATCGGCGTCGCTGCTACCTCCGCTGTGTCGGCCCTGCACTCCGACGCCGCCCTTTGCTGCCCCAGGACAATACTTATTGAAGATTTGAAGATACTTACTCACGCCCACTGCACTTTACTTACATTCATACATACATCAACTCATCTCATTTTTCGGTACTGTATTTTTTTTGTTTTAACCCAGATAAGCCTGAAATATTTTTTCTTGAAATCTTACAAAATTCTTTAAAATATGAAATAAAAATATATTCAAAAGCTTGGGAAAAATACTGAAAAAAAATTTACTGAACGGTTTTCCGGGAAAAGTCCGTCCTATATGTAGGACAGTAGGATAAATAGGCAGTATTTTTTATAGAAAGAGCATGTGTTCTATTATAATAGATGTTATTTATTACTATGTTTTAAAAACCCAAATGTATTTTTTTTATGAAAAAGATAACAAAAGTGACATAATTATATATTAAGTACTATGTAATACTTTTACGTATGATAGATCTCAAAACACTTGACACAAACTCCAACATCGCATTTCTTGCAGCGAGTCAAACATTTTTTGTGGCATTGCCGACAGCGTGTTAGTTTGTGGAATAACTAGATGATTTATCTGATCTTTTTGACTATATGCATGTTCGTGTTAAGAAGGTCGACTTGGACCCTTGCGACCAGATTTTCTATTAGACACAATCAATGCTGCAACACCATTGATTGAGTAGTCTTGTATAACCACTGAGTAATAAAATCCCAATAAAACATTTGACTTCTTCAATTTTTATGTCTCCCGATATATTTTTACTTATTAGTACAAGAAATAAGAAGAGATATGACGTCGTCATCTACAAATCTCTGAAACCAATCAACGGGACTTTTGTCTTGGATGGCTCCTTGTAAGCTGGGCCAATCAAATGTATCTCTTTCTAAATATTGCTTTCTCCACAAATAAGTACTACGCAGTATATCGTTAACGTTTAGCTGCTGAACGAGCAGAAGGTTCTTCCTCCTATTCATGAACGGGTTTTTGATCGCGGATATTCATTTCTGCTTTCTGCAGCAACATGTTTCGAGGCAAATTGTTCAAAGTAAAATTGTCTTCATCTCCTGAGTCTTCATCGGTAGGACAGTGAGGATCTACCGGAGGTGGCAGGATTCTAATGATCCGCTCTCTTGTATCTACTTCATCATATGATATGTTTTCTAAGGCATCTAAAATCCTATGTGCCGCTAAAGGCCTATGAACAAAAATACCCCGGGTTATCCTACTGTCCTATATGTAGGTCACCAATAAATACTGGCAATTATTTCCATTTGAAAACCCTAATTTTGATACTTTTTTTATACAGTCAATAAGAACACATTTTGAACTAAATAAAATACTACAAAACGTAACCCAAAACAAACAAAAGTAATTTTTGCTACATACCTGTTGTTACTTATATTGGTAACTTATTTTTTCTCAAACTTTAAAGCAATATAAATCTTTTTTATGCGCAAAGTAACCAATAATTTATTTTTTCTACGTTATAACACTTTTCACTAGTCGTAAATATCACCAAATGATTTACTTGAATATTGAAGATAGGTCGTAATAATCAATTATTTTCACTGACCTAAATATAGGACGGTAGGCTTATCAGGGTTAATATAAATTCTATTCCCTCTTTTACCTCTTTCTTTTACCTTCTACTTCTTCACATTTGTCGCTTCACGACATAGACTTCGTGGACTAGGTATCGTTCCGAGAAAAAATGTATGGAATTTAGACATATGAGTATTATAAAAATACATAGAGATTCCGAACATGGAAACGCTTTGAAGCTTAGTCAGTCAGTAAACTCTTTATTTATTGAATATCCAAAATCGGCATACTTTATATTAGAGTTATATTTTCGTATATTTTATGAGTTTTATTGAACATTTCGTTCCAATTCTTTAATTTGCTTCGAACTCGGGACGTTCGATTCCTGGTCAAGTCAATGTAGAAATTTTAATTTTCTGTATTGTCTTGCGTCTGGGTGTTGTGGTGCTACCGTTGAGTCTGATTTCCATAACAGCATTAGCTATTTACTTTGAGATCAGAGCACATATGTATAATTGGTGTCAAATATTCAGTATAACACTTGGACGAATAAACCACTGGACGCGCAATGACGGGCAATTTCGCTTGTGCCCCCTTAGCCACGAAGCGGGCTTTTTGGCCTCACTTGCAGGTGATGTCTTGTCAGTACGGTGATAGAGCTCAGTGAGAAACATTGACGGAAAAAATGAGTAAATGTGGCTTATTTTAGTGAAAAAATTATAGCAGCAAGTTTAAAAATATTTATTTTCATTCTTAAGTAACGTTTTATCCCAAAAAAGCTGTTATTTTTCATGAAAATAGTGAAAAGTGTTTTCCAAGAGAAAAGTAACATTGCCATTTAAAAAAGTCGTGGTCTGTTACTACAAAATCAACAAGATAACGTATACTATATACGGTAGGATTGTCGTTTGTTTATCATTCGTTCTCTTGTCAGTTTAATTTCAATTGTGCTTGACAAATGTCGATAAATCATATCGATAAACGTTCCTTTATTAATTTTTTGAATATAATGATTACTTTTAAAATAAAATTATAAATCTGTAAAAGTTTCACTCGAGAGTAGATTAAGGTAATCTTAAATATACAACAGTTTGCTTTAAAATTTTAAACTTCATATTATATGACAATACATCCTTCTAATATGATTTCAGATTTCCTGTAGATCTATTATGGAAAATAAAGTGAGTACAAGCCGTCCGAAGAGAGGCAAAATGGATCCCCACAAAACATCATCGAGTGACATAATGCCAATGCAAAAAAATCTTTTGGTTAATTATCCGTTATGGTACTCATAACGGATAATTAACCAAAAGATTTTTGGTTAATTATCCGTTATGATTTTTTTATAATGGTGCAAGGCTATGTGTATTTACGGGCTGTTTCAATATGTATAAGGAAGTTCTAGTTAGTGTGACTTAGCAGACCGTTTATATAAAACGACGTTCTATGTTTCAATTGTTCATTTGATGGTTTGTGCATTACAAGCCCATAATGTAATTTATTGTTATCGTGATAAAATTACATAATTTTACAAAAGATTCGTTCATTCATTCGGTCCACACATATCGATAAAAAAATATCGACACTTTTATGCACTAAATGTCAATAATTGACACGAAAAGCTCCCCCCGCCCCGCAGAAATTGGCTAATGTTATTTTCATACATTCGCTCTTGCGTTTCATATCCAGTGGTTAATTCATCCAAGGTATAACACCATCTATCTATACCCACCTACTTTAATTTCGTCGAAATCGAAAACTTATCAGATTTTGAATCCAAAAACTACTGAACATTTGCTCTTTAACATGTAAATTGAGCATAGATTAATTAACAATCATTCAAAATCATTCACGAAGGACCCATGAATTCTGCAAATCTGAAATTATTCCCCAACATATCAGACCTTTTAGTGATTCAAATTAGTTAAACAAAAGCGCAAATTCACACTGAGCGATTTCCAATTCCAGGATTTTAGGTTCCTCAGTCTTAAATAGTTAATATCGCTTTGATTGGACTTTATTTCATTCTATTATTAGTGCGGAAAGGTATTATGTTAGAGCTTAGAAGTAATCAAGTTGCTTGTTCACTGAACTGTTAATTATTTTAGTTTTGGGCTGATAATTTTATTTCTCAGTGATTTTTGTGATGGCGCGCCATCTCAGGAGAGATCGATTAATAATAGTTCTCCTAGCCGATTTCGACTACGGTGGCCAGTCATAACGGCTAACCGTCTGCGCCAGACTTATTAAAGTGCGTGCGCAAACATAGGTGCACCCTCTACTCCTTTCACTCTCATAGCCCGATAGTACAGCAATCTGACGCGACCGGAGAGAGATCAGGCGCAGGACCAACGGCTTTACGTGCTTTTCGAGGCACAGGGGTGAAACACCGCAAACTTCCGAACTCTGGGCTATTCTGAGAATTTATGAATAGAAAAATCCAGGTACATATTTTTGCCCCGACCCAGGGATCCCGGGAACTCTGGCGCAGCCGTCGTTTTAAAGTACGATCCTCTAACCGGTGCGCCACCGAGGCAGTTGGATTAGGTGCACAGGAGATAATATGAGGTAGACAGATAATGCACAATACAAAAGTGCACTCTCTTTTCTTTTATAATACGGAAAGACCAGATATTCGAATCCGAGACCTTTCGATAGAAGCCAGCGAATAACCAGGTATTGGAGCGTAAAGTTTATTTATTATTATTTATTTAAACTTTATTGCACTATAAGTTGTACAATTGGCGGACTTAATGTCTAATGGCATTGGTAGAGAATGCCACCACCTGGTACTGCAGAGAGTTTATTAAGTGGCGGAATATTAATATTAAGTGAAAAGAGTGGTACAAAAAAAGAAGTAAAATGCACTAAAATAAACATACATACTAATATTAAATAGGATATATAAGCAAAAGACTAATAAACATACATAGATTACAAATACTTAGTAAATACAAAATTATGAATGATAAAGGTGATGGTAATGACGATATCCAAAAAACACAAATAAAATAAAATGGTTGTTAATACTGCAGAGAGCCAAGGTTAAGATAGTGGGTGCGGAGAGACTTTTTAAAAGTAAATTTGTTGGGGGACATTCTGATTTCATTGGGGAGAGAGTTCCAAAGTCTAATCGCAGAGATGGTGAAAGAGTCCGACATAAATCCGGTTTTGAAAAGAGGTGTGATAAGGGTGAGATTATGAGAAGAGCGAAGGTTGCGTGAAGTGGTGGAAGCCAGATAGTTGAAGCGCAGTGCCAAATAGGTCGGAGAGTAAGGGTTACGAAGTTTGTTGAAGAGAGTTCACAGAATTCTTATTTCTCTGCGATGTCGGATGGGAAGCCATTTAAGCTTAAACCGGTAAACAGACATGCGGTCGCAAAGTTTTCGGACCGTGGTGCGAATCGTCCAAGTTTTATTTCAGAATGGGGTCATTCGCACCGCTAGAGGTGTAGAAGTGCAAACTTCCCAAGGTTCATTTCATCGACCACTGCGGTGCACTTAACCACTTGTGCAAATCGCCCCGCAATCCAAAAACCTCCTGGTGCGAAACGGCCCAATACTCAACTGACGGGTATACTAAAAGAGGTATTCAATAGTTATGGCGAAAGTTATAGGTAAGTGCTTAAAGTAAATTTTTTACCCGACTGCCACGAAAGATCAGAGCTGAAATCTGATCAGAGGTGGAATTGTGTAAAGCAATCGTACTCATTTGACATACGGTAATATACAAAACATTCGGTATGATCTGTCAAACATAAATAAACAGTACGTTCATTTTAAACTATCAAATGAATACGATTGCTTTACAAAATTCCACCTCTGAAGACTTAAAGGACGTTTTGACAGTTTGTAATTATTAAATATGTAATAGAAATTTCAGTTCCATATTGTCTTAAGAAAGTGTCCACCTTTATTTAAATCAGCTCCTTAAAATATAGAACTATAAATCTTGACATAAGCACTTTCAAATTAAAACGTCTATGAATAACTAACAAACACACAATAAGACTGTTGTTCTCCAGCGTATGAAATGAATCAAACGGTTTATTTTTATTTTTCACATAGTCAAAGCTTAAGTTAGAAACACTAGCCCAAAATATTATAAAAGTATTTCTTAGCACGAGCAATAAAAGCCAATGAAGTTGGTTGGATTGGTTTTTTGTACTGAATTTGACATTGGACATTGATTTGTAACATGCAAGACAAATTGTTTTACAATTTTTCTCCTTAACTTTTCACCGACTCCAAAAAAAGAGGTAATCAATTCGATCTGTTATGTATGTTATATCCGATTTGTATCAGAATTGGATAAAATTTTGGTATGTTGATTAGGGCTTCTTAGCACGTGCGCAAGATTTCGTCAGTGTATGTCTGTTTGTCACTGGATCTCTTGAAAACGAGAAGTCATAGTGTCATTATTTTTTAGTTGAGTCAAATATAGTTCAACTTAGGGTACAGGGTAAGTTTCATCAAAGTCGGTCAAGTAGTTTTTTAAATATCAGTAATAACTGAAAATTATAAAATAAAAAACAAAGCGGCTTCAAAAAACTGACTAAAAGCTTAAAATAACGCATTTGCTGTCAACTTAGGAGAAACAAATTTTATTCATTTGGACCGACTCTAAATAAATTTGTGCATGATGTCAAGCTTCAAATTATTTTTAGTATATAATATTGAAGCTGTGAAAAGACGAGAGTACCAGTACAACTTGGTGTAGGTATTAAGATTGGTTCGCTAGCAATCAATTTTATATGTGATTTTTTTAAACTTATTTATTCTTGGCCAAGCAGATATTTGAATTGCTTTCCTAAAATTTCTGTCCCAAATATTTGTCTCTACCTTCTACTAATCTATGTGTGTTTACTGTTCTTTTAATGCTATATCAATGGGGGTAATACATCCTCTGTTATCCTGTTTTCGATCAAACATACGCTTCCATCCATTATTGGTATTTATCCAATTTAAATGAGGTATCTTCAGTTAAAAATGTTCTGTTTTTTTACCCTATCTGGGGTTCATATGCAAATTCTAGGTATGACTGAATTTATTTTCGACAACGTGAGATCGGAATTCATAACAAATAATTTCTCGCGAATTCAATAGCTTGCTGAAAAACAATGACATAGAAATATTTTTTATTTATTTATTTGGAATCGAATAAAAAAATTGGAATATTGACAAAAGTTTACTATGGAGAGGATTCTAAGAAAGTCGTGTTAGTTACACCATTTAATAACTCCAGGACGGCTAAACTGATTTGGCTGAAAATTGGTGGAGAGGTAGCTGAGAACCAGGAGAAGAATATAGGTCACTTTTTATCCCGTTCGACGTGGCCGGGGCTGAAACGGAACGGGGCCGGGACGAAACAATGTTCGCTGGGACCGATCAACTTTAAAAATTTCGGAGCTGGGTGGGATGGGGCCGGGGCGGGACGAGTCTGGGGGCGAAACAAAGTTAGCCGGGTCCGCTAGTAACTTATAATTATAAGAAAACACTATCAGATAATCATTTTCTAGTTTTATATCGTTTTTGTTGTATTGATGAGACGGAAATCGAACATAAGTTATACGAATAGAAATCTGGCGCGTCTTGGATTACGATAACTGTAAAAACGTAATAAATGCTCCCACAGACTTATAAACATTTACGACTCAGTTCAAAACTCCGATCGGAGTATGTATTCTAAGTACAAATAGGCGATTCTTTCCATATTAGGTGAACTACAGTTCACTTACATTTCCAATCTTAATAGGTTTCAATTACTCTCTGGCAATACCGTAAAGAGAGTCATAGGTTGGAAGACTCTACATAATTTACGTCTTGAACACCAGATGGCGTTCGAAAAACGCTGAGACAAAGTTCGTGTTATTATTGATAGAGAAGAGTTTTTCCAAAAATATTAAGAATCCATTTTATGCATTTAGCAAGTAAAAACGATTCTTAATATTTTTAAAGCTATAGTCAATAAAATCACTAAAACTAGATTTATGTCTCAGTGTTTTTCGATCGCTATCTGGTATTTTACAGGTAAATGGTGTCAAAACTCACAATTTGAAATGTTTTTTTTTCGTTTACGTGAAAAAAAGGAAGTTATTTACTTTCGCCTTCCAAAGTTCAATCGTCTGATAGTTACCCGATGTATCTTTAAAAGCTCAAAAATAATATTCGTATATATTTTTAAAACATATTCTCAAAAAAAACCTCCTCTCTTTTGTCCCAGTTTTTTACTAGCGCCATCTGATGTTCGACAGGCAAATCATAATGATGTCGAGACTTCGTCCTGAACTAAAACGCAGATCCAATAACTGACGGCTGACTTTGATGACGTCATTAGATTACAAATGGCGGCCGCTCCGTTTTACGCGCCCATTCGAAATACATTAATCCATGCGTTTTATTGTTAGCTATGTGAAACGAAACGGGCCAGAGTTGATAGGTTCGTGTGTTTGGAAGTTTGGTTGCATTTCATTGATTTTAGGGGCGTTTTATGGCTTTATTAAAGCTTTTGATTACGGATACCGAGATAAGGCCTTGACTTTGGTGGCCAATAAAAAATAAGATTGAGACTATAACAACGGATTAAGACGTACCTTTTTTGTAAAAAGTATAGATCATGGACTAGGCTATGCGATAATAAAATCCAAATTATGTTATGGTTGAAAGATAACTGACATTGAATCCACTGCTCGCCGCGATCCACTTTGTGAAAATAGATTTGTGACTAAAACGGCCTGTATTCGTAGATTTTATGTTTTTCTTTTGGACCTTTCCTTTATAAAAAAAACAAGAAATTCTGTCGCTTCATGGAAGGAACAGATACAGATATGAGATGGTGGTTATGACGTAATTAGCACCACAAACACACACACACACACACACACACACACACACACACACACACACTATTTTAAGCTAAGTACTGATTAGTCATCGGTCCTGAGGTGGAGACCTGCTGGCCTGTAATACAGGTTTTTAATAACTACCACAGGCGCCAGTCATCCACAGTAATACTTTTTGTGGACTTCCATCAATACAAAAATATAATGGCTTAGAATTTGTATAGACCGACTTTTTGTAACATTGTTGCTGTGGTGAAAAATATTTTTATTATTATTATTTAATTTATACCACCTACCATATTTCTATAGATGTTAGACGAGAGATTTATGCACAAGCACACACACTAACCGCTACAACACAAGCCGCAGCCTTACCCCTACCGGCGCCGGCGCATACAAGCCATGAATTATCGTAAATCATGCGAAACGGAACGCATTGCCGCGGTAGCGATCGATAACGATGCAAATCGATACTCATCCCCTACTTATCGATTTTATCGATGATCGTTAATGGCATGTCTGAACTTGGAATCAATAACAGCGCTGAAGAAGGCAAACTAATTATTCCTAGCTTTAGTTCCAAAAAAATATTTCGTAGCGCAGTGGTAGCAGCGCTTTGGTAGTGATACCGAAGTGAAGCAACCTACGGCGCGGTCGTGTTTGGATGGGTGACCCCACCGACCATATAAGTGACGCGTCACGAGCATCTACGTGCTTCGGAAAGCACGTTAAGTCGTTGGTCCCGGCTAATATCGGTTGATATTAGTCGTTAAGCCTAAGTCACGAGGCCTTATGGGCGGTTTGGTAACATCTGACAGCAGGGTTAGTCGCTTGCCTTGCAAACACCCCTCCACCAAACCGCACTGAGCCCGCGTGGTGGAGTATGGCTCGAACTACCTTATAGTTGAGGTAAGGCCTTTGCCTAGCAGTGGGACGTTACAGGCTAACTTTATTTCTTATAGTTTAATAATATATTCATATTACTTTTGCAAAACTGCGATTGATTTTTTAGCCTTTAATGAAAACGACTGCTATCATTTTTTAACCGACTTCAAAAAGGAGGTTGTTTGTTTTAAAACTCAGCAATAAAATAGTATACGTAGTTGTATTAAGTTCATAATTATTATCCATATAAATTATATTAAATTATTATAATTATTAGTTAAACTGTTTACAACTCACGAACGGCTGAACCGATTTGGGTGGTGAGGCGGCTAAGGACCAGGATGGGACATAGGATACTTCTATAACTTGTTATTACGCGGGAATGGGTTGAAAGATTTCTGTGATATTTTCTTTGTTCGATTTGTTTTGACCCAGAATAGGATGAAAATCATAAAAGTCCGAGGCACGAGGAATCGCTGGGATCGCTATTATTTTTAAATAAATATCGGTTAATTCTTTTCTTTTTAGATTCTTTACATCCAGGGCTATCAAAATATACCATATTTATGATAATCAAACTTTTTTTAAATATTTTAAATAATTTTTAGTCTCAATTTTAGCAAGCTCATAATTTTTCCTAACTAATATCTAGAAAACTACGAAAATTTGGCTAACATACATAAGGTATATTTGGACAACACTGGATGTAAGGCTTCCAATAAAAATTTTGGTTCTCACTGTTTGGACCACCCTGTATACCGCAGAAATACATTTTTCTATACTCATTAATTATTATACTATTTATTTAGAGTGACCTGAGATACTGAAATCGCGGTCAAAATATTAATATTATATGATAATAATTTTGTACAAACCATGTTATTGCTTTTCAATTGCTACGTAAATATTTGCTGTTTCACTATCTGTTTTTTTTTAATGGCGTTTTTTTACTTGAACAACATAACATCCTGTGCATCCATCTGCATTTTAGCAGCCTTTTATTTAAAAAAAAAATATCAGATTGATCTTAAACCGAGATCAGGTAATCGAAGCTATCATCAGCTCCCGCCCGGGGTCACATCCGAGATAGACGTACGACCGGTAAGTGGAGGTTTTACCCTGCAAGTCTGGTGTCAAAGTGCCGAACCGCACATTGTAATTTTCTTTTGAAGATTACAAGGTTTTTAGTAACGCAGGCGTAAATTTTAGGGGGTTATTTTGTCTTTTTGCGCATAAATAAGTGATAATGGTGGTTTGAAGGTTTTAAATGGGAGGTAAAATATGAATCATAACCTTACTAACGGATTTTTCTACAGTCGGGCTCAACAGATAGTGAAGCAAGAATAATTATCTCACAAATGATCTAAAAAGTTTTTACAACAATTTGACGTATGACTTATTGAGAAATACATTTATTCAATATTATAAATTAATAACATTATATTTGTTCATATTTATGCTGGTATAAATGTTAGCTTTTTAGAGTTCCGTAGCCGAATGGCAAAAATGGAACCCTTATAGTTTTGTCAAGTCTGTCTGTCTGTCTGTCCGTCCGTCCCTCCGTCCGTCCGTACGTACTAAAACCATTTTCTTTTCAAGTCTAACGTTTGAGAGATAGACGCTTCCAAAGTGGTAAAATGGGCGTACATCTAACTGGTAAACTAAGAAAGTGTAAATTATGAATAAAACACATGATGGAGATGAAAAATACTGGACAAATACTTTCAACGAAAATTGATTTAAACGAGATCAAACTAGTAGTTTTTGAGAAATAGCACATTTTCAATAACCGCAAACATAACTTTGTTTTTCATACAAATACTATGTAAAACACCCTCCTAGACCTCACTCACACCTTTTTTTTCATACAAATACTATGTAAAACAAAGTAATATTTGCAATAACATATTGTGGTATTATGGCTAAGGGAAAGTAACTGGCTCTCTTATTCAGTTAAAGTTGACACGGAACTCTTAGTGTGTGAGTCCGACTTGCACTTGGCCGGTTTTTTAAGAAGCCGCTCAGCAAGAGCCTTCGAATCATCTTTGAAAGCCAAATTTTAATATATACTTCCACTAGCGGTCCCCTGCGACTTCGTCCGCTTGTTTTGAGTTTTCTTCCTTCCCTTTCGTCGCAGCGTTATGTGCCTAAAGCCTTCTTCGATAAAAAAGCAATCCAACACAAAAATAACTTTTTAAATCGGTCTAGTAGTTCCTGAGATTAACGCGTTCTTCTTATTTCTTCAGTTTTATAATATTAGTACAGATTGTTAAAACAATGTTACCTTGTTTGACAAGTCATAAATGGCAGTATGGTAGCAATTCTCACAGATATTTTACTTGCATATTCCGATACTCTTTGTGTAAAAAATCACACTCCTTACTCATGCCAGTAGCATAAAAGCGGACTCCTTGCAATAAATATCTGTTCTAAATTACACGCTATAAGAATTTATTATTTTAATGCCAGTATCGAAGCTTGTCAGTGATTGGTTGTCGACCTGTCAATGTAATAATGGCGGTTTGTTTAAACCTCTTTTGTTTCTTTTTTGATTCGAAAAGAGAACGCGTTTTAACGAATGTTTTTTTTTATCTGTTGAGATAATAAGGATAGATTGGGCCTGCGATCCTTTGGTATTTTATAATGAAAACGAGGTTGAATTGTTGATACAATCCGGGCTTGATAGAAGTGGGAATTTTTGCTAACAGAAAGGTCAGCTAAGACTTATCGAACTGAATAAGTGTAAAACAACCGATTTAAAATGCAGTATTTTATTTATTTATTTAAATCTTCATCAGAAAACAAAAAAAAAATTGCATGTGGCGGACTTAATGCCAAAAGAGAAGAGAGAATGCTAGAGAATGCTCTACCAGGCAATTATAGGTCAGAAGAGAGAAAAATGTATATATAGGCGGTGCAAGGAAAGTTATAGAGGCAAGAAAATAAAAGAGAGTAGCGATAAACATAACTATACTACGATGATAAACATACATACTGCTTAGTACTTATATACGATTATATCGATTTTTTTATTATATAAACATATAATACATACCCATTTAAATATACATAATATGGTACACATAGATAAATTAATGTTAAAAGACCACAAACTTTGCAAGGTCGGACCGACAGTACGGAAGAAGTTGCTGGTTCGAGTCCCGCCCGTGCGCAAATTTTTGTTTTTTTATTTCCTCTTTATGAGTTTTAAGAATGAAAAAAATACTTATATAACTCGTCTCTTTTGTTCCAGCGGCCATCGAATCCCTGCACGCACCGACTGGAGGAGGCGTTGAACTCCCCTGTGACATTTCCCCTGCGTTACCGGACGACACAGTGGGTCTCGTTATTTGGTACAAGCAAGGCCATGACACACCTATTTACTCGTAAGTATTAAAAATAAAAATAAATACATTCACGCAAAATCGCTCCAAAATTCCTATCTACGGACAGTTTTGTATACACTGTAGTTTGTTTAAGGTCCGCGTAAGATCACAAGTTCTAGTATACATACATTACACAATAGAGAATAAACATTTATAATAGTCCCCCTAGCCAATTTCGACTACGGTGGCCATAGTCACAACGACTAACCGACTGCGCGGGACATATCATAGTGCACGAAAACGTGCGCAAACACTCTATTCCTTTCACTCTCAAAGCCCGATGGAACAGCAATCAGACACGACCGGAGAGAGATCAGGCGCAGGACCAACAGCTTTACGTGCTTTTCCAGGCACTACCCTGAGAAATTCTGAACTGAAAAACACAGGTACATATTTTTGGCCCGATCTGGGGATCGAACCCGGGACCTCTGGCGCAGTCGTCGCTTTACGATATACGGTGTATAAGATCCTCTAACCGCTGCGCCACCGGGGCAACTTTTATATATGTTTATAAAAGGATTTGGATGATGGGGATCATAGCATTATATATGATTGGTGTCTAACCAATCACATATATTGCTATGATCCCAAAATAAGAAGCTTATGCATTGTGTTATGGAAATCAGAATCAATGGTATTACCACAACACCCAGACCCGAGGCAATATCGAAAATTGTGATTTGTGCATTGACCCGACCGGGAATCGAACCCATAAGGAGCGGCAAACGCCATGAAATCTTGCGTGATTAGCCACTACTCTTCGCTCGTCATTATGTTTTTTGTTCAGAGTTTTTTTAATATTTATCCCCTACGTTACTAGACGTCAAAGATGGACTTGTAATTTGGTGATAGCAGGGCCGTAAAACACCTACTTAATGATTTGACTTGACTTTTGACTTTTCCCCGAAAGGTACAAGTAGGTAGTGGAAGACGTGTTGTCGCCTCATGTCGCCACGACACGTCGTGACAACCTGTCGCTGCAGTCATGATTTCAAACCTGACTGCAAACGGCAACAAATGGCTAAGTACTATTGAACTTACGTCAGCCTGCTACTGATCCGCGGTCGAGTGACACTGGCGTCTGCCGCCCGACGACGCGTCGCTAGCTTCGTGTCGCTAACTCTGAAGGGAATTTCATAGAAATACATAGAAACCAGTAGTTTCGCTGCGACAAGTCGTCTGCTGCGGACTCATTTCGTCCGCTACCAACTTGTATCTTTAGTTACCAAATGACGAAGTAATCTAGATGAATAGTGTCATATCGTGTAAACCATGACATTCCTATTTATATTCGATTTGACGTGTGCATCGTACATAAACTGAATCAAAGAGAATTACTCATGACGGGTCCAAACACGAAATAAAAATATGATTCTCATTGTGATGCAACGCAAAGATTTAAAATGTTAATAGTAAGTCAGCCATTTCCCCCCTACGTCACTAAAAACATGTTTCGAATCTATTGATGTGTCGTCCCCTGCGTTACCTATGTAACGCAGGTTTAGTATACATACATTACACAATAGAAAACCATTACACATTACCTATATAACGCAGGGGAAATAAACTTTAATGTTATATAATAGAAGAAGAGTAGAATTTGTCAACAAATACATGAGTAATTTTTTTTTTCAATTATAACGTAAGAGTTTATTTTTCTACGAGAATAATGAATAATGGTATCAAAAAAGTGTTCATTTGTAGCTCATGTTGTGAGCTGTAAAATAACGTCGTACTTCATCAGAATAGACTCTCAGAAACTTCAAAGACAATCAAATAACTGAGTCACATGAAATTTCAGTTCACTCGCGAAATGTTTAGCGTTACCTATCTCACGAGTTTAATGTCGAAACTTTTTATTATTACTGCCCAACTTCACAAATTGTATTGGATGTGTTCCTCCTTTTATTGGCCCATATAATGTTATTCCGTGATCCGGTCTTACAAGTTTATAACTGGTATTAGAACTGATTGTTTTTAAACTATAAACTATAGCTTTGAATGTGACATTATTTGGGTTGAGTCGACATGGTTTGTGTAGTAACGGCAGTAAAGAAAAATCTAATAGGTAGCAGTGGAGACATAAAGAAATCTTTTGTGAACTAAACATCTCGTCCACCGAAAAGATGGACCGACGACCTTGTAAAGGTGAACGCACATTTATCCGAGCCGAACGCGTCGAACGATTTGGAGACAAGGAGGCCTCGCACACATATCCGCATCGGACGAATTGACCGCATCGGATAAATCGACCGCGTCGTAGAAATCATGAGATAGCGCTGCGCTATAAGTGACATCTAAAGGTGGGGTGAATTATGAAGATTTTATCCGGCAAGTCGTCTGATCTGATGACGTCATCCGATTTTATCTGGGATTTATAAGGTTCTTCCAGATTCGGACGATTCGACGAGGTGTAAGTGTGCGAGGTTTCATGAGATTTCATATAATGAATTCTAAAATTCGTTAAGTAAGTTCGACTCGTTCGGCTTGGATAAGTTTGCGTTCACCTTAAATATCGCAGGATCAAATTGGATGCAGACCCCTTGTGATCGGTCGGTGTGGAAAACCATGGGGGAGGCTTATGTTCAGCAGTGGACGACTTTTGACTGATAATTATGATGATGATACATCTTGTAGAGTGTGAAGTTAGTAGGTCTACATGAAATTTGATAACTTTTGACAATGCCATATTGATATCGTATCGACAATATTTTTTATGAAACATTTTTAGTGGTTTTATTGATCCATTTAGTAAACAATTGTGTTGTGGTCCACCGTTATGTCTGATTTCCATAACACAAGTGCAACTAGCTACTTACTTTGGAATCAGAGCAATGTATGTGATTAGTGTCCAATATTTATTATTATCATTATTTATTGTCTTGGTACTTAATTGTGGTCTATGTTTTATATAGGCATACTCCCGTTACAACATTATATTGGTTTACGAGCCCATAACTGGAATCGTTCTAATAATTGGACAGTACCCCAATATACGAGTAAAATCCAATTAAAAAATATTGGTTTATCTTTCTTAATTGGTGAAATGTCAAATGGCAAAAAACATTTTACTGAACGGTAATAAGATTTCAATTTCAATGTAAGGCGTAAAATATTCATATTTTGTCATAAAATAATATTTTAGAAGATTTGTTTCAGTATTATATTAAATCAAATAGTTATTATTATGACTTTTTTAACACATCTCTTGTCTAGTTAGGTAAACTGTTAATTAATTGTGTGTACGAGTTGAAAAGTAGGTTACGTATTTGTAAATCATTTTCTATTACTTTCACATAATCATTTCATCCACCACGTGAAAAAAACTGAACGAAAAATGTTTGATAAAATTACACAACTATTTAAAAAGATTAAGATGTTAAGTAGTGGTATGTGTATTTCAATAAAGGTTCGGCCGAGACAACGGAATTTCTCCTTTAAGTTCAACTTGGAATAACTTAGCATAATTTAAACTGACAGGATATTTTAATACAGGATGATCACATAGAGAACACAAACATGAGCCATCTTAGGCCGCATTGTCATTTACCATCTGGTGCAACCGTGGCCAAATGTATGGTAATCTACAATTAAAATAATAATAAAAACAATTGAATATAACATGGACAACTGTGCGTCAATCTAAACACAATGGTGTTCTTTGGCGCTATTAAAAGTTATAAGGATTTTTTAAAATTAGGTAGTAGTCTGGCTGGCAACTTTACGTTGAAAATATTAATACGGTAAACACGACGGTATCTTTCGCATTTGTAATAAGGGCTTGTTTGCAACAAAAGTAGGTAACCTGATGTGCTGTCGACTGTACCTATATGTAAATAAAGTATGTGATATTAATACTCTAAATCTATACTAATATTATAAAACTGACGAGTTTGTTTGTATGTGTGTCTGTTTGTTTTTGAACGCGCTAATCTCAGGAATAACTAAACCGATTTGATTATGTTTTGCGTTAGATAGCTTATTTTGATATTTAATTATCAAGGAAGGCTTTTATGGTATAAAACATCACGCTGCGATGGGAGGGGATAAGCAAACTCAAACGCGTGTACGAAGTCGCGGGAGACCGCTATCACTTAAGAAATCAACACCAATATATACTGAATGTCATTAGTCACATTATCAATAAATGGAAAAAATATGCTTAAGGCATATATTCAATGTAGTTATACCTGTATTACATTATATAGAAAGATCACATTTAATAGAATCCTTTATATAGAAGGTAGAAATTTTCTACCTTCTATATAAAGGATTTATCCAACAATTTCATTACCGAAGCAATAATGACATCTCATTAGAGCCGTATCTATCGTGTTTCACCCTGTCTACTGAGTGTATACGATCAAGATTATACCTTACGAGGCGGTCTTTTTGACTACATGTAGGTCAATCCGGGTTTTGTACCCAGGATTAACTGCATTAATTCAGGAATGCTTGTTAACTGATGGTTTATTGAACCGTTATCTGAAGGTATCTATCGGATTGTTTTTTGGATTATAAAGCATGCATTACGCTTTATCTCGAGCAATCAGAAATTACGATGTGGGTTAGAAAAACACTTCTAACCCACATCGTAATTTCTGATTGAGCATCGAATTTTAAAACTATTTTTTATTTCATTTTATTCAATTCTAGATGTGTTGTGATTCTAGGTATCGATTTGATACAAAGCTAGAGATTTAAAATGGCACTACGTGCTTGTGGTGCTTTTATTATTATTTTTTCATACTTACCATTATTTATTTAGGTAGGTCGAGATCTCTGCCACCACACTCTCTGCAACTTTCACAAATATGTGCAATATATTTCACTGAAGTGAAATAAGTGATATAGCTCAGTGGGAGCCGAAGATATGTATCACTCATCAAGTTCATTTAGCTCAGTAGATCTCAGTATCACAATATCACTCACTATTTCATATTCATTCAGCTCGATTGTTAATGTATCGTGTGCGGATTTATTCTTATAACTAAAAGATAATTACTTTTATAAGATTTCGACAGTCTACAATTACGATTATAAAACTGCTGTCTGTCAAAATTGCGACTAGTTCTAAGAACAATAATAAACAATACTCTGAAAATCACCTCAACATTAATCTATAAAACAATACTAAATACTAAGTCTTATTGCTAAGACGTAAAAGAAAATTTCTGCTTGCGCTATCTAAAACATTATTATTATTACTCATGCGAGCCGAGCCGTGCAACTTTCTCGGTCTCGCTCTGTAATTATATCAGTATGCTCTCTGTCACTGAGCTACTGAAGTACTGAACTACTGAGCCGTATTGGGCGCTAGTGAACGAGTGATATGAAGAAACAAGATAATCGAAGTAATTACATTTCATCATTCATTCAGGGACGAGAACTTTCAAACGAGGATTGCCTAAACACAAAAACAGGTGTCACTTTTCAACAAAAAACGACGTGAAAAGCATGCGGTTTTGGCTCTTGGTAAGGCAGTGGTGACCTCTATCACATTAGCTACTAAACAAAATATGTTGAAACTAAACTTAGGCATATTCATAACCTGCGGCTTCAGCCGCGATTATTGTATCCCATTAAATATCGTTATGAATTATAGCCTTTGTGTTATTCCAGTGTAATGAACAATATTATTATCATAAAGTTTCGTCGAAATTCATTCAATAAAATATATCATCCTCACGAACAAACTTTGACATTTATAATATTAGTAGATCATCGCATGAAATTGCCTCCCGGAAGTCTTTTAACATAATAAACAACATAATCCATCAAGTGTATTAAAGCCACCATTTTGCGAGTCACGTCGACAAGATGGCGGATGTCAAACGCTTTGATGTCTGCCGACTGAAATATTAATATGACAACTTGATCATAGAGTCGTGTCTGATATAGATACTTTGTGCTTACGTAGTAAGGTATTAGAATTCTTGAGTGATTAAGGCCCAGTTGTATGATCGATAGTTTACTGATGCTTACGTGTCGTTACCAGCGATTGAATATTTACGATGGTTCGCGTTAAAAGAAATAAGTACCTTTACTTAAGATCAATAAAATACCCATTCTAACATTGATAAAAGTATTTGTTTTTCATAACAACGTACAATTATAAATATTCAAGTGCCGCACTGGTCGTAAATTTTCAAACGAAATTTGACCATTAGTTAAGTTACTATGGATAAAGCAGCCGGACCTAAGTGCTTAATCTATACTAATATTATAATGCTGGCGAGTTTTTTTTATTTGTTACATTTTTAACAATTATTTTATTTATTTATTTATTTGAGTACCACAAGTTTGGAGTTGGTTCATGCATTAAATTGCGAGAATTTTTCACTTCTTCCATACATAATGTTAAAGTACATTTAAGGGTGTGTTTTACTTTCCGATTAATAAAACATTAAGGGCATGTTTCACCGTCGACAAATAAGTAATAACTATTGAACTATTCAAATATGGAACATCATAAACAATGAAGTAATAGGCAAATAACGTTACTGATAACATAATGGAACATTGTTAAACAGCCCGTCAAATAGAACTGTACTAAATAAAATTTCAATCTACACATCATGTGTGGCAATCGCAAACCACAATCTGCTGACAGACGTACTTAGTATTGATCTAGTCTCAAATATAGTCGTAACTTCAGACTAACTTAGATAGATGATAGATGCGGTCTAGATATTACTGCTTCGACGGCAGATTAGGATTTCCTCATTATCGAGTTTAGTCTGATATAAAGATAAGCACACCTCTGGTTTGTGACATTAGTATATTTATGAAATTTTATGTATTTTTGGAAACAAATACATTCATTCACGAAAAAAAAAATATTATACTAAGAATCAGGATAAGCTTCCTATTCCACAATTTAGGCTTCGAAAGGTTGGTAATTATGTCATGGGGAAGGGATAAAAAAATTCAATGGACTACTAGCACGCATTGTTAACTTATAGGTTAATAAATTTAAAGATAACCCTTATGACGTAAGTTAATAGTATTATATTATTATCTTAATATATATAAATCTCGTGTCACAATGTTTGTCCTCAATGGACTCCTAAACCACTTAACCGATTATAATAAAATTCGCACACCATGTGCAGTTTGATCCAACTTGAGAGATAGGATAGTTTAAATCTCAAATTATAGTCGCATTGCGCCCGTGCGACGCCGGGGCGGGTCGCTAGTAGGTATTATAAAATTGATGATTATTTAAAAGTTAATAATGTATGGACTTGCATGATCACTACAAACATTTTAAACCTTTTGAAAAGAGGCATTGACAATAGTGACTGAGTTTGTTGCGCAGCTTCTTCTCAGCACTTGCCCACAATTGTCCCAAAGCTGTGGTAGGGTTTATATTTGGACGTGTAAAAGTGGCTTTTTTGCATAAATAAATGACTTTTATGACTAGTGCTAATCTAAATTGTAATATGTCTCCGATATTTGACTTTTTTAACCAGTACACAGCAGCATACTATGACCGTGCTAGGAATGTCAAACAAAAATTCTTTGTATTGAGAACCATGACACCTTGACCACTATAAATAGGTTGACCGCGAAATTGAAACTTCGCTTGCGGGCCATATGGCGCTGGAAGGGGCGATATTGGATTGCGTGAGAGGTGCGGGGTATGAAATCTTCCGCCCGCGCCGCTAAATTAGGCTGCGCCCTATCTTCATGCAGCGGCGTTGTACACCGTGCCAAGGTACGGCGCTTCTTCTTACAGCTCCCCCCGCGCCCCTTTGCCCCGCAGGTAGAGTCTCAATGAAACATTGTACTTACAGACAGATTCCTCAGCAAACATTACCGTCGCGCCCCATGCACGGAGCGTGTCAGCATTGTCAAATTACGTTCTCGCTCTCTCTCGCTCTCGCTCCAAATAATGGTAAGACAGAACGCTGTCAATCCTTTCAGTGGGTAGGTAGAGCGTATCGTGTTGCTTTTCGTTCCAGACATATTTCTAGCACGGTTATTGAATGGTACTGTGCACGAATAAAACCTTCAAGCAAAAAATAAAGCTGGCTGCTTTCTAAATTTAAACTCATAGGATTAGCATAGCTATCCAACGCGGCAACGCAGTCTAAATTATAGCCTCCTTGCCTCAAGGAAACAGTTTCCTTTTTTGAATTATTAGTTACATGTCAAAACTACCCTAATGTCGAAGGGGTTTTATAAAATTCAAGACTATCTTAATGACGAGAATGTATGGACAGACCATCTTGCACCAAACTGATGTACCTACCTGTTTATTTTGATTTGTATCATTTTTGTGGCAGCTAGTGGTGACTGAGTTTGTTCCGGCGTTTCTTCTCAGCGCTTGCCAAATTGTCTGTGTCTTGTCTCGAAGCGCTAGTTGGGCCCAAAAGATAAGGAGACATGTACTAGCCCCAAATGGGCCATAATTGATTGATATAACACTAATTATTGACGTTCATAAGTGGCATTTTGTGTCCTAAATTGAATAAAATATTTTTGACGTTTTACTTTGAATAGGTACGTGTTAGGTTATTTTTTTATTATTTCATGCATGTCTTATTGTAATTTTTTGGCTAAGGATCATTGAATTGATCTCAAATAATAAAATTATTTGACATTGGCACTCGCAAAGTCTATGTTTAAAAAAAAATTGGGATTATTCAACTTTTGCATCTAAGGAATATGAAGTGTGCTGACTGTTCCACTGGAGCTGTGGCTCTCTTGACATCAAGTTTCACAATACATAGTTCGAAATTTCGCCCCACTTTCATAAGTATCGGGATTTCTTTTAGTTGAGAATTCGATATTTTACGAATAGATATATGGAAGTTGCGAAAATTCTTACGAGAAGTGCTGGAGATAGGTTTCACTTCAAAACTTTAAGTAGGTATGCCATTAACATTTCTGTCAGCGTTATATTATGAGAATAACTAAACATAACGTTTAAACACGAAATACTAATACTCGTACGGGTAAATGCTACTCACAGCTCGACACTTCGGCTTTGTTGCAACAGCCTTGGTCACGGGACCCGTTACGTTTTCTCATTGAAATGCACCGCGAAAGTTTTAAATCTTATAATAAAACATTGGCTTGGATTCACAATTAAAACTTTAAGTTAGTAAGAGAACGTGTCAAATTTATTTACTCTCAACCATTCGACTTTAGAATGGCCTCCCAAAGACAGTACTAGCATCCACCTTCAAATTCTCTTTCAAGAAGGCCCTCCGGGCACTTTACAAGGAAGAGATATCGAACTTGTCTCACTGGCCTCTTTTTTTTCTCTTATGTGTACCATTAGTATTATTATTATGTGTATATTTATTCTTCCATAATTATGTATTAATGCATTATTCTTCCATAATTATGTATTGTCTACGGGTCTGAGTGTTGTGGTACCAACATTCAATTTGATTACCATAACATAAGTGCATTAGCTACTTACTTTGGGATCAGAGCAATGTATGTGATTGGTGGCCAATATTTATTTTTAAGTGTCCATATTAGTCTACATATATTTTACTGCGTAAAAAAACGCAAACAACTAACACAATGCCTTAACTCCTTCACAACGTTTTTGTTGATTTTAGTTCGAAAAAGGAAAATCTTAAAAGCATTGAGGAAATGATTGGCCATTTTCTTTCAGGGAATGAAGTAATGCCACAGATTAATAGTTCAAATCTCATTATCTACACCACACAAAGGAAAACTTGTAGGGAAACAATACTTTTTGTTAAACAAAGCTATACATTTAACAACGAATGAAAGAAACTTCGTACATTGGAGCAACATTTAATAGATGCTGTACCGTTGTACATGTTTTATGTGTAATAAATTGAGTACCTTAATATATTTAGTATTCATCGGATCCACATTAACATTTTCATCACATTATCTTTGTTTTTCCATGCTTTCATCCAAAGATTGCTGGTTCGTTTGCTGTAAACACGAACATAAGAGTTAATCATAGATTCTATCTACCATAACGCAGTTCGTATTTTCTCCCTAAAAAGTCGTACTGTAGACATTAAACTATAGGCATTACCTGCCTTTCTACTCTTCTTATTACTATTACTCTGTATTTTTGGATTATTGATGTTTTCTAATCCTTTTTGAACAATATTTATTGTGAATCTAAAAATGTCAAACTTTCAAAGCTCTGTTATTCTACTTTTCTGTACATAATACTGTAAAAATAGCTGTTTTTTACCTTTGTTTGCAATTTTCCTTTAATTTGCATTGGGTGATGATTCATTTTCCTGTTTATTTATATATATTGCTTGATTTCTGAAATATTTTTATCTTTATTGACATGGTTGTTATGACAATATCTTTCAAAGTCTGACAACTTCTATCAAAGTTTATTACTTTTTCGGGTTTAATCCTCTGTAAACCACCAGTATTCATGTTCTATTTTTGAACCTACCTCGATCTAAATTTGAACGGCCCCGGCCCCCTATATAAGCATTAATTTTTTTCATTCATTTCATTCGATTCCGAGTTCTAAGCTCGAACAGTTCTATTATACTCCAATAAATAAATACTCTACTTCTCCCCTCAAGAAGTCTTGAAGAACCGCCGGTGACTACTGAAACATCTCCTCACGCTAGGGGAGGGACCGGACACCGGAGGAATATCCAAGCACATTGACTGCAGTAACACCTCCTCGCTCTAGGGGAGGGACCTGTCTCCTTCTCGGAAGAGGATCCGAGACCAAGTACTTCTGGCACTCCAACTGATCATAACATTTTCTATATAGTGCCCGTTACCCTCATTACTGCACATCGGCGTCTCTGCTCTTCACGGCGCCTGTCACCGCTGCACATCGGCGTCACTGCTCTTCACGGCGCCTGTCACCGCTGCACATCGGCGTCACTGCTCTTCACAACGCCTGTCACCGCTGCACATCGGCGTCGCTGCTACCTCCGCTGTGTCGGCCCTGCACTCCGACGCCGCCCTTTGCTGCCCCAGGACAATACTTATTGAAGATTTGAAGATACTTACTCACGCCCACTGCACTTTACTTACATTCATACAGACATCACCTCATCTCATTTTTCGGTACTGTATTATTTTTGTTGTAATATAAATTCTATTCCCTCTTCTACCTCTTTCTTTTACCTTCTTCTACTTCTCCACATTTGTCGCTTCACGACAATGCTTATTTTGTTACAGTCCAATGACCCCACCCTCTCAACTTAACGGTTGTACAGAATATGAGAAAAAATCTCTGCAGTAGTATTTTTAACGAATTTAGAAGAATTACTATGAAAGCTTTAAGAATTGCAATTGTAGAAATGTAGTCGCTTTTTATCGAAACGCTCCAATGAAGTCGGTAAAAAGGGTGTCAATTATTTCCATACTAGTTTTCACAATACACTTCAACTAGTTGTAACACGAAACGACTTAGGTACTCCTAGAATCTGAGAAAACTGGAAACAAAAGCTTATCACTTCTGTTATAAGAACAAAATCTCCCATTAGAGCTAAGTAGTTTCAGTATGTATGTTTGTTTTAAACAACTTTAATGTCGAGTTGGAATCTAATCGCGACGTGAGTTTCAGTTTCTTTGTGATCATAATTCTGAAAGAGGAAACAAGAGAAGATTTTTGAACGATGCATGACGATGACTTGAGATCGAACCCAAAACTTTAGAGATAGCAATGCCTAGAAAACACGGAGAGTACCTGTAGGACTTAATCTATTGTCGAGAAGTAGCTCCATTTAAATTTGGAGTTAGATATAATAGTGATTCTTGTATCAAAATATTCGTTACTAGCAATTTGAAGAACTTCGGGTTGCCCCAGCGGCGCCGTCCCGTCTCGGCCCTGTTTCATAGCTATTACCCTGTTTCTAACCTAGACAAATCTAACCTAGTAAAAATCATGAAATCGGCCTATATTCACGAGTTGTAAGTCGTGTAAATAGCACGACTTTTTTATGTAAAGATTCATAATTTATTTACTGCCAACAAGTACAATGTTTTTAGTTATAAAACTAATAGCACAGTACCCTGTTAGGGTGCAGCAATAATAATGTAAATGCTATAGCTAAAACTTAAGAATAATGTCATCAAAGAATAAATTTACACTGTAGTAACATTTTTCTATTACTAGGCTTTTTAGTTTATTTTTGAAGGCATGCAATTTATTCATTTTTTTTTTAATTTTTAGTCTATTGTAAACTGGAATGCATATACAGGGTGAAATTTTAATCAGTGACCAAATTTCGTGTGAAGACTCCTCTGATGAATATGAACAACTTTTACTATGGGAGCAATAGTGAAATCGAGAAAAAAAATCAGCTATTCCATACAAAAGCTCAATTGGCGCGCCGTCAAAATGTATGGAACAGCCGATTTTTTTTCCTCGATTTCACTATTGCTCCCTTATTAAAAGTTGTTCATATTCATCAATGGAGTCCACACTTAAAATTTGGTCACTGATTAAAATTTCAACCTGTATATTGTGTGCTGTTCCTTTACATTTCGATTCTTTGTTCGGTAAGTAAAAGTTGATTTGATTTGTAGACCTCTATAAAAGTTGTATCACATGGTTACTCTGAATGTACACAACTTCTTACACCCTGTATAATGTCACTTATCATAATACTTCCATGAATCTAAGGTGGCCGCTCACAGATACTATTCGGCACCGTCTTAGCGTCGATCATGTTCATCAGATTTGGTTAACTGAGACGTCAAGGGTCTTATTTTGAGTGTCATGTAGGAACGACGTGCAGTGAGTAAGTTATATAAGTCACACTATAGTTAAAACGCTCAGGGAATGCTCATTAGAAGTTTTTGGTTAAAGAAAATTGACAAAGTCTGGAAGTTTGACACATTGGCATTATTTTCATTATTTTCTGTCAAAATTGGAAAGGTCAAACATGCATTTTCTTGTATTCTTCTTGTATATAGAGTAGCTTTTTTATTAAAAAGATATAGGAAGTGCGTTAGTGTAGTTGTTGACATTCAGCTAAATATTTTGTTTGTTCAAAAATTGCATTAATTTTAATTTGTTATGATAGGGAAAAACATTGTTATATGCAAAGAGTTGTTAAGACTGAATATCTACCTAATAGAAAATATATATAATAATATGTCTCAATTTAGAAAGCATTTTTATTAAGCGTTTTAATTGTAGCGGAATAGGTTAGGTTAGTTTAGTTTACTTCAAAATCAAAATAAGTATTTTTGAAAGCGAGTAGTTAATTGAAAATGCAAACACAATCTTTTTGCGCTGTAAAAGCACTAGACTACACGAACATGGTAATTTTAGGTGAAAATGGCGTCTTATTAAAGCTGACATATTTTATGGCTTATATTATTACTTATATTTTTTACAGCTGGCTGAATAAAAGACACTTTGTGGGCATATTATTATTAAGTTTCATTTTCATTTAACTGTAGGGAAAAAACTTATTTTAAGAGCTCATTTTGTACTTATTCCAACAAAATTTATGAACCGGTTCTAAAGAATTTTGTGACGGCGATATACGTTTCCTTCGTAAAAGCACCATTATAGCGAAACTTGAAAAAAGGAAGGCTCAACACTGAAGCAAACAAAAACCAAGTTTTTTCACACTGCTATCCGACAATGTTTCTTCTGATTAATAACGTGATCACTTACCATTGTTACTGACAATTGAGGTTATTAAAATAAGCCCACTTAGTTTTCAAACTCCCACACTAAACAGTGTCAAATCTCAGTGTGCGTTTATCATATCTATAAAGTATGTTTGGCGGCCTGTTTGTAACGTAACACCGCTGCGATTAGCTCTGCCAGTTAACAAGTTACCAGTTAAGTACAGTCGGATGCGTAAATATACAATGTGTCGTTTGTTATTGAGCAATCCGAATAGAAGGTGAAATAAGACCTAAAATAAAGCAACAAAAAAGTAAAATGAATTCTTTTTTTTACATATTTTAGCTTGTAATAAACAATGAAATTTTAATTTTGTACTGGAATGCTACTTGCAAAAAATATGATTTCTCTAGAAATCGTTGGTCAATTTCTAAAACATAAAAATGACGATCAAATAATAGCTAATTCGCAAAAACGTAACATCATACAAACAATCCTGTACTAATTAGTGTAATTTAAAAAGTAAATTTATACGTAATCATAACAAATTATAAAATGTTCTAGTATTGTGGGTGTTATTTTGTGAAATTCAGCAATAGTTGAAAAAAAAAACAGAAATAATCATTTGTCATACAAAAAACTAAGTTTAAGTCGTAATTAATAGCTATATAACAAATTTAAAAAAAATCGTTGTCAGCTCTAACCGGTTTGCACTATAACCAGGTAGAAGAGACACACTGTACAAAATCTTGTTTGATTTTTAAACATGGTATAAGGGGTAATTGAGTTTAAAGTAAATGCAGAAGTAGCTCTGAATTTATTTTTTTAAACTTTAATTGTTACCAACTACAAAATAGGTACGAGACTGTTGCAAGCGCCATGATACCAGAATAACTGAAAAACTTTTGGGTGGCTTTAATTAGTAGACATTAAATGTCTAACTATCGGTCTATCCTCATTCAGCTTTTCCTTAATAGCTATGTTCTCTGCCTAAATCGATTTTAGTAAAAGGTCCTTCGCCTAAGTAGAGCATCTTTGCAGGCAATCAGTGACAAATATACGTATACACAACATGATGTTTCAAATAAGATTTTAAGCTTTGTTGCATTTTTAAACGAAACATCACAAAAAAACATATTCACCAACAAGTGAAAGTTGCATAAAATCCCGTAGTTTTTGTGAAGTTACGTGATGTTTCAGTTCATCAATGACTTTTAAATTTATACATTAAACAAAATCGCACATATTCGTAGCTAACTGTACAGGGTTTAACTGATATTTATGTGACTTTAATGTTCCAGTCGTTATTAACTAAGTTAGCCGAACTTCATATTTCGATAGTTTGTTTTCTTTATTGGAAATCCACACGAACGTTGGTCGTTTTAAATGGGAAAAAACTATTAAGAAATATTGTGATATACATACCTACTCGTCTGGTGTAGTGGTCGAGAAATCACCTACTACGCAGCAGGTTGCGGGTTTGATCCCCGCACAATACAAACATTTGTGTGCATGAACATGTCTGTTTGTATTGGTCTGGGTGTTTTCTATATATATGATGTATGTATTTACAAACAAAAAGTATTTAAGTATTATATCCGTTGTCTGGCACCCATAACACAAGCTTTGAGTAGCTTACTTTGGGACTAGACGGCGATATGTGGGAATGTCCAAAGGATATTTATTTATCATCATCATTATCAGCTAAAGGACGTCCACTGCTGAACAAAAGCCTCCCCCACAGCTTTCCACAGCGGCCGAACACAAGCGGTCTGCATCCAGTATGATCCTGCGATATTTGCAAGGTCGTCTGTCCATCTTGTAGGTAGACGTCTCACACCGCGTCTTTGATCGAAGGGTCTCCAATCTAGAACTTTTCTGCCCCAACGGCCAGTAGTTCTTCGCGCTATGTGCCATTAAGTCGTGCGTTATCATCGATACATAAGCGCGACTGCATCGATGATAACGCGGGTTAGTATCGATGCAGTCGCCAATATACAGGGTTTAACAAAATCAACTGCATTCCTTCTCGGTGGAGATTCTGTTGCTAAAATACAACAACTTTTTGTATGTGACCAATATCGAAATCCCAAGTTGTTTTTTTAACTTCTCCATACAAACTAGAATCAGCTCAGCGACACTCTAGTATGAGAAAGTTTTTTTTTGTGATTGCGATTTTGGTCTCATACAAAAAGTTGTTGTATTTGAGGGTCACAATATTGGCCTCTAGAAGGAATACAGTTAATTTTGTTATACCCTATACAGGGTGTTGTTTTGGTCAGCGACGAGCTACTCAGGGGTGGCTGTACAAACGATACTAATGCCAAAATTTTTTTTTTTACGCGGTATAGAAACCGAGTTAAAATTACCAACACCAGGTAGCCTCTTCGTAGCTTACTAGCTACGGCGTAGTATTACGTAGATAAGCGCTAGCTACGCGCCAGGGTGCGAGTTTTCCCATTAGTTTTGTAATTTTTTTGAATGTTATGATGAGGTTTTCTTGTATAAAACTTGCTCAGAATTTAACGCAAACATTTCTTTTTAGAATAAGCCTAACTCATATTATCATCCCTGAGTTGGATGTCACTGACCAAAACAACACCCTGTATAGCACATAATTTGTGAATGTCCAGCTTCTGCATCGCGACTGTATCGATGCAGTGTGCAAAGGGTCTAATATACTCGTAATGTATTATTTTTTCAACTTAACTGTTTATCTATCTTAGATTAGCTTATCTAAAAGGAGCAAATTTTACCACTTTTATTCTACCAATTTTATTATTTTCATTAAAAAGATAAAGTGAACTTAAGCTTTACACAAACCCATTTTTTTAAAAGAAGATAGTACCAGGTGTAAACCAAGACAAAATCATCTGACCAATAAGAAAAGTATACCTCCATTGTTAAATGGTTTCTTGCATAAAATTATTATCCCTTTGGAATAGTCACTAGCAGCAAACTGTGTGATAAAAAGAGATGGGTAGCAGAACCATTTTTGGCAGATGTCAAACAGTTCGGAGGCTTATGAAAGCTTGCTGAAAATTTCTCTCATTTGAGTTTTTGAAAATTTATGTGAAATTGTTTATAATTTGAAGAAATATTTCTGTTGAAACATGGTGACTTGATCGGTGATTGATTGTTGTTCATTACAGCGGAATAACCCAACAAATAATCATTCAACAGGTAAATTAGTCCAAAGCGAAGCCTCTTAATATACGACTTATATTTACCAATGCGCTTCAAATTTAAAGCACGCAGTTTGATTATTCTATTCTACAAACGTTAATTTACGTAAAAAGTAAAGACAGAATAACACAGGGAATGTATATATGAATATTTTATATAATGAAATAATATTTAGTTTTACACTAGAGCTGCATGTTCAATATTTTGTGACGGCTGTTTATCACGCAGTCAACTAATATGTTTATCTTAGGAACATTGTTATTAATCACCTGATCGAAAGGTTATCTCATTTAAAGCTCTTAATGTTACTTACTTATGTTAGTTACTGACATCTTAAATCGGTTTCGTTTGACAGCTTTTACTTGTCCTTCTATTCCGATAGGAATATTAATTTTATGGTTTCTTGAGACATTGTTTTTAAATTGGTCGGTTAACATTTTAGTACGATCCTAAACTTGGGCGTGTATTGCGATGTAATTTTGATAGATAAACGGCTCATTCAATTTACTGTCGAATTAGCAATTCGTATTGCGATTTCGCATGATATTTATAATACTATAATAATAAAAAAACATAAATATTAATGTTCGTACCATTGTAGTATTATTATATTGACAATATTCGTTTAGTTAGACTGAGTCGGAATTGAGCTACCTAGAAATTTAACGGCTAAAGTTGGAACGCAATACGCCTTCTGGTATAAGTACGAGGCTTTGTATTTGTAGTAATAAGGGGGAAAATGTCGAAATTCCAGAACCAAACCTATCCTTTCAACAACTAACGCTAAAATATTTTTGTTCACAGCTTGGACACGAGGGAAGGCAGACCATCACACTGGTCGGACCCCTCGACCTTGGGAGTGAGAGCCACGTTCCGGAGTGACACCATACCTGCTGTGCTAGTCCTCACGAAGTTACGGTCAGTATATTATGTTTATTTTAACTGCCTGCAAAGTCTATTAGAATAAAAAATAATAACACAAGTGTTTTCAAGCACAAAAAAAATACAAACACAGATATGCATGTAAATACATGATGTGGACGTATATTTCTCGTCTCGCGTGTCGAAAAATTGGCGTAAACGGTGTTGACAGGATTTATATTTCTCTTAGAGCTGATTTTACTAACGTGTGATAAGACTTATCCGACGAAATAAGTATAAAATGACCGATATTAAGATGACATTTACATATATGATTGCTGACAAATAGGTAACGTTTTCAAATTACCGTATTTTGCTTTATTGGAAATCAGGCCTAAGAGTCGATTTTACCAACATAAGATAAGGAATATTCATCGTACATGATACAAAACGCTTAATTTGAAAACGTAACCTATTTGATAGCAATCATTTATGAAAATTGGATTTCAAAATCTGACGTTTTATATTCATTCGATCGGATAAGTCCTATCTAACTTTTGTGAAAGCGACTCTTAGTAAAGAAAAGTTAACCTGTGAACATCCCACTGTTGGGCAAAGCCCTTACCTCAAGTCGCATACTTAGTACGAGCAAACCTCCAACTCGCGGGCTCAGTGCGGATTGGCGGCGGGGTCGAACTTTTCTGTCAGTTTTTATCAAGCCTCGTAGGGCCTTTGACTAGGGCTTAACGACTAATTTCGACCGATATTTACCGGGAATTCCGAAGCACGGAGATGCTCGTGATATACGTCACTTATATGATAGGAATAATCACCCATCCAAACACGATCGCGCCGTAATTTTCTTAACTTAGGCAACACAACCAAAGCGCTGCCATCACTGCCGTACGAGCACCTTCATACAATAAAAAAGTGTTAATAAAAAATATATGAAACATGAAATATACGAGTGTAGAAAACATGTTTGTTTGTAGAATGAAATATATCTAATCCGCAACATCAATTTTTAACCAACGCATTTTATAAATAAATAAACAAACCATCTCAATATAAATAGTCTTCAACACCTTTTAAATAATGCGAATAAATTATTGTGGGATAATAGGTGGGATGTGCCTGTAATGTATCGATTTTGATCAAAAGCCCTTGGATCGCTAATTTTGGTATAAATAATTCATAACCGTAGGTAATTTTCTTCAACGTGTGTGGTACAAGATAATTAAGGTAATGTTATTTTAAAGAGACACGTTTCATTTTATTATTAAATAATTTGCTTTTTATGATGTTTTGTGACGAATTTTATAACGGTGTAGGTAGAGTATGTTCGTTTGTTTGAATCCGCCAATCTTAGGAACTACCGGATCGATTTGAAAAAATACTTTTACTTTTGTGTTGGATAGCTTATTCATCAAGGAAGGCTTTAGGCTATAAAACATCACGCTGCTACGGGAGGGGAACGAGCAAAGACAATTCGCGCGGACGAAGCCCCGGGCGACCGTTAGTGTACTTGGTTTAGGTAAAGCAACAAACTTTACTCAGGTTGGTATTAGAAATTCGAAGCACTCAGAGAAAATTTATTTTTAAAACAGCAAGATAACGTTTGAATGGTTAGGTAATTTTAGTACATATATATTATTCCAAGAAAGAAAAATAAGGAAAGTTTTTAATTACACCTTTTTATTGCCTTTATAAGTACTTATCAAACTTGTTTTTAATTTATTCCTTCGTATTTTTTTATTTATTTCTGACATCATTAAAACACCTGACAAAACTTACTTACCGCGTCGATTCTTAGAAGTCAGTACTCATGAAACTCTCAAAAAACTTTTAATAGACCAGCCCTTATAATTCCTACATAAATATAATTATTTGAACGCACGAGTGTTGTTTGGGCTTATAACGAGTTCTTTTACCAACAAAGAATATTCGAAAACTTTTATTATTTTCGTATAATATTAACTCTTACGCCGTAAGCGTGTTTACGCATTCGTATGGTGAACGCCTGAAAAGGATAAAATAAATAAAAATATTAATTGACCACTATAATAAAATGAAGTGAATTGACATAATTTATTTGCCAAAAACATTTCTCTACGGGATCGAATCGGGAGGAGATACGTAGAAGAACTAAGGTAACAAACATAGCCTTGAGAATAAGTAAGCTCAAGTGGCAATGGGCAGGGCACATAGCGTGAAAAACTGTTGGCCGTTGGGGCAGATAAGTTCTAGATTGGAGACCCTTCGACCAAAGACGCAGCGTGGGACGTCCACCGACAAGATGGACAGACGACCTTGTAAAGATCGCAGGATCAAACTTGATGCAAACCGCTAGTATTAAGTTGCTGTGAAAAAATGTGGGGGAGGCCTATGTTCAGCAGTGGACGTTCTTTGGCTGATAATGATGATGATGATTTGCCAAAAATCATATGCAGGTGGTGTTAATAACATAACTAATTTAAGAATCATGTTTTACCTTTATATATGGCATGCAAATATTATTAATAGTGTAAATGATTTTATTTATTTTTATTATTATTTAAACTTTATTGCACTGTAAAATGTACAATTGGCGGACTTAATGCCTAATGGCATTCTCTACCAGTCAACCACCTGGTAATGCAGAGAGTTTAATTAGTGGCGGAATATTAATAATAAGTGAGAGGAGTGGTACAAAAAAAGAAGTAAAATGCACTAACATAAACATACATAGAATACATATACTCAATAAATACAAAAATATGAATGATAAAAGTGATGATATTGATGACATCCAAAAAACACAAATAAAAGAAAATATAAAATTTATGTCAATTAAATTTATTTAAATTAAATTTATGCTAATTAAAGATTTATGTCAATTTTTAAAATTCTAATAATTATTTTAAACTGTCACCAACTATATAGAAGTTTCTATCACTCAGCCATTTTACAAACTTTGTTTTAAATGGTACAGTTGGAAGGTATTTAATGACATGAATAGAAAAAATCATAAATTATTAAAGGCTTCATTAAAAAAGAAGCACCCATAAAATCTCGATAAATCGGTGTGGTGAGTATTTAAGTGGTGTATGTCACTCCAGGATCATCAGCCATATTAGGATACAACATCACATTTGACTCGAAAGGCTAGCTATATTAGACCTGGAAATGGAATATGTCAATACAGGGTGTTGTTTTGGTCAGCGACGAGCGACTCAGACTACAAACGATATTGATACCAAAATAATAAAATATTTTTTTTTGAAATCGAAAAAACCCACAAATACATTTTTTTATGCAGTACAGCAATCGAGTTAAAACAACCAACACCAGGTAGCCTCTTCGTAGCTTACTAGCTACGGTGTACGCGCTAGGGTGCGAGTTTTTCCATTAGTTTTGTAATTTTTTGAATGTTGTGAAGAGGTTTTCTTGTATAAAACTTGCTCAGAATTTGAAGTTTTTTTTTTAGAATAAGCATAACTCATATTATCATCCCTGAGTTGGATGCCACTGACCAAAACAACGCCCTGAATAACATACCGCATTCAAATGTCACATTCTGCATGTTAATACAGCGGTGGGCTAACGGCGTTATAATCTCTCTGAGGGCTGATTTTACCAACGTCAGATATGACTTATCCGACTGAATAAGTAGAACACGGGCGATTTTAAAATTGCATTTACATAAATGATTGCTGACAATTAGGTGACGTTTTCAACTATGGAGTATTGTATGGTATTCGACGAATATTCCTTATCTGAAGTTACAAAAATCAAGCTTAAACTCATACTACCTCCTTGACAACCTCCGTGTCGAGTGGCTAGCACGCTGGTTTCAAGTGTCGCCATCTCGTGAGGTTCCAGGTTCGATTCCCGGTCGACTCAATGTAGAAAACGAATTTTCTATATTGTCTCGGGTCTGGGTGTTGTGGTACCACCGTTGTGTCTAATTTCCATAACACAAGTGCATTGGCTACTTACTTTGGGATCAGAGCAATGTATGTGATTGGTGTCCAATATAAAACGTTTAAAAAAAAGAAAAAAAAATATTTTATACTAGGATTGAGTACGATGGAAAAGATGTCGAAATGTTTAATAGATGGATGTGGAATAGGACCCCAACTTTAGAATATCAATCGATTCAACACTTGCGCTTAGCGGGCGTCAAAGAGCCTTTGTCTTGCTTTAGGGATCTGTAGTGGAATATTAATTGAAACCCTACTAACTCGTTATTTACTGGAAGCCGTAATCGTAAACAGAACTTTATTTAATGGACTTCATTTCGTTTTAGAAACGGTAGTTTAAAACTTTAAAAATGACTATGGGGCGAAAGATAGACATAGTAATGCAACGTTTGGCCTGTTTTAATACGAGCATTTTTTTATCAATGATTCTGCAAAGAAAACATAGTAATCTTGACCTGAGCGCGTATTGCGATGCAGTTTTGATAGGTAAGCGGCTCAGCTTTACTGTCAAAATTGTAATTCGTATTGCGATTTCGTATGATATTTATAATAAAACAACATAAATATTAATATTCGTATCGTTGTAGTATTACAGTAAAGGACAATGTCAAATTCTATGACATGTGTTTGTAATACATTGCTGGTTTGATGTTTTTTTTTTTCGATGATATCAATAATTTTATTTTTTCATCATGATAAATTACAAGAAGTTTGAATTGATTACTGGTTACATAAAGAGCTTTAGATGTTTAAAGTTTTTGCTTCTATTCTACCCTGTATATGTATAAAAAGCAAACTTATATACAATTAATATTTAATTTAATACATAATTTAAATACAACCATTACATACCATCAAAACATCCTCTCGAATTCCTCTTAAAGTGTGTCTCTCTGTGTCTTAAAGCAGTTTCGTATAAGAGTTTCATGCATGTAAATAGCACAGATAATATTTAATTATCAAGCAAATTACGTATAAATATCATAGTTTACTTATTCTACAGAACCCAGCTGAAACTCTGAACCCTACTTAACGTCTCTTTTTGTTCTAACCTAGCCTCTTTTGAATCGAACTGGGTCATGTAACACGATACTTTCGAAACCTTTGAAGAACCGAATAGAAATATATTAAACCCTTTTGGTTATACCAATCTACCCAACGATTTGTGTGGGAGATTTGTAAGATCTATTGATTTGGTTTTAAATGGTTAAGAAATCAGATGTGGGGTTACTTATGTCTTCAAGTAGACCATCTGTTTTCTAATTTAATTTTGGTTTTTACAGTGTTTTTGTCACTTTACGCAGTTTATATTGTTAAGTTAACAATATAAACTGCACTTGTAAAAAGCAACTTTGGCTGTGACAGACGAGGTATCGAACCCCGTGTCTTACGATATCCAAGCGTATGCCTATACCACTGTGACACGAGGATTGTATATATAAGAAGATAAATAAAATTACATGGCTCTATACAGCCTAATGTTAAAGGATACAAGCTAATTTATTCCTTTGCCCGCTTCCAATTCTCTTATAGACTTATTATTATTGTTTCATTTTTTTAGGCCTGAAGACAGCGGCCAGTACCGATGCAGAGTAGATTTCATGAAATCTCCGACCAAGAACACGAGGCTGAATTTGACAGTTTTAAGTAAGTATTTTGTTAAAGCTGGCTGGTTCCTAGCTCAAAGGATTAGCATAGCTGTCCAACGCGGCAACGCAGCCAGCATCATAGCCTCCTTGCCGCAAGGAAATGATTTCGTTTTTATATAGATAGATTTTAAGTTATTTTTTTATGTTGCATGTCTTAGTTTTATTTTTTCTTGTTTGTTGTAAATAAACTGCTTAGAAAGTAAGTATTTCGATTTGCATAAACTGATAAATCACAACTGGATAACGGCTTCGAATTTTGATAGATAGACTTGTGAAGCATCAAGTAAATATTTCATGTAATAAAAATAAAAGGATATCACCAAAAACATAAATCTAAAGTATTTAATTCTATGAACTTATCGTAGTAGATAAATGATTATTTTGAAGTTCAATTACCTCTTTGCTTTTGTCATTTTTTATAAATTCTCGTTTTGGCCTTAACTCGAATCTGATCTGAAGGACAAAATGTTTCTTTTATCGCTTCAAACGTTAACATCAAATCCTCGAAATCGTATAGTAACGTCGTGTCTAAACTTTAAAAAAAAAGTCTAAAGTCATTTATTTATGAAAATAGGCCTCTGTGGAGGCCACTTTTGCACGTCCCAATATAGACCCCCCTACCACAGCTTCTGGACAATTGTAGGCTAGTGCTGAGAAGAAGCTGTGCAACAAACTCAGTCACTATTGTCAATGCCTCTTTTCACAATGTTTGTAGTGATCATGAAAGTCATGAGATATCTATTCAATCCTTTGCAATCTAAAAATAATGTTTATTTTATTTTACTAGGCTCGAAAAGATAGTGTCAGATTTATTCTCATTTCTAGGTTTTACGACTGAAAAAGATTTCATAAGCCATCAGAAATAGCGATAAAACCAACTAACTCGGGCAATCACGAATTCTTTGAAGAAAATAACTTTTAGCGCCCTTATGGAATCAGTTATTTCACGGTGTGGCTTCCATACATATTTTGTCTTGTATCGTTATTATTTTACCGTCTTACTCAAAAAAGATATTTCGTGTATTCTATTGCTTCTTCCACTGTAGGAGCTACTGTCAAACTGAATTGAAAAAACTTCACGTTCACTTCATACTCCTCTTACTTGTAAGTTAGTCTTAAATTTTTTTTTTCATTTAAATAGCCATTCATTTGGCCACAAAAGTCATTTTGTAGATTGGGACGGATAAACATCAGTACCGTTACCATGTGTTTACTCGCTAGCGACGACGTCACTGTTTGTATGGAAAATTTTAGTCTGTCAGTGACTGCTAGAGGCACTATGCAATTATCCATAGACTTTTTTACTTAGTCGCAAGCGAGTAAAACTGTTGTAAACTCATGGTAACAGTACTGACTAATAACCAATGAGTACTACGTATGAGAAGCAAAATATGGTTTGCAAATATGACGATAAGATCGTAAAGTTTTCTTTGAAATTTGAATTTCGAATTATGAATCTGTACTATGAGTTGATGTCTGTGTCATCAATTCATGCAAAACAAAATTTTTTCGTGGAGTCACTTCCATACGCCTGTAATAGTAGTTCATTATTTATTCTATCTATTCTTAAAAGGCTCAAATAGGTTCGGCAAAGTAGGTTCAGATAAATCTTAAACGAATAGCTAGTGTACGCGATGTGGGGGATTTTAGAGGATAAATATAAACTTTCGGTAATATTTATGAGAAATTGATGTAATTCGTATGAAGTAAAAGAAACAACTGCGTAAATAGTAAAAACGTCAAAAAAGAAAAGGAAACTGATACATAAAAAAAAAAATATAAAAACAGAAAAGAGTTCGGTTTGCCACATTCTCCCCCCTCGTATGAGAATACGTAGTTTGTAGGCATGTGGTAAACCGAAATGCCTATCTTTAACAGTAGCTAGACAATAACAGCTATTTTCTTAACCGGCCTACGTAAAATTCCCCCCTTTGTCGCAACGTCGACGACTCGGGTAACACCATCTCGTCCCGGGTGGACCTGGGTTATTCGTCCCTTCGGCCATACCCCTCGTGGTAGGTGTTCATCTACTATAACAACTATGTCGCCAACGCTTATGTTGCTGGGTTTTTTAGGGGATGGTGATCTGGCATGCATCATTGGTAAAACTTCTCGCACCCAACGTGCCCAAAAATGATCTGCGAGGCGGGAAGCTTTCTTCCACTCTGACCTGCCCACCAGGACGGAATCTGTCAAAGCCGGTGCAGGTGAAGAGATGTGTGAAGATTGGCCGATGAGAAAATGAAAAGGCGTGAGGGTTTCGTGATCATCCGAGTCTACAGAAACATGAGATAAAGGCCGAGAGTTAATAATTGCTTCAGCTTCTAAGAGGAGAGTAGAAAAAGTTTCTTCTTTTGGCGCTTTCTGGTGGAGCGTGGCTCTTAGCGCTGTCTTCGTCGAGCGCACCAGGCGCTCCCAACAGCCTCCAAAAAATGATGCGGCAGGAGGCAAAAACTTCCAAGTTATACCACGTGTAGCTGCAAACTCTTCAATGGCACTTCCAAAAAACTGTTTCAACTCCTTGTTGGCGCCAACAAATGCAGTGCCATTGTCCGAAATGATAATGGTGGGGGTGCCTCTTCGAGCAATGAAACGCCGGAGGCTTATGATTGCGGAGTCAGCGGAAAGGCTATTAACGACCTCTAGGTGAATCGCTCTGACTGTCAGGCAAGTGTAAAAAGCGACATTTATCGTTTTTCTCTTCGGCGGCCGATAGCGACTTCTAGAGGGCCAAAATAGTCCAAACCAACATTCGTGAATGGCCTTTTATGGTGATCCAGTCTTTCAATTGGCAAGTCGGGGGTAGGTGGTGATAATGGAAGGGTTTTTTTTACTCGACAGAATTGACAACTTCTGGCGATTGCTCTGACGGTTGCAGTTGGTCTCAAACGTAAAATCCAATATCTCTGGCGAATTTCATTGACCACTGTTTCGTTGTTCGCGTGCGCCATCAGTTTATGATAATGATGAATCAGAAGACGTGTGATTGAATGACGTCCGTCGAGTATCACCGGATTCTTTGCATCCACGTTGATGTTTGGAGCTGCACAAATACGGCCTGCCAGTCTCAATATGTTATCTTCTCCAAGCGTTGGCGAAAGCTTAAGAAGTGGGCTGTGCTTGGGAAGAGCCTGAGATGCCAGAATACAACGTAATTCTTCGTCAAAGCTTTCTAGTTGACATCGTTTCAGTATCTGTTGTTCGGCAGTTTTAACAAACTCGGCGGAAAGTGCAGGTAGTGTCGACAGTTGCGCCCCCAATCTACGATGATGAGATGAGTTACATACAGATGAGTCGTTTGATGAAGTAGAAAAAACGGTACTTCGGGGTTTAGAATTTTGACCATGAGTTTCTAAAAGTTTCTTAAACAGTGTCGCGGCTTGGTGTGCTCGCGCGGTTGCCCTTACAAGACGCGTCCAGATGCTAAACCGATCTGGGTCTGCCGTTATTGGTGTCGGCAAGAGCTTACGCGTAGTGGTGAATCCCACTAATTCACACAAGTTAGCTGTCTTCAGCTCTGTGAGAACTGGTGCGATTACATGTGATGGTTCGATTGGCCACGTTTCAGATTGCGTGAGTAAAAATGGCGGACCAACAAACCACCTCGACGACAATTCGATTTGTCGAATCCTCGTCGCATCATCTGCAACATTTAAGTCTGTTGGGACCCATCGCCAATCGCTGACGTTTGTGTTCTCAATGATTTCACCAACGCGATGGGCCACAAAAGGCCGAAATGAGCGAGCGTCGGCTCGAAGCCAACTTAGTACCGTCCTCGAGTCACTCCAGTAAAATACCCGTTCTGGCTTATTTTTGTGACTTTCCATAATCGAGATGGCAAAACGTGAAGCTATGAGGGCCGCCTGAAGCTCCAACCGCGGGATAGAAACCGGTTTTAGTGGTGTGACTCGAGACTTGCTTCCAATGAGTGCGAGCTTGATGGTACCATCTGACAGAATAAAACGCCAATAGGCCACACAAGCGTAGGCAAGCTCGCTCGCATCAGCAAAAATGTGTAACTCTCGTTTCGAGATTTCGGCTTTGAGATAGCAACGTGGGATGCGGATGTTCGCGATAGAATTTAGTTCGGAAATCCAAGCCTGCCAAGCGTTGATCTCGGCTGGTGGCAGCTGATCGTCCCATCCGATGTTGCTACGCCAAAGAGATTGAAACAGAATACGACCCTTAACTACTATGGGAGCCAGCAATCCCAAAGGATCATATACACGCATCAATTGAGACAGAGTGTTTCGTTTAGTCAGGTTAAGGCTTTCTGACATTAAATATTCATGTGAACCTGTCCTTAAGCCTAAAGTATCGTCCTTCGGGTACCAAATAATACCTAAAGCGCGTACTGGGCTGCCTAAAGAAACTTCAGGAGTAGGGGATGCACGTAATTCAGTTGAGACTAAAGCGAGAGCTCTATCATCGTTGGACAACCAACCTCTCATCTCGAAGCACGCTGCCTTGTGTACCGCGATAATGTCAGCAGCCAAGCGCGCCGCTTGATGAACGTCGTCTACGCTCCCAATATAATCGTCCATATAATGGTCATAAATGATTGCATCAGCAGCCTCAGGGTACAAATGAGCTATGTCCTTAGCGTTCCTATTTTTTACATAAAGCGCAGTGAACGGACTAGAACACGCACCGAAAATAACAGACGTCATTCTAAACTCCTTTATTGCCTCTCTAGGATTTGATCTCCACAAGTAACGAAGGGCGTTGCGGTCTTGGTCCCTTACTTTTACTTGCGGAAACATCTCTTTGATGTCAGCTGTCATAGCTATGCAACCTTCCCTGAATCGGAACAAAACACCTAAAAGCGGCTGAAGTAGATCAGGCCCCGATAGCAACAAAGAATTTAAACTGACGCCGTGAGTTTTCGCAGCCGCGTCATGCACCACACGAAGCTTCTTTTTCTGAGGGTGGTAAACGCCAAAGTGTGGAAGATACCAGCGAGGAGAAGTTTCGGAAGTGTGAACTAAGCCTTTAGTATTATCGTTCGTGTGGTACGTGTCGACGGCACATTCCTCTGCGTATCCTTTTTTGATCATCTCAGACATGTAAATATTGTACGACTCCGCGAAAGCACTATCCTTAGCCATTCGCTTTTCTAACCCTTTAAGACGTGACTCGGCCTGGTAGTAACTATCCGGAACGGTAATGCTTTCGTGGCGCCATGGTAAACCTACCATAAACCTACCTGAAGGCAAGCGTTCGGTTGTGGTGTCGAGTATATCAATAGCACTTTGATCTTGAGAATTATAAATTTTGTGTTTACTAATGCCAATCGAATCTAATTTATATTGTTCTTTAATAAGAAATTCCAAAGAATCAACTGTTTCGTTTTCAAAATAAGGGGTGGTACACACAGTGTAATTTACAAACGTCATCGAAATAGTTCGCCTACCTAAAGAGCCATATAAAGTCCAACCTAAGGCAGTGCGACACGCAACTGGTTCGGAGCGGCGGCCCTTCCGGACCTCGCGAGTGATTGACAAGTGCCAGTCCTCCGCACCAATAAGTATAGTTGGTACCGCATCAGTATACGTGAGCATGTCCACTAAATCAGCTAAATGATTGTATTTTGCAATATCAGAATTATCTATGGTTTGCTTATGCAATGTCAAAGAATCGATAGTTCGAGCGTTTTGAATTTCATATGACTCATGTGTGTACCTGCCTTTAATATCAAAAGTGACGTAAGAAATATTTGTGTTTTTGTTCATTCCACCTATTGCGTTAATCTTAATTGTATCAGATGGTCCCGTAGCCCCGATCTTGTTGGCTACCAAGGAATCTATAAGTGTGGCGGTGCTGCCGTCATCTAAGAGTGCGTACGGATCGTAAGAACCAGCAGGGCCGGTGACGGTTACGGGTACAACTTTCAGCAAAGTGGTACATAAACGAGCTGTAGTACGTGATGTTGACAAACCTACAACTTCTTCAATCTGTGGTCGTGACGTTGATGAAAGTGCTGGTGGTGCAGCCGAACCGTGCAGAAGTGCGTGATGCCGCCGAGTGCAGCCGTCAACGCCGCATGCTGCTGCTTTACAACTATTCCATGTGTGAACGTTGCCCTTAAGGCACCTGTAGCAAATCTTATTACTACGCAACCAACACCATCTATCCTCAATAGACAGAGACTTGAAACCAGTACAATCTTTGATGTTATGAATTTTGTCGCAGTAAGTACATTTATTTTTAGGTTTCGAGTCGCCTACTGCGTGTACTGATATTTCAGAGCGTCCACTAGATTTGTTAGTACAAGATTTAAGTGTAGAGGCTGATTGGATGGATTCAGGTGACAAACCAAACTTAATATGACGGTTGAGCTCTCGTACTAAGAAATCACTTAGTAACTCTAACTTACTTTTGTTGGCTTGGTTGTCGAATGCAAAATCAGTCCATCTCATTCGCATTGTATAATTAAGTTTGTTCAGAATGCAATAAAATAGCTCTGGAGAATGTAAATATTCGTTTTGGTTCAATAGCCGTATTGTAGCTACACTATTGCGTACTCGAGACGTAAAGTTAGCCAAACCCTTCAAGTCCAGTGTGAGATTTGCTAAGCTCTTCAGGGACGTCACTTCGTGGAACACGATCACCTCCGGACGTGCGAAGCTGTGCTCGAGGAGCTGCAAAACATCCTCGGGCGCCTCCGCCGAAAGTAACAGCGACGCGACCGCCTCGCGTGCTGCCCCTTGCAGTGCGTGTTGTAGACGAACGACGTTCTCTAGCGGAGAATAAAAATCTTTAGTATTGTCATAAGCCCTCTTAAATTGTAGCCAATGTGACGCATCGCCGGAGAATTGTGGTAAGTCTATGTGATGCGGCTTTTTGTGTTGCGTTTGGCTTACAACAAGAGCCCTTGTAGCTGAAGCTGATTCCGTTATGGCCTTGACCATATCAGCAAAAGCGGGAGACGACGCATTGTGTTGTGAGACCTCAAATGTATTATATGGTATATCAGTCGGCATGGCTCGGGTTACTGATGGTGCGACTACCGAATTTGCGTGTGATAGCCGCTCAGGGTTACCCTCGTGAGCGTTCGTATGCTCGGCTAATGGAACTTTATACTTAAAAGTCGATGTTTGTGCAACAGCCTGTGTTACAGTCGGTTGTACAACCCGTGACTGCATTGGCAGTGCATCATTTATAGAAACAAAATCATTTACCTTTGATCTTTGAGTTACATCTTTTACCCAAGTCTCAATCCGTTGTGATGAACAAGAGCTGCGGCGCGAAATACGAGAGCAGCGTTGCGAGCCGTGCGAGCCACCAGATGTAGCCTCGATCATGGCTAACTTGGCGCGCAGTTCATCTTCGTCTGCCTGTGCCTCTAAGGCGGCAAGTTCGCGCTCACGTTCCGCCTGCTGTCGTGCCCGCTCGAGCTGGCGACGACGGAATTCGGCTTCCGCAGCCAACTTCTGAGCAAGCACCGTCGCGGTTGAAATGGCTGAGTTCGCACGTTCACTTATTGCACTCACAACTTCACTACCGCGATCCTCATGATCCCCCTCGTTTGTGACCGCAGGGCATGCCCCGGGATCAGAAGTTGAAATCTGCGCCATCGGAGCCGCTTTTGCCTGGCTCCTCGTGATGGGCATAATAAATAAAGAAAATTTAGTGAAAATTTGGAATTTGAACGAAATTTAAAAACTGGTTCAAGAGTTACGTGGGGAAGGACCAAAATGTACGCGATGTGGGGGATTTTAGAGGATAAATATAAACTTTCGGTAATATTTATGAGAAATTGATGTAATTCGTATGAAGTAAAAGAAACAACTGCGTAAATAGTAAAAACGTCAAAAAAGAAAAGGAAACTGATACATAAAAAAAAAAGTATAAAAACAGAAAAGAGTTCGGTTTGCCACAGCTAGCATTTTGCTTGCAAAAAAATTCAACTCCATAGTTTTCTTCTTATGACACGGAACCTCAAAAGACACACAAAAAGAACAGTTACACGTCCTTGACTCTGATTTAGTGTCCCTATCTGATCCCATCTATTGCGGTCCTGAACGAACGCGCAGATAACTTTATAGGTGTTGTCAGAGATATTAAGCAAGATAGGGTGAAGCCGCAGTTACTTGTTTAATTAGACGACGCTAGTGTTTTTTAATTCAAATAAATAGCAAGACAATTATCTTTTATTTCATCTGTCATAAATAGACCTATGTAGACTTTAAATAAAAAATCCAAATCTCTTTGTTCAGGATCACTTTAGCCGGTAATAAATTTTAATCCGTAGGTTTATGGTGCATGCTGTATACATAGTTGTGTTTTAACCAAATTGTTTCTAAACGTTTTACTATATTTGATGCCATTTCATTTCGTCCAAACTCTATAAATACCTAAGAATCAAAACTTATTAATAAAATATTATTTGCTCAATGGTGATATAAGAACTGAACTGTTTTGAGGATTTAAAAATCCATTTTAGCGCATAAAAATGTCTAATACATTTGATTTGTAAAATCATTGAACTTCTAATATTGGTATTTGGAACTCGTAAATTGACGCCTCATGTCATCAACTAATACAAACGGTTTCATATTCGAAATTCAAATTTCAAGGAACACGTCACAATCTAGCTGACATGTTTGCGATACATTTTTGCTTGGCAAAGCATTTCTATACTTAGAGCAACAACTCATTGTATAGAATTTACATTTATCAATTTGTTGCATTTAGACCTAAACTTCACAATAATTAAAAAAAATATAAATAAAAGACCATAATTTCCTCTTATATGAGTGAATGTTGCGTGAAATTTCGTTTCGTTCGTTTATATCTGCCATCAGGAGTGACGGTAGATATAACATTGACTGCGTTCTCTTAGAGCTAATGCCTCGTCATCTACTCAGACACATGTCTATGGTTACAACTTCGCCCCTTTTGTAGATGTTCTATGTTCCTGAAATATACTGAACGTGAAGTTTTTTGTGGCAAAGTTTCGTATTCGACGGTAGTTGGATAATTCACCCTTTTTTGGGGTCCACAAAGTTTACTGTGGGCTTGTGATGGACTGTAATTTTATGTAACTTTTCCTAGTAGTCGTCTTTTGTCTGCTTATCTTATCTAGAGTCTGCTTAAAATAGTGGGGTGTTGTGATACCACCGTTGTATCTGATTTCCATAACACAAGTGCATTAACAAGTAGTTAATGCACTTGTGTTATGGAAATCACTTTGGGATCAGAGCAATGTATGTGATTGGTGTCCAATATATACTTTACTTTATAGTAGTTGTCTCTATAAACGACGACTCGTTTGGTGTACTGGCTAGCGCTCCTTGCTACTATGCCTGCGATTGCGGGTTCGAATCCCGCAAGGGGCAAGTGTATAAGTAATGAGCACGAACATTTGTACCAAGGTCAAATATGTTTATATGTATTTAAGTATTTATGGGAGACGCCTCCGTCATTATCATTGTCTGGTATTCGTAGATTTAGATTCATTTATTTGCATAAGAACACGGTATAAAAGGTGTTACAGAGATCAAAGTGAGCACATACATGTCTTGCCAAATTATTAGAATGCAAATATTAATTCAAAGTCAAATCGAGCAATCATGTCATGTTACGGTTAAATAATGTCATCAATGTGTGGCTACTCTCACAGAAACAAGATAGTAAGACTCCACAAGAAACATGACATTCGGACTCGGATTCGAAGATGAAACAAGATAGTAGCTCTGAAAAGAGCTGTTGCTACGTGGATCGTCGCACCGCGCTGTCTCGGAGCTACGCCGTCTTTACGTTCAACCTGCGCCGCGGCCCGCCGCTGAAAAGGACGCGAGCCACGCGCGCTACGGTTTTGTGCCAGCGCCTTCTCCCCCGCGCCTCACCTGCATACCCCGTGGCGAGTGAAGGAAACCTCGCGAAAGAGTGAGATACCAAACTCGACTTGATTGGCTAAAATAAGTTATCGTTAAGCACATAGTTATAAGTAAGAAAATGTAAATAAAACTAGGGTAAGTCGGTCAAATAAATATTCACTTCTACACCTTCATCGGAGTATCATTTCTACCACCTACCTCGAACGTCTACCAAAAATGAATCTCAGATTATACATAGCATTTACAGAATCTACGGTTCAATAGGTCTTTTATGTCATAAATGTTATTGTCTACTAGCCATTTATACAACTTGGCCTTAAAAGCGCTAATGGTCAGAATTCTTATGTCATAGGGAACTTTATTGGTATACCTGGACACACATAAAAGTCGTAGTACAAGGAAAAAAATCCTTAGATCGAAACCAAGACAATTGGTGTATGGTCTGGCGCAAATTTATTTATACTTAAATTTAAATAAGTGAACTATAGGTAATCCAATAAATATAATTTATTTGAAACACAAACAATAATTTGTCATTTTGTTACCCGGTGAATTGATATCGACGGAAGTCAAAAGTATGTAAGCACGTCAAGGTAAACACTGCGGTATCATAATGCTTAGTTCTTCATCTTAAAATGTATAACCTGATGCGCTGGCAACTGTGGCAACGTACTCGTACTGACTTTTGGTCTAAGCCAAACGTGTGAAAGGTACAATATCAAGATTTATAGTGCTATACAGGGTATTGTTTCGGTAAGCGACGAGCGACTTGAGGCTGGATGTAAAAATGTGAATAAAAAAAGGAAAATACCCACAAAATCAATTAATTATTGTGATACTAACGAGCGAGTCAAAACTACCAACGCCAGGTCGCCTCTTCGTAGCTTACTAGTTACGGTGTATTATCTACCACCTACCTCGAACGTCTACCAAAGTGGTGACCACCGACCAGCAACATGGCTGAAGAACAGCAACCGATCCCGCTGCCACAACATCCGCAACCAGCTCCAGCTCCAGCACCGCTGCCTTCCACTTCAACGACCACAAACCTTCAAGAAGTCTCCGGTATAGCGCTCGCTATGCGCGTTCCTCCATTTTGGCGTGACAAGCCGCGACTCTGGTTCATCGCATTCGAAGCCGCCACGAACGACCTCAAGAAGAGCCAAGCTCAGCGTGCACAAATGGTGATAGCGCAACTACAAAGAGAAGACATTGAGCAAGTCTGCGATCTGTTGTACAACCCGCCTTCAGACCACCTATATACTGCGCTCAAGGACCGTCTGATCTCCGTCTATGAAGAATCCGACGGGAAGCAACTGCAGAAGCTCCTCTCCGACATGGAGCTAGGTGACCAGAAGCCCAGCCAACTCCTCCGGCGGATGAAGACACTTGCCCTGAACAAAGTTCCCGACAACACGCTGCGACTGATGTGGATGAACCTACTGCCACCACACGTCCGGTCAGTACTCGTCGTTAGCGACACCATTAGCCAGACGACAGCGCTGGATGAACTCGCGAAGCTTGCGGACAAGATGCTTGAGCAACACCACCAAGTATCCGCCGTATCCACCGTCGCAACACACCAACCTGACAGTCAATTCAGTATGCAGTACCTCGTGGACGAAATACGAAAATTGCATACTGAAATCGCCGAGCTGAAAACGCACAGAACATCGCCTGCGCCCCGATACCGAAGCCAGTCACGCGGCCGACAGAGACAGACATCTCCATCTCGCTCGCACAACGATGCCCGGCGTGACCGCTCCGCTACTCCGTCGCCTCATTGCTACTACCACCGAAGATTTGGAACCAAAGCTAAACGATGCACGACACCGTGCAGTTTCCTTCAAGATTCGAAGACGGAAAACTAAAGCAAGCGTTGGCCGAGGCGGAACCCAGCGCAGGTAGCAAGTCATACCGCCTATTCGTCACAGACAAGAACTTAAACATGACATTCCTAGTCGACACCGGCGCCAACATCTCTGTCATACCCAAACGAAAGGGGACGTTCGAGAAGCCGCTTCCATTCAACCTCTACGCAGCCAATAACACGATAATACCTACATACGGCGAGAAGACACTAGAACTCAACCTCCATCTTCGAAGACCCTACAAGTGGAAATTCATCGTAGCCGCCGTCACTAAACCCATCATCGGAGCCGACTTTCTCAAACATCACAACTTATTAGTTGATTTGAAGAATCAGCGACTCATCGACGATGTCACCAAACTCGTCACACACGCATCGGGACGATTCACCGATACGCCTACAATACGCAGCATCGATGAACGTCAGTCATACCACGACATACTAGCGGAGTACCCCGGAACGACTCGTCTCACTTCAATGAAACTCAACGCCAAACACGACGTCGAACACTTCATCGAAACGACCGGCCCGCCTTTACATTGTCGTGCCCGACCGATTCCACCGCATCGCTACAATCAAGTCAAGAAAGAATTCGAAAACATGATTCATCAAGGCCTCTGTAGACCGAGCAAGAGTCCGTGGTCAAGCCCTCTCCATATTGTGCCGAAGAAAAACGGTGATCTACGTGTGTGCGGCGACTACCGACGACTCAATAACATCACAAAACCCGACCGCTACCCCGTACCGAGAGTAAACGATTTCACCTATCAACTCTACAACAAGAAAGTGTTCTCTACTCTGGACCTCAATCGCGCTTACCAACAACTACCGGTGCACGAAAAAGACATAGAAAAAACCGCCATCATCACGCCGTTCGGATTGTTCGAGTTTCCTCGAATGTGCCCGGGTCTTAAGAACGCAGGGCAAACATTCCAACGATTCATACATGAAGTACTGCGCGACCTTGACTTCGTCTATCCATTCGTCGACGATTTGCTCCTGGCATCAGATAATGAACAAAGTCATAGAAGCCACCTACGCACCGTGTTACAACGACTCGAAGAATACGGCATCACTATCAACCCAGCCAAATGTGTCCTAGGTAGCGTTGGGTTTGTGACCGGTAATTTACTCAATTTCGAGTAAATTACCAAAAACATGTAATTTACTCGGTAAAATTACCGATGACTGGTAAAATATTCAAATGATTTTAATTAACAAAACTTAATGTATAAATATACTTAAATCCTTTACCAAATTACCATGAATAACATTTCACTAATTTTTACTGTCTTAGCATGATGATACTTCTTTACATGCCAATACGAACACGAACTTTTGAGCTGGATTCACATCACATAAAAATATATTTATTAGGTTTATTTTTGTTTTGTACTTTGTAATTTATGAGTGATATTGTGTTTGTAATATAAACATATTAATGTTTATTTTAAAAAAGGAGGTTATCAATTCGACCTATAAGGTATGTGATATTGTTAGAATTTTATATTGTTCGAGTAGGGTAATCTATTAAGGCTTCCAAAGTTCCTAACACGTGTTCAAAATTTCGTAAGTGTATGTGTGTTTTGATGTTTTTTTCACCACGGATTTCTAGAAAACGAGAAGTCATAGCGAGGTGATTATTTTTTGTTCAATCAGATATATTGCTACTTAGGGTACCTACAGTGTAAGTTCCATCCAAACCAGTAGTTTTCGTTTTATAGGTTATTAATTTAATAACTGAAAATCACGAAAAAGGGTACATTTTTTTCAAAAAATGCCTCCTTATCATACTGACCTAAAAGCTAAGCTTATCATTCACCTCACCATCGTCTGCATCGCTGGTTCCTTTTTACTTTCTTACTCAAGATATTCAAGTATTTAAACAAACTAACAAGTTGCAGAGCGCAAGCCACAACTAATTCAACCTTCGGCATCTTCATGTACAACAAATGCTATGATTAATCTCGCGCATGTGTGAATCACGAAGCGTCTCGCACGTACGTTTGATGACTTCCAGCCTCCCGAACAACAAATCTATTAAGGCAAATTATACAGAAGTCCGAGAAGTACGAGTATAATACGCCTCTATGTTTAGCGTTTGTGGACTATGAGATGGCTTTTGATTCGATCAAAACTTGGGCGTTGCTTAGGCCTCTTCAGTGGTGTCACATAGACGATAGGTGTTAAAGTGTCTGTATAACAACGCCACCATAGTCGGTCCGAGTACAGGAACGAAATACGAGGGCGATTCCATTGCGGAGAGGTGTAAGACTGGGAGTCGTTATATCTCCGAAACTGTTTACAGCGCCATTGGAAGACGCCTTTAAGCTCCTGGAATGAGAAGGATTCGGCACCTGCGTCAATAGCAAATACATAACACGCCTCCGGTTTGCCGATGATATAGTCGTTGTGGCAAAGACGCTGAATGATCTTGACACTATGCTCGACCAATTATCCCAACAGGTGTGTCTTTGAAAAAACATGGAAAAGACGAAAATTACGTCAAGTTCCCTTGTTATACCTACTCCAGTATCCGTTGGAAACTCAACTCTTGAAGTTGTCGACGAGTACGTCTACCTTAGATGAAAGATCCAATTAGATAGGTCCAACTTTGAGAAAGAGGTCAATTGACGAATCCAATTCGGCCAGGCAGCGTTCGGGAAACTGCATAAGAGCGTCCTCTCGTGTCAATTACCTCAGTGTCTGAAGACGAAAGTTTTCAACCAGTGTATGTCACCAGTGAAGACATACGGATCCGTTACGTGGTCTCTAACTATGGGCCTCATAAAGAAGCTTAAAATCACACAACGAGCAATGGAGTGGGCTATGCTCGGTGATCGAATCAGAAGCGAGGAGATACGTAGAAGAACTAAGGTAACGGACATATCCCTACGAATCAGTAAGCTCTAGTGGCAGTGGGCACTTTGGCAGGGCACATAGCAGGGAACTGATGGCCGCTGGGGCAGAAAAGTTCTAGATTTGAAACCCTTCGACCAAAAGCGCAGCGTGGGATGTCCACCGACAAGATGGACAGACGACCTTGTAAAGATCGCAGGATCAAACTGGATGCAGACCGCTCACAACCGGTCGCTGTGGAAAGCCGTGGGGGTGGCATATATTCAGCAGTGGACGTCTTCTGGCTGATAATGATGATTGATGTGTGAACAGCAAGCTCGCGTCAGCTCTCGTGCACGAATATTTCCTCGAACGTTTCGTCAATAACCAGACGAGAAGCGAGCGCGAATGTTAAATGCCATTTAATAATTTACGCAACGCGCACGAATATTTGTTTTCTGTTTTATATGGTGACCCAAGTAACGTAAAAAATAATCAATTTTTGAAGTGTTTTCTACCATCAACACCGCCAACAACCGTTTGGATTAAAGCTTTAATCATGCACAAATTATAAAATAAATAAATATAGCAACTGAATATTTTACGGTCTATTTGGTAAATTACGAGTATTTTACCATTTTTACCATAAATTACCGTATTTTTCATTACTTACCATTTTGTTTTTTTACCTGCCCAACTCTAGTCCTAGGCCAACCGGAAGTAAAGTTCCTAGGATACATTGTGTCTAAGAACGGGATTAAGCCGCCTGTCGAACGAGTACAAGCTATCAACGACTACCCGAAACCTAAGACAATTCAAGAATTACGCCGCTTCCTGGGAATGATAAACTTTTATCGCGACCACATTCCAAACGCCGCATCGATTCAAGCACTACTAAATGCCTACTTACACAACACGAAAAAGCGAGACAAGTCTGAAATAACATGGAACGAAGCCGCGACGCAAGCTTTTGAAGACTGCAAGAAAAGCATCTCCGAAGCTACCCTTCTCGCTCACCCGTCGCACACAGCTACCTATGCGTTATCGTGCGATGCTTCAGACAAGTCCGCCGGCGCAGTTTTGCAACAGTATGTCAGCAACCAATGGCAACCGCTCGCATACTTCTCGAAGAAATTCACCGATGCACAAACAAGATACTCTACCTACGATCGTGAATTGCTCGCTATCTAAATGGCCGTGAAACATTTTACAAAAATGTTCGAAGGAAGACCGCTGATTATATTCACCGATCATAAGCCGCTTACATTTGCCATCTGCAAGTCACAATCAACAACGGAAACGCCGAGGAGAACAAGGCAACTTTTGTTCATAAGCGAATTCACAACCGACATTCGTCACGTCAGCGGAAAACAAAATGTCGTGGCCGACGCACTCAGCCGCGTAGAAACAATAACGGCCCCTACTACAATCAACTATGAAGAAATTGCAAAATCACAAGAACAAGATTCGACCATAGAACAACTGAAACAGCAAACCAACATATGTATGAAGAAAATGGGTCTACCTTGTTTCGCATAATTTTTATTGTCATAATTTTATTTGGCATATCATCAAATAGCATAAACTTCCTTTCGCAGAACATCAATTAGCACTCACTCATTTATCAGACGTTCAAAACGCATAATCGTGTAAGCTAGAATCATCTTTAGGCAGAAATTTAATATCCATAATAGTCTTAAAGCAGAAACATCCTAACGCAGAAAGTTCACAGATAGAATCGTCTTGTGGCATACAATTCGTATATATAGTCATTAATAGGCAGAATCATCCTATCGCAGAGAATTAACAGTCCGAATCGTCTTTTGGCATATTTTGCATATTTAATATTCTCCTATAAACCTTAATTTCTCTATGTATCCCAAGTAGTTCTATCTCAGCAATACTAACATACAACATGCATGGCAAATCAAACATGCAGCATGCAAGCAAGCATTCAGCATGCAAGCAAGCAAGCAAAGCATGCAGCAAGCAAGCAAGCAAGCATGAAGCATGCAAGCAAGCATGCAGCATGCAAGCAAGCAACAGCTTGCATGCAGCATGCAAGCATGCAACATGCATGGTTTCTGTCACGGCTCCGGTGCTGCGGGGCTCCGGCAGTCCCTCGCCCCTCCGCGCCTACGCGATTTTGAATTACACTCTAGGGGTGGGACAAACAAGACTGCGTGGAGTCGGTTTTGCACCGATTCGTTTCTGTCACTAACTTTTGTACCACAACTTAATGACTTTTTAATTCAATCTTAGGGTAAAATACTATTTAAAAGAAATAGCAATATGCGTAGTGAAATTATTCTAAAGGGAATTCTGCTTTCTTCATAGTATGCCTAGTCAAATTATGCCAAATAAACATTATGCTTAGCGAAAGTATGCAAAGTAAAACTTTGCCAAAGGTAATTATGCCTTATAAATTTCTGCTATCTTAAAAGTATGCCATTGTAAATTCGGGCATATAAATATTCGACCAAACAATAATTATGCTAACAGAAAATTCTGCCTAAATAATATTCGACTAAAGAAAATTATGCCAAGTGTGTTATGCCAAGTGACTTTCGGAACAAAAAGATTCTGCCAGATAGAGGGAACCCGAAGAAAATACCTATTCCGAACACTGACATCGAGTTACACTGTGAAGCCTCCGGAACCAACATTCGACCATACATACCTGAAAGTCATCGATACGAAGCATTCCGAAGTATTCATAATATCTGCCACCCTGGGACACGGACTACTAGAAAACTGGCATCACAAAAGTACTTCTGGCCGTCAATGAACGCCGACATCGGAAGATGGACAAAAAGCTGCATCGACTGTCAGAAAAGCAAGATTCAACGTCATACGATCTCCGCTACATCAAACTTCCCACCATCGAAACGATTCAGTCATCTGCACGTCGACATAGTAGGACCCCTACCTACCGCAAGCGACGGTTCACGTTACCTTATCACTATGATCGACCGTGCGACAAAGTGGCCCGAAGCAATACCTACGGAGGATATTTCGGCTGAAACCGTTGCGGAAGTACTCTATAAACATTGGATAAGCCGTTTTGGGTGCCCTGAAACGCTTACAAGTGACCAAGGCCGCCAGTTTGAAAGCCAACTATTTCAAGCTCTAATGAAACAAATGGGAATTAAGAAAACAAGAACAACTCCATACCACCCTCAAAGCAACGGAATAATCGAAAGATGGCATCGCACACTGAAAAGTGCCCTACGAACGAAACTATCAAGTTCAAGGTCGTGGCTCGATGAATTACCTACAGTACTATTGGGACTGCGCGCCGCACTTAACGCTGACTCAGGCGTAAGCGCTGCGGAACTTACCTACGGACACACATTCCGCATGCCCGGCGACTTTTTCAACGCGTCGTCTTCTGTTACTACGCCACTTAATTACTTATACGTAGACAAATTACGTACCTCGATTGAAGAAAACAAACCGACGACAGCAACATCACACCATGACAAGCCACGCATCTTCGTTCATCAAGACCTACTTGACTGCACTCACGTCTTCATAAGAGTTGATGCAGTTAAGAAACCACTTCAAGCACCCTATGAAGGCCCTTACCGTGTCATCAAGCGATCTGACAAAGTATACACGATTCAGCTACCGGACCGGCAAACAAACATATCTATAGACAGATTGAAGCCTGCCTATCTCTTACCGGATACCTCAGTTACCAACTTACCTCAAGATCAACATACCTTACCGAGAGCAAGCAGAATTACCTTACCAGCATCAAACCCAGTTACCTTACCAACATCAAACCAAGATTTACCTTCAAAAGCACAAGTTACCAAGACGGGAAATCAAAATACCACCATGGCACATCAAACTTTATTGTCACCGCTACAAGTACCGAGTCCGAAGCAAACACGTTCCGGCCGCCGTGTCAAGTTACCGGTACGTTTCACTTGAAGGGGAGTACTGTGGCTACTCTCACAGAAACAAGATAGTAAGACTCCACAAGAAACATGACATTCGGACTCGGATTCGAAGATGAAACAAGATAGTAGCTCTGAAAAGAGCTGTTGCTACGTGGATCGTCGCACCGCGCTGTCTCGGAGCTACGCCGTCTTTACGTTCAACCTGCGCCGCGGCCCGCCGCTGAAAAGGACGCGAGCCACGCGCGCTACGGTTTTGTGTCAGCGCCTTCTCCCCCGCGCCTCACCTGCATACCCCGTGGCGAGTGAAGGAAACCTCGCGAAAGAGTGAGATACCAAACTCGACTTGATTGGCTAAAATAAGTTATCGTTAAGCACATAGTTATAAGTAAGAAAATGTAAATAAAACTAGGGTAAGTCGGTCAAATAAATATTCACTTCTACACCTTCATCGGAGTATCATTTCTACCACCTACCTCGAACGTCTACCAAAAATGAATCTCAGATTATACATAGCATTTACAGAATCTACGGTTCAATAGGTCTTTTATGTCATAAATGTTATTGTCTACTAGCCATTTATACAACTTGGCCTTAAAAGCGCTAATGGTCAGAATTCTTATGTCATAGGGAACTTTATTGGTATACCTGGACACACATAAAAGTCGTAGTACAAGGAAAAAAATCCTTAGATCGAAACCAAGACAATTGGTGTATGGTCTGGCGCAAATTTATTTATACTTAAATTTAAATAAGTGAACTATAGGTAATCCAATAAATATAATTTATTTGAAACACAAACAATAATTTGTCATTTTGTTACCCGGTGAATTGATATCGACGGAAGTCAAAAGTATGTAAGCACGTCAAGGTAAACACTGCGGTATCATAATGCTTAGTTCTTCATCTTAAAATGTATAACCTGATGCGCTGGCAACTGTGGCAACGTACTCGTACTGACTTTTCGTCTAAGCCAAACGTGTGAAAGGTACAATATCAAGATTTATAGTGCTATACAGGGTATTGTTTCGGTAAGCGACGAGCGACTTGAGGCTGGATGTAAAAATGTGAATAAAAAAAGGAAAATACCCACAAAATCAATTAATTATTGTGATACTAACGAGCGAGTCAAAACTACCAACGCCAGGTCGCCTCTTCGTAGCTTACTAGTTACGGTGTATTATTTCGTAGGTACGCGCGAGGATGAGAAATTTCCCATTTTTTTTTAAATGTTGCAAAGAAGTTTTCTTTTATAAAAATTGATCTCTGCGATGGTTGTCACTGACCATAACAACACTCAGTATATTTCCATAAGAGCAATCTAGATTCTGTTTTTTTTCAACGACAACAAAAATTTTACCCCTAAACTAGGGTCACTAGAGTCCTATGTACCATCGGGTCACCGCTGCCCAACCGCTGATCAAAAATCGCTTGCGTCTTAGATCGTCTTTTTTGCAAGCGATTTTGGATCTTAAGCTGGTTAGGCAGCGGTGATCTCGACCGTACATGTATCAAAGATTGCTAGACGTCTATGAACCGTGGTGCTAAGCATTAATTAGTTAGTTTGGCTGCGGTAGTTTTCTCTCTTAGCATGTTGATTAGGCCTTTGTGAGTATGTCCCTCTTTTTAATTCGAAACACCTCAGACTTTCGTAAAAGAATAACAATGGGAAGGTGTTCAGAATAATTAATATACTATTGCAAAAGTAAGGACAAAAAAATAACAAAAACAAAAAAAACACAGTCAATATTGGCGGTCTAATCGCTGGAAGTGATCTTTTCCAGACAACCATTGGGTAGAGGAAACAACGTTTAAAATGGCAAAAATTACAATATTAGAGAATTAGAGATGAGATAAAAACTTTAGACATAGAAAAATATATAATTCATGTCATGCACCGACTTCAAATGAGTTTGTTTTTCCTATAAGCGTTATTTTTATCCATTGAGGGCGGTTACATTTTTATGAACAAAATTTAAGTCGTTTTATTTTCGCAGTTCCACCAGAGAGGCTGATAATACTGAATCAAGACGGTAACGAGATCAGGAGCGGAGTCATCGGACCCTATGATGAAGGGACCGAAGTCAACCTCACCTGTGTAGCTGTTGGAGGTAAGTTATATATATTTCCTTATCTCTTACATAGCTTATGGCATGTAATAGAAGCAAAACATTTAATCAATGATTCTACAGAGTACGAGTATAACGTTGTTTCTTCGACATGGTCAGAGCACAATTCTTCAAAATGCTTTAACTCAGTTATGGTATCTAAAGTTTTAATCTCTAATCAATGTATATCAAAATCGCAAATTCTTTTCAGTAAATGACAGTGTCAAGATGTATCACCGGACACATTTGTTCGCAATACATTGCTGGTTCGATTTATTTTAGATTATACTACTGGCCTTTTAAAAGGACACCTTAGTTATTAGAAAGGACGTATAGTTATATCAAGTATAGCTTACTTTTTTCAGTTTACATTTATTTAAAATGCAAATTAGAAAAATATATACTTTTTCGTGTACCTGAAACTCATTTTCACCTATTTTTAATAAAATGGAACTTTGAATAATATAATTATATAACTATTTCAATAACTATTTTAAACAAACAAGTTTTGTACTGATATTGTACATAGGACCTTTTGTTTCTTAGGCTGATTTCTTCTGTATTAAGTGGGTTAATAATCAAATAAGAAGTTTAGGAATGGCAATGATTGCTACTTTAAATCCATTTTCATTTCATGAAATGAAGTTTTTTTTCGAATGAAATCACATGAAAAATTTCATTGCCAATTATTTATTTCGCAGTCTCAATTGCGACGCGAGTACTGGAATAATAGTGAGATTTTCATACTCACTCGCTACAAAACTTTGCAAGATGATCTCGATTTTAAGCCTATGAGATTAAGTTCACATTAACTGAGCGTAGTAAGTCATATACTACGACCGCATAGATCATTAGCATTCCTACTCGCTTGCTCACGCTCAAGGACTTCGCCCACTACATTTCATTCGTCAATGAAATTAAATAAAATCTATGATTTCGCAGAGTGCGATTTGTAGCAGACGTGAATATTTACGTGAAAAAGTAGCAGGTGTGAATATTTTCATTTCATGTGAAATTTCATCTGCTATTCATGAAATGGTCCGTGCCTAGAGAAGTGTCTTCGAATGAAGGAAGGAACACACCAAGCAGAACTGGCAAAAGCTAATGTGAAAAGCAAAGGAAAACTGTTCTTGGCAACTCCACGCATTTTCTGTTCCAATTCTGATTAAGGAAGTGTGTTGAGCAAACCAATAAGGAACCAAAACTTCTAAGTTGGATTACAATTCTCAGTTCTTTGGTAAATGTTACCAGTAGAGATTATCGATCGAAGTTTGTGATGTAAACAGAAGTATAATATTCTTTTGTTATATCAAAACGAATTAGCTCAAGTGACAATGAACTGATGGCCGCTGGGGCAGAAAAGTTCTAGATTGGAGACCCTTGGACCAAAGGCGCAGCGTAGGGTTTCCACAGACAAGAAGGACAGACGACCTCGTAAAGATCACGGGATTTTAACTGAATGCAGACCGCTCACAACCGGTCACTGTGGAAACCCGTGAGAGAGACCTATGTTTAGCTGTAGACGTTTCGGCTGATAATGATGATGATGATAATAAAACACTTCTTTTAAAAGAAATGTTTGCTTTTTCGTATATTATGTATTTTCACAAACGCGAGACACTAATTTTTATCATATAGACAAAGATAAAAAAATACATGATTTTAATTTAGTTCTATTTTAGTGACAGATAATAAATAACACCTGTAGACGTCCGTTCCGTCCTATTTACATTATTTCTGGAAGTAGGTCAGCCAGGAATAATATAATATCAACAATACATATAAGTCTATGAATATCAAATAAGAACCAAAGTTTTCAGTGAAACGAAAATAGCTCTTATTTTTATTCATTTGCTCCCACATATTCATCTAACCACATCTCTTTCAGTGGGTAGGTACTCTAATTAGCAGGCTATACACGCGTTATGTATGGAGAACAGCACGTCAACGTAAACACTTCGGTATTTTATGCAGCTGAAATAAGGGTTTGATTTCAACAAAAATGACTTACTGATGGTCTGGCGACTGTACTTTGAATTTTAGGGGAAAGCTCAGTAATAGTAGCTACGACACTACTAAAATAATCCGACCTATTCTTTCTTCATCAGGCTGCCAAGCGACATCACACGTTAGGCGAAGGGAATAGGGCCCAAAATCTCATGCAGTTTCCATTCGTCAAAGTGTATATTTTTTTTTATTTTTTAAATTACTGATTTTTCTTTCTCTGGGTGACGACTTCTACGCAGTCAAACGTAACCGTAATCATGGAGAACCGTGTCATAGTGTCCTACGTATAGATATATCACATGTTTTTTTTAGTCGAACGGTGAAACACGTAATCAAATTACCCCACGGAAAAGTTCTTTTGATGCGAGAATGTGGTTCAATTATTTGCAGTCGATTTTTCATGTGCACATGACCTCAGGTGGAAATATGTATCTGACGGTTCAAAACATACGGTATGATCTGTCAAACGGCAAAGAAAAAAGCGTTTGACAGATCATACCGTACGTTTTGAACTGTCAAATGAATACGATTGCTTTACACAATTCCACCTATGTTTTTCAATCTCAATTTTATCACCTTCATATTTGCAACATTACAATAATATTGTGTTAAATCGAATACAAAAAAAAACTACTTATAACAGAAACTGTAAGATTTCTTTTAACTGTTAGTTTATGAAACCATGACATAAATCTTTTTTTTTAATTAAAATCTGATTTTGTTGGTGTAGAAACATTAAAAGCAATAAAATTTGCATGCCACACCATGCTAAAACATGGGTACATTGAATTGCTATTAAAGCCACCTATGTGAAACCGTGTTTTAGGCAAAAAAAAATATATTATATAAATTTTTAGGTAAGGTGAAAATGTAGTAAATAGAAAAAAAAATCATAATTTAATAAAGTAGGTAATTCTGTTACGAACAAATGAATCCATTAAAACTCCACACGTGTTAACACATTTAATAAAACATCGAATCGCTCATCGTATAAAACAACAATCAATTTGTTCCCATTGTTTTGCGCTTTGTAATTAAAAATACGAGGAAAAATTGTGGGGCTTCCATTGTTCGGGATGTTATGTTCCCTCCAAATGTATTGTTTCATTAAATCTGTTGTTCTGAACATGCCCTAACCCTGATCAAGCGTCATGGAGTCCGGTGCTCCCGTGGGGTGTTTTAACGAAAAATGTCCAATTCACGCATTCTGGTGGAGATAGTCCAAGTTAAGAGATGTTATTAATGTGTGGAAGATGTAAAAGAATTTATTAACTCCTTTTCAGTCTGGGTTTCGAGCGGGTCATAGTACTACCACCGCTCTGCTGAAGGTCACTGAAGATATTAGGGAAGGGATGGACTCCTCCAAAGTAACACTTCTTGTTTTAATTGACTTCTCTAACGCATTTAATGCTGTTGATTATGACCTCTTCTGGCTGCATTATCCCACTTTAAAGTTTCTCCTTCTGCTTTGGAATGGTTTTCATCCTACCTGCGTGGTCGCCAGCAGTCAATCAAAACTCCGAACTCAATGTCTGACTGGTACATGCTGACGTCTGGTGTACCGCAAGGTGGAATAATATCTCCTCTACTATTTTCAATTTTTATAAATATTGTCACTTACAACCTTCGCTGCCTGTATCATCTATATGCCGATGACCTTCAATTATATGTTCAAACTGAAATTTCTGAAATATCTGCTGCAATAAACCTAATGAACGAGACTTTAGAAAATATATCTTCCTGGTCGCACAACTTTGGTATTTCAGTTAACCCTACCAAGTGTCAAGCTATCATCGTGGGTAGTCCGGGACTGATCTCTAGGCTTAATACCGTTGATCTGGATCCGATAGCTTATAAAGGTACGACAATTCCTTACTCTTCCAGTGTAAAGAACTTGGGTCTTATCATTGACTCTACGCTGGGATGGACTGATCACATATCAGAAGTAAGTCGTAAGGTTATCACATGTCTGAGAAGTCTCTACCGCCTTAAATTCTTTCTCTCATTTAAAACGAAACTTCTGCTTATGCAAAGTTTAGTCATTCCTATCATAGACTATGCTGATTCGTGCTGTACTAACCTCACTGAAACCTTCACTGATAAACTTGAACGTCTCCTAAATAGTTGTATTAGATTCATCTTCGGCCTCCGTAAATACGACCATGTCTCCAGTTACAGAGCACAACTGAATTGGCTTACCATCCGTCAACGTAGAGACTCTCGAATTCTTTGCATTCTTCACACTATTCTGTATAACCCCTCTGCCCCTTCTTACCTTCGAAATATGTTCCCTTTTTTAAGTCAAACTCATGATCGTTCTCTCCGTTCCTCTGACAACCTTCGGCTAGGTACGCAGGCTCACCGCTCCTCGTATGTTTCAAAGTCATTTACAGTGACAGCTACACGACTCTGGAACTCTCTTCCCCTAGATATAAGGAAGACTGATTCGAGGTTATCCTTCAAGAATAAAGTTCGCACATTTCTGAAAGAGTGAATAATTGCATAGTAATATTGTTATTATATGTATGTATTATTGCTTTATTTATGCTTATGTACGTATAATTATATATATATATATATATATATATATATATATATATATATATATATATATATATATATATATATATATATATATATATGTTTAAAGTTATAGTTACTATTTAAATGAGGGTTTATCTATTTATATAATACATTATAATATGAATATTTATTATTATAGGATAAAATGATTATTGTTACTATGTTCCTTTTTTCTTTAGAAGCTTTTCACTGCACCCGTTGACACCTTTCTGCATGACCTAAAGGTTTGACTGGTAGAGAATGCTTTTAGCATTAAGTCCACCTTTGTACACTAAATTTGTGCAATAAAGTCTTTAAATAAATAAATAAATAAATAAAAGAAAAAGTTAAAAAGACCAAAAAAAATATTTGCTATAAATAAAAATTGAAAAAATCATTTGTCTCAGAGTTATTATCTCCATATGGGTTAGTGACAATGACACTTATTAGGTATGGTTAGTAGATACACAGGCTCGAAAAGTCAGCTGTTTGTGAGTCATCCTGACCGGCCTGAAAATACCTGTAGCTCAAAATGTCTCCTAAATAAGACTGTATCCATCCTACGAGTATGCGTTATCATCTTCAGGATCTCGTTACTGCTCTTCGTCAGTCTGCGCACTATGGACAGCGTCTTCTTACGCATAATTGCAAAAATATCATCTACGGCAGCGACTTCAAGCATATTAGATGCGCTGCAGAAACCCTATGTAAAACTTGATGTCCTTCGACGACTTAAGACTTTTTGATTTACAGCTAATATGGATTGCCACTCAAAAGGTGAATTGGTGGATGGGGCATCATTGTTCAGGCTTCTTTATTAATATCAATCTAGAAAAAAAAGTACTAAGACATGCAACATAAAAAATAAACTTAAAACCTACCTGTTCAAAAACGAAACCATTTCCTTTCGCAAGGGGCTATGAAGCTGGCTGGGTTGCCGCGTTGGATAGCTATGCTAATCCTTTGAGTTAGGAATCATTGTTGGATCGATCATATATAAATATTACAAGAAGCTACTGGCCGAGGAATCTGTTGTTACTGCCTGCAATATAGAAAAAAATCATGAGTTTAGTACAAGTGCTCATCACACAAACATGCCCGTCGTAGGATTCGATCCCGCGACCGTTAGCTTTGTATTTAGCTAACCACTACACCAGACTACCAGTATAGTGTAGTGATTAGCATTCCGGAACATAAATCTGGATGTATTTGTACAAGATCTTTAAATAGGCAAATTCAAACTCACTCGATCTTTCTTTCACGAGCGTTTGATTTCGAAAATTGCTGCATCTTATGGCTCACACCCCACCCCACTTGACAAGGGTCTCGTTGTTTTTGTTCAGCAGTTGTACGCTTTTTCCACCCGTTGTGTCCCGTTCCGCACTTTTGGGGTTTCGCCACAATTTTTGCGGTTTGTTAGCTTGAACAATGAGAGGATGTGCTGGTGCTGGTACTGGCCGGTTTGTCATTTGATTTAGGAAGGGTTAAAATTAAAAATAAAATGTTGATTAAGTGGCATGGTAAAAATTTAGTCACCATAAGCTAACGTATACTTACCAAAATTTAAAAGTTACTAAAACGAGGCCTATATCGGGTGCAAAAATTTCAGTCCTTTTATTCAAATGCCACTGATCGTGTATATGCACTTATTGAATCGAGATCTAAAAAAAATATACAGGTAATTTGTATCCATTTTTGTTTGAGTATTTGAGTACCCTGGTCAGGGTGTTGAACGTTTTAATTTAAAAAAAAAAGTGTAAGATATTATCAAGCCGACATTAAACAACAATAACTTATACAGGTGTTGTTTTGGTCAGCGACGAGCGACTCACGGGTGGTTGTTCAATCGATACTGATGTCAAAAAAAATGTTTATTGAAAAAATAATCAATTTATTATTGCGATACTAGCGAGTGAGTCAAAACTTCCAACATCAGGTCACATCTTCGTAGCTTTTAGCAGCTTTTAGCATTACTAGCTACAGCATAGTACTTCGTAGATACGCGCGAGGGTGCAAGTTTCCCCATTGGTTTGAAATTGTTTCGAAAGTTGTGAAGAGGATTTCTTTTATTAAACTTGCACACAATTTAAAGTTTTTTTTCTAAGCATAACTCATATTACCATCCTTGGATGTTACTGACCAAAACAACACCTGTATATGGTCGGAATGGTCACCCATCCCCACGATACGACCGCTACGCGCTACGCCTACCCAAGCGCTGCCACCACAGAGCTACGAGCACCTCGCTCTATCTGTTTCAATATTTCATCAAGCGCTCTGAGTCTGCGAATAGCTATACAACAAGTGATCTCTCGGACAAGTGTGACGTCTCTGTTAGTGAAAGTATTCGAAAGTGTACAAACTATGACGACCCGTCTGGTGTAGTGGTCTAGAAATCGCCTACTACGCAGCGGATTGCGAGTTCGATCCCCGCACAATACAAACATTTGTGTGCATGAACATGTCTGTTTGTATTGGTCTGGGTGTTTTCTATGTATATCATGTATGTATTTAAAAACAAAAAGTATTTAAGTATTACATCCGTTATCTGACACCCATAACACAAGTTTTTAGTAGGTTACTTTGGGACTAGATTTATTTAAAAATGATAAGAATAAGTGATGCGTTCTCTGTTCTTATTCACTGTAACAGGTTGTTTAGCTAAAGTGTTTTTTTCTCCACCAGGTCGTCCAACAGCTAGGGTGTCATGGTGGAAGTCACACGCACTACTCGCCAACTCAGAGGCACAGGCGTCCGTGTCGTTTCGGCTGCAGAGGTCCGACTATGGCACCGATATCACTTGTCAGGTAAGAGAGTAAAGATTTTAAACTGTATCAACTATTTATACACGTGCTAGTTTTAGTAATGATTGATAATGTCTTAAGGCCGTCCGGAAATCTGAGATATTTCTGGTGTCACGTTAAAATTTGCCGCCTGCATTTCAGTTTCCTTGCCAATAATAATAATATATGTCTAATGAATTGTTATTTTAATTTAATATAAATGAAATTCTATTAGTTTTTTTTTCTTTTTACAAATTATTATTTTGATGCAATTTTAACTTCATTAATTTAATGAATTTTAGGAATTGTATGTATGGATTACCTACTTTCTTTACTTACTTAAATTTCTTTCATTTGTAAGTACTTCAGTGTACTCTATTTAAATGCAATAAAATTATTCTATTCTTTTCAATGTAATTTGAAAATAAATAAAATTGAATTAGAATTTATTTACATCATTTTATTTTTATATTGATCGATCTATAATCCACTTAAAAGGCGAACTTTTCATTTATTATAACAATATGAAAAAAAAAACAATACCGACGTTAGAAACGCTTTGAGTTTCTGATTAGCGATAATAACTATCTTCACCAACATCATTTCCATGACTGGTAAATTCTAATTTTGCAAATAATTTAGCCTGTTTTGTGTTTTTTTTTTGTTTTAGTAGAAGGGGATCAGTAATTGTCATGCATGAAGATCACCAAACAATATGTCTGAAATGAAACCATATCATAAAACTATTTGTCAAGTATCTCAACTTATAAAAAAGCACTCTGAGTTATTACTAAATATCATCACAATTCATAAAACTTGGTAATACCAGAGCCAGAAATACTAAAAGACAACTGTCCTACATTACTTACAAACAAAAAAATTGGTTGCCTGTAAAGTCGGTATACGGGCAAAAGTTTTACGTGACAACGACTTTTTATGTCTGTCTCTCTCGTTCTTACGCGTGCCTCTCACTCGCTCTCAGTGCTGCGCGCGCGGGCCTCTCTCTCGTTCGGTGACTCATCGTAACGTTACCGAGCGTTACACTTTTTCATAAGTGACTCCCAGCCGCAACCTAATTTAACCCTTGGATAGCCAGAGCGCCCGATGGTGGGCGCTGAGCATGAGTTTCGCGATTTTACCAAGCGCCCACCTGTGGGCGCTTTTTAATTACTTTTTTGCAAAAAAAAAAATGGGTGTATAAATGCTTATTCCTTGGGCATGTTGACCTTCATGAGTAAAAAACAGATGTTTGTACACCATAGACCGCAAACACATCCGGTTGCTGTCAGTTATTGATTAAAATTCGTTTTTTTTTTCTCGCAATTTTTTTCGTATATGTCGTCACCCTACCGCGAATTTGTTTGGTTCTATTTTTTCATTTTTGAATACTTTTTTTTTTATTACAAGCATAGGTTATTTATTCAGTAACAATAAGCTTTTTACAGAATTATAATAGCTTGTTTCAATAAGATTTTATAACTGTTTACGTAACGTGTATCCTGACACCGCGCGAATTGCGTACGCGCACGCAGTCCACCGCGGTAACGCGACCGCCACCGCAATTGCGCCTTAGGAGGTTAAGACGTTGTCACGTCAATAAAGAAGTTTCTCCCTACATAATTTAGCGTAACACATGCTCTACTCTTTTATCCTGCGTCCACATTTTCAGCTCAAGTTATCTCTTTCCGTCTAACTGTTTTAAGGAATGAGTAAAAGTGACGGTAAGATTTGGAAAATTGTCCATTTGAGTACATAGTAAGAGCTCATGTCTTATCATATAAACTTGTGAACGGAAAACTTGTCAGATAGAGAAACTTATCCGATACAATGTACTAGTTGTCGAAACATACTTACTTAGTTTGACGACAGCGTTCTATATTCGGAATATAACGGATTCCGTTACGTAAATACAGCTAAGTGGAACATTTGATTCACTGCGAAACTATGCAAGTTATCATTGTATTTTTTGTTGGTTAGAAGCTTTTGAGTGAATTGGCTGGCTACAAAATTCACTACTGGTAATAAATGTGTACCCTGAACATCTTCTATCATAAAGGTTTCCACCTAAACTACGTATTATAATCAAATATCCTTTTGAACCTAACCATAGCAAACGTTAACAAAAACTGTGTACAAACTTCTACTTTCTTTTTCTCATTATAATAACTGAAATACAATTATTTCTACTTATTTGGTTGTTCCAAGACATTTCAATATAACTTCTACTTTTCCTCCTCCCAGAAATGATTAAGTACCAAGTTACTCTTTTAGACGTAAATATCAATTCACCAACTGAATACGAAATATGATAATATAAAGCTTAAGCTTATACGTCGCATTAATATCGCAATGTCCCGAAGAAATGAACCTTGATATTTTTGTTCGCAGGCTGTGACAGATCCTTCAATAGCACCGGTGTCGGAGAATCTATCTATTGATGTCAACCGTAAGTATTTGCGTGCTTTATTTTTCTATCCAAAGCTTTACTGCTGATATCTTGTAATTTTATTTGGTTGGGTTCTGTCCTTTCTAGATAAAGAATGAGTTAAAGAAACTGAGGGATTACGATCTTTTTGTCCGAGTACGGAATGGTTATGATTTTATCAGGGTATGTCTGTTGGTATTTATGTGTGTTCCACATTTGTCGCTAATCTAATGAACCGATTTTTGGTGAATGAGGTTTGCATCGATTCCTAATTATACTGAACGCGAAGACCAGACTATAAAAAATACAAAATGGATACAAAAACCCATTGAGACACCTATTGTTATTGATAAACGCACATACAATGCGCATTTATTTGTCCCTGTGACGTCATCAATTTGTATATTATTATTTGACACCAATCACATACATCGCTCTGATCCCAAAGTAAGTAGCCAATACACTTGTGTTATGGAAATCAGACACAACGGTGGTACCACAACACCCAGACCCGAGACAATACAGAAAATATCGTTTTCTACATTGACCCCACCGGGAATTGAACCCGGAACCTCACGAGATGACGACGCTTGAAACCAGCGTGCTAGACACTCGACCACGGAGGTCGTCAAATCAATAAACAGTGCAAGTGCAAATGGGATAATATTTTAAAAAAACCGGCCAAGTGCGAGTCGGACTCGCGCACTGAGGGTTCCGTGCCAACTTTAACTGAATAAGGGAATCCACTTACTTCTACTTAGTAAAATACAACAATATTTTGTTGACTGCAAATATAACTTTGTTTTTCATAGTGTTTGTATGAAGTACAAAGTTATGTTTGCGGTTGTTGAAAACATGCTATATCTCAAAAACTACTCGTTCGATCTCGTCCAAACCAATTTTCGTTGAAAGTATTTGTTACCGTCTATATTATATATTTTTTTCAAAATTTACGTTCTCATGGTTTAGAAGTTAGATAGGGGAGGACGCCCATTTTACCACTTTAGAATTTATTAGTGGATAGCTATGAAACGTTAGACTTTAAAAGGAAATGGTTTTTACCACTTTAGAATCGGATAGCTATGAAACGTTAGACTTTAAAAGGAAATGGTTTTAGGAACCTCATTTTCAAAGACCTACCTTTAGACACCCCACACGCATAGGTTTGACTAAAAATTTTTTTTTGGTTTTAGTTTCATGTATGGGAGCCCCCCTTCAATGACATTATTTTTTATTTTATGTATGAGAATCGGTAAGCGGTTAACAGGATACATCTTCCTACCAAATTTCAACAGTGTAATGCTTATAGTTACAGAATAAAATAGCTGTGACATACGGACGGACAGACAGACAGACAGACAGACAGACAGACTTGACGAAACTATAAGGGTTCCGTTTTATGCCTTTCGGCTACGGAACCCTAAAAAAACATGGCAAATATTACAACTCTATATGGGAATCTTTTAAAATACAACTTTTCAGTCTTATCGGGTATCAAATAAAAGAAGACAAAGTTCTGCGTAAAAAAATATTGATTCGTAGTTGGATAACAGTTTTTCTTACTATTTATCTTGTTCATTGACATTTCACGTTCAGCGGCTGGCTTTTCCTAGCAGCTAGTTGCAAGCTTTAATTAGGCAAAAATAAGGAAGAAAAATTTAGCCATTTACTTCTATAGTATATTTGCAACAACTGAGGGTTATTGAGCAGGCAAATATTATTGCTCAACCAACTATGACCAGCCAATTAGCACTGTTCAGTGGTTCTATTTTGAGATGAAAATGTTTAGTCAAACTCATTAACTAGTAAAAGAGTTAGTTCATAGTAATCATAATCTTTGTCAGGCGTTTGACAAGTCTTAAATGTCATTTTCAGACCGATTTATTTTATTTTAATGAATTGATGTTAAATATTATAATTATTTGAGCTCCTCAATTATCTACGCGTATCCGTGTTACGACAAAAGCAACATAACTGCATATTAAGCAGAGGTGCATCGCAAGGTTTAATTCTAACTCCATTACTTTTTCAACTGCTACATACTTGCTTATATTATACAGTCAACATTTTTTCTTTTTATTTTCAACCTGCGTACTTCACAAGTCCAATCCTTCTTCGCCAAGATACTCCGACGAGTTTAAACTTGACTCCTGATTGCTTAAACTTATCTCCCTCGCGCCCGGACACCCGGGTTCCTTATGAAACATTAATTAGTGGAAGTTCAGAGACGGTTCCGACTTTGTAAGGCTTGTTTTGTAAAAGAAATGACAAATTAAGGCGATCAAGTGGGGTTTTTAATGATGTTGTAATTTGTTTTTGATTTAATGCTGCTAAAAACTACTCAGCAGACTAAAGTTACCTAGCTGAATAGTTAAAATTTAAATAGTTTAAGGAAGAACCTGTTATGAGTGCACTGTAGAGAATATTATTGCTTTGGTGCTTAAAAATTTCTGCTGAATATGTAGCATAGTGTTAAAATAGCAACATTTAGATATTCTGCTGCTAAATCACCATTCTGTTGTACTATGTACTTAGAAATTGTATGCTGTATATACCAGAACGATTTGAATGTCAGAGAATAAAAAATATAGTTTAAATTGTAAGGTCAGAGAAATGTATTATTCTCTTAAATGCATTAAAGCACCAACCATGTATTTTGAACTAGCGGTCTCACGCAGCTTCACCCTTGTAAACGATAGATCTCAAAAAAATAAAGTTATGAATAAGTAGCCTATATGCTATTCTTATAATAAGCTATATTATTATTGAGCCTCATCACAAACCATAAAGTAGATTTTGCTTGAAGGAGAAAAAACATACATCCACCCTCATAAACTTTTGCATTTATAATCATCATCATCATCAAAATTATCAGTCAAAGAACATCCACTGCTGAGCATAGGCCTCCCCCATGGTTTTCCACAGCGTCCGATCACAAGCGTTCTGCATCCAGTTTGGTCTTGCGATCTTTACAAGGTCGTGTGTCCATCCTATCGGTGGACGTGTTGCGCCGCGTCTTTGGTCGAAACTCAAAAAAGGGTCTCCAATCTATACTAATATTATAAAGCTGAAGAGTTTGTTTGTTTGTTTGAACGCGCTAATCTCAAAAACTACTGGCCCGATTTGAAAAATTATTTTTACGTTGGACAGTCCATTTATCGAGGAAGGCTTTAGGCTATATAACATAAAGAAACGACTCATAAGACCACAGCAGAAATGAAAAATGTTGCGAAAACGGGAGAAAGATATTCCTTTTGAGAGCTTCCGCTGCATACGCTGCGGAAACCGCTTAAGTTACACAAAAATCATGTATGACAGGATTGTTCAGCATTAAGAGTTCTATAATAAAGTCCGCGACAGCATATGTCTATCTTTTATGGTTGACTTACTACAACCTTTTTTATGTTAATAAATTTGTAAAAAAATAATGCATTATTTTTAGAGGTGTATTATACACACAGGTATTTATTCTTATCAAAATAAATACATTCATCGTCACGAGCATTTCATTAAGAACCAAGTTGCCCTTAATATCATTTGATTTCAATAAATATCTTAGGAGCTATCACAGTTTTAACATAACTCCGCACCAAAATAATGTTCGCAGCTTAAGTACAACGTGCGCTTGCGCTAATATATTATAAAGCTGAAGAGTTTGTTTGTTTGAACGCGCTTATCTCAGGAAATGCTGGACCGATTTGAAAAAATATTTCTGTGTTGGATAGCATATTTATCGAGAAAGGCTTTAGGATATAAAACATGACGCTGCGACGGGAGGGGAGGGAGCAAACTCAAAACGCGCAGACGAAGTCGCGGGGAACCGCTAGTATAGAAATATTCTGCATCTATAATATAAAAATGAATCGGAAAATGTGTTGGTAAGCGCATAACTCAACAACGCCTAGACTAATTAAGCCCATTCTTTTTTTCAATGTTTGTTGAAGTTCAAGGATGGTTTTGACGGCGAGAAAAAATCGAATAATTGCCGGAAAAACCATAAAAACAACCCTTTTCTTTTTCCCATACAATTGTTTTCTAACTAAAACGTAGTCAATTTGAACTTTATTGCTATTTTTAGGAACTACTGGACCGATTTGAAAAAATATTTGTTGTGCTGCATAGCTTATTATTGAAGAGAGCTTCAGTCTATAAAACATCACGCTGCGACGGGAGGGGAAGCTCAAAAAACGCGGACGCAGTCGCGGGGGACCGCTCGTTTATAATATAAATAGGAAAAATCTGGCAGCGTTTTCATGAAAAAAATAACTTGCATAAATTCTAAGGTCAGAGAAATTAACATGTATTCTAGGTAGCATCAAAGTGCCCGCCGATCTAATGTATTTTGAATGTGCCCTCTAAAAACCGTAAAACCAACTTATCAAATGCTCGTTACTAGATATTTAACAGCCTCCTTTAATTCCTTCGTAATGAGCCCTTTCATGTCTTGTCAACTCATTGTTATTTTTAACAGGACCCCTAAAATATTATCCGGCCCTTACATTATCACTGTTCATCTCGTATAATCTTTGATTGACGTATCATTACCGAAAACGGGAGAGATATGAGTGACTCGTTCTTTTTTAGTTTCATCTCTGTCATTCTTTGAGACATTGTCGTCTATCTCGCTCGGGCGATGGCATGATTATAATGTCGATATGAGATATATGATATTGTGGCTCAGGGTACTAGTGAGGGCAGAAGTGTTAGCGGAAAAGTATCTATTATAGGGTGAAGATAGATAAATTAAAAAAATATTTTCGTACCAAAATCTGAAAGCTTTGAGTCAATAAAATGTATTGTGTTATGCCTCCACTGATAAAAATTTTTTGGGCGATCAGCTTTTTTAATTAAAAAAAGAGCTTTGTTTTTATATTATTTTCATTATGTAGGTTAAAAAAGCTAGCATTAACCGAGTCCAACAAATCGTAACTTTATTTAACAAGGATTGTTGGAATATTTACTAAATTCCAAAAGAAAGTCAAGGTAAATGATTTCCGGCAATCAACGCCAAAATACCACGGTGTTTATAGCTTAAAACAGCAATACGAAGAATCCAACAGAAGTTCACAAATAAATCTTCCACAATTCCACAGACAACTTATTTCTATAGACTCCCGATCCTTGTCGGTACCATAAAAATTAAAAGCATGGTTGATGTATTTCGAAACTCTTATTTACTTGTTATCAATGACTTAAAAAGTTTATTAAATAGTCATCCATTTTTTTATTTAAAAACTTATTTGCACAAGACGTACTAAAGGTGAACTTAATCTTTTAAGCATTTTATCTCAGTCATAGATAACTTTCAGTCATGAAGAGAGATCGTAGTTGGTGCAGGTACTACTAATAACGATAAGCCGTCACTCACGCAACTTACTCAATGATTAATAAGCAAGTTGTTATTTTGCCTAATGATCATGAACTTGTTTAATAGGAAATAATAATAAAATTGCTTAGAGATACCTAAAAGCAAGAAGCTTTCTAAATTTAGGCTTCTCTTGAGTAAACTCGCTCCACCGTAAACCCAACTAATCATGATTAAATATTAAATATTAGACACCAGTAAAATAAATTGCTCTGATCCCAAAGTAAGTACCTAATGCACTTGTGTTTTGTGATTTCCACAATCAGACACAACGATGGTACCACAACACCCATACCCGAGACAAAACTGATTTTGATTTCTACTTTGTCCCGATCGGGAATCAAACCCGGGACCTCGGAGTGGCGACCCCTTGAAACCAGCGTGCTTAGCCACCACTAAAAATATTAATCTTGAAAAAAAAAAGTCTGTTCACCTTAGTTGTCTATGACCAAAACAGGGCTTGAACCGCATGCGACGTGATATCTCCTCACCGAAGATCTCAATCTGACCCGCTTAATTGACATCTTGATATATACGTACCTCTGCCGAAATAGACGATGTTGACTTATTTGAACTTAGTTATAGCAGTTTTTACAACGTATTGTTATTGTGAAGAATGATTTCCCTCTCGTGATTTCTATAAACTAACTTTTTAAAACTTAAGATATTTTGTTTTTTTTTTTTTGTTTTTAATGTCAAAATGTTTCTTTCTTAACTTTTGTTTCTTATTAAAAATAATTAATCCTGAACGTTTTATTTTATGCAAATTTCAATACTTCATCTTAGTGTAAAAACTTGTATTTAAATCAATCCCAAGGTATTTATTGAAATACTTTATTGCACAAATCATGATAAACAAAGGAAAACTAAATGATTAAAGCATTATCTGACAGTCTGACTTTTGATAACCAGAATATCAAAAATAACCTCATCCTCTTTTTAACTCTGATTTACGTGATCAATAGTTATTAAAAAATAAAATATTTTATAGTTAAAAATAAAATGTACACTAAAACTTCTGTACGTGACTGTCCATATTTCAGACATAATTGCTTCTCCGAGTATGGTTGACGCGCTCAGGTGTAAGGGCATTATATTCTGACACTATTTTGGAAGGTAATTATTCGTAATTATTACAAGAATCATACATTACTTACTTGCAATTTTGATATATAATTACGTTAAAAACAATGGTCTCCTTCAGACCACTACATTGCTAAAGAAGTATATACTGTGATGGAAAAATAATATTTGTAGGATCAACTTATTTTCGCTTACAAACAAAAGTTAATTGTTAATACAAAACATAATTAAGACAATGTTTTATCTCAGAAAGGTATTTGCTTTGCCACCAAAAGTTATTTGCAAATAATAAAACAGACTAGACTAATGTTTATCAAAGGCGAATTGTCTTGTGTCTTATTGTGCAACGGAATCCTTTCAAGTAAAGTGATTCCATTTTCACCTTTTATTAATCAGGTTATGTTTGCAAACGTTACTTAAGGAAATTGTAACTTGACTCATGACAGAACTAATTGATGTGGATATTTAAGTGACATCGCTCAAAATTAAAGAAACTACTATGTATATTCCCGCTGCCTGAAGTCTTAACTAGTGACGCTACCAACCAAAATTATATCAAACACTTATGAAATCCTAATGGAACTAACTCGTTCGCTGTTTTAACAAACAGTTAACATGTTAACCCGTAAAGTAGGTTATCATGAAGAAGGATATTCGAAGAAAAACCGCGGTAGTCGTTAGTCAGCAAGGAATGAAATATGGAATAAGTTTCACGAGGCAAAGGGTAGCTTGCAACATAAACTGGGGCATCGGAACAGCTTGTGTAGAACATAAATTTTATCAAACGATGTTTCCTATGATTTTTGAGATCAAATAAGGCCCGATTTCTTCATCAAAAGTAATGGTAAAATGTCTTTACCAGCGAGTGAATATGTATACGATTTGTGTGTATTTTAGAAAAATACCTTTACTAATAGTCGATGAAATTGCCATTCTGTCATTTTGTTAAGGCATTGTTTCTTGAAAACACATACTGTCAGTCAACCGCTGGTAGCGAAATTTTAATATAACTGTTGTTGAAGAAATCGGTCCTAAGCCATCACAATTTGTACTTACTCCTGCGTAGTAGCAGAGTACGCGTTTAGTAGAATCAGAGCGACTTTAAGAAAAATAAAATGATTTTTTTATGATAACACAAATTTATTCATAAAGATGAAATAAATAGCGGAACTCGAACCAGCAACTTTCTGGCTAATGGGGCCAAACTCTCTTCCAATTGAGCTACCGTGCCGTCGGTCCGACCGTGTGAAATTTCTGGTCTCTTATATACCTATGTCATTACGCGTGACGTCTGCGCTATCTACCCCAACTGTTTTTCAACAGCAGTGGGCCAAGTAGTTATTTATTACAGAATAAATTAAACTTGAAAATTGATAACGCTTCGCTATCTAATGGTTTAGAATGTTTTTAACACTCCACAAGTTTATATTTCAACATAAAAGCATAATCATAACGGAATGTAAACGTGTCAAAAATTCTAATAAAGAAAGTTTCAAAACCACTATGATTTTATTCCTTAAGGTAAGCACCTTAAAGAAGCTAGTAAGCACTAGCTCACTTAAAAATGCAGGTAAATAAGTATTTAGCTCACTTAAAAATAATCGCATGGTTTTGATTACTTTGACACTTTTTTTTGAAACAATATAATTTTTAAGGATAGTCTTTTTTCAAAGAACGAAAAATAAAAAATTAAAACATGCATGAAATAAATATTTAAAAAACTAGAAAAATAAAGACACATGCCTGTAATGAATATTAAATTAAGTCTTTGTTTGATATTATTAACAAAGACTAAAAATAATGATTAATTATTTCACTTAAAGTCGATTTTACGAACGTCTGATAGGACTTATCTTACCGCAAAAGTATGAAACGACCGATTATAAATTGTCATTTACATAAATGATTACTGACAAATAGGTGACGGTTTCAAATTAGGCGTTTTGTATTCGACGAATATTACTTATCAGACATTGGTAAAATTGACAACATTTCAAAATTTTCATATGCACATTTTTATTTTATTACTGAAAGAACTTCAAAAATGAAGGCACCCGTATTTTTTCATTGTCATTTATATTCAGTATTTTCTCTAATAATAATTGTTTAAAAACTCTCCATTCTAAAAGAGCTTAAGTACAAGAAGTTGGATGTTTCGAGGTCACGTCTTTGCTATTCGATAAAAAATATATCTGACGTTTATAGTGATGTGGTCTGTATCAATTGTAGAATTAATACGTCGACATCAATGGGTGTTAATTATATCCATTGAGTATTTAATTTTACTTTATTATGAAACATTACCTAATTTAAGTTATGTTAAAAGTATCCAAATAAAACAACGTAACAACCCTTCTTATACTTGTTTCTGAAGTTTACGCGAATATTACTCATCGAAATAAAAAACTTTTTTACGGATTAACTTTTCGTGAGTTTTTTATTTTTTTCCCGACGTTTCGAACAGTTTACAGCGTTCGTGGTCATGGGTAGACTAAGATGTTATTTGTCATGTACAGAGTTTTGAAAAATTACACTACCGTCACTCAATAGTATTGATTAACATTCCTATCGACGCAGAAAGAGCTAACTGTGTCTTGTGAATTTTCCAACCATCTTCTCTGTTTAAATTTTGATGTCTTACTATTTTTATAGCTTCGCGTAGCATCGGTTCGTTCCACGTATGCTAATTAATTATGAATGAAAAATATACTTTTTCATTTTGAACCCTTCTTATTTAATATTATTATGATTTCTGAAAATTACTCCTATATTTTCTCATAACTACAAATATCAATCATATTTCGAATGAGGAATCATGATGATTATTTCGTATCTGAACTAAAAATTTGTAAGATTGAAAATGAAATGGTTTCGGTTTGAATAGATAGATATTAAGTTATTTTTTTATGTTGCGTGTCTTAGTTTTATTTTTTCTTGTTTATTTGTATATATCATAAAACGATACAATGAAGACTCTAGTGTGAATGAAAATCTTTTTTTTCAAATACCTTCAATTTACCACATCATAATTTATCGATAATGTCCAGTACAATACCGGAAACAACAACAACACTAAACGTCAAAGTGACAACTGACAGCAAGCTCAAAGTTCAAAAGCATTTTTTTCTGCATGAAATGACATTGCAAAGGCGTAACCTGTTAAATGCCAACTTCTATGTTCTTTTCAGTCTTTTTCATTTAACTTTAAAAATAAAGTGGAAAACATCTGAAAAAAAATTCTACGTGTTTAGAAATGCAGAATCTTGAAATGGTTTTCGAATTTTTATACCTGTACAAAAATGAAATGTTGTCAATTGACACTAAATAATTAACTAAGTTAATGCGCATGATTCTTTGTAGGTAAAAACAATTTTTCTTTATACTTTCTTTTACATGTTTAGAAGATGGATGCTGTCAAATATCACTCGTCAAAACATACAATTAACCTTTTAAATCCCTAACCTCTTAAAATCCTTTGCCAATTTTCTCAAGTGCGAATTCAAACGAACTCCACAATTGCCTAAATCAATCAATCAAAATCACAACACCACTTATTATGGAAGCGAAAGATTCGCACTTCAAATATTAACCTCAACATAACTTTAACGATACCATCAAACCAATCACTTTGAATCTTATGCTTAAGAATTTAAGTCTATATTCCCATAACAATTATACCCCTCAAATTTAGGGCTAACAAAAAACAGAGTGATTGTCTTAAGTGGTACAACAGGGTTAAAAAAGGTCTTTAAATAGTCGGGTTAACCTTTGTAGGGATCTGTGGATCGTCATAAAGAAACACAGTGGGGTATTTAGAGGGCCTTTTTTGTTTTTCAAGATGGCAGCGGGCGATAGGGCCGAAAATTGAATAGAATAAAGTGAACGTGGTAGCTGAGAGGTTTTAAAGGTGCTCAGGATTTCTTAGCACTTAGCGAAATGAGTACGAAATTAAAATTTGATTTTAGACCGGTACTTGATAGTCTAAAAGGTGGTAGTATTGTCGAATTCTGAAAATAAAACTTCACACTTTTAAGTAAGGGCTTATTTCACCATCGACAAATAACCACTGACCAACTTACGATTCAAATATCAACGTATAATGTACAGGTAACGTTACTGGTTACTTATTAGGGCATTCTTAAACAGGCTGTAATACTAATGCAACAAATATTTGCCTCTTTTACTATATTAATCTAAATAAAATATTAACAAGCTGAATTTTATCGTTGAACGAACAGATGAGAAAAATACGATCACTTGTGATGAGCTTATTTCAAAATCATGATATTTTTTTTTCTCGTAATATGTTGTTTTGCCTCCTACTTCAATGTGGATTTTAAAAAGGTTATATTAACTAAGAAGGCGTAATTTTAACTTCATTTTATCCTTAAAGTAAGATAAATTAAACTACTTTGCCAGCCGCTCGCCAAGTCAGTAGCCATGTCAGTCAATCAACGTAGAAATATTAAATTAATTTCTACCAACTTACAATACGAACAACTGGACGTTTCTTAAGGTGTGTTTAAATGACGTGTAACGTTCAATGGTTTCAAATGATTATAAAACAGAATTTGATGGACATATATAATTATACAAGTTCAAATCGTTTTAAGTGATAAAATTTTAACTGTGTATTTGTATACATCATAGAAAAAGGAAACTATCATTATTTTTTGGAAATTTGAGTTTTTTTTTCTCTGAAAAAGTTTTTTTTTTTAAAAAGCACCCTGACTGAGGCTTCATCTCTCTCAATTCAATGTCTAATCCTTCTTTTTCTTTAATCTTATACTTAATTAATGAAAAATAAATTACTGAAAAAAATAATTATCTTAATCTCTAATTTTCTCAAAAACTAGCGTATAAAATCCCAAAGTGTTCTCTACAAAAAATGTTTCATTTATTGTGCTAAATCAGCCCTTTAAATATCATCACCTAAAACGAGGTGACCTTATGTGTAATTGTATACATGTCTGAATAATGACAACGAGCTTAAGTTGATATACGATGTTAATTGCTTTTTAGATACCTGACCTCTAATTTTACCTGCATTCCAATATTTTTTTATAAAATTAAAACTTTTCCACTCATTTTTAGGAAGAGAAAAAATAATTAAAATATAAACTGTGAAATACAGTATGTAGCTAGTATTCACATGAGTATTAAAAAAATACTAAATGGTAGAAAATGCCCTTAGGCTAAGGCATTAATTCGCCAACTGTACAACTCACAGCTCACAGTGCAATAAATCTATTAACATAAAAGAAATTCGTGTTAGTTACACCATTTATAACTCGAGAACGGTTGGACCGATTTTCGTGATTTTTACTTTGATGCATTTGTCATGGCCCCAATAGGAGAATATGATGATGATTATGATAATAACCGAATGATAGGAGAATAACCATAAACGGGGCCGGGGATGAAATGAATTTCGCTTGGACCACTAGTTTGATTAAAAAAAACCGGCAAAGTGCGAGTCGGACTCGCGCACTGAGGATTCCGTGCCAACGTTAATTGAATTAGGCAATCCACTTACTTCCACTTAGTAAAATACCACAATATTTTGTTGACAGTAAATATAACTTTGTTTTTCATAGTGTTTGTATGAAGAACAAAGTTATGTTTGCGGTTGTTGAAAAAGTGCTATATCTCAAAAACTTCTCGTTCGATCCCGTTAGAACCAATTTTAATTAAAAGTATTTGTTATGATCTACATTATATATTTTTTTCAAAATTTACACTTGCTTAGTTTAGAAGTTAGATGGGGAGGGGGCGCCCATTTTTCCACTTTGGATTCGTCTAGCTAAGAAACGTTCGACTTTAAAAAACGGTTTTAGGAACCTCTATGTCATTTTTAAAGACCTATCTATAGACACCCCACACGCATAGGTTTGACTAAAAATTTTTTTTCGGTTTTAGTTTCATGGATGGGAGCCCCCCCTTAAATATCATTATTTTTTATTTTTTGTATGAGAATCGTAAAGCGGTTAACAGGATACATCTCCCTACCAAATTTCGATAGTGTGATGCTTATAGTTTCAGAATAAATTGGGTGTGACATACGGACGGACAGAAAGACAGACAGACAGACAGACTTGACGAAACTATAAGGGTTCCGTTTTTTGCCATTCGGCTACGGAACCCTAAAAACTGTGTAATTTAAATGACTTCTTCGACTACGTATGCGCTGGTACTTGCGTTGAATGTTCACCCGATGAAACTGCCTCTTACATTCCATATTAAGTCATACACTTATAAGCGATGGACGTTCCGATTACTCACATGTAAATCAGTTTTAACTAACTTAATGGTTTTACTTCGACGGAAATTTAATAAAGCGCTTTTTTATGATCAAAATCATTAAAATTCAATTTTGTTTTGTTATGGACACACGGGTGTGAAGGGTGAAGGGTTAATTAAAAACCCAAAATAGTGTTTTAGTGTGTAGGTTAGTCTTTAAGGTATCTATTGTATGGGCCTTTATTGCCTACAATAAATGATTAAATATTTTTTTTTTCTCACTTGGTCCATAGCTTGTTAGGTACACGGAATCTTAATAACTAGTGTTAGTTTATACATATTAATTTGACAAAAACATTGATTATTTTACGCATTAGTGGTGCATATGGCATTAATTAATAGGGTTAATATGAATTTAGTTTTTAAATTGCTTTCAGAAGTGAATCGTGATAATACAACTTTAAACTAATCCTGAAAATTATAAGTGGATAGATACTGTCGTTACGTTAGATATACTCATGGTGATATGATATTTTTAAAAGTATATAATTAAATACATTGCCATCATTGATTTCATCGATAATTCTACGTGGACTTTGTGAAAACGACTCAATTTATTTCAAAAGTGCAGATTTTCAGCGGCTGTATGTATGATATGAACCAGTGATGTTCGTTTCAACTTCTTATGTTCCTAATCTTATTTATTTTCATTAATATAAATTTTAGTTAATCATCAATCATTCACAAATTTGGGTATATTTGGTGCAAATTTAAGTAAATTATTTAAGAATTGTTTTAATTAAGATCAGTAAATCTATCGATACAACAAAGCTTTTTACTTTACTTGAACTCTTCATCAAGAACATTGTAGAAATCCCATCAAAAACAATACTTGTCAAAAAAACCAAGTCTCGCAACTCAGTTGTTCTGCGGTAAAAAAGTTGTGAGATCCATGTAATACCAATTCGGTTATTAATTTATTCAGTCTCTACTTAAGCGACTTTCTGTCTTAATACGTCCAGTCTCTAAGACCACGATCGTGGTCCATAACAATTGGAAATCAATTGTGTCTGGAATCTCCGTACTCGAAGCATTAAGTTGTTACGTAATAATTAACAGCATCTTATAGTGACGCATATCAATATTAAAATTCTTTAATGTTTTATATAAATATATTGAGACTTGGCCATCGCACTAAATAATTGAATTTACATGTGTTTTCAGGCAATTGAATTTACACGTGTTTTCAGGTGATGTGTGAGCCTGTAACGTCCCACTCTGGGCAAAGGCCTTACCTCAAGTATAAGGTAGTTCAAGCCATACTCCACCACGCGGGCTCAGTGCGGGTTGGTGGTGTTGGTCAGATGTTATTTAGCCACCCATAAGGCCCCTGACTAGGCTTAACGACTAATATCAACCGATACTAGCCGGGACCAACGGCCTAACGTGCCTTCCGAAGCACGGAGATGATATACGTGATATACGTCACTTAAACGGTCGGAAAGGACACTTATCCAAACACGACCGCGCTGTAGGTTGCCTCACTTTGGTATCACTACCTAAGCGCTGCAAACACTGCGCTACGAGCACCTTACACTTGTAATTGGTAATAAAACGGGTTGGCACTATCGACTATGATCAATAAAACATTGACAACAGAAACAACCCTATTTAAAATCTTTTTAAGTAAGCAAAGAAGGGCCATAATTCGATTTCCGCAGGTTAAACCAGTTTCATATTTAACTTCAACGGTTTATTTTATTTTTGATAGACAAGCTTTACGTCCGATTTTTAACGTGGCGCCACGAAGCAAATAATATTGCTTAAGAGTTCATTACTGGATAAAAAAATACTTTTTAGAATACAATAGAATCAAACTTTACTTATTCAGCTCTGTGATGCTAAAATTGCCAGTGTTCACTTTGACGTGCTGTTGTGTGCAGAATGTACGGAACATTACATCATTTCCACACGACTACACGTTTGGTGCAGTGGTTAGCAGGTCCTGATTACTGAACCATCGGTCTCGGGTACTAATCCTGCAAGGGGCAAATATTTGTGTATTGAACACGAACATTTGTACCTATTTCATGGAGGTTATATGTATTTAAGTAATGATGGGAGACGCCCCCGTCATAATCGTTGTCTGTACCATCGTAATACAAGGAAGAAAATTCCTTACCACGAAACTAGACAGTTGGTGGTTGGTGTTGTCTGGCACTGTTGCATATTGATTTACACATAACAGCACATCATTCAAATATTTATAACGAATATAATACAGAATACCGTTTCTATTGGCTTTATCTAGAATTCTAAACCTATTCATTGCAAGAATGTGTCGTCATTCTCAATACAAGCACCTTTAACCTCGTATTACTATTCAAAAGGACAAATTGTCATCATAATTTGATTTAACTTGGTTTTTAACCCTATTCTTAGGCTGGAAAGAATGCCTTGATTTGCATATTCGCTGCATGACCATGCAAAGGGTTATAGGGTCTCCTTTCTAGAAGGGAAAAGCATACTCACTAAAATAACCACCAACGTCTTCTCACTGTGTACGGTGATCCTGGTTTAGCCAGTTATTGCTTTACTTTGTTTTTAAACTATATTTAATTCAAATGTAAACCACCAAACTCAAAATCCCTAATTTCTTTCACAGTGCGTCCTCTCTGGGTGCGTCTTCAAGGCGGCAAGCGCCCTCTAGTGGCGGGCCAGAACACGGAGCTGGTCTGTCAAGCAGTTGGTGCCAGACCTAAACCTACCATATCTTGGTGGAAAGGAGGCACCAGGCTGAAGACTGTGAAGGAAACTGTGAGTATTCAACATATGTTATATTTAAGGTAGGGAGTATCCGTCTCGAAGGACCAATATTCAGGCTAAAACATCTTGGTTGGGAAACCACCAAGATGATTAGATTGACGGATATTGAGTATTAGATTAAATACTGTCATAAATATGGTGTGTATACGGTTCGAAGGTCCAATGGCTAGGATAGAACACTCAGCTGGTCTGCTAAGCGGTTGGTGCCAGAACTAAACAGACCATCTCCTGGTGGTAAGGAGAGACGAGGTCAAAGACCGTGAAACTATACCGGCCTTGCCAAAAATAAATATACAAGGTTTGAATTACAGTTTAAATGGCTAAATTGAAATGTATGTCACCCTTATGTCGTTTGACTTGATAACCATTGATTTTAAATTAGCCATATCATATTTAAATATTTGTTCAAACCTAGTTTAATTATTTGCAGCAAGGATAAATTATTCGTCTTAAAGGACTAGCTTAGAATACCGAATCTGTATGTTATGACCATCTTCTTGCGATTTTTTTGGCAATGAAATGGTTAATAATAATAAATAAATATTGAACACCAATCACATACATTGCTCTGATCCCAAACTAAGCAGCTTTGTGTTATTGGAAATCAGACACAGCGGTAGTGTTGTGGTACCACACTCACAATATCTAGATAAATGTAAATATCAACCTTTCGTTCGTCACTTTAAACCATAAAATTATTATCCCTTTGGAATAGAACGACAAAAGCGAGATGTCACTAGCAGCAAACTGTGTGATAAAAAGAGATGGGTAGCAGAACCATTTTGTCAGATGTCAAACAGTTGACCGCCCTGCAGAAGCTCCCTAAAAATTACGTGCATTTGATTACGTGAAATTGTGTATATTTTGGAGAAATTATGCGTCTGAAACATGGTGACTTGATCGGTGATTGATTGTTATGCATTACAGCGGCAAAACCCCAACAAATAATTATTTAACAGGTAGATTAGTCCAAATCGAAGCCTCTTAATATACGACTTATATTTACCAATGCACTTCAAATTTAAAGTACGCAGTTTGATTATTCTATTCTACAAACGTTAATTTACGTAAAAAATAAAGCAGAATAACACAGGGATTGTATATCGACGAATATTTTGTATAATGAAATAACATTTAGTTTTACACTAGAGCTGCATGTTCAATATTTTGTGTCGACTGTTTATCATGCAGTAAACTACTATATTTAACTTAGGAACATTGTTATACATCACCTAATCAAAAGGTTATCTCGTTTAAAGCTACAAATGTTACTTACTTATGTTAGTTACTGACATCTTAAATAGGTTTCGTTTGACAGCTTTTACTTGTCCTTCTATTCCGATAGGAATATTAATTTTATGCTTTAAATACTACAATATTGTATCATAACTTCTATTGGATCAGTATGCCCAATATAAACAAACTACCAAATTTTTAAAATTCGTGCTCATAGCTAAGCAAAAACGCATGGCATCAATTACGTAAAAGGATTAATTTAAAAACATCTTAGAATGGCATTTGATGCTTGCTTTTTTTAAAAAAAAACTGTAGTCTACCACATTAAAAAAGCTTTTAGCTTTTTTGAAGTGAAAAAGTAAGATGTTTTTATGTAATTGATTTACTTTCAAAATAACAAAAAAATAATAGTCGGTGCATTAGTTACACAATTTTAACCTTAAAAATTACACTGGCACGACTTAGTTTAAAACACAACCCTACCACCCCTTTTTATCTTGTGGCTACAAAGCTTCGCAATTCTTGTGACGGAATCAAATGCCATGACAACGGATCAATCATGGCTGCCTGACAAAGCGAATTGATCAATTTCCTAAAAACACCCTTTCATTTGGACGGACTCTCGTTTTAATCACCATTTTGACGCGCTAGTGGTGAGAAAAGGTAGCTTAGTATCGACACTTTGCTATTTGAGTTTTGACTTTTCAAATAAATAATTGCTAAATATTTGATATTTCGAACGCTGCATAAGGTGATTGATTGAATTCAAACTAATATATTGCAAGTCACAAATAGCGTGTGGTGTGACAGGGTATATATAAATAGTACAACATAATGCAAACCATAGTAGTTACAGTTTATTAGAAAAAAAACGTACTAAAACACACTTCCAGTTCTTTGCGTATTCACACTTAATATTATAAAGCTGAAGAGTTTGTTTGTTTGAACGCGCTAATCTCAGCAACAACTGAACCGATTTGAAAAAAATATTATTTAGACAGAAAGGCTACGATGACGACGACTTACAAGGACAAAGCCACAATGAAAAATGTTGCAAAAAACGGGGGAAAAATATTTCTTTTGTGAGCTTCCGTTAACGTTTAAGATACATCATAATCATTTATGACGGGATTATTCCGCTTTAAAAGTTTTACAATAAATCCGCAACTTTTATGTCTATCTGACATGGTGTACTCACAACAAACTTTTTTATATTCATAAATTTGATTATAAATAATGTTCTATTTTCAAAGGTATTTTACGCACTCTGGTATTTATTATTTTCAACATAAACACATTCCTCATGACGAGCATTTTATTTTGAACAAAATTGCTCTTTACTTTATTTAATTTCAATACATACCTTAAAAGCTATCACAGTTTTTAAAATAACTCCCTACCAAAATAATAATCGCAGCTTATGTACGAACAGCACGTCAAGTAAACACTGTAGTATTTTATGCAGTTGTAGTAAGGGCTAGTTTGCAACAAAAGTGGGTAACCTGATGTGCTGTCGACTGTACAACGCACGCTTGAGCTAACCTCTCTCTATGGCTTTACGAGTAGACTCCTACTTCCAATGAAAATATGTGTATAAGTGTATTGTGTTGAAATGTTTTACGGGAAATCCGAAATTTACGCGGGCGACATCGCGGAAGACCGCTAATAATATAATATTAGAAAAGAATAGAAATTATCCCATCAAAAACAATACTTGTCAAAAAAACCAAGTCTCGCAACTCAGTTGTTCTGCGGTAAAAGGTTGTGAGATCCATGTAATACCAAGTTGGTTATTAATTTATTCAGTCTCTACTTAAGCGACTTTCTGTCTTAATACGTCCAGTCTCTAAGACCACGATCGTGGTCCATAACAATTAAAAATCAATTGTGTCTGGAATCTCCGTACTCGAAGCATTAAGTTGTTACGTAATAATTAACAGCATCTTATAGTGACGCATATCAATATTAAAATTAATTAATGTTTTATATAAATATATTGAGACTTGGCCATCGCACTAAATAATTGAATTTACATGTGTTTTCAGGCGATTAAATTTACACGTGTTTTCAGGCGATCCAGTCTTCTAGTTTTATCCACAACGAAGTTGTTCCCCCCCCCCCCCCCCCGCTCAGCATTATTCATGACAGCGCGAGGGATGTCACGATACTGATATTCTGTGGGAACCCTTTTGATTAGTGTACACACAGACAAAGAAAAATAAATTAAACAAAAATAAAGTACAAGAATAAATTAATACACATTACTATTATCATTAAAAAATTTCGATCCCCGCACAATACAAACATTTGTGTGCATGAACATGTCTGTCTGTATTGGTCTGGGTGTTTTTTCTATATGTATGTATTTACAAACAAAAAGTACTTAAGTATTATATCCGTTGTCTGGCACCCATAACACAAGTTTTAAGTAGCTTACTTTGGGACTAGATGGCGATGTGTGGGAATGTCCAAAGGATATTTATTTATTATTTATTTTTAATAACAAAATATTCTGTTACAGCATGAATCTGACTATCAACCACAACCGTTGGTAAAAGGTTGTCCTCTATGATAAATTTAAGTCGACTTTGAATCAATTAAATTCATTTGTTCTTTTTGGCACACACTAAGAAAAGGTTATACAACGTTTTTATAAAAATAGAACATGCTTAAATCCCACTTCTCCTAATCCAAATTCTAGACGAAGTTCTTATTAAAATTCTAGACCAGCACGCTTTTTACCTATCTCAACGTGGGTACTCCGCGACAAATGAGATCTGTATTTAATTTGTCACCTATAAAACACATCTGTGGTACGAACGTGTTGCGGTCTCGGGAGATGTGAAAGGGATGTGTCGATATTGATAAGCGGTAGCGGTTTAAGAACAAAAGTTAGGCCACGACCACGCCGCCTGCAATCGCCTTAAAGCGCTTTCACATTTAGGCGACTTTATCAGCGCGACGGTTCCCGACAGCCGCGTTGCTGATAATTTTATACATAAATGACAGCAGGAGACCTTCATATTAGATCAACAGCGCTGCTGCTCGCTCTAATGTGAAAGTGGCCCTAATCTAAGAGGGTCTAAGGCGGCTACACACTGCGATTTTTAACAGCAATGCAGTCGCGATGCTGTCGCAATGCAGCATTGATTTAGTTGCAAAAAGTCAACCCTTAAACACTGAGCTACTTTTAGCATCGATAAATTCGTGATGTTGTCGCACGTTGGTACCAGTGTTGTCGTTATGCAAAAACTGGCTATTGACAACTGTATCTGTATAGTTAATTGGCAACTGAATCGATAATAACGCGCGTCAGCATCGATGCCAAAATCTGTTCATTGTTCAACGCGACTGCATTGATGCTAAAAGTTGTTGTGTGTAAGGTCTTATGCCTAGTCAGTAACGTGCAGCGTGATAATCGCCATAAGAAGTCATATTACAAGCCTTGAACATAAAAAAACTAGCTTTAAGATTAATTGCAATTGAAGTCAATTTTATCTTTAACTTTATAATTTGTTTCTACGCGAACGTGCCTTTGTAGTGCGCATGTGATTTTTCGCTCTGGGTGTAATTATGTATAAAGGCTTGGATGTTACCCCAAACATGAGTTGAACCTATATAAAGGTATGTAGATGGTATGACTGGTAGAGAATGCCATATGGCGTTAAGTCCACCTTTTGGAAAAAAAATGTTTGTGCAATAAAGTATAAATAAATAAAAAAATAAAGGTTGTAGTAAACCCTTAGTGAATTTATATCTGCAAAAGTAGTATTGACACAAACGCTATTATATCAGTTCGCATGTAAATATAGTAAACGCTCCCTCTACCTCTTGTCAATGTAAACATTCTCTACGAATCTGTACGAAACCGTTGGATTACTTGAAAATCTTCAAACATGTAGGTATCTGTTCGGCATTTTCTAAAAAACGTAGTTTTCTTTTAGAATAAAATTGATTTAAAAACTGTATAATAATTTAGCATATAAGCATAGCATAAATAAGTCACCCACTCATTCATACTAATATAATAAAGCAGAAAAATTTGTTTGTTTTTTTAACGCGCTAATCTCAAAAACTACTGGACCGATTTGAAAAAATATATTTTTATGTCGGATAGCTTATTTATCGATCAAGGCTTTCGGTTTTATAGATTACGCTACTTTTGAAGAAACAAACTCAAAATACGCGGACAAAGTTGCGGTGGACCTCATAGTAATTAGCCCCTACTTAGTAATAAAATTGAAACTTTTATATCACTAGCGGTCCCAGCGAACTAATTTTTGTTCCCGGCCCCGTCCTGCCCCAGCCTTTTTTTAAAGTTATTATTATATCCCAGGCCAAGACAAACCCAAAAAGGTAAAAGTCATGAAAATCGGTTCAACCGTTCTCAAGTTATGAGTGGTGCAACTAAAGATAAGATTTAGCTTGGAGTTATGTCTCAGAATATGAGCTCGTCATAATAAAAATAACAGAATTTTAAAAATATCCTTCAGAATTGTCACTGAATCAAACAACATTTCACACCTTAAGAATATTATGAATTCAAAGCTAAAGTACGTATAATAGACATTAAGTCAATGATATAAGATCACGTAACGAACATATTTTTAATGGAATTCTTTTAGAGCGGATATTATAGCAAATATCAATCATTTCAGCTATTTCAAAGACCCATCCAGATAACTGAACTGACTAGCACCTACCTCCCATTTTTAACCATACCCATGTTCAAAGCGATTAAGGGTCAGCCGGATTGATTAAAAAAACTTTGTTATACTGATTTTTAAAAAAAAATTAAAGGGGTGGCTATTATTTTTAAGTTTTGAGTATTTCGGGACCGTTGAAAGTGCATGACTGCCATAGTTACCTACAGAAATGATAAATTAATATAAAATAAGTAGTAAGGATTCACGGGTTCTGGCTCACTTGTCCAACCGGTTTGACAGGTGGTGCTCGCCGGCCGCTACCGCGGCACGCTCACTACGCTCAAGTCAAGGTTGGACAAGTGAGCCAGAACCCGTGAATCCCATCAAGGAACCTGGATTGACAACACTGTTTAATGCATTTCTGCAATTTATTTCACAATTGGTAATTGTTTTATAATTATTTTCAAATATTGCATTCATTATATCATTAATTAAGGTTTCTAGTTTCTTAATATTTTAACCAGTTTATTCGTATGAATGCATTAGTTGTAGTAGTATAAAAGGTCTGTGACTTTATCTTTTCTTACACAGTTGCTCTTTAGCTCTTCAAAAAATACTACCTACCATTTTATCTATAAAGTTCAAGGAAACCTTCTGCCAATGGAATCCGAGATGGATGTAAGTATTTCATTTTACACATTTACTTCCCCTCAGAATCTTTTTTTTTTATGTACTAACTTATCTTTGTTTAAATTTTTTTAGCTTACATGTGGTTCCGACGCTATAAATTATGAAGAAAATACATACAAACACTATTACTACCCGGTGTCAGACGATGAATCATCAACAACCATTTCGAAATATTCAGCAAAAGTGGACTCCTTGGCATTGGATGAATTTTTCGAGGAACCAAAAAAGAAAAAAGAAAAACTTCGGGCCTCAACAGTGGCTAGAGCAACCTCAGATGGAGTTACCTACGTATCCACCAACGAAGATGATGGAGCACAAGCCACACATCTTATAAAATTGGAAATTTATGATTTAAAAAAACTAAAGAATATACCGGAAAATGAGCACTGGAAACATAGCGAAATACGTATTAGGTATTACAACAACACAAAATCTAACCACCATCGGAAGACGCGACAGCTGATATACAATATTACCAAGGAAATTTCCAGTTCCCCGAATGTAAAAAAGTTTACTTTTAAATCAAAGAAATAAATGTTTTACTTCGCTATAATTTATTTGTTTTATTTGAATTAAAAACATTTGTTAATTTTCACTTATTTATTTATAATATTAGAATAAAAACATAGGTACATACAAACACTTAAAATCATAGGTACACAATATTATACCAATAAAAAAGACTTAAACATATCTTGTAACAATGCGTCATTACTGATAGTATAGTCATTAAACATTTCAACAATGTCATATAGAGATATACCTCTACGCTTAAGATACAAATACACAAGGCAATACTCGCCACATATAGATGAAAAAGTATTCTGAATAACTTTATTGTTATATATCCACTTACTAGTGTTCCGTTTCAAAAAAGATAAATGATAAGTGTCAGGTTTTCGACCAAAAGTATCAAAGTATTCTCCAACACCTTTAGAACTTATATAAATTGCTATCCAATGAGTGCCCGGCTTTGTATCAGGATCTAAATTACTGATCAAGTAAACAGGAGGTGTCATATAGACCGGTAATCGGTTAGCAGGAAAAACATTGGTACTTAAAGTAGAGTGTATTATTGTTAAATATTTACTTATTTCTAGAGTATTCATAATGGTTACCGGTGTCTGCTTAACTCAGAAGTTAACAAACATATAAATGAAATTAAAGGATAATGTTAATTTTATACACAAATTTAACTGCTAAAATCTACACTTATATTTCTATTCTTGTCTATTTCAATTATATTATCAAATTCAGCATACACAATGCAATTGATTGTTTGTGTCAGAGCATTTTCAAACCTTACTTCTATTCTAAGACTCCCATGTTTGATTAAATTCCAATGCGTTGATGAATTTGCGGATAGATCCGGTGTTAGATCAAAAGCCAATAAACAGTAACCTTTTGGGTATCTGTCCTTACTTATACCATTACCTTCATTCATAAAATGAATACCAGTACCTGAGAAAAGTGTATGGTAAGCAGCAGTATGTAAACCATTACTAAATGATGGTTGTAACGCCTTTGAAGGTATTTGCATGCCATCAATGTACAAACTAAATGTATTCACTCCAAAATTATCAAAATCGTAAGGATTTTTATTAAAGCTACCATTAAAAGCTGTATTGTTAACAAACCCAACAATACATCGTTTTGGTATCTGCCCAAGAAAAACATTGTCAAGTGTTTTACCCTGAATACCAGATGGAATTGTTAAAACTTTAACTTCAGCTCGTGTAATTGGATACTTTGCAGTTGTAGATGCTAAAACTTTTTGATGAGCAAGGAGTACACTTGGATTGATACGAGCTTTACGAATCATAAGAGTGGCATCAGTGATGGATACTTTTACTTTGATATCATTTGTCGGAGCCATTAAATTAAAAGAATCTCGAGATCTTACTAGTTTTACACACATTTCAACTCCATTAATCAAAAATTTTTCTTGATTAAATATATCACCATGCAGATGCCCCATCATTTCCACCTCTTTGCTTTCCTTGACATACTTTAGTCTCTCTGTAAAACCCTTGTTTGATTCATCGGCATTATTCATTTTCCCAGCAGTATCTTCATACCACATCCCACAAGTTAAATGCGACTGTTTTGCATGAGGATGATAATTTAGTAGAGTTTCTATATAAGCACGGTATCCGTATGTATTATTAGGAGGAGATACAAGTTTTTGATTTAAATATACATCTAATTGACTAAAGAGAGAATGAAGCCAGTAGTTGACGGGTGCTACAGTAGTTGTCTCAGTCAGTGGTGTTAAATCTTGATTTAATATTTTAGCCTTAATGTGGATTAATGTATGTGATAAATCAACATAGTCATCACCGGAACCTGGGATTTGAAATTCTAGTGGTCCATCATCACTGAGTGATGAAATAGGTTTATAGTGTATCCATTGTCCATTTTCTATACTTGTTTGAGTTGACGGTAAAGCAAATAAGTCCAGTTCGGATTTGACACACTCACAAGAATTATTATGTAAAAACGACATATTTAAATAGATTTTTTAAGAAAATATGTCGTCGTAATTTAATTGAGTGTTCCTTCTATTCGTAGCTCTTTTGATTGTTCTTCCTTTCAGTTCCTCTGATTGAATGAGGCGTTGAGTACGTCGTCTTTTGTTTTTATTACCAGATCCTGTCATCACTCTGTCTATTTTATCATCAGCTTTTCTTTTTAGGTTTAAAGTAGCTCCTTTAATACGATCTTTCACAGATTCTTGTAAGTCTTTTGCATGAACCATATCAGATAAAAGTCCTACACCGGCATTTAAGGCTTTTTTACCGATCACTCTTGCACCACTTGATAATAGAGGTAAAACTGATCTAAATAACCCTCCCAAAAAACTTCCAATACCATGACCACGTTGATGTGGTACACCTTTATATATCACACCTATTCCAGTTCCAGCTTGATGAGTATAGTAATGTTGATATGGACAAATATTATTATGTTTGGAGTACATTTTATTGATAATGGATACGTTTGAAATGCAACTTTACACAACTCGTCCCAAACTCAAATGGTATGTTTTCTCCTGTATTTGATCTTATATCTATTCCAACTGTATCGAACTCTCTGCGCATTACAGGAATATAATGCGGTGGTGAAAATATGTGCATTTTATTTGATCCATATACGTATTTAACGGGGTCTAATGATATGATTCTTAATAACGGAGACATTACATCTCCAACTATTTGAGGTTCTATAATATCACAATAAATAAATAATTGAGATGGTAATCCTAAATATAGATTTGCTGGGAATTTCCCCGTGGTTTTGTACGCAACGTCAGTATCTGGATCAAAACCAAGTTGAAGGCTCAATATTGGAGAAAATTTTAGAGAAATGATATCATCAATATTTCCAGTTAAAGTAACGTACTTGGAAATTTTATCATGACGTAGTTTAAATGTTTCTCTGGAATTTAGAGCTACTAAAACGTCATCAATATTCTCATAACTAGACGCTGGTATATGGTCCTTGTATGTAACAATAGATGGTTCTGCTTCATTAGGAACACTCATTTTTTTCGTTATGTACATGATATTTTGATTACTTTGAACTGTAAACATGGTACAAGGATACTGAAATTCTACAATAGCTACCGACCATTCTCCTTCCAACTTTATTGATTTTGGTAACTTTGTTGAATAATGTGTCGTCTTATTGTCAGGAAAGTATAAAAAAGAACTATTGCTTGGTAGTGTTAAATAAAAGTCTTCGTTATTCATGACTCTAAATTAGATGCCAATATCCAACTGTTAAACTTATTTGGATAACCTTTCCACTTCACGAGCAACTCCTTTCTGAGACCCGAATAACGAGTGCGAATAATTTTATCTATTTTATATTTTGTATTAGGATTATAAGTGACTTTTTGTAGTTCTTTTTCATAAAATGTTCCAGTGATAGGTTCATCTTTCAAATCTTTTAAAGTGTACACTAAACAGGGTCGTCTGGCTATGATTGAAGTGATCACTAAGATTTCATCACTCCAGTTTGTCTCATATCCTTTTTGGAATATGTGTTTATATTTTGTTATCCTTACATGGTCACCAATTTCATATTTGGGTTTCCTTAAACTATTTGATCCTTGTTTTGATTTATCATATAAGTTAGACCAAACTGTCATGATATTATTTTGATTAACATCACACGGACACATTTTAATACTTCTGTGAAAACTACGGTTGTATGAGTAAAGCAAATCTTGTAAAATATCTATATATCTATAAGTATTGTTATGAGTGAAATACCGCCACATTTTCATTTTTAGCGTTCTCTGAAATCTTTCAACAATACTAGCCTTGATGTCAGGATTACTAGTGGTATAATAGTTGATGTTATAACTTTTCAAAAACTGTTGTACATCTTTTGATACAAATTCAGTACCTTTGTCAGATTGTAAATGTCTAGGGGTTACATTAGCTTCTGAAAATATGCTAGTAAAACACTTCTTAATAGTTACAGAATTCTTTTTTTTCATAGGTCTAGCGTATGCATATTTGCTAAAGACATCAATTACACATAAGATATATTTATTTCCATCATTATATTCACTATAAGTCCGCATATCACTTAAATCAGCTTGCCAAAGGTCGTTCATATTTGACAAAACATATTTATTCCTAGGAAATCTACGTTGAACCGGTTTGTGTAGGGTATATGTATCTTGTGATTCCAACCATTCTTTAGTTTCTTTATAAGTCATTTTATTTTTCATTGCTGCCGATAATTTCTTTAAACTACTATAACCAGCAGGATTAGCAACATCATAATAAATATTGTGTATTTCTAATAAGGGGTCCATTTCTCCCAATCAAGTTTTCTTTTGACTTTTTCGTCTTTTCCCTTTTGAATTGTTTGAGGTGTGGAATAATCAGGGGTGCTGTAAGATTCCGTTGCTGGTTCAAACCTCTTCCCAAAATCTGGAGTTTTTGAGATCGACTTAATATATGTTACTCGTTTTGGATTACCTATGTAGCTCAATGGTACTTGTAAATCCTTTAAAGCAGTTGTGAATTCTACCCAACCTTCCGGAGAACTATTTTTTAACGGTCTTACAACATCGTTAATTAAGTCGACGATATTGCTTTTATAAACTTCTTGGTTGTTAATAAAAACTGTACCGTTAGTGTTCCAACGAACCTTGTCTTTATTTTTCAAAAGAACATCAATAAGAAGTTCACCTTTAATTTTATATGTCTTTGGTATGAGCTGAAGCAATTGAGATTTAATATAAATATCGTTATTTTTTTCATATATATTCTCACCAGTGATTTTGCCATGTGTTCTAAGAGACTCTTCTTTGATGTCTTCGGATTTTTCTGACTTTACGTTTTCTTTTATATTTTTCTCTGAATCACCAAAGTTAATTATGGGGATTTCAATTGGTTTGCGATCCTTACCAATAAAATATAAATATCTTTGGAGAGTTTGTAAATAAAGCGACCACTTTTCTCTATCTTCTAATTTAGTTCTCAAAACTTTATTCATTTCTTCATCAAGTTGAGATAGATTGTTTACGGATGTATTCATATTATCTTTTTTAAGTTTTTCGATTACTTCAGGTTCAATCAATATCATTTTCTTTGCATTATCCATTGTTGAATGATTACTAGATCAAAGAGTTCAACAGTGCACCCAACACTGAACTTAAGATTATGGGTAAAAACGCTCCACCTTTTTGTATTATGATATTTTTTCTGAGTTTATTTTTACCCTTGGAGATGAGTCTTCTTAAAATGTTTTTGTGCTTATTTAATTTATTCTTATGTTCTGTCGACAGCGGTATTTTCCCCTTTAAAACATTAAAAATACACTCACAAATACAATTGATTTCTTCTTCATCACAAGCTTTCAATAAAACAGTTCTAAATTTTGGTTTTAAAAAATGCAATGCCTTCAAAAATTGTTCATGTGTCTTTACTCGATATTTCATTGTTCAATAATGGTAGGTTTATGACTAAAACTATCATATTTAAACCCCTTTTTAGGAATGTAACAAATTGTGTAGTCGTCAGGAAATAAGTTGGTTTTAAAACGATAAATATCATCCATAATAGGTATCCATGGGGCTTACTGGTAGCATCTCTATACGCATCTTCAACATATTTAGGGTTTTCAGGTATCAACTGACGTACTGAAAACGTATTTGAGTTTTATCTCGAGGATTTTTAAAGTAAACAATGTAACTTGAATTTATTGATATATCTCGCTGTCCTTTCCCTTGATGGAATAAATTTTGTGTTATGTAAAATACACTTAGGTTTCGATGATGACTTCCTTTAGTAAATATATCAACTATGCGCCCGTCGGACTCCCTCATGAGGTCATCTATAATAATAAGTTGAGGATCTTTCCCATCAAACATACTCAAGTCAGGAATTCCTTGATAGTAGTTAACTTTACTAAAATTGTATAGCGGTTGCATCTGATCATAGCACCATAATATGGTTTTAAATTCTTGATTGCAGACATGTTTTATATTTTTCAAGAAATTACACACAAAATTTGATTTTCCACAACCACTAGGGCCAGCTACTATGGCAGTGAAAGGGTGTTCAAAATGAAACATATTCAATGAGTCTTTCAACACGTCTATTTAAGTGAAAAACAAAATACAAAATGAACATTATAATTAAAAAAATACACTTAAGTATATAAAAAACAAGGTTAATAAAAAATATAAGTAATTACAATAAAACTTAAAATAACAAAGCGCTTAAATATAACAGAAAATAAATGAAGTTAATATCTAAATAGTGTTTATTTTGTAGTGTCCCCAAGCTAGTGTATTTGTAGAGTTAGGTAAAATATATCGTTTTGTGTCATTATATGACAAACATATTTTATTTATCTTTTGTGTAAATATAATATGTTTAATGCACCTAAATCTATGCATTTCTGCGTAATGAATTGTTTTATTAAATAAACAGGACTTATAGTTATTAACACTTAATTTCTTTGTTACAGTTTTGTTCACACCTTTAGCTTTGGTTATGGTGTGATTTTCCACTTTCATCGCGTACATTTTTGATCGCAGTCCAACAAATTCTGTTAAAAGTTTCCCATTATTTTCATCTTTAAAACATCCTAGCTTCTTTTTATTTACTTGTGGAAAATTGTACTGATTATTAGGCTGATAGTCAGAAGTATCAAAATATAAATTTAAATCTTCCTTAATTTCTTTATAAAAATCTTCACAAAACACTTGGTACACCAGACTGTCGGTATCGGTATACATCAATTTCAAATTGGAAAATTTGTTTTTCATATACTGATAGTGAAAATCATACATTAAAGTTTTCGATATGTCTAATATGCTAAAACCCAAATATATTGGTTTATTATAAAATAATTTAGTTTTGCGAAGTTGAACTGCTACCAAATTTTCTGAAAATATTGAAAGGCTATGGAACTCTGGACGAGCAATGAGACTTTCTACACCTTGGGTTTTTCCATGATTTTCCCAATGTGTCAATAATTTAACGTTAACCCGTTTTTCTATGTTTTCCATAGTCTTTCCAAATATAGAATTATTCATAAGTTTATAGAAATCTTTTTCAAAGTCAGATTTTGCTAATGTTCGTAGTTCTGTATTTAACTCAATATATTTCTTCAACCAAGGACTTTGTTTAAATTTTAATACTCTATGAACTTTTTGAACATGCAAACCGAATTTTTGACACTGTAATAGATTTCTATAATGTATAACATATTTTTTCTTATGATATAAGTTTGTGACTAGCTTGGGTTCTTTAGAATTACCAACACAAATATTTTGTGGACACAATGGAAAGTCTGAATGATCATCATGTAAACAATTGGGGTATTCTATATCCACTTCTAAAATATAACCAACATCCGAAGTGATTGGTACATTATAATTTACATCAGGATCTTCCCATTCAAAATTTGACAAAGGTAAATATTGAGACATAGCCCACCCATATAAATTATTTGCATCAAGGTAAATCAAATACGATATAGGATCGTTTTTGTCAAAGGTAGCCATATAAGGATTATTTGCTTTTGCATAACGATTGCTGCACTGTGATATTCCTCCCCTAATACCTGACTTGATAAAAGCAATTTTATCAAAATCTGTTAATAACTCTAATTCAATCTGAGTGTGTTTTAACATAGCATCCCAACTTAACCCTGGAGCAGTATAGTAATGAGCAGGATCTAAATCATAAGTTTTAATGCAAACATTTCTAAAATTTTCAAAAATGTCACATAGAAGTAGAACATCAGTTTTGAGATAGAGATCAGAGTAGTCAGCCATAGTTTGACAGAGAAAATGTGACCATACTTCTTGAGCATGCTTATAATCAGTATCAGAAATACTATGTCCAGTTAAAATACTGGTGAAACATTCAATCGATGGTAAAGATGGTAATTCTAATGATTTAAAAGAAGACATGTGTTCATATGGATATACACCTTTTCGCTTTAAGAGTTTAAAGTCAGTATCGTCGGGGTACTCTTTTTTCATTTCTCGGAACTGATCTTCATTTAGATTGTTAGCTAATGATTCTAAACTACTGGATAAAAATTTTAAAGAGTCTATAAACCTCAAATTTACTGGGGTACCGTAAATATTTAAAACTTTTGAAAATGAAATGTATTTCTCTTTGTTTTGGGGGATAATTTGCACCTCACCATCCGCAAAGTTTAAGGCATGCACAATAAAATGCGCATCATAATTACTGAGGTTGTGCAATATTACAGGTATGAATCGTATTTTGTTGAATTTTTTACTACACACCTCATGACATACACCTCTAAAAGCACCTGTGTGCCAATCATGGTCAATATATTGTTCAGCATTTAGTTTTTTCTCGCATATGTAACATATAGAGGTTTCTTGTAATTTGATTTTATCCACTTCGGATAAAGGAAGTGGATGTTTTGGGAAAGTGTTAGCTTTGGTGATAATTTTTATGTCTTCATGTAATTTTGTTAAAAAAACATGAGCACAATTTGGACCTGTATATGTTACATATTTTGAGAGTTTATCATCGTAAGAGCATTTAACATAATATCCAAAACTGTAGACATCATGTCTATTCACATTAGTAGTGAACGATTTGGATGGATCATTGGCACACGAATCAATTGGATTGAGAAAAGACTCAAAATCAGCATAAATTACAAATGGCACTCGCAGTTTTCTTTCAAAATTTTCAAGATTTAGTTTATCGCTCGGTACATTTACACCGAACCAATTTTTCCTACTCACATTAGCATTAGGAAGATCAGTTCGGATATGAGCACAGTCGTTATCTTTGTGTCTGTTAAGAGCTTCCTGGCTGTTGAAATAAATAAGACAACCATCACAAATATAAATACCACCTTTTTTAGATGTAATCTGACTACTGACTAAACGAGATAAGTTTTTTATATAACAATAATGCCCATTACTTCCGTTCGTTATGTACAGCAAATTTATATGAGTGGGTTTTGGAGACTTAGTAAAATATAATGGACCAATCACTGAATTGCTCTTACTCACAGCATTGTATTCCAAACCATATACGTTTATACTTAAATTATTTAATTTTTCGATTTTATGAATGTCACTTAACTTTACTGGGAAAGCAACACCTGTAAAATTTAATTTCTGTTCATATTTGGAATATGAAGTCACACGGTCTGAATTTTTATTGGCTGGGTACAATGCTGAGAGTAAGGCCCACTTTAAACATTGTACATCAGCATTTTTAACATTTATTACTGCCTTTTTATTTCTTATATCATGAGGCAAGTCAATATAAGAAGAACCACGAAGTGGATTAAATTTATTTACGTTCATATCTCAGTATGTGTCGAACAGACCAACCACTGTCTTTTTTTTCAAAATCACTTATTTTGTTTGAAAGTGTATCATGTAGAGAGTCGAGAAATGCAGATAAGTTTTCTGATATGTTTATTATATAGTTTGGAGTTTGAAAATCAAATGTATTAATAATTTCATTACATTGCTGTATGAAATTTACATGAATTATAAAATTAACTTTAAATGTTTTTAAATCCGAGATACATTCATTCAACAAAGTCTGAAGAGTATCTTTAATAGAAGAAAAAAATAAATTGTATTCTAATAGCTCATCATTATCGGAGAGAGGTACAATTCGATACGTATGCACACGTTTTCCAAATGCAGACTCTATTAATGTTACATTTGACAAACTGTGATGAAGACGTAATGAATTATTCTTATGAACGTTACTCCGATAGTGATTTGCTAAGTACCTTTTTTTGACTGGTACTTTGCATACCTCGCATTCTAGTATTTCATCTTCAATAGATTGTTTCCAAACGACATCCTTCGATGTAGACGGTTCGCTGCTCGTACGTCTTCTTTTCCCGGTAGTTTGATGTTCTCCATCATCAGCTACACGTTTTAAACCAGCTCCAACTTGCAAGCTGAAAAACAAAAAAATAAAATAAATTAAAAAATCTAATGTTAACACCTTTTTTTCATAAGAAATGTTGAATAAAAATTATTATTACTTACTTACTTTGTCTCGGGTTTCATTGTAGTTTCGTTTGAATCAATTGATTCGGAAAATTCCTCCTCCTCGGAAAACTCCTTTTCTTTGGAGAATAAACACTCTGCTATCTCACATAGCTCAAACATTTCTTTTTCGAGGTCTGAATCTCCCTCAAACATAACATTTGTTTCGTTTTCAGAATTAGACATGATTATCAATTTTAATATCACCAATGTAGAATGTAAATGGTATCTGGTAATATATCGCATTATGACTAGATTTATATAGTGATTTCGAAGGTACATTATTTTAATGATGTTACTTAACTAGAAACTTGAATCTCATAATAATCAGTATCCTAATGAACACAAACTATCATTGATTGCAACATAGTTAATTGGTAAAGCTGAATGCAAATTAAATTGCAATTATGGAGAAACTAATTGAAGTAATTAATTTAAAGAATGTTGATGATACGTACTCGGAGTGGACTTAGTGGTATCGATGTGATCGATGATTCCTATATGAAAGGTTTTAAATATGTATTAAAGAAAGTAAAGTTATTGTATGTTACAAATGATTGGATTTAAGGTTACAAACTATAATTTACAAACAATTCACTTTCAAAAGTTTAGTATGTTTAAACACCCACAGTGTCATCTTATAGGAATTCACTTTCAGTTATTTTTCATTATTATAAGGGTCTTGTGACAATGAAAAATAACTGAAAGTGTCCTAAATGAAAAAAGCACCTACACCAATATTTTAATGTTGAAATTATTGTGAAAGTAAGTAAGTGAAATTAATGTCAAAGGATGACGCACTACAAAAACGACATTATCTGATTAATAAATTAATAGCAATTAGGAGGATTGTGACTCCTATCGTTGTGCAACAAAACAATTAGACGTCGAGGTGATCATTAGGACTAGCTTAATGAGGGGTATTGGAGGTTTTCTGATCCAACAGCTAAAATGCCAACGAGTGCAAATATGCAAAATTGGACCGCACAGGACGATCGGGCATGGCTGAAAACCCCTATTTTGACACCAAACTTTTTTTTTTTTTTTAGGTGCAAAACCAGTCCAGTGCCCAAAAACCCCGTCTGGCAAGTGAGCCAGGACCCGTGGTGAGCTAGAACTCGTAAGGGACCGGTCTGAGTGAGCCAGAACCCGTGAATCCTTACTACTAAAATATATTTTAAATTCATTTAAAGATTAAAAATAAATGTAAGTTTCAGTCTTTTACCGCATCGAATCTATGTGTTATGTATTAAGTATGTAAATAATAATAAATGTAACACCAAAGCGTATGGAGGATAGCTTAAAGCTACCTACTTAAAACTGAGTGCAAAGATGGCAATCTTCTAAGTACGATTAGTTCTGTGACAGTGTTATATTGTAAGCACAAAGAGATTTTGTAATAGATATAGTATTGTTGACTATATGGGTAGGCTGCAATCTGCACCAGTATAAAGTATTAAACTTAAGTACCTACCATTAGTAACCTACCTCGGGTCAAGTAGGGCATTATATTTTTGCTTTAAGGGTTTTTTCTCATCACTTGCCAAATTATGTTTATTCTGTCTCGCGCTGGTAGAACCTAAAAGCTATGAAGTTATTCCGAAATCTTAAGGGCACATTTCACTTATGTTTTGAAGCCCATAAGAGACATATTACTCACTAAGCGGTCCCCGACGGCGTCCATGCATTTTAAGTTTTCTCCCTCCCCTCCCGTCGCAGCGTGATGTTTTATAACTCACAGCCTTTCTCAATGAATAAGTTTTTCAAATCGGTCTTGTAGTTCCTGAGCTTAGACAAACAAACAAACCCTTCAGCTTTATAATAATAATAATAATACCCCCTAGCCGATAACGACTACGGTGGCCAGTCACAACGACAAGCCGACTGAGTAGGACATATTACACTGCACAAGTGTGTGCGCAAACACAGGTGCACTCTCTATTTCTTTCACTATCAGAGCCCAATGGGACAGCATGATCCAACATGAGAAAGATCAGGCGCAGGACCAACGGCTTTACGCGCTTTCCGACGCACGGGGGTGAAACTTCCAAACCTCAGGTCACCCTGAGAACTTCTGAACAGAAAACCCAGGTACATATTTTTGGCCCGACCCAGGGATCGAACCCGGGATCTTTGGCGCAGCCGTCGCTTTAAAGTGCGACCACGAAGTACGTATAAGGATTTCGTTTCGGATTAAGCAGTTATTATAATATTATAGTTAGTGTACGTTAAGGCCCTTAACAACATACCTGAAGGAGATGGCAGAAAACTTCAGACTCGTCTATAAATGTGGATTTATCGTCCAAACTGCAGCCCATAAACCAGCTAAATCGCTCTTAGGTTCCGTAGATATCGAAAAAACTGATCTCATATTTTTGCAGTTGAAAATCGCTTGTTTGCTTTGTTCAAAGTACTTTTTGTAACTTATTTGCAGAAGTTTCACTTTTGGAATAGTGTGTAGGTTATGCAAGTCAAAAAATGTTTGCGACCTTTTTGAAAAATCAAAAACTTTTTTACTACGGTAAATTATATAATTACATAGTTTTTATTCTACTAGCGGTCTCCCGCAACTTCCACCACGTTTTGAGTTTGCTCTCTCCCCTCCTGTCGCTGATATTTAAAAAGCTGTTCTCGATAAATAGGCTATCCAGCACAAAAATATTTTTCCAAATCGGTTGAGTAGTTCCTGAGATTAGCGTGTTCAAACAAACAAACTCTTCAGCTTTATAATGTTAGTTTATAATATTACAGGGTTTTATATTTTAAGAAAATATACAACAAATATATTATTTTCTTACTACAGCTACACTGAAGACGAAAGTCTTCAACTATTGTTTGGTACCAGTGATGACGTATGTGCCTTATAAGGAAGCTAAAAATTATACAGCGAGCGATGCAGAGGGCTATGCTCCATGTTCCTGTACTAGATCGAATCAGAAATAAGAAGATACGTAGAAGAACTATGTAACGGACATAGCGTTTACAATCAGTAAGCTCAAGTGGCAATGGGCAGGGCACACAGAATTAATGTCCGTTTCGGCAGAAAAGTTCTAGATTGGAAACCCTTCGACCAAAGACGCGGCGTAGGACGTCCACCGACAAGATGGACAGAAGCCCTTGTGTAGATCGCAGGATCAAATTGCTGTGTGGCCTATATTCAGCAGTGGTCGTCTAATAATGATGCAAAGTAGAAATAATGAAAATATCTACACGCTCATTTTTTTTTATAAAAAACTTCAGCTGACAATGACAAACACAACAAAAAAAAGCGAAATCGTTCGAACTGTTCACGCGTGATGCCGTGATCAAGGGAATTATGGATTTATTTTTATTTATATAGATTATAATGGTATTCGCTATTGACTAAAGTTATTTTTAATCAATATGATTTGAACTTTTTTCCGAACTAATTAATATCCTCGGCCACATCATAACTAACCTACCATTGGGTGAGATATTGAACAAATATCCGGCTATCTATTTATACATAGAAAAACCAAATGTCCATATCAAACAGTAATTAACCTAATTGAATATCAGACGATAAGGCAAATTATTACTACGTGTCAGAGGAGATGGAACAATAAACGCCATTGGCATCTGATAGCGATGCAACAGCTTGTTAACTAGGGCTGCTTGTATTAAACAGCAGATTTTAATATTAATGAAATTAGCTCCTAAATTAGTATAATTTATACCTGAGTCGTGGCAGAGCAAGGCATGATACATTTTTATTGATAGGTACTATCGAAGACACTGCTGCCTCACCAGTTTAAATACAAAATCGCTTTCACCTCGCGTCGTCCTTAGCTTGAAGTGATGACCGTTTATGTGTTCAAATGTATTTTGTTTCAGTAGTAAGTTAAGTTACAAAAGTTATGGATTAAAGACTATTTTACAGATACTTTTTGCGAATATTTATTAAATTTTATCCCGACGTTTCGAACACTTTACAGAGTTCGTGGTCACGGGTAGACTAAAATGTCATTTACAGCGTTTTGAAAAAAATAAACAACCATCACTCAATAATATTATTTACCTTCCTATTCACGTAGTGTTTTATACCATGACTAGTATTCGTGTAAACTTCAGAAACCACTAACTATTTTAAAAATGTGCACGTACTTAAGAGACTATTAAATTATTCACGATACAATTATTCATATCCTATAGCCGCATTTTAGTGTTAACCATTTACAGGAAACAAAAATAGCGTCGCGAATCTGTGCAGTACATTCAAGTAAAGTTATTTCTTACGTTTCTTTTAACGAAAGCGATGAAATACGGCCCAAATATTCATGGACCATTGGACTCGACTTCAGATAGGGTTCCCAAGTCGAATATATAAACCACAGCCTGTTTGCCTTTTGATAATAGTAAATGCAGTTCAGATGTTGTCTGGTAGTAGCGCCTCCTATGGAGTATTTAAAGCATAAATTAGACAACCCGATACATTATGCCCCATTTTTAAAACAGGTAAAATAAAGGTAAAGGCACGTAAATGCCTACTTCGTGAGTAACACACAACTTGACGACCTCCGTGGTGTAGTGGCTAAGCACGCTGGTTTCAAGGCGTCGCCGCTCCGAGGTCCCGGGTTCGATTTCCGGTCGAGTCAATAAAGAAGTCTAATTTTCTATATTGTCTCGGGTCTGGGCGTTGTGATACCACCTTTGTGTCTGATTTCTGTAACAGAAGTGCATTAGCTACTTACTTTGGGATCAGAGCTATGTATGTGATTGGTGTCCAATGTTTTAAAAAAAACATGCGTTTTTAAACACAAGCTAGGACGAGGAAAGCCTATTTTTTGTTTGTTACCATCCAACGCAACAAGGGATAATCCTACGACTGCTTTATTCCTTATGTAAAGCGATATTTTTTTATGAGCTTGTTTAATCTAATTTTATCAGAAAACTACATAGAATATCATATACTTATGACGATTTAAACGATGTTATCGATTTCAAAAACGAGTTAGCTTTCTTTTCTTATGCGCATTGCGCCCTAAAATTCAACTGCGCTATACACTTGCGAACGGTTTCATCAGAAATCGATTATCACCAAGGGTTTTATGACCCGACCTTCAAGAAGATGTGGCATGTTTTCAAACAGCCAAGAGGCTTAAGCCCCGCAAATGAGTAATGCGCCTGGCGGCCATTTTTACGTATTCTCGTTGTATTTTTTTTTCGATATCTTGTTTTATATGTTGCCTATTGACAATAATAAATCAATTAATTAAAATGTCAAGAATTAGATTTCAAGGAAGTTTTTCTTGTTCCATTATATTTTTTCAAATTAAAAAAATTCAAAACTAATTTATTTTGTACATAGGCTATTGCTAGCACTTATACACGTCCCAACATTGGCCCTACCACAGCTTCGGGACAATTGTGGACTAGTGCTGAGAAGAAGCTGCGCAACAAGCTCAGTCACTATTGTCAATGCCTCTTTTAAAAATATTACAATTTAAATGTTCCATCAAGCTAGACCAGACATTGTTATCGTTCATAATAATCATTATGAATGACGGAACCCTTCAAAAAATACTGGCCACATTGTATTGGTCCACTCAGAATTTCTGGAGTAAGCGCTTACTTTTTTTCTTTTGTTCCGTACTTTTTCTAAAAGCACACACAGTGTGATTGGCGAGGAACGCTAAAGGACTGGAATTTTTAAGAACTCATTGGTTGGTCGTAGTTTAGATTTACACGCGAAATTCTGAGTACCGAGTGCTTTTGAAGGCTTTCGCGCCATATTGTCGAAGCGTTTGTGTTACCTAAAATATTTGACTTTTACCGTTAGCTGGAAGCCTGTTTTTATAGAGGTGTTTTAACATTGTTACCATGTCGATAGCAGTATTTTAAATCAAAGTAACCAAACAGCACCATTGTGTGCTCTGATGCATATCTATTTCTACAAAAGCAAAATTTGAAAGGCTTGCCAATGTATCGGTGGCCGAGTGGTACAGGCATGCTCCCGGATAGCGTAAGACACACGTTGCTTACCGCTGATTGACTACTGAAGCAGCGATCGCGGGTTCGAATCCCGCAAAGGGTAAATGTTTGTGTGATGAGCACGAATATACGAGTATGTACCTAAGTAATGGATGTTTATTGTACTGAAAAGTGCGTATATAGTCATAATTGTTATCTGGTATTCGTATCTCAAGGAAGAACTTCGCAACCATGACTATTGGTGTGTTATCGTGCATATTTTTTCAAGTATATAGTGCCAAAACACTAAGAAAAAATATCTTAATTTCCACCAGACCTCACCAGATGGCAACATAACGAGTAGCATCCTGACCTTCTCTCCAACTATCGAGGATGCTGGCAGAGTGCTCTCCTGCCGAGCTGTTCAGCCTACATTGCCTCACTCTACACATGAAGACGGGTGGAAGATGGAGATACAACGTGAGTACGATAGGCTGACCAGGCCCAACGCTTGTACCAATTGAGCTACTGTGCTGTCAGTCCGACCCTGTGAAATTTGTGGTCTCTTATGGCTAAGTCATTGCGTGACGCTTAGCGCCATCTAGCCGTTTGTTCATGAAACAGATGGCCCAAGCAGTTATTCTTTACAGAATAAATTCAACCTGTAAATCGATGACGTTTCGCTATCTAATGGTTTAGAATGTTTTTAATACTCACAGTGTCATATTTTATATTCATAAAGATGAAATAAGAAACCAAAAATTTGTGCACGGGCGGGACTTGAACCAGCAACCTCTTGGCTGACCGGGCCAAACGCTCTTACCAATTGAGCTACCGTGCTGTCAGTCCGACTTTACAAAATTTGTGGTCTCTTATGGATACGTCATTGCGTGACGCTTAGGACCATATAGCCGATAGTTTATGAAACAGATCAATCTGTAAAATACCTATGACACTATGAGTGTTAAAAACATTCTAAACCACTGAAATAACATTTTTTATTCTTTACTTGGAACATGGAATTATAATAAATATTTTCGAAGAAATTACAGATTTAAATGCAGAGACATCGGTTGCGGGCCGAGGCGGGGGCTAATATTTGAACGTAAATGGCCAAATATTGTTCTTTCAAAAGTAAAATTTAAAGAAAATTTATTTGTATTGTTTAATCACAACAAAACTGTGAACGTTACTTATGGACATTAGCAGCATAATCATTGCACCCGTGCGAAGCCGAGGCGAGTCGCTAGTTATTTATAGAAGACGCTTAATTAATCAAGTACATATTATTACCCCAAGCCCTATATAAAAATACATTTGTACCGTCGCAAATCTCATGTTATAAATCGCTGTAAACACTATTACATTTCTGCGTAGCCCTCGCATCATATTCTATTCAAAGCATAATATCTTTCGCAGACACACTTCTGAGCGCAATGCGAGAACCTTCATCATTATGAACGTTTCATTCCTAGAAGCCTAGATTTACTTTAAAGTTCATGCCAGACAAAGTTTATCCTACATTTCAGTCTAGCTAAATGAGCTGAGTAGAATACATTTTAGGAGTGCACTGAAAACCATTAGGGCAAGACATATTTTATTAGGAGTAATTTTGTCAAGGTACTTCCAACATAATGGGTTCCCAAAAACTTTTCCATTGTGTAACCTAACCTTAGAATTGTATTTTTATAATTGCAGTTATAATTAAATTTTACTAGACGAAAACCCGGCTCCGCTCGGGTGAAATGTGACTCTTAATACATATCTAGGTACACAATGTAGGTAAAGATTTCTGTAGTCATCGGTTCTCAAGGAATATTAAAGGCAAGCCATAGATTCGTGTAGCTTCGTTCATTGTGTTTAATAAATATATTAAATAAAAATGCAATAGTTTTTATACAAATATTTTTTATTTTAAATCAACATTCTAACTAAACTAACATAAATTAACAAAACATACAAATTTTAAAGTTTATTCGCTGTTAACCGCTTTGTTTTAAGCACTCAGTCTCTTTCTCTACTTTGGCGGGTAGATGAGTACTAATTTTGAAAATGAAAAATCATCTAATCACCGCTGACAGCGGTGCATTAAACGCTAGATTCGAATATATTCACGAACCATTAAAGCGCTAAATCGGCTCCGCTTTTTACAAAAATAAACACTTCTGGTTTTTAAATTATTCTCTGTAACTACATGATGAAAAATTAAAATACGTATTTATTTAACTTTATTGAATAACATAAGGTGGAATTAATGCCGAATGGCATTCTCTAACAGTTATAAATACCTAAATACAAAAATAATATCTAAGCCGGTTGTGAATGAGACTTAAAATATATTCATATAAGGTTCCGATCGAGTCTACCGTACACCTTGACGAAATTATTATAATTAAAAAATAGGGTGTCATTTAAAATCTAAGCAGGTTGTTAATAAGAATTAAAATATTATAACTTAATTAATTTGTGATAGTTTTATACCTTTGCCTGTATATCATCAGCATAAAAGAAAAAGAAAACGACGCTAGCGACACCACAAGTTGCTTCCCCAAACTTTATAAGGGTCCTAAACGCTCCAAGAGCTTTCCAATCAAATCTGTCATATCTATGCACTATACGCCTTGTCAATGGCGACTGCGGTTTGTTTGTCAGTGCTATTAGAATTTAATTAAATTCTCCATAATCCGAATTTTGTGGATATATGTTGTCGACTCGAAATCAATATATTTTTTTGTTTTGTTATTCATATAAGGTTTCAATCGAATCTACCGTACCCCTTGTCGAAATTATTAATATAGATATTTTTTCTTTTATAATCTCATAGACGTAAAGTTGAGATCTTTTTTAGCAAATAATAGCAAACAGTGAAGTTCATATGAAATTCTTTAGTCGCGTACTCGTATTTCGCATGGGATTTCGTATAAAAAAACACATCATTTCATAAAATGAAACTGAATAAAAAGTAACAATCATTTACATGCCTACACGTAAACACGTCATTGGCAGGAAAACTACAATGCTACAAAGTTTCACTGGTGCATTGTAATGTTTGGAATGAAGGTGGTATTAATAATGATCAGAAAATAAAAACTGAAACACAAAAAACAATCCAACATGACCAATAAAATCCAGATACATATTTTTGGCCCGCAGATCGAACCGCCAGAGGTCTCGTGGCGCATCCGTCGTTTTAAACTTATAATTAAATTTTTTAACCAAAGGTTAAACCCTTGGTTGAACTTGTTATTTGTCTCCTCATGCAGAGGGGGAACTGGGTTCGGTGGTTACTGCCTTTGCGAGTGATTGGACTTGCCACGAACTGAGTGGTTCAGGTTCTGGGTGCTCAAGGCATGCGACCGCTTTAGCGCGGAGTGAAAACTCCCTACTCAAATTGCCACTTTTTCCTTCTTTTTGTTTTGACTAATATCATACTTCTTTTCCTTCCGCATATAATTGTCACCGCATGTAAAAATATTTGTTGTGTTCTGCTTCAATTTTACTATATTGTGTAAGAATATTGTTATTCCGCGCCGCGCGTCTGTTCAGAGGTGCCTCTACGAGGCAAGTGGTTTTTCTATATTATCTTGCAGAGTCATGACCAACCGGGCTTAGAACCTCGCTCCCGATTTAGTAGACTATTTACATGTCCATTCAACCCTCTAACCCTTTGATTAAGTAGCTCTAACCGCTACGCCACTGAGGCAATTAATGACATATTGATTAAATTAATTTAAATCGTCATATTTGTGTTGCCATGCAAATAACAATATCGGTAACGATTAAATTTAGCATCATTGGATCGCAAATACACAATCGTTGTGTCAATCGGAACATTAATTTCTAGGCAATTTGGGTGGGCTTTATTGACTGAAATGTTTATTGTTCCATTATTCATTTTACTCACTTTATATTCCTTTTGTGGAATCATTACTTTTGCCAATAGCAAGTTTATTATTAAAGTTCAATCAAAGTCATTAAAAATAGATATAATATGTACCACAACAAAATAATTGATTGCACCTTTCGTAAATAGTTTTGTATTAAAAATTTAATGGTTTTTGAATGTTTTAACACTCAGTGTCAAATTTTATATTTATATAGATGAAACAAGAAACCAAAAATTTGCGCACGGACGGGACTCGAATCAGCAACTTCTTGGCTAACCGGGCCAAACGCTGAACCAATTGAGCTACCGTGCTTGAGTCTTGCCGAACTTGCGAAATTTGTGGTCTCCTACGGATACGTCATTATGCGTGACGTTTAGCGCCATCTACCCGTCTGTTTATGCTACAGTGGTGGGTCCGAGTCCCGCCCGTGCGCAAATTTTTTGGTTATATTTGAAAGTTAAATTAAAATTGATATTTAATGTGTATTAGAAACAAGGTTAAACAACGGTCTTATATCTAGAACAGGTTTCTCTTGAATCTACCTTTCTGTGTATATACATCTAGCTCCAATTGTACCAATGTCACATAAGATGTATCCGACTGAGAGTCGATTTTAGCAACTTCAGATAAGGAATATTCGTCGAATACAGCACAATACAGGTTTGACTGGCATAGAATGCTTTAAGCATTGAGTCTTCCTTTGTACACTATGATTTGTGCAATAATATATTTAAATAAAAATAAAATAAAATACGCGTAAATGGAAATGTCATCTCTTTGTCAGCAATCATTTATATAAATGTCATTTTAAAATCGGTCGTTTTATACTTATTCAGTCGATTAAATCTTACCTGACGGTAGTAAAATTGAACCTCAATAAGTAGGTATGGAACGACCGAATTAAAAGTGATATTTACATTAATGATTGCTGGTATAGGTAAAGTTTTTAAATTATGCGTATTGTATTTAATGCGACGAATATTCCATAGCTGACGTTAAAAAACAGGCATTAATTAAAGCTAATGTCATGTGAAATAAGTTAAAATGTCAATAAATATAAATTAATTTACATATTAAGTTAATAAATGAGTTTTTTAACATAGAAAAAAGTTTCAATGATACTTATCGCAAACAGTATATATTTTCTGTTTAACCGCCTCGGTGGCGCTGCGGTTAGAGGGTAGCACTTTAAAGCGACGGCTGCGCCAGAGGTCCTGGGTTCGATCCCCAAGTCGGGCCAAAAGTATGTACACGGGTTTTTCTGTTTAAAAATTCTCAGGTTAGCCCAGAGTTGGCGGCATTTCACCCCCGTGCCTCGGATAGCACGTAAACAACGACCTCTATGTTACACTAGACACGCTGTTTAGAGCAAACTTTGTTCTACAGTAAGTTAAGGCCAAGTAGAGCACGTGTGTTTAGTTTGTTGCCAGAAACTACCATGTCAAAACGTCCCTTACGTCAAAAGACGATATAAACAAATTACTTAAAAATGTGTTATAGCGCTCGTATTTTGAAAAAATAGTTTATTTTTGGATGTATGTTGTAAATATAAGTGATTAAAAGATTCGTTAAAGGCGTAAAAGTATTAATTTTCGTTTTCTCACAATTTTCATAGAAACCCAAAGATTAACCATAACCAGACATGCCAAAACTCTTATAGGTAGAATATGTTTTATCTATAGGTCCCCTTCAGAATTATAGGGCCAAGTTATATCTATGAAGTTTGAGTTTTATTTCAATTGACTTCATCATTAAAGTCCGATTTTCTTAGCGAGCTATAGAAAATATCTCAGTGTTAAATAATTATTGCCCATGTAAAATTTGAAGATATTTTAAGTAAATATCTGTATGTACAGGAGTAGTATTATAAGATAATTGGTACGAATTATATTGTTATAATATTGGTGGGCATATAATTAGCTCTTTTGTGGAAACAACATCACATAAACATTATCATTTAAAATTAAAAAAATAGACATATGTACTAATACTATACACATACATATATCAAATCATAGGCAGAAAACTAAACACCAGCAAGGTGTCATATCTGTTCGATTACTCCTTGCTACCTATGACAGCTCAGTGTTGTTGTTGTCATGGCTATTGTCTTGTATGGAAGAAAGGGGGAAAAATTATCGATGTGATATCTTTTTGGGATTTGTTTGATTTTTAGGTGTTTTGTTTTCTCTATTGCTTGAAAACGTTTGCAAATATCACAATGTTGAAATGTATTTGCTATAGTAGCTTAAGACTGATTGTCCACGAAGAAACACGACAATATTTAGCATCAAACAGGAGAAATCAAAAATATTTAATAGTAACACTTCATACTTTTTCAAATTATCTGTCATTTTAAAAATGTGACACAAAATTTGTTCTGAACTGCGTGTCTAGTAGAATACCTATTAGTCTATGCACGTAAAGCCGTTGGTCCTGCACCTGAGCTCTCTCTGGTCGTATCAGATTGCTGTCCCATCGGGCTATGACAGTGAGAGGAATAGAGAGTGCACCTGTGTTTGCGCACACACTTGTGCACTAAAATATGTCCCGCACAGCCGGTTAGTCGTTGTCACTGGCTACCGTAGTCGAAATAGATCCCTCTATCCATTTTGACTACAATTATATTTTCGATTACGGCGGTGCTCTATAAGTAAAAGAGATAAATAGCTTTTGGTTATCGCTATAACCACCGTATAAATAGTCTTCAAGCTTTTTTGATTGGATCGTTAAGATAATATCTCACATCAAAAATTTCTATACTTTCAAATTTCGCAACTTTGTAGTAAGTAGGATAGCTTTTACAGTAAGCACCCACATAAAGTTTCAGCTTTGTAATAATCTGTCTTTCGTTTAAGTTAGGTCTTAGGTTAATAGGTTAGTCTGCGGATTAAGTTAAGAGTTTCGTTATTATCTCGCTGAAATCTTTTTATCTAATATCTTTCTTGTAAGCTTAAGTTTGCGACCACTCACAAAAGTGTGTGGTTTTTCTAAAAGCACAAGTTTTAACTGAGCCAAAACTTTAACTCAAAGGTAAAAGTTTAAATTAGCAAAACGGGTGGTAATTTGGTTGTTATATAATTTCAAAGGACGTTTGACGCAGTAGAATCGAAAAAATTGCTCAACGATATTAATGGTTCGTCTTTCTTTTTCTTCTTTTACACCATTTTTATTCAAAGTAATACTTGTTATTAAAGAACGGATCACTCCTGAGCTTACACTTTTTCTTATTAATTTTAAACTTGCGGACCCAGCGAACATTGTTTCGCCGTTCTTGAGTTATAAATAGAATAATTAACACCACTTTCTATTATATATTTATATAGATGATTTGAGCATTAAACTGAGGTAAACTTCAACAGGCCAACTGTAAAACTCTCCAAAATAATAACTTTCATTTAGTTTCAGTTAGTTGATACCTTCTATTTTTTTATTTTTTTAAACCTTGTCATATTTTTCAGTCATAAACCAATTTGATTTTTTGGTACACCCTATATTTATTTATCTTCTTCTTTTACAGACTTGCCAGTGGTGAAACTTGAGTTGGGAGCCAACCTGGATGCTAGCAAGGTGGTGGAAGGATCCGACGTGTATTTGGACTGCCGAGTGCGGGCAAACCCGGGGCATACGCATGTTTACTTCACTCATAATGTAAGTATTTTTTGCTTATTCTTATTCCCCGGATTCTGTAGTGTATTTACAATGTTTACGCAAGCAACACCGTTACCATGAGTTTACAACGGCGTTACTCGCTAGTGACGACGTAAAAAAAGTCTATGAAAAAATTGCACAGCGCCTCTAGCGGTCACTAGCAGAACTAAAATTTCCTACATAAAGTGACGTCGTCGCTAGCGAGAAAAACCGTCGTCGCTATCGAGTGAACTCATGGTAACGATACGGGTGTTGATGACTTGCGCTTCCGAAAGAATCCTATGTAATCATACTGTTTAACTACTATCTACTTTCACTGATAGATCAAATTAATGTGCAGAAGCTAAGTAAGTAACGCATATGTACACTTACTCGTACAATATTCGATTCAAATTCATTTATATCGTCCAACATCAATCAATGGGTAAGTAATACATTACCGCTCAAATCTAGGTGTTTGTTCTTACACACACACACACATTCTTCTTCTTCTTCTTATTAAAGAGCTATGCTCTTGTCGGTAGAGTTTTTTTCCAATTTAATCGATCCCATGCCATTTCCTTGACTACTTGGTACGACTTGACTCTTAACTTTTCCTTAATTTGCGTCATGTATGCCCTTCTAGGTCTTCCTTTTTTCTCCGCCCTTCAACTTTTCCCTCTATGATGATCCTTATTATGTCGTCATGTCGTACAAAGTGCCCTATCATCTTTCCTCTCCGGTTTTCAATTGTTTTCAATACATGTCTCTTTTCACCCACAATCCTAGCACACATACATTAAATTATATAAAATTAAATTCTATTAAATCATAATAATATTAACCAAACATGTTATAATTTAATTGCTTGTAGTCTGTTGAAGACGATAATAAAAAATACAAGAAAATTGTGTCAAAAAAATATGAGTTGAGATTAAAACTGCGGTTGTTTGCAGTTTTGATGATGGATAATTTAAAACCCTTAATGTTCTGAAATGGTTTATTTATTACCAAATTTTTTTTTGTCCGTAGGGTGCAGTCGTCAAGCCCGGCCCTGGAGTGCTGCTAGCCAATCAGAGCCTCGTCCTTCAGCACGTGTCACGTAAAGCGGCCGGCGCCTACGTGTGCTCAGCCAGGAACGGACTCGGGGAGGCCTCCAGTGAGAACCTGATGCTGGATGTTAAGTGTAAGTGGACATATTAACTTTGGTCCGGAAGAAGCATCAGAGATTTTAGTTGTAATTGAAATGAAAGAATAGTGTGGAAGAGAAAAACATCCTGCGCAGATCACAGATAAATTGGGAAAAGTGCAAGAGGATGATGATGATGATGGTGATGAAATAAATGAATAAGGAAGAATGTGGAAGGACGAAATGCTGCGTGTAAGACCCACACGGGTTGTTATTTTGGTCAGTGACATCCAACTCAGGGTTGATAATATAATTTATGCTATTTTTTTTTTTAAAAATGTCAGGTTTATAAAAGAAAACCTATTCACAACATTTAAAAAAAAACGAATGGATTAACTCGCGCCGTAGCGCGTTGTTTTTTCGTATCTACGAAATACTACGCCGTAGCTAGTAGGCTGCGAAGAGGCGACATGCTTTGGGTAGTTTTGATTTGCTCGATGTATCGCAATTATAAATGGATTTTGTGGGTATTTCCATTTAAAAAAAATGACATCAGTATCGTTTGTACAACCACCCCTGGTTCGCTCGTCGCTGTCCAAAACAACACCCTGTATAATTGACAATGTGCCATTTCATAATTGAAAGATGAGTAGAGGAAAAACAACCATAAGCATTTCTAGCTATTGAGATATTTTTATCTGAAACAAAATTATCAATATTAGTATAAGCTTACTTTTTATACAACAGAAAAGGTAAATAAATACTAGTAAAAAGAGAAAAAAAATCAGGATTTCATTGGTATCCCCAAAAATGAAAGTTGTCTCGATGGACCCTTACACCCTGTATGTATTGTCTTACCTTGTTATACAATCTTTTTTTTCCTGTATAGTCACGCCAACTTGCAAGTCAACTCAACCAGTGGTGTTACGTGCAGCAAGAGGGGAGATGATCGATATCGAATGCGATTTGGATGCCAATCCCAAGGTAAGAATTATAAAGTAGACTGTATGTATATTTTATGTTACAAATAAATAAATTGAAGTAATAATATACCAGGATTTCCTCACCAATATTTAAGGCCTGTTTGACCATCGACAAATAAGTACTAACAAAATAATAATTCAAATATGAAAACGAACACACTCAAACACAAAGTTTTTATAAATTGGAATCGTAAACGCTTAATTATTTCCGAAAAAACGTTCTACCATACAACAGGAATTTCAACCCCTCACAATGATGGTTTGCTAATGAAAGCGAACAATTTTCCGCAAATTACGATAATACATATATTTGTGCTGAGTAATTTACAATTGTACAAACAACCATTTTGTGACGAATGTCAAACAATAATTTTGGGTACCGTGTGTTTCATTGCGAATTATTGTAATTCGAGTTATGATCACATTTTTGACACAGCAATTTACGTAAGTTTTGTTATCAGTTTTACCTAACATGCTTGTTTCGGCTTTGTTTTACTTGACGGCTTATTTTTATTTTTTTTGTGTCATATATTTACTGAGCCAAGTCTTTGCAAAGCTAACAAGCGAGCTAACTGTTTGTGATAAATCGAAATGATAAAAATTAATATACTACCTACAGCCAACCGGTGTGTTTTTTTAAAGATCCACTTTCAGGAGTTTCAAGATTATTTTTAATCGCTTGGCTTTTAAAGCGACTTTAAAAAAGGAAGAGGTTCTCAATTCGACATTTTTTTTGTATCTTTGTGACCTCATAACTCAGTCCTTGTAAACCGATTTGATTATTTTTTTTAATTTCTTAGAGTGTTTACCATCTAGTTAGTCCAAATTGGAATCAAATTATAGTCTTGGTGAAAATCGAGGCAATTTTAGGGCACATATAGTGTTTTTGAACTAGAAGGTATCTTAATGTTGACATGTCTTTACGTATGATAGTTACCATTTTGTAGAGATGGTCCAACTCCTAAACGCTTAGGAGTATTGTGATTATGACGCCAGACCTTATGTTAGGTACAGTGAAGCTTAATATAGAACAGAGGCAAAAAGTGTATATTTATTTTTGGAGTCGGTGCCCTGATGAATGATGCATAACATGGCCAATACGATGGCACCGACTCCAAAAAGAAATTGACCACCTAAAATGGAGTCCTTTCTTTCAAGTCTAGAGTTTATTTAAGACTTTGTAGTGTATTATGGTTTTGATGTCGGTTTTTACTTTTTTTTTGTAAATTACTCCTAACACCTTACCTCAGAGCCTTTACTTTTAAAGTACTATTATTATAACGTCATTTGAAAATCGCCAATTCAAGCCTTGCTTGTCAAATATTGTAGAAAAAAAATGGCACACGTGTTTGGAAGTCTTAATAGATCAATAGAAAAAACCAAATTCATTGATCAAATTCAAACGATAACACATTGAATTTATTAACCAAAGTTTTTGAATTCGTTAAAAAAAGGCAGAAACGAGTAAAAATTCTGCTTAGCAAAACAAACTAGCAAGCGGAGCGAGCTAGAATAAATCTCAGTATATCGACTGTTCCATACGCCACGCTCGCCTTTGTTCGAATTATTCCAATTCGGTGTTCCCGATGTTTTTAAAAGGGACACAGTAGTTCTCTAATTGCACCGGGTTTTTCGGACGTGGCAAATAGGAAAGTTGTAAGCATAGATATGTATCTAAATAGATGACGACAAATGTTGGCGGAACGATGAGCGTTTTACTTTTTTTGACGCTGTTAAGTTATACGCCACCGTCACTGAGAAACATTAATAGATTAAATTCTATTTGTGCTAAGAATGCTATTCATTTTTTTAAGTTTTGACGAATTAGGATATCATAATGGCAATAATTGATGAATTTTTCTGTTCCGAAATTCTTAGGGTAGCCCGGAGTTCGGAAGTTGGCGATTTTTCACCCCTGTGTGGAAAAGCAAGGAAAGTCCTGCGCCTGCTCTCTCTCCGGTCGTGGCAGATTGCTATCCCATCGGGCTATGAAAGTGAAAGGAATAGAGAGTGCACCTGTGTTTGCGCATACACTTGTGCACTATAATATGTCCCGCGCAGTCAGTTAGTCGTTGTGACTGGCCACCGAAGTCGAAATCGGCTAGAGGGACTATTATTATTACTTTTAATTCATAAAGATGAAATTGCTGAATAAAGTACCGTCATTCAATGTGCTCATTGACGTTTGATCTTATCTTTGTTTAATTTATTATGGATTTGCTTCGAAGTCAGACCAAGCCAAGTGCGATTAAAACAGTGTTGAAGATGGAACGAGCTCGCCCAGAAGAATCCTATTAACTCTTGACTTTGAATAATTTCGTGTTGTAATATCTAAGAAACACTTGTTTGCCGTGCGCATTATTAATGTTTTAAGTTTTTTTTTTTAAATTTGACGTTTAATAGATTCATGAGTGCCTATTTATCTTACCAGATGATTTTTATTCACAAATCCAGCACTGGTAATCACATTAAGATTTAATAAGCGTGACATCTCGGTTCATCAAGGTTTACGTGCTTGTGATTAGTCGGCGTGACTTGCGTCATCTACATATACATCTACATATGTCTGTGGATTTTGGCTTAAAACGGCTGTTGGTATGACGGGGCTTGCCGATAAATTGGATATTTTTTAACCAGCTTCCAAAAAGGCTGAATTCCTATGTCTGTTTGTTTTTCGTGTTTCCACTTTTGTTTTTAGAGCCATATGAAAGCGTTTTAGTCAGTTGAATAGTTTGTAAAGTAGAGAATAACTGCAATTCAAGCCATTTTAAGGCTTTTCTATGACAGCTTCTTATAAGTAATGTATAAAATCAATAAAAACAGTGAAAGATAACATTGAATGAACAACTTTTAGTGAAATTGAAAACCAAAACTGTTATTATGGGTATACTAACATAGTTGGTTGTGTAATGTAATCTCCAATCGTAGTATTATAGCGATACTAACGCGCGTTAGCATCGATACAGTCGCGATGCAGAAGCTGGGAAGAGTCAAATTTTGTCCTGAATTTTGGCATCGATGCGAAATTAAATCTGTTAATTGCGTGAGTTGCGATGCTGAAGCGGGTTTTCATAACGCGCGACTGCATCGAAGCTAAAAGTCGCAGTTAGTAAGGAGTCTAAGTGTTACTCGTAGTTTTCAAAACTTTTACGATTCCTAATACTACTCACTTTTCCATATAAAGTCGTGGGCACCTATGTCAAAAATCTAACCTTAAATATTGTTCACAGGACGCCATGCTATACCACTGGTGGTTCAACAGCTCTGCTCACACAAAACATGAGTTGACCACTTCGTCTGCGTCATCTACCAACGCTTCACCGGGTAAGTCGAATAGTATACAGGGTGTCATAAATAGGAATGGGAATTGGAAAGATCTAATGTTTCGTGGTTTTCGCAAGTCTAGTCATACTGTATCATCATCATCACCATTATCAGCCAAAGGACGTCCACTGCTGAACATAGGCCTCCCCCACGGCTTTCCAAAGCGACCGATCACTAGCGGTCTGCATCCAGTTTGATCCTGCGATCCAACATACATACATTCATACTGTATACCACTTCTTAATTTGGATGTCATACATACATAATTATATCTTGTATAATTTACTTTGTTTCGTGTTTAATAAAGTGTTTTGTGTCTTAGTAGATAGTCTAAATAAATTTACGCCATTTTGGATTACGTTTATTGTATAATCCTTGATATTGAAGAACTTTACCTAGGATTTACAAGTAATACTTAGAAAAGGCACAGTTATGGTATTGCTGAAAGTTTTTTTTATTCACCGGCAAATCTGAACTCCACGAGATAATAAATGCATTATTATTAGTTATATTATATGTATAAGGTCATTAATTACGTTTCTAGTTATAATATTTAAGATGCCGACTCAGAACAACAAAGGAATCATTTTTTGTTGAAATCATTTAGAGTTTTTATTCGCTAGTTTTAAAATAAATTAGAGATGCAAGTATTTTTTTTGCAGATATTGTTTTTTTAACAATTAGGGTTGAGATTTGAGATAGGAGGAAAAGAAGGATTGGACATTGAAATGAGAGAGGCGAAGCCGCCGACGTAGGTAAGACTTAGAATTGACAGGTTGCTGTGTAAAAAAAAATGTTAAAGAAAAAAAACTTGATTTTTCAAGAAGTATTACATTGCCCTGTTTATATGATATACAAAGACACATTTAAAATATTATTACTGAAATAGATTTATATTTTTTTTAAGGAGTACTATTGATCGGACTTTTGATTGTTTTTCTCACATTTTACTGATTCACTTTGTTTTTTCTCAGGTATATTCACGTACATGGTGAACACGTCATCAGACTACGGCTGGGTCCAGTGCTCTGGAACCAACTCAGTGGGGAGACAGACCAAGCCTTGCCTCTTCCATATTTTACCTGCTGGTAAGTAAGGGTAGATTCAAGTAACAGTTTTATATGATTTACCTATTTCAACAAGAGTAATAATAACATAACATAACGTTCTCCTGGGAGACGATTCTCGCGGCAATTGAACATTTTCCATGTAGTAGTCCTGTATAAGTTTGACCGTTATACAAAAAAACAAAGTTATCCACACGTTTAAAAACTACCTGTAATAGGCATACGTCCGGATAGCGTAAGACACGGGGTTCGATTCCTTGTCTGTCACAGCCAAAGTTACTTATTAAAAATTCAATTTAAATGTATATAGTTGTTTTTATTTTTTAACTTCAAAAAATGTATGCCTCTACACAACCGTTGACATTTTGACCTATTCCGTTCTAACACCACACACTCATACCAACGGTATTTGAATACACACTGATAAATCCTTGTATTCCCAATGAATACCAAATTCGCTTATGAATGGTACTCTTTAGGACTAGAACGATTTTAAGAGGGTATTCAAATACTGTTGGTATAAAAGTGAAAAAGATCGTAATTTGTTATGAAAATATTATCAAAATACATTGTTTGTTTTCTCAGCCACCCTGTATAATTCGCCGTTCCTCTTGAGTATTATTGTGATTACATACAACCTCGCCCACAACTCATGCATATCGTTTCATATCCATATGGAGATTCAAACAAAAAATATGGACACAGTTCCTGAAAAACCATTCTAGTTTAAGTTGGACTCTTACACCGAGCGTTCTGTACAAAATACAGGATCTTCAGATCTTTCCATTTAAATTACCTGTGATAGTTGAAACCCTACAAATTCAATACTTTCATTATTCTAGATCAATAAATATTAGTCGAATCTGTTGATCGTATTGACTTACAAATTTACTTGTTTTTTTTTGGATACCTACAACATGATTAAGTGTTTTATATCAGTTTTATATTCACATTAATAGACAGCAAAACGACTATAGAATAGTAGATTATTTACTGTGGGTATAAAGTTATGTCTTACGACACGGGCGCCATCTTGAATCACGAGCGAAACGAAAGGATTATAATTTTGACGTAAGCAGCAACGAGGGAGGGCATAAAGAATCCTTAGTGTAGCGAGGGATTTAAGGGAGGGATTTAAGACGAAGACAACTTTATTCCCGTGGTGAATACTTTGCTTTTCGCTTCTCTTTGCGAGGCAATTTATACGATAATCTACTGTGTTTCTACAAATTTTAACTAGAACGCACGCAATGCACTGCATTAAATCACAAGTTACCATTTATTAACATAAACAAGATTTAGTTTAGTAAGTATTTTGATCTGAAAGAAACTGCCTGCCCACCCTTTTTCCGAATGACTTTGTTAACAAATCAAAAAGATGCTACTTAACATTTTCTACAAAACAAACTTTTGCCTTATAATTAATAACATTCACAAAGATAAAACATTCATTTTGTTAATAAAATAGTAACTTAAACACACTTTACATATTTGCAAAACAATGACTTTACAACAAGTGTTTACAAACTGTTTTATTTTTTCTCTTTGGGGGGACCATCTCGATTTCCGAATTATAACCTCTTTCGATGCAATCTCGCACACACTGCCGCGTTCATACGAGCTCGTCTTCCAAATTCAATCTCATCACACGTCATGGGCTGCAATGAATTTCATACAATATTTCTGCCCGTGACCGGAGATAATGTCACTTTAAGTCAACATTACGTGACAAGTAATCTAAGAACTCTGAGCAAGTGAAGCGAAAAGGTTATGTTTTGCGTGGGTGGTACGGTACCCTAAAAAGAGTGCCGACTGAACATTTTTAGTATTGCCACTAGAAATTCAAATGACAACAGTGGCTGGCCTGACTCCAATAGTTAGGGATGCCAGTTTCTCAAGTTAGAAAGTAGGACTTGGTGAAATGAACTGTGCAGTTTTCAATACGTAACGCACTGTGTTTGGGTGGCCAAGTTTAGTAGAAAATGTATATAAACTTAATTGAATAAATATTTTGATAAAATAGTTCCAGTTGTATAGGATCATTACGTATATTTTTAGGGTTCCGTAGCCGAATGGCAACAAACAGAACCCTTATAGTTTCGTCAAGTCTATCTGTCTGTCGGTCTGTCTGTCCGTGCGTATGTCACAGCCATTTTATTCTGTAACTACTTATGGGTTATGTGATGTTTACATCACAATGTTGAAATTTAGAAGAACATGTATCCTGTTAACCGCTTTACGGTTCTTATACAAAAAATAAAAAATAATGATAATTAAGGGGGCTCCCATACATGAAACTAAAACCGTTTTTTTTGTAAAAGCGTGTGTGGTGTTTGAATGAAAACTTGGAATGGGCACTTTGTACATAGATATAAGGTTATGCATCAAACATTACTCATTTAATAAATCGAGCGCTGTGAATATGAATAGAGCATATCCAACCGACATAGTGTTGGCTATGTATTTAACAAGTGGTCTGAAAATTGCATTTTCTACAAATCATTTTACCTACCTAATTCCTATTATTTTTAACAAATTTTACCTGTGTTTCTTTTACTCGTACAGTCTTTTTTTGGAGTCTTACTTTTCCCTAAGTTATCATAAGGCACGGTGATCCGAACCTCGGTTATTGCAACAAATTAAACCAGCTTCAAAACATTGTGTAAAAAACTTAAAATAACGAATTTACTCTTCTTTTTTCGAGTTTATTTTACGAATAATTAGTTTCTTCTAAGTATAAGATAAACGCTTTATTTAAGTTTTTAAATCAATTATTGAAGGCGATTTAATTCTTTAATATTTTTCGTTATTACCTATATATCTTTCAAAAACTACTGGACTGATTTTGATGAAACTTATACTGTGCCCTAAGTTGAAATCTGTGGACAAACATACGTAAGTGTATTTACGAAATTTAGCATACGAGTTTGGATTCTGCCTTAAAATCACACATTGAATTGAATAACACCTTTTTGAAGTCGGTAAAAAACCTTCAGTCCTACCCTAGAGATACAACATTAATGTTACATCGAATTTCGGATATTTACAGTTCGGCAATATCGTTATACGCTCGAAAAGTTGGAAAAAAATGCGAAATTTCAGCGAGAAAATTTAAATGTTTTTTGCAGTTTACACACTGCCAGTATTTAACTAGTTTGTAAAATATGAGGTTCAAGCGTTGGCATGTTATATAACTTTGCAAGATGAGCATACAGGCAGTAGCTTATAAAAATTGTGTGTCGAGATGTAAAGCTGAAATACTAACATGACGGGTCAATTTTCATACCCAATTTAAATCTTAATCCATCACTTTGACGTTGAAATTCAGATTTTTCAGCGTGAACAAACGAATAAATTTACTTGCTCAATTTGCCATCAAAACGTTGCATTTCCGTAAATAAATAACACTCAACACGACATTGAGTTCGGATATCATATTTACCGATAAAAACAAAGTGCACTTTAACAACACAGTCCTATCCGAACAATACGATGTATATTTTTAGCTTTAGAAACAACAGAAGGGTTCAACACATAATCAGTTACGAACAACATTAATAAGCAAGAATACCGACAAATTTTAAACATCATAGTCTCAAAAATATTTCTAGCGCAATACAAAAACGGGCAGCGCCATCTAGTCCATCACCACTTAAACTTATGTTTCTTCCACAGACAAACCATCGGCGGTAAAGGCTTGTGAGATCACCAACGTGACCTACGACTCTTTGACACTGAACTGCACGCCGGGCCACGATGGCGGAATACGGCAGTCTTTTCTTTTGCAAGCAAGTATAAAATATTTATTTATTTGTAAACTACGCGAAGTGTATTGTAAATTGTGTTTGGACAAGTTAAATTAATTTCATTTGACGCATCTAAAGTCCGTCCGTATCGACTGATTAAAAGATACGTTTTATATATATTAATAACTGTAGTTTTTCCATTCATTAAGATTTTCTAGTCAATCGCAGTGGCGTCACATAAGGTACTAAATCCAGAGGCATTAACTTAGTGACAAGAAACGCAATTTTAATACATCCCGGCAAAAATATCTCCCAACTCGTAAACGCTAGTGATAGTACATGAGGGAAAATAGCACAGATAGGTATCTTAACAGAAGACGTATGTAATGAACGCGTGTTAAAAGCAAACACCGTCAAGATGAGAAGGTCTCTATGTTGCACTGTTTTGACAGCATTTTATTCAGTTTTTTTTTAAATAAATAAATAAATATCCTTTGGACATTCTCACACATCGCCATCTAGTCCCAAAGTAAGCTACTCAAAGCTTGTGTTATGGGTGCCAGACAACGGATATAATACTTGAATACTTTTTGTTTGTAAATACATACATGATATACATAGAAAACACCCAGATTAATACAAACAGACATGTTCATGCACACAAAATGTTTGTATTGTGCGGGGATCGAACCCGCACCCGCTGCGTAGTAGGCGATTTTTCGACCACTACACCAGACGGGTCGTCGTTTAGTTCAATTCTATCATAACCAAGTCGATCTTTTTTGTAATAATAATTTGATTTATTTATTTGTCACACTGCCCACAATCATTTCAGCTTAGCCCAAAAGTATGACTGAATGTCATTAAGTTCATCTTCTGTACAAATTTTGATTGTGCAGTAAAGTATAAACAGATAAACCAAATATATCAAATCATTTTATTTAATTTTATTTCATTTATGCGTTTTAACCCATTTGCTGCCACACTTGAGACACAATAGAAATTTAATTGTTATAACGCACCGGTGCGTGCTGTGGCAATAAACCAGTTAAAGTCTTTACAATTTTCAATCGCTCCCATTGGAACCTTTCGACATGACCTACCTAGAGGTTTGGGTAGAAGAAAATGTATCAGCATCAATACACTTTTATTCGTTCGTAAGTCAGTATTTTATTTTAATTATTCAACAATTAGCGATGTTTTCGGCTTCTCTAGTAATGCGATTGACAACGTTCAATTTTAACAGAAAATGTGAAAAGTAAACAAAGTTAAAAATTTTGACATTATTTATATTTTTTTTTGTCAAAATTAAACTTTATGAAAGCATTCTTTGAGCGTCATTAATGGCATGTATTGTTTTTACTTACGTCAAAAAGACATGACGCGTCCTCTACGTACACATATGTCTGTGGATCGCAGCGTTACCAATTCCTCCCTTTACGCGAAGTGTCGCGTTAGATGTTGTTTACTTGTCTTCCGGGATTATATTTGTTTTTCCTTTGCCGAACGCGATGAATTGGGCCCTTTGTAGACTGATTTATTGCCGAGACGGTATATCTTGGTTATTTATTAAAATAAAATGTGTGCTCCGTGTAAGATCAGTTTGCGTTTGTGACATCGTAATCTTTTGGGTATATGATTGCGATTCTGATTCTGTTGCTGTGGAAAAGCTGTTGATTTTTTGGTGTGTCATTTAAATACTACTGTTGAATTTTTAAATTTATTTAGAATGGGAAAATATAGATGATAGTATGAGCACTTTTACGTTTAGGCGACTTTTACTAACTGACGACTGATAATTTCATACATAAATGAAGGGTCCACTGCAATAATGATGAATATCCAAAAATGATAAAATTCAAACTACTAATGTCATTCGGTCCCATGATATATGCAAAAAAATATCTATTTTATGAACTGAGCAATAAAGCTTTCAGTCCCGAGATAATTCAGTTTTTAATTTTTGGCTACACGGCTAGAACGCTCAACGTCACAGGTTCTTATCCCTAAGACAGAGTTTTTCCCCCGTTAATAAACTTTAAACCCATTTATCTCAGAACTATAAACAAAGGACATTCATCATCATTGCAGTTGACCCTTCAAATGGTAGCAGCGGCGCGCAACTGTCGCGTGGCAGAAGCGCCGCTGTATTTTTTATGTATGGGAATCCGCTGCTGCCTTACTGCTGTCGATCTAATGTGAAGGCACTTAACAGTCCCAACTACAGTCACCTATCAATTAATTCGTTATAAAAATATGATAATTAAATTGTTTGCTGAGTTTCCATCAAATTATATTTAGCCTGTTTAATCAGGGCAAAATAAGTTCTGGTTATGTTATCTACTAGATGCTTCAGACGAAATTACATTTTACATTTTAACTATTTGTTGTTTAGTTCTTACTTGTCGATTGTAAAACAATCCCTCAATAACTTATGCATCACTCATGTTTTTATGTGATCTTTGACACCTATTTGATGTTTATCCAAGTTACCTATGACACGTCCATTCCCCTACCCTGCTTATCCACCCGCGTTCGTCCATTTCGTGTCAATACGATTAATTATTGCACACTTCCTTGCACGGACGGTTACCAACTTAGGGGTTTTTCCCCCAAATTTAGGGGGTAAATAAGTGGAATGAATTTTTTTAAAGGGTTTATTTATTTTACGGGTATTTTTAGGGTTATTCTGAATAAACAATATTCGAAATATAACAGAACTATCCAATAAAATTAAAGTAAATTTTCACCTAGCGAGTGACTCCAGATAGGGTAATTACATTCTTAATTTGTGATAAAAATATCTTTGGTCTATACTGGAGTTTTCGACGTTAATTTTATTTCATTTTTGCACTGCGCTGCGATGTCAACGAATTTAGGGGGATTTTCAAATAATTGAAGCAATTTTAGGGAGTTTTGGCTTAGGTTTAGGGGTTGAGAGTTGGTAACACTGCTTCCTTGCGCCACCGCGCAGTGAGAGGTCCATTCTTGCGATAACCAGGATATGGAATAAAATATAAGCAAGGCTAACAACACAATCTCTTTACCAGGTTTTTGATATGGCAACGGGTCTGCTCCTCCGAAACATCAGCAACGACGAGCCAGAGTTTGAAGTCGGTGGCTTGTCAGCCAGCCTATCTCTGGCCGTGTCAGTGAGGGCTTTCAACAAGAAAGGATCCAGCGAGCCTCTGACGTTGACGTCAAGTTTGTTGAAGTATCCACAGAGGCATACGGGTTAGTTTTAATTATTTATTGTAACATCCGTACCCTTAGGCCTCTTTCAAGGAGACGCGTGGATTCGCGCGTCGCGTTTCGCATACGAAGTGAAGCTTGCCGCGTTCAAGGAGAAGCGTTTTTGCAAGCGTTTGTTGAGTTGTAGCGTTACATTACCCGTGCGTCGATGCGTCAAATGTAACGCTCATAATAAGTGAAATTTGAGTTTATAATTTTTTTGGTAGATGTATTGTTCGCGATACGCGAAGCTGCCTAAGTAATTGAAAGGGCCAAAATAAATATAATATATGCTAAACACTAAATACCTTGCGTCTTCTTCAGGAGCACATGGAGGGGGCGCCCCGTGAATTGTTCCAGCACCTCACACACAGTTTAAGTCCGCCTTTCGTAGTACATAATACTCGTATATATAATATGTTAGATCCCACCCAATGTCTTCTTTAACCCACCGTTTATACCGATAATACCGAAATTGGAGGATATTTCTCCAGAAAACCGCGGAGCCCAGCTCCTAACCGATCCGTATCTTTTGACAACCCAACTAACCTTTTTATTTTAATACCCTACAAAATTATTATTTCCTACCGTCTAACTTAGCGATAATTTCGACAAGCAAACCTGGCCGTCTAAATGAAACAGTAGATAAAGCTCTTATTTGCAACTGATTCGTCGTAAGGCAAGACGATTTACTCGTTTATTGAGCTTTTAAATAATTTGTGTTATATTAATAAAATTAATATAAATACCAGTGATATTATATTTATGTAATATAACCATAAAATTTATTTATGGCTTTTATATCACTGGCAAGGCAAGGCGTAGAGGTGTTGTCAACGCACACCACTAGATGACGCTGGCAGTAATTTGGCTCGCGCTAACTTGTCGTTTCTTCGTATAAATAAGACCTCCGTAAAATAAGACAGCATGCGGTGTATCTCCCGCTGTGTCAGTCGTGGCTTCAACAATGAAGGTTCCTAAGAACCACTGACGTTCTAAACCATACGGGTCAGTATTACTTCTGTATTGTAGTGACTAAGCACGCTGGATTCAAAGCGTCTCGCCCCTCCTAGGGCCCGTGTTCGATTCCCGGTCGGGTCAATGTAGAATTCCTTATTTTTAACAATGTCTCGGTTACCACCGTTATTTGTGCATCAGCTTCTTACTTTGGGACCAGAGGTAGCTATATCCATCATGGGAGTTCAATATTTATTTATTTTATTTGTATAAGAATAATATATTCTTTATTCTTAGTATTTGTTTATCTCCCGTGAGAACTGACAAGAGTTGAAGGGTTATTAAGTAAGTATTTAAAGTAATTATATGAGTGACCACTTGATAAGTATACCTCTACATCAGGTTTAGCCTTACGAGTACTTCTCTGAAGCCTCAATTAGCCACATACAATACATCGTGGAAGCCATCTCCACAATATCAGATTACAATAATCTTGTAGTTGACATAATGCCCACTAATGGGGCACTATTGAATGGTTAGTTTAATAAGGCAATTTGTGGTCCCAAAGATAGACTATGGAGCTAAATAAAGGGCCTCTGTATTTTTAATACATAATATGTAGGTAGAACTCATACGTGTATAGTCATAATAATGCTTACGCTAAAAAATAAATCAGTTTTGTGTTCTATCAAAAACTTATTGCAACCGCCATATTGTTTTGGAGGATTTGGGTACGGTAGTAGAATCTGACTTATGAAAAAACCGGCCAAGTGCGAGTCGGACTCGCGCACTGAGAGTTCCGTGCCAACTTTAACTGAATGAGGGAATCCACTTACTTCTACTTAGTAAATTACCACAATGTTTTGTTGACTGCAAAAATAGCTTTGTTTTTCATAGTGTTTGTATGAAGTACAAAGTTATGTTTGCGGTTGTTGAAAATGTGCTATATCTCAAAAACTACTCGTTCGATCCCGTTCAAATCAATTTTCGTTGAAAGTATTTGTTAAGACATACTACAGTACAGTGTACAGACAGACTACATTCCATATTTTTTTCAAAATTTACACTTGCTTGGTTTAGAAGTTAGATGGGGGGGGCGCCCATTTTACCACTTTGGAAGCGTCTAGCTATGAAACGTTAGACTTTAAGAGAAAATGGTTTAAGGAACCTCAATGTCATTTTAAATGACCTATCCATAGACAACCCACACGCATAGGTTTGACTAAATATATTTTTGTCGGTTTTAGTTTAATGTATGGGAGCCCCCCCTTAAATGACATTTTTTTATTTTTTGTATGAGGATCAGTAAGCGGTTAACAGGATACATCTTCCTACCAAATTTCAATTGTGGAATGCTTATAGTTACAGAATAAAATGGCTGTGACATACGGACGGACAGACAGACAGACAGACAGACAGACAGACAGACAGACAGACAGACAGACAGACAGACATACAGACAGACAGACAGACAGACTTGACGAAATTGTAAGGGTTCCGTTTTTTGCCATTCGGCTGCGGAACCCTAAAAAATGGCACTAAAAATTAGCGGCATTTTATATTTAATGGTGTTAACACTGTATTCCATAGAAAAAAACTGAAAACACATTATTGTTAAAAAAAAAGTATTAAGTTGTTTTTTTATATGAAAAGCAGTGTTTATATCACCGTAAAATTTTAAATACCGTTAGATTACAATCTCGCTCGCAATAATGAAAACTATAGGTACATTGTGAAGCGTAACATACTGTCTACAATTTAGCGTATTAATTTTCAGTAGATTATATTTTTTAGAAGTGAAACCGTCAAAATGTAAAATGGCATACGAGGAAACTTACCTCGCGCGCTGATTGGTTGAACGCCATAATCCCCGCACCGCCATATTTGTTTTGTATCGTAATTTGTTTTGTTGTCGAAAGTAAACAGTATCATTGTGATTATAAATTGTTTTTGCGTCAAAATAATTTAGAATTAAACATACAAAATTGTTGTGAAAAAATATGATTCTGTGTATAACCAAAGAATTTAAAAGACTCAGAACGGCCTACTGAAAGAACGTCCAATCAGAGACAACTTTACAATATTATGCGCAAGTAATCGCGATAGTTTGTGATTTAACGATTTCTCTTCGATAGATTTTAATCTAATGGAAAATAATGCGTTAAACTGTCAACAATATGTTAATGTTCACAATCTATTGACAGCTTGCAATATCTCTATAGAGATTGTAATTTAGCGGTATTTACTATTTTACGGTGACACCTTATTATATTTTTTTTATGAAAAATGCCGCTTTTCTTGTGCCGCCATTCATTAGTGAGACTTTAAAAGCCAGTTTCAGCTTTGAGATTTTACGATGAGAATATCTTTAAGTACGACTCAACGATATTTCTGTTTCTGAATAAACTAAAAGTTTCATTAAAAAAAATAATGTTTTAGTGTTACAGTTCCTCAATTTAAAGGTAGCTTCACACTGCCCAGCGGCTTTGCTTGCGGCTTACGTCAGACTTGTCAGATACTATGTAATCCGTGCCACCGGAAAGTGTTGAGCCACCCTTACACGATGACAGCAGATTGACTAGGTCAAATCCTACGAGTACTCACATCGAGTATCCATTTAAGTAATCATATCAGGGTACTCAAGTGCTGCTTACATTCATTCTTCATTCATTCATATTGTAATTTAATAATAATGTTCAGGACACGTTTATGTTTGCGAAGGACGTTTCAGACATCGTTTTCCTGAAATTATTGTGCCATTATAAAATAGGTTTAAATGAGAACCATAAGTAGGTTTGAAATGTTTTCAAATCAACCATATTTTTATTCAACGAATATTTTTGGATTTTCGTTGAATAATGTAAACAATATTTTTATAACTTTTACAATAATATCAGTGAATAAAATTAATAAACTATTTTATTTTAAAAGACGACATTAGTGTTCAACAATGCATTAACTATGGTTGTGAGTTTTATGTTTATCGTATTAAAAAGAATTATTACGTAAAAAAGGAATGTCCAGATTGTTTACAATATTTGACAAGCATAGAAAAACAGACTGATTTATATTTTCCGAAGTCATTGAAGTAGCTAAACAAAAAAACTTCCATCTTCCATTTCACACCCTTAGGCATCCAATATTTATTTAATCTTTGGCCACAGCGCAAGTGCCAGTGAAAGTCGAGCTGACAACAGTGCTAATAGTGGTGTTGTGTGCTGTGGGCGTCATCGCCGCTGTAACAGCTGCTTCTGCCGCTGTCTTTTGCTGTCGCTACTGCAGTGAGAGAGACAGTAAGTTCTTATACATTTATAGAGTCAGCATATAACTGCCTCGATGGCGCAGTGGTAAGGGGGTCGCACTTTAAAGCGACGGCTGCACCAGAGGTCTTGAGTTTGATCCCCGGGTCGGGCCAAAAATATAGGTATATACCTGGGGTTTTCTGTTCAGAAATTCTTAGGGTAGCCCGGAATTTGGAAGTTGGCGGTGTGTCTCGAAAAAGCACGTTAAGCCGTTGGTCCTGCGCCTGATCTCTCTCCGGTCGTGTCAGATTACTGTCCTATCGGGTCATGAGAGTGAAAGGAATAGAGAGTGCACCTGTGTTTGCGCGCACACTTGTGCACTATAATATGTCTCTCGCAGTCGGTTACTCGTTGTGACTGGCCACCGTAGTCGAAATCGGCTGGAAGTATAATAGTCCCCATTATTATTATTTATCAGCGAGATCTAGAATTAGAAGACTTTACCATCTTTCATTATACAAGTCGGCCGGAAGACGACATTTGCTGGATATTTGACCAGATAGTGGATTGTGACCGGTTAGTTGCAAGGGCCCTGTATTCCCAGCAATAAAGGACCTCTGGTAATTTTTCTGGTAGATTTTCTACACTGTTTGTTGATGGTTTCTATCCAGTGACCTTTGAACCTTTTTTTCAGAGACATAAAAACTTTGTCCAATTTCATTAAATTAAAAAAAAATGTTTTTACATACTTAAGCCCTATTTCACAATGTTTAAGTAAGCACCACCAATAGAATACTTCAGTAAAAGAACGTCATTTTGTATGAGGTATCTGACAGATAGCGACGTTCCCTACTTGGACATTGTGTAACGAACCCTATTAAAAATATGTAAGTATCTAATGACACTCTTTTGTTTCAGATAAACATGAAAAGGATAAAAGACAGCAAGACGAAACATCAAACATACCTCTAACAGGCACTAAAGAAACCAAAAGCGTAGATAGCTTAGGTAGGTTCACATACTCAATCTTTAAATCAATATTTTATAATAGTTGGTGTGGCGCATAATATGTATCCAGATGTACCCCCCTCCCCCTCCCGCTAGGAAGTCTACCTAGTTTCTTATACCAAAAGGGAGGTGGGTTAAAAAAATCCAAAGAAAAACATCACGTGATTAATGGACGGCTCCTATGGTGGCTGTAAACCTGTGTCTAACCGTCAAATGGAATAGTATGGCACTCAACGGATAATAATAAGATTACTTCTGTACCAGCAGATCTGTAGCTACCTTTATTATAATTTCTATTTTGACAACAATTATTATTTGTTTCAGATAAAAACCCGGACATCATACCTCTAGACGGCAAGATCAGTGACAGCTGCTCCAACAAATCCTCGACCACAGACTACAGTTCAATTCGACCGCTCATATCAAAGACACCCACCGACAAATATGACATCCCGCCAAACTGTGACAGATTCTATGACCACAGCATAGAACCGTGCAATCAGTACATACAAGTGCGACCTATGGACTATAGAGTACGGCCAACGTATCAGCCGATAGCGCAAATGCCCAATCTAGGGCCGAGCATACAAAGTTTAGGGCCTATGAGCAGTTCGCACATGGGCGGGGGGGCTAACGAGTGCCATAGGCCATATGATAAGGTGTATGAAGATTGGCTAAAGTATAAGAACGCTTTGCCGCTGAATACTGCGGGTTTGGTGAGTTTTTTTTTTCACGTTTGATTAACCTTTTGTCCGTTTCAACAAATGTTGTATTAATTTACGACACTTTAAATGATGAAGCAAAAGAAAGTTTGGTCATTAAACTTTATTATTTGATTAAGTGTCGATTTTACCAACCAAACGGTAGTGTCTATCTTTGGTAAATTCATTTTATCTTACCTAGGAAGTGGAATGTGTTTTATTTAGTGTCTATTTTACCAACTTCGGATAAGACTTATCCAAATTAATAAGTATAAAACGACTGATTTTGAAATGTAATTTTACATAAATGCTCGCTGACAAATAGGTGACGCATATTTCGAAAACGTTCTACTTCGAACCTATTTATACCTATTTAGCCATCTTTTAGCCTCTCATCGGTAATCTATTGTTTTGTAAAGTATAAACTTATTTAGGGCTTATTTTTCAATAGTCAGATAAGAAATATTCGTCGAAAAAAATACAATTTGGCTAATTTGAAATCGTCACCGAATTGTCAGCAATCATACGTTATTGTCATATTTTTAAATCTATCGCTTAATAATTTATCAGTCTAAGTTTTGAACATTGAAAACTCGGCCCTTTCTCGGATAAGTCTTATCTGACGTTGGTAAAATTGACCCTACAAAAAAAACATTATATTTTCTAGGTAAGATAATATTAATTTATCAAAGATAGGAACTACCTTTTGACTTTTGAAAACCAACACGTCTGTGTTGGTATCCGAGCATACAGATTCTTGGTCCAAGATTTATATAGTGCGTCGTTAACACAGGCGTGTATTAAAAACATTTTCTAAGTAAAGGTAGCCTCAGAAAAGTAAACACTACTCTAAAGCAATCAATTGCATCAAAAATGACATCAAATTTCTCTTACAGCTACCACCCGAACAGTTAATGCCACCAGAACTGTACTCCTCCCCGCCAGCACTCTACAGCAACCCGACCAGGACCCACCTGGCCCAGATGCCAGATCTAGAGCCCCGATACCATCTGGAACGACTGCAGGATTCCAGGAGTTGTTCGAATTCGCCACCTGTGAGATTTAACGCGGAGAGCGCAAGTGCGTTTTATAGTAAAAGCGCTCTGGATAGGACCACCAATACGCTGCCGCATTTGAAAAGTAGGCGGAATAGTAAGAAATTGTGCACTTTTATTATGTCGATAAGTTAAATATATTTTTTTTGACACCAATCACATACATTGCTCTGATCCCAAAGTAAGTAACTAATGCACTTGTGTTATGGAAATCAGACACAACGGTGGTACCACAACACCCAGACCCGAGACAATATAGAAAATATCGTGTTCTACATTGACCCGACCGGGAATCGAACCCGGGACCTCAGAGCGGCGACGCCTTGAAACCCAACGTGCTTAGCCACTACACCACGCAGGTCGTCAGTTAACACGTTCATTCAATGACTCACTCATTCATTTATTCACAGTTGATTTGATTGAACAATTTGTCCACGCATCTGACTGCCTAGATGGTGTAGCGGTTAGTTCGGTGGTCGACTCTAAGGGTCGATTTTTTCAACGCCAGATAAGTATTAACCGATTGGTTTTAAAACGTCATTCACATAAATGTTTGCTGACAAATAAGTGACGTTCTCAAATTAGGCGTTTAGCATTAAATTCGCGCTTTGCGTTTTGCATATCGGACTTATTGGACCGAATAAGTATAAAGCGACCGGTTTTAAAATGTCCTTTACTTAAATGATTGCTGACAAATAGATAGCGTTTTATGATTAGGAGTTTTGTATTAAATTCAAGGAATATTTCTTTTCTGACGTTGCAAAAATCGAGCCTTATACATATTAACTAGACTTAATATTATAAAGCTGAAGATTTTGTTTGTTTGTTTGAACGCGCTAATCTCAGGAACTACTTGACCGATTTGAAAAAAATGTGTGTTGGATAATTATTCATCGAGTACGGCTTTAGGCTATGAAACGTCACGCTTTGACGGGAGGGAAGGGAGCAAACTCAAAACGCACGCAGTCGCGGGGGACCGCTAGTTTTCTGATAAAAAAGGTTTAAGTATATAAAGGCTGATTCACGCTACACCGGGCCGGGCGCTGTCAAACATTATTGTATACATTTTGTATGAAATTATTCATTAAACTTTCGCGTTGCATTATGACTTAAAACTTATAACTGCGGCTCTATACGCGACGTATATTATGTAGTAGTATTGTAACTACTTACACCCTCAACGTTTCAACGGTTTTGCAACCGTCGTGGTCACGAGGAGACTGGCGCTCGGCGTCTTCGTCTGCATCGGGCGGCCGGTTCTTCTGCTACCCCCAAACTATCCAATATTTGTTGTGCACGTGAACTAGAGTCAGTAGGTTCAGGTAGTTCAACAATACAACTACATAATATGCGTCGCGTATAGACCCGCAGTTATAAGTTTTAAGTTAGGAAATGATTCATGCCTAAACGTCCAGGTCCGGGACGGGGCACGGCGTTGGAATGTCTATGGGAATTTTTCCCGGCTCCATCACGGTGTAGCGTGAATTATCCATAAAGACGCATAACCTTTTCCATTAACTTATTTCCGATAATTTTCCACAGTGGGAGCGTCTAAAAGATAAAAACCCTTAACACACTGTGACTTTTAGCATTGATGCAGTCGCGATGCAGCAGCGATGCAGTCGCGATGCAGAAGCTGGAAATTGACAAATTATGTACTGTACTTTAGCGACCGCATCATACTAACGCGCGTTAGCATTGATGCAGTCGCGCTTTTGCATCGATGCTAAATTAAATCTGTTCATTGCGTGAGTCGAGATACTGAAGCACGGTTTAAAACGCGCGACTGCATCGATGCTTAAAGTCGCAGTGTGTAAGGGGTCTATGATCAAGGACAAAACGTTTTTCTTGAGTATTTAAGTGCCATATTCATAAATATGTAATGAAATATTAATATAACTTTTTGTTTTTGCAGGTAATTCATCGAATCAAAGCGAAAAAACTAGTGCAACGAAATCAACAGAAACCAATTCGGAACATAGAACAATCGCGAACCAAGAGTGTGGTTGAGTGAAGCGTAAAGTGAATTTTCTACTTTGACTTTGAAAAGCGACTAGCGTAAGTGAAAGTGACAATGTTGCCACCCGTCCGAAGATTTCAGTGTCAGTGAGTTTATTTTTTTTTTTAGGTAAATGACGAAACGTCTATGGTTCAGTGTATGTTTACGTGACTACAAAAGCTTAGAAAACTTTTTTTTAGTTTTTTTTGTGACATATTTATACAAAATTATTTTAAGTACCAACACTGCCAGAAAATTGCTAAATATAAATGAAAATGTTGATTACTGTATTGCAAATATTATTTTAATCAACCAACATACAAATAAGTAAAACAATTTAGTGGTCACATTAATTAATGTTTGTTGTGGTCTATTCGTAATAAGTTACCAATCTTTTTCATTTATTGTGTAATTCCATTAACAGTTGTAAAAATATAAGAATTTAAATTGAGAGGCGCGAAATTAATTAAAATTATTTGGTTGCACGGTTCATTATAACTTTATTTTTTATATTATCTTCTCATTTGTCACATTGATTGACGACCTCCGTGGTATTGTGACTTAGCACGCTGGTTTCAAGGCGTCGCCACTACGCGGTCCCGGGTTTGATTCTCGGTCTGGTCCATAGAAATCATTTTTTTCTATATTGTCTCGAGTCTGGGTTTTGTGGTTCCACTGTTGTGTCAAATTTCCATAACACAAAAATTATTAGCTACTTCATTTAGGATCAGAGCAATGTATGTGATTGAAGGCCAATGTTTATTGATATTGATTGATTGATTGACATTGATTACTTAGACCCGTTATTTTTTTAAAACCGTTTTCTTATCCTAAGTACCAAGAATCCGTTGGAATGTTAACATTAAGTTCTGTGGTTTGACTCAACTAATCAAAGCAGGTGTCAACACATAACCGACCAATCACGTTAACACTTGGAATAGAACGACAAAAGCTAGATGTCACTAGCAGCAAACTGTGTGATAAAAAGAGATGGGAGATACGAAGTAGCAGAACCATTTTTGCCAGATGTCAAACAGTTGACCGCCCCACAGAAGCTCGCTGAAAATTACGTGCATTTGATTTTTTATATTTAAAACTGAAATTGAGTATATTTTGGAGAAATAATGCGTCTGAAACATGGTGAATTGATCGGTGATTGATTGTTATTCATTACAGCGGCATAACCCCAACAAATAATCATTCAACAGGTAAATTAGTCCAAATCGAAGCCTCTTAATATACGACTTATATTTACCAATGCGCTTCAAATTTAAAGTACGCAGTTTGATTATTGTATTATACAAACGTTAATTTACGTAAAAAATAAAGACAGAATAACACAAGGAATGTATATCGACGAATATTTTGTATAATGAAATAATATTTAGTTTTACACTAGAGCTGCATGTTCAATATTTTGTGTCGACTGTTTATCATGCAGTAAACTACTATATTTAACTTAGGAACAGGCTTCGGACTCAGGTTGGCCGAAGTAAGGAGAACATGGCCAGGTGGGGATTTTCGGCAAGATCCGATGTGGACTGTGTTTGCGGTGCAGTGCAAACTATGGCACACTTAACATCGTGCCCGGCGTGCCCCAACACCTGCACGCCAGCGGATTTAATGAACTGCAGTCGATCCGCAATACAAGTGGCTGAATTCTGGGCTGCAACGATTTAATCCCTCAGGTTCCATCGACACGCTAAGAAGAAGACTTAGGAACATTGTTATAAATCACCTGATCCAAAGGTTATCAAATTTAAAGCTACAAATGTTACTTACCTTAAGTTAGTTACTGACATCTTAAATCGGTTTCGTTTGACAGCTTTTACTTGTACTTCTATTCCGATAGCAATATTAATTTTATGGAACACTGTTAAATTGCACAGGTAATAATGCAACAAATTGTCACGTGTGACCTATAAAGAGGCCTATCAGCCTCTCACAAGCTAATGCAATTTGAACCTTAATTGGCACGTAGCACGGTGTTATGAAGCTGTTAACTATTATTTGGTGGTTTATATTTTCACAAGTTTTCATACAAAACAATATAAAGTGAGTCCAAAATATCACAACTAAAACAACTCAAAGTATATCACAATACTTGAACAGATTGTGAGTATTTTAAATGCTAAATAAAATCAAACACAACAAATTGGGATTTCACAAAATAAGGTTTACACCGTAACAATAACTTTTATTTGGTTAGTAAATACAAATTGTTTGATGCAACACTAAACTTGTGGGATAATTCATAACCAGTTAGTAAGACAGGCAAAATTAAACCTAAGCTAAATAATATGGTGGTTAATTAGCATTCCAAAAAAATTCTAACAACAAAGTGCTCAAAATTATACTAATAACTAATTCTAAAGTTGGGCGCCATTTGTCACCGTCACTCCCGGCTAGTATGGACAAAGGATGTTTAAAAGGTACTTATATTCGAATGAAATAAAGAAATCCGGGTATAGCATTTGGCAACAAAAGTTTATTCAAATTTGCTATTACACATCTACCTTTTAACACCTTTAAAAAAATCAAATACAAAACTTATAAGCTCAGAATTCAGTAGAGACTAGGTTAGGTTCTAATTTAGTTATCTATATCTATACTATTACAAAATAATTATGTTCACAAACCTCTAATTAAATAAAGATAAACCACTAATTTAAGTTTTTAATTTCCTAATTGATTCCATAATTTATCCTCAAAGGGATTTTTAAGTTATGCTTAAATTAATAGCTAAATTATCCCACTTTTCACTAAAGTTAAAGTAAATACAAGGAAAACCAACCTTGAATTTCAACGGAGGTTACTATTTCAAATCTTTGTTGCATCAAACTACAGACAACTCTGCATCGTTGCCCCAAAATTTCACCGATACCGATCCATCCTCAAAACAGCAGACAAGAAGCAAATCAATCCACCAGGAAAATCTGACTTCAAAAATAATCCAAATAAGGTCTAAGTAAGGTCACTGAAAAGAATTTACAAAATGTTAGTTCAACGCACAAACCAAAGTAAAAGTAGAAAAAAAACACTAACTTTCATAATAAAAAATTACCTGAGGTTACAACATGATCACCAAATTGTGTCTGTACAACTTACAGACACATAGTATCAAAAGCGAAACCTAGAAATAAAAGAAAGTTCTAGTTAACAACCAATTTTTTTTTCTAAGTGAGGGTGGGTATACTTTTCATCACCCTATTTATGAAATCTTTAATAAACCAATTTAATACCTGTAACAGCTGGCTCGCCATATGAATTTTGAATTGATTACTAAATATTTATGCTAATTATTGTATTTGAGACCTGAAATGATAAAAATTACAACTCTCAATACAATATGCCCAGATGTAGGTAGGCTACATTTTCTTTACAAGGATCTCCGAAGGAGTTTCCCAAAGTACTTACCATTTTCCAGTCACTTATATGTACGTATACGTTCCTCTCCGACGCACGACCAACAGTGCGGAACCGGAAAAAACAGCAGCTGTCACACTTGACAAATGTCAGTTTCAGCATCCATCATATCTATGCCAAAATTTCACGCTATGGACTGGAGTCCTACATCTATTTAGCTTTTCGTTTCACGCGAACTTAGACACAAATATACAACGTTACAAAGCGTTTCATTATAAACGCCTGAGTGGTTGTAAATTGAGATCCTGACTGTGTCAGTAGTTGGATCCAATAGATTGACGAACTTTATGCAGTAAAATGTTGACATATTGTTAAAATATAAATTAAAAAAGAAACTGACTTTAACGCGCCATTTAATAGACACTTTGCAAATTATATTTATTATAACTTTAAAACTGTAGCTACTACGAATGGACCACCACTTTCATGTGACGATGTAAACAATTTGGATTATTGAAAATGAAAAAATAATAACCTAGTAAATCGTTTATGAGTGATCTCAATCAATCACAGAATGTTTAAACAGCAATAATACAGAACGGATCTAATTATTTTATGTCTGAAAATATTTTTATTTGAAGAAATTACTTAAAACTAATTTATTTATTATAAAATAATTTAATTTCATAATTATGCCTTTGTGAATCTTTGTGTAACACTTATAACAATACTCATTATAAAATACCCATTATTTAGTTTTGACGTACTGTCAATTTTACGAGTAGCTTAATAATAATTATGATTTTGCATCTTCCGAAAAGGTGTATAAGACTGAATATTGAATGTAATTATGCAAAAGTAGATAAAATAGTAAATGTTTTTGCTTTGTATGTCATTATTTTACCAGTTGCTAATTAGCTAATTAAAAGTATCCACAGCAATTAACTATTTATAAATGAAAAGAGACAATTTTGAATTAAATATGATTTGTAAAATTATAGTCAAAAGTTATCGTTCACAGAGACTGTAGTACTAAGAAATATAACACATCTGTTGTGATTGTAAATAGTGTAAATATTTTTTATAAAAATTAACATATAAGTATGTTATACTATACGAAGAGTTGCCATACTAGTTATATTTAGATTATGATACACATAAAATGTATGGAAACTTATTTTGTAAGATAAAATTAGTAAAACGAGCTTTTATGTTATTGAAAAGAAGAGTTTTCAACATTTTATTTTTTATTTTCGCTTCACTTTATTTTTTTTATTATTACCACGCCTTCGATTCTATGTGGTAAGAAATAAGTAAATGTCTTTCTTCCGTATGATACAGGAAGAAAAAAAACAATTATATGGAAAATTATATACGAATGTAAAGTATAATATAAATCTTGGAGTGTTATGCTAACTTGCGAAGGTAAAGCTATGTTGTTTAAATATAAATTCTATATTTAATATTATTGTGATATTCATATTGCCATGTTAACTTTATTTTCAATTGAAGAAGAACAGTTTCGTTTAATACATAATAAAGAATAGGTTGATTTTGAAATGTAAAGAACGTAATTATTGAAAAGAAGGATTCATAGATTTTTATACATTTGAATGTTTGTACAATAGTCAACAAATGTATTGTTGTTATAAAAAATAAAGCTCATAAATTCTTCTTATACATAAAATTTGCTTGAATATTTTATTTATCGGCCTAAACGACTTTGTTGACGATTGTACAATAAAATCGCCTGAGCGTTTTTTCGTTTTGTTACTTTTAATAACACTGAAAGCGTAATTTTTCATGTGATGTAAAATTACTTTCAAGATAATAAATTTTGGTTGTTAAATTGAAATGCCTTTTAATTTTTCATTGAGAATATAATTTTTTAACCTTTCTAAAATATTATTTCATTTACAAAGACGACACACTATTTTGGTAGAGATATATTTGTTATTGCAACCAATTAGGTTCTATTAACAGATTTTTTAAAGAAATGAACTATTTTGGGTATGTTTTTCAATACCAGTTGTATTAAGTACAAATAAAACATTTATATCATGAGAAAATATAGGTATACGTAAGCTTAAACGTAAAATTACTCACAATTTAACGGTCATTTCCCAAAATAAACATTAATTGAAAAGCACCCATCAATGACGGTGATATTAGTATGGTTAGTATGGGAAACTCAAACACGTGTGTTTACGCACAAACATACTTAACAGGCGCGTTGGTGTGTTTATTTGTTTGGCTCGGTATTGTTTAGATGGCTTATTACGGTATTTGTCGCATGCTAACCTAAATACCCGTTCAATACAAATTCTTTCATTATTATTTTTTGCCATTAATTGTACTTAAAATTAGTTTAGGGCTTAATCACTCAAGCGTATGTGAACGAGACACAATAGGTATTCTATTGTTATGCGGTCGCATGCGACCGCTCGGGTGTTGAGGTATTAATACCTAATGATCCTGTTGGGTATTGCAAAAAAAGTCATAAAAAGTCATAAAAATCATTTATTTATACAAATAGGCCCACTTTTACAGGTCCCAATATAAACCCTACAACAATAATCTTAAAAACTAATGAGAAAACCAAAAAAAATAGTTTCATTACTCTTAGTAATCAATAAAAGCTTTTCTTTCTTTCTTTCTAATTAGGTACTTAACACAAATGAATACAATTTATAGTACGCATTGAGTTTCCTTTGGCTTTACGTTTCTCTTTTCAGTTAATATGTAGTGCCTTCGTCATCTAGATTATAGCTGACATGTTTTTGTTTTCATACAATAGGGCATGTTCCACAATCGAGAAGTAAACACTAACCAATAATACAAATAAATAATAATTGTAATAGTGCCCCTAGCCGATTTCGACTACGGTGGCCAGTCACAACGACAAACCAATATTATAGTGTACAAATGTGTGCGCCACCATAGGTGCATTCTCTATTCCTTTCACTCTCGTAGCCCGATGGGACAGCAATCTGACACGACCGGAGAAAGATCAGGCGCAGGACCAACAGCTTTACGTGCTTTACCGAGGCCCGGGGTGAAATAACGCCAACTTGCAAACTACGAACTACCCTAAGAATTTCTGAACAGAAAAACCCAGATATATTTATTTGAAGGCCAAAGACCAAGGCAGTTAATACAAATAAATATTGACATTTTGAATGAAGTATCTGTCAGATAACTAACTTACTTACCGGGACTTATTTAGACATTGTTTAACAGGCCCTTAAAGTCACTACTCTTAACCAAATTTAGAACCAGTATTCATAAAAAATAATAAAAACGGTTGATATTTTTTCAAACACATCCTTAATTCTCTAAATCATAGTAACCCTAACTTATTTTGTATATAAATAAAACAGATATACAATCTTATCTGCGGCTCTGCTTTTGAATTACCAGGCGGGCTATTTTCTGCATGCTGGCCGCGGCAGGGAACCTCCTGACTCAAGTTTTAATATAAAGAAGAAACTAAAATTTCTTGTAAATGGCGACAAAACAGCGGTTTTGGCTGAAGTCAAGTACCTACTGTTATTTATTTTATTTAGAGGATGAAGGAATCAGACTGTAAAGCGTTTGGAATGTCTATAATAAAGAAAAAAAATATGGACTTAGATACTTATTAATCTGGTAGTCATTTTAGTTCGTATGTTAAAAATATCTGCATTCGCATTATTTTCAGCTTACGTAAGTATGATCATGACTCCGACTTCCGTACTCAGCTTGAGTGGCTTCCTATACGTTTGAGACGTAATCTTCTCATCCTTACTCTGTTGTACAATGTTCTTTTCCACCCACAATCACCCCCTATCTCAAGGAACGTTTTCACTCACTGCAATCCACTAACGACCAGGTTAACATGCGTTTGTGTTTAAAGCTAGGGTAAAAGCGCACTTCCTTTCGTTTTAAAAAACTGACGGAAAATTTCTGTAAGGAATCTATTATATGTACATATATTATATGTATTTATTTATTTGTTATTTATTTATTAATTAGTTTTATTGTTTTTGCAATATAACGTGTATTAGTTATATATTTTTTTATTAAGTATATCTTTGAAGTGTACTATTGAAATATTAGCTATATTTTTGCACACCGCTTTCTACCTCACTAATAAACGTTGTTTCCTCTACCCAATGGCTGTCTGGAAGAGTTCCTTTCCAGCGATAAGACCGCCAATATCGTACAAATGATTTGTCTGAAATGTTATTGTTTCTAGTGTCCTTACTAGAGCAATAAAGAATATTTATTATTATCATTATAACATCTTTGCACTGTTAACATCCATCTGTGCCACTGAGGTTTGCCTAAGTGCTAAATTGAAACAGCCAATTAAATATAACTACACACTAATTGTCGTGCTTTCGAAGGCAAAGATTATGACGGGGGCATCTCCCATTAATACTTAACTACATAATAAACAATCATAACTTAGGTACAAATGTTTCATTGCCTCATCACACAAACGTTTGCCCCTGGCGGGATTCGAACCCGTGACGGCCAGCATAGAAGTACTAATTACACTACACCAAACGCGTCGTCAATTAATAAAAACCGGCCAAGTGCGAGTCAGAATCGCGCACTGAGGGTTCCGTGCCAACTTTAACTGAATTAGGGAATCCACTTACTTACACTTAGTAAAATACCGCAATATTTTGTTGGCAGCAAATATAACTTTGTTGTTTATAGTGTTTGTATGAAGTACAAAGTTATGTTTACGGTTGTTGAAAATGTGTTATATATCAAAAACTTCTCATTCGATCCCGTCCAAACCAATTGTCGTTGAAAGTTTTTGTTAAGATCTACATTATATATTTTTACATTTGCTTAGTTTAGAAGTTAGATGGGGGGGACGCCCATTTTACCACTTTGGACGCGTCTAGCTATGAAACGTGAAATTTTAAAAGAAAATAGTTTTAGAAACCATAGGTTTGACTAAAAAACTTTTTTTGGTTTTAGTTTTATGTATGGGAGCCCCCCTAAAATGTCGATATTTTTTATTGTTTGTATATGAATCGTAAAGCGGTTAACAGGATGCATCTTCCTACCAAATTCCAACAGTGTAATGTTAATAGTTACGGAATAAAATGGTTGTGACATACGGACGGACAGACAGACAGACTTGACGAAACTATAAGGGTTCCATTTTTTGCCATTCGGCTACGGAATCCTAAAAAAAATCATTTATTACTAAGTAATACAGCACAATACATAATTAATCAAATAGTATGATATTTATAGCAAAGAAGAAGTATTTTAAAGACAGAAAGAGGATAAATTCGTTACTGGCTGTTTCTTTAGAATGTATGATTAGCTTATTTTTTGTAAAAAGAGCTGAGAATTTGAAAACAAAAAAAAGGATACCACAAACACACTACACTCATTTAAAAGAACTCACAAAATAATAACTAATAAATGGTTTCTGTTGTTATAATTATTGTTAAAGTTTGTTTTTCTAACCAATTCCTTTTGCATACCTACGTAGATAGGTGGTACTCTATTCGTAATTTAACAATTCGTAATTATAAAAATATTCAATACTATGCTAAGAAAGCTATCACGATGAGTTCAAATTAAATTCTCAAACAAGCGTTATCATTTCAATGCCCAGAAGACTCATTTTCTAAGTTGTAAGCTTCTTCTCCCCTCCCTCTGAATAATCTAAGCGTTAATTAATTGTGTGCTTTTGTTTATTACAAACCATAGACCACGGAGTATAATGCCAGAATTTTAACAAGGCCTGCCCTTATTAATTAACTCGATAAAATCGTGCTTTGCAAAATTATTAAATGTCTGAATAGTGAAGCTAATAATAGGTATACTGGTGAAATCATTGATGAAAAACATACAAACTTTTGTGAAGGCACAAGCATAGATAAAGTGTTAATTAAATTACACACATAATGCACATTAAACACACATGATACAAGGCCCAGTTTCCTGATCGATAGTTACAAATACAAATGCGTTTGTCTGCGTTTTTTTTAGTGATACATTAAAGATTAACTCACTTGCGCAAGATGATTTGACCCAGGATTACGCTAATCCTTATTCTGTCTCGCTCAGTTTATTAGACGTTGACAGAGACAGAATGAAGATTTATTCCAGGATTAGCGTAATCGAGGGTTAAATCATCATGCGCAAGTCCACCTAATATTGACTTAGTAATAAAGGTTAACTCAACTAATGGTTAGATGTCGTTACCAGCGTTGAATATTTACGAATGTACGTGTTTAGACTAAAAAAAAACCTAATGTCAAAATGGCTATTTTAATTACCATTGGTTAAATATTCAACCGCTGGTAACATTTAACCATTAGTTGAGTTAACAAAGTATCCATCATGCAACTGGGCCGTTGTTGTAATTTATAGTGTGATATGTATTGTTACTTTTGTTTAATTTACTTTACTATGGTTTAGAATGTTTGAGTCCCGCCCGTGCGCTATTTTCCGTTACTAATTTTGTCTTTATGAATTTACTTATTTCTTTCATGAATATTTTTATCATATTTTTCTGCACATTCACACTCATAAACAATTTCTGTCATGGTTTTGTCGTGCCCCGTTTTTTGTAAATCTTGTTTTATGTACCTAATGTGTTTATAAATAAAATTAAGTGTTCTAAAAGTCTTGGTTCACATTTAATCGCTCCTGTAATCAGCAGATAATGTCTCAAAATAAGCGAAACAACCAAAATACACATTTCAAAATCGATCAGTTTATAACGATCGTCGATTAACGCAATTTCGGGTCGTAATGCACTTTGATCGATATGTATTATGATTATGATACGCAGTTCGCGCCAAATAAGTGTGCCATAAATTTTGAATAAACTATTACCAAAATTGCTGAACTGACGCACTGTGATTTTCATAATATTGAGATAAATAAAGGTTATTGTTGGAATAATTTAGATTTGATTCGAATTTGAGATCAGACTTTTTTTGTATTGTGTGGTTAAATGGAAAAGGCTAGTTTCCACTAAGAACAAATCAGAATGTTTATAGTTTCTATTGATTAATTATGTATATAAAAAATCTATTTTTGTTGGATTTGAATTCGGATTATGTATTAATATTTTAAATAATTCAGTTTGTCCAAAACACACATTTGGTCACGTGACCGTAAACGCCTTTCAGAGGATGTGACGTCAAACCATGCACGATTGCGGGTTTTTTTGGTGTCATAGACAACTCTTCATGTATTTTACTGTCAAAAATAGATATCGTTTCTAAGCAGTGACGTCATTTAGGATGCCATGACAGTCAAAGCGCTTTTGTGGCAATTTCAAATTGAATTTTTCAAATCGTTATCATGTAAATGTTAAATAGTTTTAAAATTAAGATGGTTTTTGATGAATATATTTGCTAATGTGAAGTATTATTCAGTTTGTGAAATTTTCTCAACTAGCCTGTTTTGCTGGGGCCACAGTATACCATTAACCGCAATAGATTGGCTTTAAATTACTGTCCAAAGTATCGTGATTTCGTAATTATTTGATTACGAGTGTTTCATAGGTAATTAGACTTTTCTCATTTGCAATGTTTATATTAACGACTCTTCTGAAAGCTCCCGTCAGTATGGCATTGGCAAAATAGAGTACAAAAAACATACTTAAATACAGTATGAAAATTTAGCGTACGCGTTTGAATGCCTTAATAGATCAACATATCTGCTCAAATATAATCAAATTCTAACGAAATCACATACATACACATTGAATTATCTCTTTATTTTCGAAGTCGGTAAATCAAACGTTTTTTGTCGTCCACTGCCTAAAAAAAGTAATATTGGCCAAAGCAAAAAACGGGTGCCAATTTTTTTTTGGCTAGTATGCTCTGTTTCAGATATATCAAGACTTTTGTCAATTGAAATTCGTATGTTGAGACTATAAAATTATTATCCCTAGGAATATTCATTTTGTGGTAGAGACCTATAGTTGTGTCCGTGTCAGTTCAGCTGTAGTAAAGCAGTATGTAGACTAGGATTTTCTAAATTATTATTTTCATAGCTAAAACTCAGCCATATTTTGTTTTACATTCCATTCAAACAATGCCCTTAGAATGAGCCGATCGCGTATTAATGAGTTATTTTTAAGCTTGCCAGACATTAATCCTCCAGGGACCAATTAGTTTTATCGAATAATCCTTACAAATAATATAATAAATCGAACAATTAAGAGTTCCAATAATAATAACGAAATTGCCAATTATCTAAGAAAAAAGGGCTTAAATATCAAGTTAATTGAAGGTCTTACGAGGACAGTGTTCGTGTCCTTTTGTGAGAAAATAGAAAAATACCGGCCAGACTAAGTGTGGCCAGTTTGAGACAATCTCAACCATAAAAGGTTCCATATTAATTATATTTATAATGTTAATATCATCATCATTATAATCAGCCAAAGGACGTCCACACCGGAACATAGGCCTCCCCCTCACAGTTTTCCACAGCGGTTTGAGCGGTCTGCATTCAGTGTGAATCTGAGATTTTTACAAGGTCGGCTGTTCATCTTGTCGGTAGACGTCCTACGCTGCGCCTTTGGTCGGAAGGGTCTCCAATCCAATCAATGTGTTTATACTTGTTCAAAATAGGGAACCTACTTACTTAAATTAAGTTAAACTATGTTTATAGAGAAAACCTCAAAATACCCGTAAAAGTTAAAGCCCATACATAATTCTTGGAAACCAGAGAGTCAGTGTTATTTTAAGCTATTTAGTTTGTTTTTTGAAAGCGGTTTAATTTATTAACTCTTTTTTTCATAATTTTTAGTTCTTACACATATTTTAAAATTTGCTGAACCGATTTTGATGAAACTTACACTGCACCCTAAGTTGAAATATATAGTCCGTTTTTGTTAGCAAGTCTAATATTGTAAACAATCGTGACATTCCTTGATGAAATAATGAAATAAACACATACTTATAACATACATATATTTTTCAATCATTTAGTTTAGTAATTTTATTCACTGATATGACCTTAAAAGTTATGAAAAGATTGTTTACATTATTGAACTAGTCAAGAAAAGCGGAGTTTACCTAACTGAAGAAAATGAAAAATGTCGCTGTGAGTTCTCGTTTTCGACAAATACTATACCGTGGACAAATACACATAGACTTGAGAAATTTGGCATTCGTGTTTGGAAAGCTTTAATAAATCAACATATTCAAATAATATCAAATTCTAATGACATCATACACATACAGATTGAATTTATTACCACCTATTTTTGAAGTCGGTAAAAATGAGAGGTAGGCATCTTGTAGTAGATTTTGATTGTATAACATTGTTACACAAACGGACAACGAAATTATCTTTCTAGAGTTTTTGTTTGCTTCTCTTTTGAGCCCGAGATGGCCCGTTTTATGGAACCCGAGAAATATTTATTTTACCACCGAACCCTACTTTGCCTCTAAGTCGTAAGCCATTTAATATAGATTAGCTTGAAGCACCAATAATAGTGTCCAATGAAATGAATTCGAACCTTTGTGATACTTTGACTTTGATTTAGTAAGAACGGTAGTTATATGTATAATTTAACCGAATAACATACATTTTCTTAATTAGATATGACCCTCTGTACACATCCATTTCAGTATATTCCTAACAACAAAATCAGACCATAAAATGTATTACAAAAAATCTTAAAGTTCAATTTCTCTCAAGAGGATTATAATATGATTGACTGTAATCTGTGTATTACAGACAATTATATAGAAGCAACAGTAATCCTAGCTCATCAGCCCAACATTTTGAATGCAGTTTAAATTGTTATTTATTTTGGGTAGCTTTAATAGTTAGCCTCGACATTCCATAATCAAATATTGTTTTATAATATACAGGGATACAAGCTAAGTCGATCTTGATCCTAAGACGTGGTAGTTTAAATTATTCTGGACTGATTTGCCTATGGAATACTATATTAACCTGTTGACGCTGGTCAATATAGCTCTCAGTAAAATCCATCGTTTTCTTGACAGTTTTATATTTCTTAACAATTTATACTAACACATTACTTAATAATCACTTTAGTATCAATAATCAACCGGGTTATATCACTTACTATCTCGCGACATTCACTATAAATAATAATTAATATTTTACTAATACAATTCTAACCAACTCAAGACTCGCGATTCGGCGTTTTCCACCTATTCACCTCTCGCGCACCATGCCTAGGCGCATCATATATCGCCAATGCATTATCATCACTAGGCTATTTTGCTGAATGCTAACAAACATACTGAAATTATCCGCATTTGAATTCGTTTAAAGATCCGTTTTTTAGTCAAGTGACCCCATTTGTGACAAAATGTGACAAAATTCGTCCTTTTTGTTCGTCGATTTTGTTTTGATTTTGCTTTTTTGTGTAATAGATTAGTTGTTTTATTATTGTGAGTATTTAAAGTATTTGTTTTAATTCTTTATTGGCCGAATTTCGCCATCGCTGACGGCTGAGGAGCAAAATGCCGTAAGTGCGAAAGCGTAATTTTTCTTCGAGCATTTTATCTTATCACAAGGGATCTGTCGATCCATCACTTTCTCGGACTGGGAGTAATTTAAAACTTTTCCTTACACAGTTTACTGGCTTTTACAAGGACGACTTCAGACATAAGACAGTGGAATAACAAAGTTTATAATGGTCTGTTGATTGACATTAATTTAGTCAAATTCATTTAGTTGGCCATTAAATTGCTGTAAAGCTACTGATTAAAAGTTTATTCAGTTTCAAAGTCGTTTTAAAGTATATATTATTGAAATAGGATCTGTGGCGCCATCTTACTTCATGTATTACGGTCTACATTATAAAATCTTCAAAATAAATAAATAATTGAACTGCATTCGAAAAGTCATGTCAGCCGTGATTAGTATTTTAATTATTAGGGTTCCGTAGCCGAATGGCAAAAACGACCCTTATGGTTTCGTCAAGTCTGTCTGTCTGTCTGTCTGTCCGTCCGTATGTCACAGCCACTTTATTCTGTAACTATTAGCATTACACAGATGGAACTTGGTAAGTAGATGTATTCCGTTAATCGCTTTACGATTTCTATACAAAAAATATAAAAAAGTGACTTTTGAGAGGGGCTCCTATACATGGATTTTTTTTTTAAATAGTTCAAACCTATGCATGTGGGGTGCCTATGGATAGGTCTCTTCAAACGACATCGAAGTTCCTAAAGCCATTTTTTCTGAAAGTCTAACATTTGGTATATAGACGCCTGCGAAGGGGTAAAATTGGCATCCCTGAGTTTTAAAGTTAGTTGGAGGGGGCTTAAAAAAATATTAATCTAAATTTTTATTAAAACTTCCAACGAAAATTGGTTTGAACGAGATCGAGCTAGTAGGTTTTGAGATAATATAGCACATTTTCAACAACCGCAACGCAAACATAAACGTACCCTACATATACGTTTACCATATTTAGTCAACGCCCTGCCGCTCGAAATAGCTAAATTGACAAGCAAAAAAGAATTTGGCACTAAGCTAAAACGGCACTACATGAGCTTGTTGTAGCATATATTATAATATGTATGTTGCAATATGTTTATGTACTTTGCTTATACATATAATGTTCATTGTTTAGTTAAAGTTACATACTTAAACTAATCGAGATTCGCACTCGCAGTCAACCACGAAAGTGGTTTGTGAGGCAATTTAGATAATTTAAATTGATATTGTTAAATAAAAGTAAATAAATAATAATAACTTTGTTCTTCATACAAACACTATGAAAAAGAAAGTTATGTTTGCTGTCAACAAAATATTGTGGCTTAGTGGAAGTAAGTAGATCCCTAATTCAATTTAAGTTGGCACGGAACCCTCAGTGGGCGAGTCCGACTCGCACTTAGCCCTTTTATTCGTATCATGTTGAATAGCATTAGCCTAGCATTTGATAGAAACATGTCACATGTTAAAACCAAAATAATTTTCTATCTAAACCAATTTTTATCTTCATTTATTGTGACCAAAGAGATTCTAACGTCAAAGTGATTCTTGATTAAGTAAAGTTAGCCTGTAACATCCCACTGCTGGGCAAAGGCCTTACCTCAACTATGAGGTAGTTTGAGCCATACTCCACCACGCGGGCTCAGTGCGGGTTGGTGGAGGGGTGTTTGCAAGGCAAGCGACTGACCCTGCTGTCAGATGTTATCAAGCCGCCCATAAGGCCTCTGACTGGGATTAACGACTAATATCAACCGATATTAACCGAGACCAACGGCTTAACGTGCCTTCCGAAGCACGGAGATGCTCGTGATGTACGTCGCTTATATGGTCGGAATGGTCACCCATCCAAACACGACTGCGCCGTAGGTTGCTTCACTTTGGTATCACTACCAAAGCGCTGCTACCACTGCGCTACGAGCACGATTCTTGATTGATGCCACTGAAAGGCTTAATTCAAGCCACAAGCTAAGATAAGCTTTTTGTGTTGATATCTATTGTTTCAGAGCTATTAAATTGTTTTAAACAATTACTTTAATTAAATAACTGTTGGGCATATTGGTTATTTATTATTTTAGGCTTAATTTAACGTGACTTAGGGGTGAACCTTTAAAGGGCAAAGATTGCTTGGTTCGGCATACTTACCATAATAGTAACTAAATAAATACATTATGAAAGACAAAAAGGTTATAATGATAACCTGGATAAATAATTTACACAATTGTGGTGTTATACTAGTAGAGGTTACATTCAAAAATTTTAGCATAATATGTTCAAATAATACCTTTGTCAGTTTTGTTTAAAGAAAATTTTGATTCCTTTTGAAATTTGGAAATTTAGGAAATTTTCTATCATATACATTGCTCTGATCCCAAAGTAAGTAGCCAATGTACTTGTGTTACGAGGGTCAAACTGAAAGTTCTTAGAACTGGCCACTTATAAACAATATAATAAAAAAAATATTCTAAAATTTGAAAATAGAACTCTTTGCCAATATTACTGAGTATATATTTCATTCATTTGTCATTTGTTTTACGATTTGGCGGCAAATTTAAAATTGTCTGTGTCACGTCAACATGAATTTAACACGAGAAAATTTTCGTGCAATGATTTTTTATGACTTTCGATGTCATTTAAGTCAACAAGAAAGTTATGATAGACTACGATTGGCCTTTCACGATGAAGCCCCATCTCGTGCGACTGTTTACAACTGGTTTAATGAGTTTAAACGTGGTCGCACTAATCTCACTGATGATGTACGTGAGGGACGGCCTTCTACGGCGACGACTGAAAATAACATCTGTGTTGTGCGGCGTATGATAAAGACTGACAAAAGAGTGACCTATCAGCAGATTCGGACAAGCTTAGGCATCGGTATGAGTCAAGTGCACAAAATCCTCCACGAACATTTAGCGGTCAGGAAGCTTTGCGCCCGGTGGATACCTCATAATTTGACTAAGGCTCAAAAACTCCATCGTGTGGATTGGTGCCGTAAAATGATTGAAAGATTTAACGGAGGTGACTAAAATGCTGTGTTCGACATACTAACAGGTGACGAAAGCTGGATTTACTGTTATGATCCTGAAACCAAAAGACAATCTGCTCAGTGGGTGTTTCCTTTCGAGGAGTTGCCAACTAAAGTGAAGAGAGATCGAAGTGCGGGAAAAAAATGGTGGCCTCGTTCTTTGGAAGGATAGGTCATTTCGCAACAATTGTGTTAGAGGATCAAAAAACAGTTTCTGTAGAATGGTACACTACCAATTGTTTGCCACTTGTCTTGGAAAAAGTTCGAGAGAAACGACCTCGCAGTAGGATCCTCCTTCACCACGACAACGCCTCGTCGCACACCGCCAAGCGAACGATCGACTATTTGGCGACATCAAACGTTGAATTACTGGGTCACCCGCCGTATAGCCCCGACCTCGCGCCTTGTGATTTTTATTTATTTCCAAAAATTAAAGAAAAACTTAAAGGAAAGCGGTTTATGAATGCTGAAGAAGCGGTGGCTGCGTATCGCGATGCCATTGAAGAGACCCCTAAGGACGAGTGGGCAAAGTGCTTTTCCCAGTGGTTCCATCGCATGCAGCGGTGTATTGACGTCAATGGACAATATTTTGAAAAGATATAATAAAACTAATAACTGGCTAATGTAATCAGTTTTTGATTTTCTAAGAACTTTCAGTTTGACCCTCGTATGGAAATCAGACACAACGGTGCTACCACAACACCCACCTGACCTGACTTGATTGACCCGACCAGGAATGGCATCCGGGACTTCGGTGCGGCGATGCTTTGAAACCAGCGTGCTTAGCCACTACACCACGGAGGTTGTCTAAAAGACTATAGATTTATCTATATCATTTTATCTAATACACATTAAGTTTTTTTTAAATAAAATGTTTCACATCACGCCTCACAACGATTGCATTCAGACATCAAAAGTGATTGTAAGGGTCACCGCTCACTGGCGCTTGTAACCGACAGATGTCGCGACTGAACTGCACAATGTCCGTCACACGATCAAGAGGAAAGGAAAAATTATAGAACTGTCTATAAGAATATTTTAAAGCTGAAGAGTTTGTTTGTTGTTTGTTTGAACGCGCTTATCTCAGGAACTACTGGACCGATTTAAAAAAAAAATAGCTATAGCTTATTTACTGAAGAAAGCTTCAGGCTATAGAACATCACGCCGCGGGAGGGTAGAGAGCAAGCTCAAGTTTTTGAATAAAGGTTTTTCGACCTATGTTCCTAGAAGAATTTTTTAAGCTACTGATTCTGAGTCTCAACCTGCATTCTTTACAGGTTTTTTTTAAACACCTTTTACAATAATTGACTTAGTTAATTTAAATGACAAACCACTTGTGGTGGATCCCACGGCTTTCGCATTGGTATGCCTTCTATTCGTATTGGCATTAGTTTCGCCTGGTGTCGAACGCTACTTCAACATCATTATCAGCTAAAGGACGTATCACTGCTAAACATAGACATAAGCCTCCACCCCAACTGTTTTCCACAGCGACCCGTTGCAACCAGTCAATTCCAGTGTTATCCTTTGATCTTTACAAGGTCGTCTATCCATCTTGCCGGTGGACATCCTATGTTGCGCCTTTGGTCGAAGCGGCTCTAACTCCAATCTATAACTTTTCTGCTCCAACACGGTCACCAGTTCTTCGCGCAATGTGGCCTACGAAACATTGATAGCATTCTCATAAAATTCTGCTACCAATTCATTATTATAAAACTAATCAGTATCTGATTTACCTACCTAAGATTTTTTTCATTTTGTATTCATACTAGCGGTCTCCCGCGTTTTTATGTTTGCTTCCTCCTCTTCTGCCGCAGCGCTATGTTCAAACCTTAAGTCTTCCCCAATAAATAAGCTATCCAACACAAAAATATTTTTTCTAATCGGTCCAGTCATTCCTGAGATTAGCACGTTCAAACAAACTAACTCTTCAGCTTTATAATATTAGTATACATTGTCTTACGGCCGTTCCCTATATGCAAACTAAGATCAAAGATAGATAGCTATCCTCGAACTGTTGTCACCAGCTATCGACCATAATAAACAGTTTCTATATTACAGATAGGTGTTGCTTATCTCCAGTTAGCAGAAGATAGGCCACATTATCCAAGCCCTCCCTTACGTTTCGAATTACGCAGTTGTACAAAACCCTCTCAATTACGTCGCGTCAACGTTTTCACGATATTTGTGGTCATTATGATCGACCAAGGATAATATTTATGTAATACGTTTAAAATAATATTTATTTTTATTGCTATGTACCTAATTATATATATATATTCTATTTTGGGTAAAAATATTATGTGAAGCATGCATAGACTTTACGTAAAATGGAACGTTTTTGAGCTCTGACAGACAGCTGATTGATTGACATCATACCTACGTCAATTGATTGAAAATTAATACTTTTTAACGTAAATATTATTTATAAATTTTAAAATTCAAAACGACCGATTGAAAAGAAATAGAAAGTTATAGTTCCAGTTTATTTTCGCAAACGTTTCAGAATGATATCAGTCCGATTGCTTAGAAAAAACAATGTGTCCAGCTGGTAAACAATGTACCTATTCAAGGAGGACTTTATTTCCATAAAATAAGTGCAGTGAGTGAGTATCAATGGTACTTTCACAAACAAGTCGTTTACGGTTTTTAAAGGATATTGACCAAAGCCGGGTCCAGATTGCGTCTTTGTAGTTTATATTTTAAAAATCTTGTTTGAATTATAATTGTACTGGTATTTTAAGGGTAACTAAGTTATTAAGTATTGAATTACATTAGTAAAATATAACAATTACCTTCTGAATGTATCAAAATGAATGTAGATGAGGTGCATTAACTCTGCAATCACAAAACATAACCTCAAAATGCCTAATCTGCCGTTGAATTCCTTGTAAACCTGATTATTTATCAAAAATATTTTTTGTGTGTATTCTTTCAAATATTTAGGAATATATTTTATCCAAACATTTTGTAAAGACGCATGCTGCCGCAAAGTGTGCAGAGTTTCTATAGAGTTTTGGTCAATATCCTTTGCTTAAATACCAGTTGTTTTCATGTTATACTGATTTGTTTTATTTACTTCTTTCAGCCACAGCAAAAAGTCCACCTTCCCTTGACAAAGGCATAGATGATGATGGTGGAATTATTTCAGGCTCATCGAATGCTATGCAAAGCATCGGGTACCTTCCCAGTCACTCAGCTGTTCCCAGAGAAAAAGTTGACTGCTTGAACTTGGATTCAATATTGTTCGCCACCCGAAATTTATATGTATTTCATAAATTGTACGAGGTAGCACCTTACATTCTACAACTACGAACACGTCAGTGACCTACATAGCAGAATCCAGCACTGTCGGAACTCACACTGGCGGCCCACCTATTAATGTATCTGTTAATATTTTAAATAAACTAATTTACTACCAATAAATCAGATATTATCCGTCCTTGTTGTTCTCATTTCCCTTCACTGCAGCAGACACCTTTATCCGTCCCTATGATCAGTTTAGGCAGTCTGTCAGACTGGTAGCGGGTCCCACCACCTACCTACCATCTTAACGCTGCTGCCCTGGATGACCTGAACGCAGCTCTCCTACCACATCATCCTTATTATATCTAAGTATCTTTTGTTAGGCGGGGTTATGGCTAGGGTCAGTTTCTTAGGGTAAAGGAACATCTTCGCCACTAGGGAGAAAGTTTCTATCTTAACCTTGTGAGCAGCAGGACTTTTACATAAATAAATCAATGAAACATTTAAAACTAGTAATTTGCCAGGGTGTACAAGAGCGTTATCCTCCAAAATCCTAGGATTGAATTCTGGGGTTACTAGAGATAGTCAAACTGACTGACAGTCAGATGAAAAACATTATAGGAACGCAATAAATGTCAATTTCATACAAATGCCTATCCCTAGTAAGCTATCCGTCCTCCCATCGATAAGATGCATCCAGAGATAGTTTACCCTACTGCCAGTAGGTTTATAGAAACAAAAAATCTAAAGGTAGATAACCATTTCTAACTCTAGTAGGGCAAAACCACAGTTAGAATGGATATAGGGAACGGCCGTTAGTCTTCGACTAAGGTCTATTGACCTTAGTCAAAATATCAACCGTCAGTGGTGGAAAATGGAGCTCCACGACTTTCACATACCTAGCGAACGCTTTTTGACCGTACATTAATACAAATTAAACTTTGATAGCACTTTTTTTATTGAAAGGTCTAATAAAAGCTGCTTCTGTCTATGCTTTTTGCGTTAACAGCGGATATGTCGATAGGGATATTTACAGCGCGGAACAAAATTGTCGGTTTTACTGCGCACCACACACACATGTTCACGCTTTACTGAGACTACACAATTTTGCATAACATTTTCTTGTAACTGACATCTCTGTGAAATTGAAATCGCGTTCGTATGAAGACACTGTTATGGAATGAAACACTTTATGCAACGATTCTTTAGTTAATAAGAAACACTGTGCAATAATTCTTTAGTTAATAAGAATATGATACAAATTAGAACTAGGAACTAGACTGTGTTTATGGGTGGGCAAACATCACTCTGGCAAAAGAATTAGTACATAAATACTCACTTTGGCACCCTCCTGTCTTAGAAAAGCGACACGTCTCACTTGCAAGTGATTATGTGTTTGCGCCGATTGGCGTTGAAACATTTGGGCCGTGTGGACCCTCTGCTAAATTGAAATTTAGAAAAATTGAGCCAAAATTAAATTCTGTAACTGCCAATAATAAAGCTAGTTGGTTCCTAGCTCAAAGGATTAGAGTAGCTATCCAACGCGGCAACGCAGCCAGCATCATAGCCTCCTTGCCGCAAGGAAATGGTTTCGTTTTTGAATAGATCTACCTATTCAAGTATTTTTTTTTTATGGTGCATGTCTTAGTTTTATTTTTTCTTATTTGTAAGTAATACACACTTTACGTGCAGTCGCCAGAACACCAGGTATATTTTGTTGAAATCTAATATTTATAGTTATCACTACTACAAAAATTACCGCGGTGTATGCTTGATGTGCTGTTATTCGTAGGTACAGTGGCCAGCACATCAGCTTACCCGCTTTTGTTGCAAACTAGCCCTTATTACAAGTTAATAAGATACAGCGTGTTTACCTACACGTGCATATTTTTTCCATGGTAATTAAGATCCTATAATATACAGGACGATTAATTTGCAAATAAAATACTAACAGTATAAACAATTATCAGCGACTTAAACTCACCATTGAAAGAAGACTAGGTACACTGTTTTAGGGAGCACAGTTTTTCAATATGCTACCAAACCCCATAAAAGACTGTCAAAGTATGAATATATCTAAAAATAAGTTTTTTTAAGCTTTTGACGACCTCCGTGGTGTAGTGGTTTAGCACGCTGGGGTTTTAAGGCGTCGCCGCTCCGAGGTCCCGGGTTCGATTCCCGGTCGGTCACAATATAGGCATCAAAATTGTCTACATTATTGTCTCGGGTCTGGGTGTTGTCGTACAACCGTTGTGTCTGATTTACATAACACAAGTGCATTGACTACTTACTTTCGGATTAGAACAATGTATGAGATGGGTGTTCAAGATTTATAAAAAAAAAGCTAAAATTGTATTTAGAGTCGAGTACCGGATGATTATTATATTATTTTTGATTTTGTCTTTCTCATTATAAATGAAACGTAATTTCGTATGAGAATAAAGATCTTTAAACCAACCTAACCTTCATAATTTTTAACAACATCGAGGATTTTTATTTATTTATATCCCTACCTTAAAAAGAGTGCAGATACTGGTAATATCTTTTATCTCTATTGCAGTGTATTAGAGTCTTTTTATGTTTATCTTTATATGCCACGTCCTTTTCGTGATAAAAATAAATGAAGCATAATTGTTATGATTATTAGGGTCCAAATTATCTTTCTCCATTTAGAAAACATACCAGGACCTAATTTTTCAAATAAAAAACATAATATCAAAATAAAAACACTAACTAAGCATACTACCTATATTTTTTCAGAGATTTATAAATTGAACATATTATTCGCAAAAAAAACCTCATTATTTAAATAACTATTTCATTTTCGTTTTAAGACGGATATCATGAAGTCATTTCATTAAAAATTTATTGAAAAGATAAATGCAGATAAGCGAATAATTACTTTGAAAAAAAAAGAATAATTATTTATCAAATAGACAGAAGCACTTGTAGAATCCAACAAAAGAAACACACTAAAGAGTAAACGTATGCTAGTATGTCTATACTAATATTATAAAGCTAAAGAGTTTGTTTGTTTGTTTGTTTGTTTGTTTGAACGCGCTAATCTCAGAAACTACTGGCCCGATTTGAAAAAAAATTTTATGTTGGATAGTCCATTTATCGAGGAAGGCTTTAAGCTATATAACATAAAGATACGACTCACAAGACCACAGCAGCAATGAAAAATGTTGCGAAAACGGGTGAAAGATATTCCTTTTGAGAGCTTCCGCTGCGGAAACCGCTAAAGTTACACAAAAATCATGTATGAAAAGATTGTTTAGCATTAAGAGTTCTATAATAAAGTCCGGGACAGCATAAGTCTATCTTTTATGGTTGACTTACTACAACCTTTTTTTTGTTAAGAAATCTGTAATAAAATAATGCATCATTTTTAGAGGTGTATTATACACACAGGTATTTATTCTTATCAAAATAATTTCATTCATCATCACGAGCATTTCATTTAGAACAAAGTTGCCCTTTATATCATCTGATTTCAATAAATATCTTAGGAGCTATCACAGTTTTAACATAACTCCGCACCAAAATAATGTTCGCAGCTTAAGTACAACGTGCGCTTGCGCTAATTATATTATAAAGCTGAAGAGTTTGTTGGTTTGAACGCGCTTATCTCAGGAACTGCTGAACCGATTTGAAAAAATATTTCTGTGTTAGATAGCTTATTTATTGAGAAAGGCTTTAGGATAAAAAACATCAGGCTGCGACGGGAAGGGAGGGAGCAAACTCAAAACGCGCGGACGAAGTCGCGGGGGACCGCTAGTGTATAAATAAAACAAAGTGCGTACCCAAATTTTATTTTTCATAAAAAAGCAGTAAAATAAAAAGTTATCGCCACTGTACGTTTGCCCGAAGTGAATGCACGACGCATACTAATTCGCTGATATCTTAAAATATGAGGGTATTTTGCAAAAAAAGCCTAGCCTCTGTTCTGTATTTTTGTGTTTTCATTTTTTTTATGTTTAAAACTTACGGGCTTTTGAGTTGATGGGACCTAAAAAAGAAATACCATAAGCTAAACCATTCTTTTGTAAAATAACTTAAAGTAGATAACACATTTCTATTTATATAACAGTTCCAAAAAAAAAATACCAGTACAACCAATACTCCAAGTTTATGTAGGTATTTGCACTCTGGGCAAATATAAACTTGGAGTTAAAATACAAAGTGTTTAAAACAATCCGTTAAGGATGTATGAAGCTACACGCTACTAACTAGCTAGTAGAGCTTTACAAATACTTTCACTTTTACTTTCAAATTCAAAACGCGCGGACGAATTTGCAGGGGAGCGCTAGTGAATACTTAGTTCTTTATTATTCATAAGTATTATGATTTGTGGTTTGAGAAAATAATAGGAAAAGCGCAGTTTCTAGAAGAGATTATAAAAAAATATAAAAACCGACTTCAAAACCAAAATGCACTAAAAAGTCTTAAAGAAACTCTTGACTACTGAAAGGAAAGCCATTATAGGCAAACAATTTCTTTTTGGAGTCGATAATTGATGCTTGATGGTCAAAGTGATGGCTCCGACTCCAAAAAGAAATTGTTTGCCTAAAATGGGTTCCTTTCCTTTCAATAGTCAAGAGTTTATTTAATTAAGACTTTTTAGTGCATTTTGGTTTTGGAGTCGGTTTTTTACTTTTTTAAAGTTAAATTTATTTCTTCATTTTTAGAGATTACAGGCGAAGTGGGGGGGGAGGGGTGCACATTATGACTCTGTTTTTTAAGAAGCTACAAAGTACCTATCATAAGTTATTTCATTATAATTACTGAACTTCTAAGCGTTAAAGAGTTCCACCATCAGCTCAGCTCCACAAGATGTTGACTATTAGACGTAACAATACGTCAACATTAAGATTCTGGTAAAGAAACACTATACGTGCCTTTCAAATTTGAGGGTTTCCCTCGATTAAACTAAGATCCCATCATCAGATCCCAAATTGAAAAAAATGGGACCAACTAAAAGGTATACCCTCTAAGAATTTGAATTTTTTTTCGAATCGGTCGACAAACGACTGAGATATGAGGTAAAATAGATACAAAAAAAAACATACAGTCGAATTGATAACTTCCTCCTTTTTTGAAATCGGTTAAAAATGTGGCGTTAAGTTTCTCCTTTTTTTATACAAAAGAAAGTCAATGTTAAGTATCCTACTTTATAACTCGACTACGGGTGGACTGATTTTCATGATTTTTACTTTGATGGATGTGTGAATGATGAAATATAAAAACTAAAAGAAATATACGGGGACGGGGAATGAGAATTTCTCCAGGTGCTAGTACATAATCTAGCCCTGAAATTGAGCTTAAATGAACAGACACATTAATTAAGAATCATTTGTAGTACCACGACGTCGCCATTTTGTCAACGTCACGCACAGACGTCTCGTCGTGTGAACACGCCCTAATTAATAGCTTAGGCTCACATATGAAGGTTCACGCATTATTATATAAATGACTTAGTAAATATTAATTGCTGAGGGTACGTGAAACTTGTTGCTCCTAACGTGATAGTCTGGACAAGTTTTTACTGACTTAATCGACGGTAATCGATTCAATGTGATGACTCCAAATGATTTGTTCTCCTATTTTGAGCTTTTTAGTCATTTCAAGATCGCAGTGTTTAATCCACCCGTAGTTCACCCAGCGTTTGCAATGTTAGCGAAAAAAAAAATGAGTTTATGTAATGTCCAAAGGATATTTATTTATTTATTTATAAACCATCCTCATGAGTCACTTTTTACTTTGGTGGATACAATGCTACAATTGAAGTATTTCAGCAATCTAAGTTACTTCACTACTCGTTCACTATCGTTCAATACGATAACGGGATAACTCAATTTTCTCTAATCTGGCATTCTGCTAATCTGTGTTCCGCCCGCTAGTTCGTATATTAAAAACTGAATTGTAAAATCTTAATGGCCTCCCGTGATACAGGCTTCACAGCCTAGTACGGGGACCGATGTGTAACATAATTGTATAATTAACTTTTGAAGTATAAATTATTTTGTATTTTGTATTTGTATACAGCTCAGTAGTCCAGTAGTTCAGTGATAGAGAGTAAACGGTACGGATATATTGGTTAGTTACTGTAAGAACGAGACAGTTGCATGGCTCGGTTCGCGTGAGTTTCGCGCCAAATTAATGTTTAAGATAGCGCAAACACAATATATGTTCTTTATTAGTGAAGAAAGAGACTCTATCCTTTAAGTCGTTTAAAATAAAACTAGCCTCTTTTAACAAAGCTTTGCTTTAATATTAGGACGTTAGCTGTTAGTCTTAAACAATACGACTCAGTCAGATAACAAATAAGACTTATAGACTCAAACGACTTAAACAAGTGAAACAACTTAAACGCCTTAAACGACTAAAAGGACTTAACAGAATCTATTGACTACAGGCTGAGTCAATGATCCGACGACCTTTTCCTTCGATGTATAGACTGTAGATTCTTCTTCTTGAGATCGGTGTGGAGCTAAACAACATCAAAACAATATTGCCTCCAACATCATTTTTGCCAATATAAATAAATAAAATACGTGATGAATATGTATATTATATGAAATATTAATGCGGCAACAATATCGCGATGTTGATACGATGCATTTGTTAGGGAATAATACGAATGTATGTCATTTGTTACCCTCGGATTTACTCAAGAGCATTCTAGGCCAGGGGCCAAAGTGCGAGGCGAAATACATATTGTATGAACCGTATGTATTTTCTGAACTGTACCATTACCATGAGTTTACTCAATAGTGGACGGTTGTCCATAGACTTTTTTTTAAAACCGTCGTCGCTATCGATTAAACTCAAAGCAACGGTACAGAACTGTTAATCGGAAAGGCGTACGTATGGAACTTTTGGCTCACCTTTCAGTACTCCATTTTTATTTTGTTCGAATGTAGCGGCTATCAATAAAACCGTCCATTCTATTCCTTGCATTATATCATTATTAAAATGATACTGTCACATATTTTACTGCCACCACAAAAATACCTGAACTATACAAAATGAATCCATGAAATAAAAACAGCTGGAACACCAATATACAAAGCAGAAAACATCCACCTTAATTTCAAAAGTGCCGGCAATCGTTCCATTTCATATTCTTCAATATTTTGGACTCGGTCCAAATAGGTCTCACTTCTTGGGATTACTTTGTACTGCGCAGATATTAATCAAACATAGCAATAAAATATTTAGGCCACGGAGCACATTAAAATAATAAAGTACAAGCATAAACTCATGCCAGAAAATTAAGTTTTGTGGCTTGAAGCGAAAACTATGCGTTATTAGGTATTTTGGGTAAAGTTATGTTGATTGTGATGTTACTACACAACTGTATGTGTGATGTATGTTCTTGTTTGTGAGGTGTATTAATGTATTTTTTCCAGTCACATTAAAAACTTGTGACCTTATCAGATCAAACTTACTTATTTTAATCGTTGCAATGATAAATAAAGGCTTGTAACAGTGGTGTTGTTTTGCATTGTCCCGAAATTCGTACCAGTATGTTTGGCAAGCAAAGTCCTTAAGACATATAACATTGATTAGTGCTACAAAGATACAGGAAACATATGAGATTGTAACCTCATCATAACCTACTTATCAGATAGTTTGAGGTGCGGTAGGTAGGTACCAATTGCGGTGATGATTCTATATATGGCATGCATTAACTGTCTCAGTGGCGCAGCGGTATGAGGGTCGCACTTTAAAGCGACGACTGCGCCAGAGGACCCGAGTTCGATCCCCGAGTCGGGCCAAAAATACTTATATCAGTATTTATACCTGATATTATACCTGAGTTTTTCTGTTCAGAAATTCATAGGGTAGCCTCGAGTTTGGAAGTTGGCTGTGTTTCACCCCAGTGCCTCGGAAAAGCAAGTAAAGCCGTTGACCCTACGCCTGATCTCTCTCCGGTCGTGTCAGATTGCTGTCCCATCGGGCTATGAGAGTGAAAGGAATAGAGAGTGCAACTGTATTTGCGCACACACTTGTGCACTATAATATGTCCCGCGCAGTCGGTTAGACGTTGTGATTGGCCAACGTAGTCGAAATCGGCTAGGGAGACTATTATTACGGTATGCATTTAAGTTAAAATTACTAAAATAATACAAAATGTTAAACTTGCAGCCCCCCGCTGTTTCTCCAGCATCATGAGTGAGAGAGTAAAATTGCCCATAAAAAAAACTTTCACCCCGTTTAGATAAAAATAATTTATTTCAATTAATAAATAAATAAAATTTGTTACAAACTAGCCCTTATTACAAGTTAATAAGATACCGCAGTGTTTACCTTGACGTGCTGTTGTCCGTACATATTTTTTCTATAGTAATAAAGATCCTATAACATTATACGGTATGATTTTGCCAATAAAATACTAACAGTACAAATATCAGCGACTAAAACTAACCATTGAAAGAAGACTAGGTACACTGTTTTAGGGAGCACAGTTTTCCAATATGCTACCAAACCCCATAGAAGACTGTGAAAGTATGAATATATTTAAAAATACGTTTTTTATAGCTTTTTGACGACCTCCGCGGTGTAGTAGCTTAGCACGCTGGGGTTCAAGGCGTCGCCGCTCCGAGGTCGAGGGTTCGATTCCCGGTCGGGTCAATATAGGAATCAAAATTGTCTACATTGTCTCGGGTCTGGGTGTTGTGGTACAACCGTTGTGTCTGATTTACATAACACAAGTGCATTGACTACTTACTTTCGGATTAGAGTGAGAGTGTATTGTGCTATTTAATAATTTACCGGACGACTTTATATTAATTAATGACTTTAATGCATTTAAAACAAAGCTGACAAAATGGTTATTACACCACAGCTTCTACAGTATTCAAGATTTTATTGAATATAAAGAAAAAATATAATAAATCAAATTGTAATATTTATGTCCATGACTGTTCTATATAATTATTGATATTATTTACTTGTTCTCTACTACTATATATTTGCACGCTATTATAAGGCTGAATGCATGGGACTCACGCTATCATTATCAACTGATGTACTTGATTACTGTATTCTTGCAAATAAAACATTTGACTTTGACTTTGACTTTGAGCAATATATGAGATGAGTGTTCAAGATTTATAAAAAAAAAAAAAAAAGAGTCGAGTACCGGATGATTATTATAATATTATCTTTAAACCAACCTAACCTTCATTATTTTTAACAAGATCGAGGTATTTTTTTTATTTATATCCCTACCTTAAAAAGAGTGCATATACTGGTAATATCTTTTATCTTTATTGCAGTGTGTTAAAGTCTTTTTATGTTTAATTTTATATGCTACGTCCTTTTCGTGATAAAATAAATGAACCACAATTGTTATGATTATTAGGGATATGAATTAAACATATTATTAGCAAAAAAAATAACCTCATTATTTAAATAACTATTTCATTTTCGTTTTAAGACGGATATCATGAAGTCACTTCATTTAAAAGTTATCGAAAAAATAAATGCAGATAAACGAATAATTACTTTAAAAAAAAGTGTGATACAAATTGTAATAATTATTTATCAAATAGACAGAAGCACTTGTAGAATCCAACAAAAGAAACACACTAATGAGTAAACGTATGCTAGTATAAATAAAACAAAGTGCGTACCCAAATTTTATTTTTCATAAAAAAAGTAGTAAAATAAAAAGTTATCGCCACAGTACGTTTGCCCGAAGCGAATGCACGACGCATACTAATTCGCTGATACCTTAAAATATGAGGGTATTTTGCAAAAAAAGCCTGGCCTTTGTTCTGTATTTTCGTGTTTACAGATTTTTTTATGTTTTGAACTTAAAAACGGGCTTTTCAGTAGATGGGACCTGAAAAAGAAATACTATAAGAAATACTAAGCAAAACTAATACTAAGTAAAATAACTTAAATAAGATAACACATTTCTATTTATATAACAGTTACAAAACTTTTTACCAGTCCAGAGTGCAAATATAAACTTGGAGTTAAAAAACAAAGTGTTTTAAAACAATTCGTTAAGAATGTTTGAAGATACACGCTACTAGCTAGCTGTTAGAGCTTTACAAATACTTTCAACGAAAATTGGTTTGAACGAGATCAAACTAGTACTTTTTGAGGTATAGCATATTTTCAACCACCGTAATTATATATTTTTGCTTCATACAAATACTCCGAAAAACAAAGTTATATTTGCTGTCAACAAAACATTGTGGTATTTTGGCTAAGTGGAACTAAGTACCCCTAATTCAGTTTAATTGGCACAGAACCCTCAGTGCGCAAGTCCGACTCGCACTTAGCCGTTTTTCTTTTTATATCTCGACCCGTGTTTCTAGGAGAACGCTGTTAAGTAACTGATTCTGAGTAGCTTTCTTTATTTTTGGCGGGGGTATTTTTATCTATACTATGTATAAAATACTTATAAATACAAAAAACGCGCGGAAGAAGTCGTAGGGGAGCGCTAGTGAATTTATATAGTTAGTTTGTGTACGCCATCGATTAATAAATTTTAAATTCAAAAGTATTATGATTTGTGGTTTGAGAAAATAATAGGAAAAACGCAGTTTCTAGTAGAGAATAAAATGTAGCGTTAAGTTGTTCCTTTTTTACCACGCTTTTATTACCACGCATTTATAATAGCTTGGGTTGTATCTATGTATGTATGTATGTAATGGAATCTTTGAGCATAAAGAACAATGGCAAGGCCCCATACAATGTTTTACCTGAAAATTATTTTAAGCATCTACGATTGAAAAAATGATTAAATGATAGCAGTTGCACTGAATTATCATAATCAATAAAAAAAACGTTTTGTCGAGGCCACAAAAAAAAGTTATCTTATTTTTGGATTTTTAGGTTATATCGAAATTAACGCCTCTAATATAATAAAATTCTGAAAAAGCTACTTAAGAACGTTCCTAAGAGGCAATCCGGCAGTCAAAATATAACAATAATGCCCAAAAACAGCCAAGCGAGGGTCAATAATAAAGATAATCCAAAATCGAGAAAAAAAATAAACATCTTTTTTTTTAATATCAACGTAGTGAAGTAGTCAAGACTTGTCAAGACAACCTACTGTCAAAGTGACGTTTGACTTTTTTTAGACGGATGTTAGTGTTGCCGTTGTATTTTACAATTTGTGTTAATAGTCTATTCCCTTTTTCAATAAATCATTTTGCAATCTTATGTCCTGGCGCAATCAAGTTATATTATGTTGTTTTAAAATACATTTACATCTTTCTGTGTTAAAGACCTTTTTTATTTCTATTTCATGATTTTCTTAAGAGTAAAGTCAAATTGATAATAATGTGACGCATAGAGTATTTTTTTCTTAAAATGGCAGCACTAGTGAATTTACTAACTAAATTCAAATGAGAGCTTTTTTATTACATTTACAATTTAAGCCCGGCTTTTAAATGAGAAACCATTTTCATGAAAAAAAGATGGTAAATAAATTATTAGTTTTTGTATAGGTCACATTTTTAGACGCCTCAAAATAAACTCAGATAAATTCCTGCCATTGTTCTTTGACCAATTTCCAGAAGTTTCATTAATTTGAAACTTTGCACACGTATCAAGCACCGATGACAATGCAATAATTTAATAACAGTTTCTCAATATCCTTATAAGGACCGCCAGGATTAATAAATTCTTTCGTGGATCCTCTGTAAGGGAGTAAGAAAGATAGAGCTATCGCGTGTAGCATGTCCGCAAATAATTAATTGAAACATCGAACCAAAAAATTAAAAATAAATTATAGTTTAAAAAAACACGCTTTTATAGCTAACCGAACTAAAAAGTAGAAAATATTTTTTAATTACAAAGAGTTAGAGAATAATTCAATTCAGAGTAAAAAGCGAGGGGTGCACACACACACACACACACACACACACACACACACATTTTCTTTTTCTTTTTTAATTGCTTGTACATATTTTTTACTTTTCTATTTTTTTTTCTTTTTTTTTCTTTTTTATGATAGTTTTGACTTTTTTATGATATTTTTGACTTTTTATATGATATTTTTAAATTTTTATTTACAATTTATTCTTATTATTACGCCAGAGCTTCCTTGTAAACGATATTTGCTGTCATTTATTTTGTGGCAGCAAAATAAATTGTTTTTCACGGTCACTGCAAAATTCAAAAATAAAATTTTGAAAATATTACTTACTAGAAAAGTACTGATTTAAATAAAACACAAATGCCAGCCAAGCAGTCCGCGTGTGTCAGTGACAGACAGACAGCGGGAAGCGACTTTGTGAACACTTTTCGTGACATTGAACGGCTTTAGCCGAAGAACAATAAAAGTTATATTGTGTCTGGGATACTGCCCCAAATAGTGTTAATGTTGTGATAAGGCCTGGGACCCCATGGTCCTGAGATTAGAAAATGACTTACATAAGAAAATTGAGGCTCATCAACATTTCATCAACTAAAATAAGAGCGTTTGCCCAGAAGTTGCAAGATCGAGTCCCGCCCCGAAACTTTTGTTATATTATTTCATCTTTAAGAAAACCTTAAATATTTCATAAGTTTGTCAAAACAATAAGCTAAACAACATCAAAACAATATTGCCTCTAATGATGTTAGCATCATTCTTGTCATCTTCATCAATAAATAAATAAAATACGTGATGAATATGTATATTATATGAAATATTAATGCAGCAACAATATCTCGATGTTGATACGATCCATTTGTGAGGGAATAATACGAGTGTCTGTCATTTGTTACCCTCGGATTTACTCAAGAGTATTCTAGGCCAGGGGCCAAAGTGCGAGGCGTAATATATATTGTATCAAACGTATACATTTCAGTTTTTCTTTATTAGTCGAATATTGTAAATAATCTTGACATTAATTTTGTAACGAAATGATTCATTTTAAAACAATATAAACACAAAACTCTTAACTTACATAGGTTGAATACTGAGATCTTTTTAAATCAAATAATTATTTTCATACACTATCATTTTTTTATAAGTTATAATCGATTGTTCACATTACTGGACTAGCAAAGAGAATAGGACTCTACTTAATCATTATGGCATTTGCAACAGTGCAGAATATGAAAAGCTCATAATTAATAGGTTACATGGTGGAAATTTCTTATCAAACTATTCTAACGGTAAAATTGGTGGTGCCGTAACGGTAAAGTTTATGACGTTTATAACAATATTCAGTAAATGTAGTAAATGGTTGCGTTTAATAGTGCGTCGATGTGACAGATAAAATGATGTTGAGGTTACCAATGTGGCCATTCTTTACAAATACAAATGCGTTTATTTGCGTAATTTTGGGTGTAAGTTACAACAAAGTTCTTAGATAAAACCTTCGAGCTCACCAAAGATGTCGTGATCAAAGAGGTTTAATAATCAATAAAACCCTTCTAATCCATCGACTTTCACGATGGATGAAGATACAAGCTATAAAATACTCAAAATACTAAGAACAGTTACCATCACATTAGGTTACCCACTTTGTTGCAAACTAATCCTTATCACAACCGCATAAGATACCGCAGTGTTTACCTTGACGTGCTGTTGTCTGTACATCTCATCATTATCATTATTATCAGCTACAGGATACCTACAGCTAAACTGTTAATCGGAAAGGCGTATGGAACTTTTGACTCACTTTTCAGTCCGCCATATTAATTTTGTTCGAATGTAGCGGCTAACAATAAAATCTTCCTTTGAAAATCTAAGTATCCCTTGAATTATTTTAGAAATAAAACCAAAACAACACCCTGTATAGTGTAACATATTTTACTGCCACCACAAAAATACCTGAACTATACATAATGAAGCCATGAAATAAAAACAGCTGGAACACCAAATACAAAGCAGTAAACATCCACCTTAATTTCAAAAGCGCCGGCAATCGTTCCTTTTCGTATTCTTCAATATTTTGGACTCCTATGTTCTTGTTTGTGAGGTAAATTAATGTATTTTTTCCTGTCTCATTGAAAACTTGTGACCTTATCAGATCAAACTTATTTTTTTTAATCTTTGCAATGATAAATAAAGGCTTGTAACAGTGGTGTTGTTTTGCATTTTCCCGAAATTCGTGCCAGTATGTTTGGCAGGCAAAGTCCTTAAGATATATAACATTGATTTATGCTACAAAGATACAGGAAACTTTATTAGATTGTAACCTCATCATAACCTACTTATCTGATAGTGCGGTAGGTGGATACCTATTGCGTTAATAATTCTATCAATCTAAACGGCACGCATAGATAAATAGAATTATCAATCTATGCATACCGCATAATTTAAGTTAAAATTACTTCAATAATACAATATGTTAGACTAGCAGCCCCGCACCGTTTCACCCGCGTCATGTGAGATTTTCCATTAAATCCTCCACTCCGTCTGATATAATTTATCTCATTTTTGGGTTCCGTAGCCAAATGGCAAAAAACGGAACCCTTATAGTTTCGTCAAGTCTGTCTGTCTGTCTGTCTGTCCGTCCGTATGTCACAACCTCTTTATTCTGTAACTATAAGCATCACACTATTGAAATTTGGTAGGAAGATGTATCCTGTTAACCGCTTTACGATTCTTATAAAAAAATAAGATATTTAAGGTGAGGCTCCCATACATGAAAATAAAATCGAAAATATATTTTTTGTCAAAGCTATGCGTGTGGGGGTGTCTATGGATAGGTATTTTAAAAGGACATGAAGGTTCCTAAAACCATTTCATTCTTCTAAAGTCTAACGTTTGATAGATAGACGCTTCCAAAGTGGTAAAACGGGCGTCCCCCCCTCCCCCATCTAACTTCTAAATTAAGCGAGGGTTAATTTTGGAAAAAATATGTAACGTTTCATCAAAATCAGTTCAGTAGTTTTTTAGAAATGGGTAAATAACTGAAAATCGCATGTGCTGAACACGTGCTTGGAAGCCTTACAATTAACGGAACGCTCTGTGCGCGAGTGCGACTCGCACTTGGCCGATTTTTCATTTATAAATAAGTTCACCTGTTTGAATAAAAGAACCTACAAACACATTGTCGAATTAATTATTATTCAATCAAATGTATGGTCATTTCATATTATTTATGTTAAATAATATGTAATGACCATTACAATCTTGCTACATAACCTACAGGCATGACTGGGAAAGAATGTTTTTTACATTAGGTTCACCTTTTGTACACTGTTATTTGTGCAATCAAGTTTCAAATAAAATAATAAATAAATGATTATGGCCAAGTGGACATTAATCTTTCTTTCTTTCTCGGAATATGTCATTTCTATCTTTTTGGACCCCCAGATAGAAATGTGAGAATTTGCGTGTCCTATCCCCTGAACTATGAGGATCGTCAGCGCGATGGCGCGTCAGAAATTAATGAAAGCGTCGATGTAACAAGTGCTGCCCGCCATCACAGCGGGTCTCACTCTGTGAGATTCAGTCTGCGTTTTCCTTAATCGTGTGCAGTGGACTATTCATAAACGCAACAAAAAATTGCTTTGCTTTTCATCATTTATTTTCCCTGCGTTCCACGTTTTTACCAATTTCGAAAAAAGGAGGTATTCAATTCGATGTGTGAATGTGATATTGTTGGAGTTTATTAACATTGTAAGGCTTCCAAGCACGTGTTCAGCACATGTGATTTTTAGTCAATTACCTATATCTCAAAATGTACTGAACTGATTTTGATGAAACTTACACTGAAACCTAAGTTAAAATATAAATAATCAAATATGAATCATCTCGCTATGACTTCTTGATTTCGAGAAATCTTTAGACAAACATACACACACATACGAAATTTTGCACACGTGTTTAGAAGCCTTTATAGATCAACATACTCATTTTTTTACAAATTCAAAACACATTGAATTGATTACCTCCTTTTTTAAATCGGTGAAAAGTAGAATTTCTACAGCAGCGTTTCAACATTGTTTTGACGTCCTATCAGTCCTATACATTACGTCTTAAGTGAGGACGGCCAAAATGTAAAATGTTATTCACTTTACAGAATAAGACCCTTGAAGGAAACTCGCCTTTACTTATTACGTAACTAATTTGAAGGGAAAACAGCGCTTTTAAACTCAGCCGGCCATTTGGAGTATTTTTTACGGTTCCAAATTAGCTCGGTTTGATTAATCAGCGTTTGGGAAACAAAACCTATTTATTGCACCGGAATATTCGAGGAAAACATCTACCGGCTAATGTTTGTAAATAAATAACTTGAGGGTATTTAAATAAGAACTTTTGTAGTGATTGGAAATAATGACCATGAAACAGTACCTTTAGATATAAAAGTAATATCAAAAAACACCCAAATAGAGACAGTAGATGTATTTAACTTGCTTGGGTTACACATAGATACAAATATACACTGGAAAATACATACCAAATGTTTACTTTAATTTGAAAAATACAAGATGTTTATTAAATAAATAAAAAATACAGAACTCATAATAGATAAATGTTATAATAAAATATGTGAACATTAAACAAAAAACACACAATGATAAAATAAAATAAACTGATACCCAAAGCATAAAACAAAAAATTAAGACAAGCATAAAAACTTGTCACTCAAATAAAAACAAAGACATAAATGATAACAAAATACAAACATATCAATAACAAATAATAAATAACCAACTGTTTATTTGTATGGCTTTAATTGCTCTGATGTTGTCAAAACTTTTAGTAGTCACTATAATTGTAAGTCAAAAATGGAATGCTTTTAAGTGTTATTATTATTATTATAAGATAAGATATAGATAATTTAATATAGCCCTCAAATAATTTTGCAATACCCAAACTGAAAATGTGCAATTGTCTAGCATAAGACCTACTATATGTATGTATGTAACACTTAGTTGGCAAATAAATGAATATGAATATGATTTGAAGTAATTCTATTTTATTTATTCATATTTTTTAAAGATTAAAAAATACAGTATGATAGTACGATTCTGTCGAGACCCACGGTAAGTGCGTGCGTGCGTGCGTGCATGCGTGCGTGCGTGTGTGTGTGTGTGTGTGTGTGTGTGTGTGTGTGTGTGTGTGTGTGTGTGTGTGTGTGTGTGTGTGTGTGTGTGTGTGTGTGTGTGTGTGTGTGTGTGTGTGTGTGTGTGTGTGTGTGTGTGTGAATGTATTTTCTTTCTTTTTCTTTCAGATTATCGAACAACCTTTCTGTAGATGTGATCAAACTGCTACAGGGCCTCTGACTACTATACTTAACGACTAATATCAACCTAAAGTAGCCGGGCCGGGACCAACGGGAGATGCTCGTGATATACGTCACTTATGGACGTAAAGTCATAAAAAGTCATAAAAGTCATTTATTTATGCAAATAGAGGACATTTTTACACGTCCCAATATAAACCCTAACACAGCTTCGGGACAATTGTGGGCTAGTGCTGAGAAGAAGCTGCGCAACAAACTCAGTCACTATTGTCAATGCTTCTTTTCAAAAGGTTTACAATGTTTGTAGTATTCATGCAAGTCCATACATTACTATCTTTTAAATATTCATCTACTCTATAATACCCTTTCGTCATAAGGGTTTCTTTAATAATAGTTTTAAATTTATTGACCGGTAAGTTTACAATCTGTTCTGGTAGTTTATTGAAAAATTTAATACATCTTCCTATGAAAGAATTACCAACCTTTCGAAGCCTTAATTGTGAAATAGCAAGCATATTTTTATTCCTAGTATTATAATTGTGTATATCACTTTTCTTTGTAAATGAATGTAAAATTTTGCGGACATACATTAAATTTTCATAAATATACTAAGAGGCTACAGTTAATATTCTAATTTCTTTAAACACCTCTCGTAGGGAATCTTGAGGTTTTAGATTATAAATAGCTCGCACGGCTCTTTTTTGTAATACAAAAATTGATTCTATATCAGCAGCCGAGCCCCACAGTAAAATACCGTAGGACATCAAGCTATGGAAATAACTAAAATAAACTAATCTAGCTGTTTCTATATCAGTCAAACGTCTAATCTTTCTTACAGCAAAAGCAGCTGAGCTTAGTTTCCGTGAAAAGGTCACTATTTGAGGACCCCATTGTAGTTTGGAGTCTAAAGTGATTCCCAAGAATGTTGTGGAGTTGATAAAATCAAGCGATTTGTCTTTTATCTTAACCAGAGTTGATGCTTGTCGGTCATTAGGCATCGTGAACTGTACACATTTAGTTTTACTTCCATTAAGAAGGAGATTGTTAACTGTAAACCAATGTAATACTTGTGAAAGAGTATTATTTACACCGTCAAAATTTTCTTCACCTCTTGGGATTTTAAATATAAGTGAAGTATTATAACAAAGATACCCTACAAAATACGGGAGGTCATTTATATATATCAAAAATAAAAGTGGTTCCAATATAGATCCCTGGGGCACACCCATTGTTAGAGGCGCTCCAGAAGACTCAATTCCGTTTACATATACTTTTTGCGTTCTACCTGATAGATAAGAATTAAGTTTAATGAGTTTAGGGGTGTCAGTTCGAGTTACCTCCACGTGACGACTGGGATGTTATTGAATCCACTCTGACTCGTCAGAGGGGAAGCAGTAGCGCCTGTCGCGGTTCACCCTGGGCAACGCCAGGTAGTGCGGCATTGAAATTTCACTCTGGGATCTCAATGACGTGGTATCTGGCGGCTAAAGACTCGATACCATCCCCAATCTAAGGTGTTATCCGTACCGTGCCGAGAGATGCGTGGCTGAGGGGGAGCACAGTCGTTAACGGTGGGCCATCGATACCAAGCGACCTCGAGGTGTATCTAGCCTTACTCCGGCATGCGGGGCTCTGCCGGAGTGGACCTACTTTCCCTAGCTACTCGTGGGACCAACATGAATAAAGAATTAAAAAACAAAGACGATGGTAACCTGGAAGACCTATGCCAGAAACTTATGCCTCTGATAGAAGGCGCAGAGCAACCTGCCCAAATATCGGAGCAACTCTCCATGGAGACAGAGGACTCCATCAGCACGGCGGAAAGGGCTGCTTGCGGCTCACCCTCGCCGACTGATGAATCCACCGCCTCCAAACGTAGTGACAGAAAACTGTCAAGTGCTGCCAAAAAGCGCTTCGTGGCTCTGAGACAGCTGGGAGTGGAGCCGAGTATGGCTTCAACACTGGCGTTAAAGAGCTTCGCTGAGCTGAAGCAGATGGGGTATAGGGGCAGTTTAAATCCTCACAATCTGAATGTGCGCGCAAACCGGTCAAACGGGTTCGCTCAGAGGAAGAATCACCAAAGGGACATATCACCAAAGCCCCAAAGGTGAGTGAGGACTTAGACACCCCAACCACCGTAGCAGCGAGGCCGTACGCTCAATCCGGGTTGGCATAAAAGACTCCAAGTCCTTGATGACTGACACACAACTGGAGTTGCTGCGCAATACCATCCTGCAAAGCATCGCTCAATCCGGAAGGGGTGAAGGGCCTAAATTTAAGGGCTGCTCCTTCAAGCCAGGCTAGCTTCTCATTACATGTGAGAATGAGCGGTCTGAAGCATGGCTTGAAAGAAAAATACCCCCCCTCAGACCGTGGCCGGAGGCGAGACTCGTTCTCATGAACGAGTCTGACATCCGGAAACCTAATGTGGGGGTGATATTTATTCCAAGCTCTGAGGCCGATTGCGCAAAGCGGGCCTTAGAACTTTTCGGTGCTCAGAATGAGGGTCTGAACACCGAACATTGGAAGGTCCTCAATACAAAGGTCGAAAAGGGAGGTCATACCTTGACCGTATCCTTGGACGACCACTCGTTTGAGGCCCTCAAGACTGCGGACCTAAAGGCCAACATTGGCTTCAAAAAGGTCCAGTTCAGGATCAGAGGCCCTATCACCTTGGCCATTGATTCACTTCCCGCTGAACCCTCGACCTCCACCGCAACCAACACCACCCCAACCCCCATACCTACAACCACAACCGCTGAGGGCACCGTGCAAGTCCGTGCAGGACCACAACGGAACATCCCTCCTCCAACTCCCTCCATCTCCACTTCGACAGGGACCAATAGGGGAAGAGGTACGCGGTTTCCTCTCCATAGGGGGGCCACTAGGGGCGCACATCCCTCCAGAGATAGGGGACACAGCAGGGGTACAAACCAAGGACGGCGGGGCACACAAGGGCGCCGCGGCTCTCACAGCCAGTAGTCCCCACCAACCTCAACGCCCAAAGGGGCTGGCGGTGCTCCAGGCCAATCTACACCACGCTATCGCAGCCTCTGCGGTTGTAGAGAAGATCTTCAGCAAAGGTGGCCTGGACATCGCTCTCATTCAAGAACCATGGGTAAACGCCAATTTCGTGGTAGCCGGTCAGAACAATGCGGGTAAGATTCTTGTATACGAAAAAGGCCTTAAACCTAGGCCTGCATCGTATTTAACAAAATTATTAACTTCTTACCTGTTCCAGAACTTTGCAGCGAAGATACAGTCACCGCATACGTAGAAGTCAAAGGGCCGAATAGGTCCAAAGTACTTTTCTGCTCGGCATATCTTCCTGGTGATAAGCAGGATCTCACTGAAGAACTGACTAAAGTCCTAGATTATTCTAGAAGACAAAAGTCGGAGCTGATAGTGGGATGCGATACTAACGCCCACCATACCATTTGGGGGAGCTCGGATACGAACAAAAGAGGTGAGCTACTATCCGATTTTCTACTAACTAACTGTCTACATGTGCTGAACAATGGCCACACGCCAACATTCGTAACAAAAAACAGACAAGAAGTACTAGACCTAACATTCGCAACAAAAAATGTGTCAAAATGTGTAACAAAATGGCACGTCAGCAGCGAGAATTCAATGTCCGATCATAGACATATACTTTTTGATGTTTCCGGGTTAGCAGAAGCTCAACACATAAGAGTGAGAAATCCAAAAGACACCTCCTGGGATATGTATAGAACCATACTCAGCGAGAATCTAAAATACATACCCAAAACTATCAAAACACCTGACTCTCTCAATGCCGCGGTCAAGATGCTCAACAATGGCATAATAGGTGCCTACGAACAGAGCTGCCCCGAAAGAGAAATAAAGCCGAACAAATCACCCGTGTGGTGGAACAAAAAACTGGAAAAGCTCAGAACCACCACACGCCGTATATTCAACCGGGCCAAACCGTGCAATTGGGACCAGTACGGCAAGGCCCTTACAGAATATAACAAACAAATCAGAAAAGCCAAAAGAGCTTCTGGGCGACGCTTTTGTGAACAAATTGCTTATACCCACAAAGGAGCACGAATTCACAAAATACTCGCTAAGACCCCAAATAAATATCTTGGACTACTTGCCTCAGCACAATTTCTAGTCTAATGCAAGGCGCTCTCATTACCATAAGTAAGTGGTGTAGAGAAAACAAATTATCTATCAATACAGATAAAACAGTGATAATCCCATTCACAAGGAAGAGAAAACTGGAAAAACTGGTGAATCCAAAGTTAAACGGTAAAATTCTTCCTAACTCTAGTGAAACCAAGTATCTAGGGGTAACGTTTGACCAAAAACTTACTTGGAACTCACACCTAGATAATATTATTCAAAAAGCCAAAATGGCTCTGTGGAGCTACTGTCGAATGGCGGGGTCAAGATGGGGACTAAAACCCAAAATTGCCCTATGGTTGTACACAGCGGTCGTGAGACCAGTAATAACATATGCACCTCTCGTCTGGTACAGCAAGGTCAACCAAGCGACAACAATACAGAAACTGAGCAGCCTGCAAAGGCTTGCCTGCAAAGGCTTGCCTGCATTACAGCGTCTGTAGCACTGTCTACGACACCAGGGGCAGCTTCAACGCTCTGCTGGATCTAACACCTCTGCATTTACACGTACAAAAAGAGGCCAAGCAGAGCACCTATAGAATCTGCTCCCGCACGAAAGTCAGATGGGCTTCTCAAAATCTGATAAGACTCAAGGAATCAGTACTTGAAAACCGACTACTAAGCATGCCTAGTGACGACATGCATACGGAATGTAACTTTACTAAGCTATACTCCGTAAACATACCTTCTAGAGACAAATGGCTTCAGGGCCAAATGTCATTTAAGAAAGGTAGCCACGTCTGGTACACGGACGGATCCAAAAAAGGAAATGATGTAGGTTGTGGGGTCTACGGAGAGAGGCCTAAGCTCAAAGTAAGTGTAAACATGGGGACTGAAATCTCCATCTTCCAAGCCGAGGTCTTAGCCATAAACAAATGTGCAGAGATAAACCTTGAGAAGAGACTCCGGAACCAACATATCTACATCAACTCAGATAGCCAAGCTGCATTGCTGGCTCTAAAATCCTTCGAACAAATGTCAAAACTGGTGCAAATATGTACTGAGACATTGAATGAACTGTGAAACACCAACAAAGTCACACTTACATGGGTACCAGGGCATTCAAAGATTGAAGGAAACGAAGTAGCAGATGAACTTGCTAGAGAAGGAGCCGATAACCCTCAATTCGGCGTAGAACCTTTCTGTGGCATCACCAAACAACGCGCCACTACGCGTCTAACCACCCTTTGTAAGCAAGAGGCTATTGAGTCGTGGAAGTCTACACAAGCTGGCAACTTTAGAGCCCAACCACCAATAATAAAATAATAATTAATGAGTTTAATGATGCCCCATAGTGACATATTTTTTTGAGCAATGTTTCATGGTCCACACAATCAAACGCTTTGGATAGATCACAGAAAATTCCTAAAGCATCATTCCTATTATCAAAGGCATCAAAAACATGTGTTAAAAGAGCAACTCCTGCATACGTAGTGCTTCTACCTTTAGTAAAACCGAATTGTTTATTATGTAGTAACTTATTTGATGAAAAGTGAGCTAAAATTTGGTTAAATATAATCTTTTCGTATATTTTACTCAAGACTGGCAAAGTCGATATTGGCCTGAAGTTTGAGGGGCCGCTTTTGTCACCTGCGGACGAAGTCTGAAGCAAAATTTTTGACATTTCGCAAAGACAATTTCAATCATATGATATTCTGATTCATAAAATATCATTTAAAGTTACGTAGCTATATTCTTAATAAATCTAAAAAAATATATTTGTAATGATTAAACTTCATTCAAAAATTCTTCTCAATCAATAAATACACGAAAACACCAATTTTGTGTCAGCATTTTTCGAGCGTCACCTGGTGGTTTTACAGGGAACTATGTCGAGACTTCCGACACTGATTTGAAAAGCGGTATTATTTTAGTAATCTTCATGAAACTAGGAAATTAGCCGTCATCAATACACTTATTAAAAAATTATTGCTAGTTGAGGAGCTATTGTATCGATAATTGATTTTATAATATGCACGGATAGTCCCCACAGATCCTCAGTTTTTTTCATATTCATATTATATTCAACTCAAGAAATGTTTTTATTATTACTTCAGGTCCTACATGCCTGAAGTGAAATTGAGAATTACATTCGTTGACATAAAGTTTTAGAATAGATTCGGCTATTACTGAAGAAGAGGCAAGTTCTTTAGTTGTAGTGGGCGCAATATGTGAAAAAAACGATTCAAAAGCAGTTGCAACTTCTTGATTTGAATTTAGTGTTTTATCATTGACGGAATGGTCACCCATCCAAACACGATCAAAAAGAAGCATAGTAGTAGTCCCCCTAGCTAATTTCGACTACGGTGGCCAGTAACAACGACTAACCGACTGCGCAAACTCCGGGCTACCTTAAGAATTTCAGAATAGAAAAACTCAGGTATATATTTTTGTCCCGACCCGGGGACCGAACCCGGGACCTCTGGCGCAGCCGTCGTGCGACCCTCTTACCGCTGCGCCACCAACGCTGAAAAGAAGTATACCAAAGCGCTGAATCCTGCCCTACACGCGCCTCTCTTTTTAATTTTGCGAATTTGCAGTAATATTGGGTCCTCTTTGGTCGTTACGTAAAGCATGTACGCTCGGTGAGCTTTACATCCGTGGTTGACAGACGTGTTTTGTATGTTGCTGACTCAATGTTTTTATGGGTTACATTATTTACATTTTTGTTCCCAGTTAAACTGAACTTGCTAACTCATTTATTTATACCTAGATGTAAGACCGCTCGCTATGTTTGTTTAACTATTTATGTAATGTAATTTCTCACTGAGTAAATTATCTGTAATTCTTTTGAGAAATAAGGTTCTTAAACCGTAAAGTATGATACTTATCAAGGCCTAAAATTTATTCAACAATCCGCTAGGCATAAAATACTTACAGTAGTTTATTTATCGATTAAATACACAACAACTCCAATTTAAGAAAACATGAAAACTAATGAAACAAATTAATAACACTCACCTTAATCGCTAAAAACTCAAATCAAATCAATCATTTATTTGCCAGAATACACAAGAGAATGCAAGTTACAAACTGCAGATCTTTAAAATAGGTAGTAATTGTATTCAGCCTGCATGCAGGCGTGCAAATATTAATAATCATTTTAACAAATTAACAAATGAGTCCGTTTATAATAATTCATCACATAATGTCAAAATTGTAATAAAGATGTCATAAAATTTGATTAACAATAAAATAAATTAAAAAATAAAGATATTAAACTATGAAACATTTTTTATCAAAATTATTAAAATAATCTTGTACACTATAAAAATTATCTTTTAATAACCAGTCAACCAACTTTTGCTTAAATACATTTCCTTCAAGTTTTTGTAGCTCCTCGGGTAAGTTGTTATATATATTATAACTATATCAACTACAACTATTACAACTATAACTATACACATATTACAAATATTTTTCTTATATATTACTTTATTACAACGGGGTTGATAAAGTAAATTTTAAACTTTTCCCTCTTTTGACGGGATATTACCTCACTGCGTTTTTTGAAGTAAACCGGGTGGGCTTTGACAAAAACACAGACGTCTCTTATATACATGCAAGCCAGAGGTAGAACCTTACATTTTCTAAATAGTGGTTTACAACTGTCCAGATACCAAGCCGCATTTATAACTCGTAAGCATCTTTTTTGCATTCTAAAGGCTCTGTCGGCATCTATCGAGTTACCCCATAACAACAAGCCATACCCAAACACCGATGACACATAGGCATGATACGAAGCGATAGCCGCATCAAAAGATATAGTCTGGCGTATTTTTCGGAGCGCAAATACATATCGACTAAGTTTTTGGCATACCAAATTAACATGCTCCTTCCAGTTCAAATTATTGTCCACTATTATCCCTAGGAATTTAAAAAAAGCTACCTCACACACTCTATCATTTTTATATTCAATGTTAAGTTGAAGCGGTTCGGTATTGTATGAATTGAATTGCATTATTTTTGTTTTATTTATATTTATACGTAATTTATTGTTATCTGTCCAATTGGTTATATCTACCAGTGCTCTGTCTAAAGTTTGTTGGGCAAGGTCTTTGTTGTTGGTAACTTTGATTAGAAGCGTGGTATCATCAGCAAAAAGTATGCAATTATGTGTCATGTGTCTCGGCAAGTCATTAATAAATAACAAGAATAACAAGGGGCCTAATATGCTACCTTGTGGGACTCCAGAGTCATTCATAATCTCTTCAGACCTAAAATTACGTTTAATTAAATTCTTCTTAGCATCTTGAATAACTCTGGTAACCTAGTACACTGTTTTCTGTTATGAAGATAACTATCTAACCAGTCCAGTGCTTTGCCACGAATTCCATAGTTATATAATTTACGCAGAAGTAAAGCGTGATCAACAAAGTCGAATGCTTTGCTAAGGTTCATGAACAAGGACAGAACAGGGTTGTTCCCATCATCTATGTATTCGGTTATAGTCTTTACCAAATTGAAACCAGCTAATGAAGTTGAGAATCCCTTGCGAAAACCAAATTGATTCTGATGCAAGATACCGTGTTTGTCAATAAAACTATTTAGTCTGACGAGCATAGCCTTTTCAAAGATTTTCGATATGATTGGAACTATCGTAATAGGCTGGTAATTGCTGGGATCTGTCTTATCTCTTGACTCAAAAAGTGGTTTTATGACAGACAATTTAAGTTTTACCAGGAATGAACCCTCCAAGAATGATAAATTAATTATGTGTGCAAGTGGAAAACATATCCATTTGGCGCTGGCCTTTAGAATGCGCGTATTAACTTCGTCATAAGCACTTGTTTTACTGTTGCTTAGTGTCATTATTATTGTAAATATTTCTTGGGCATTAACTGGAAACGAAGCGAGGCAAACAAACTATATAAATCGAACAAAAGAACACTCCCATTTTCCGTATTAGTGATGTGACACACAAAAATGTTATTAACCCGATCCCCGATCTCGGGCCCAGAAAAAGTCCGCGGCAGTGCAATATAAGTTACTGGGGCCAATACCATTCTAGTTGGAAACTTTTTGTTCTTGAGACGGTGCGTTTACAATGTTTGATTTTGATATATTACGTTTCATCATTTTTACTGTTTTCTTGCTGAGCGGAACGACTGAAAGACTGAGTCCGTCGCAATAAGGATTTGAAATTTGAAAATAAAAACGAGATTTAAATAGACATCTAAATTGCACACATAGACAGTTCTAGGTAAATCAGTCGGATTTTTGCTTACAGGAGTGTTTGTTCATTAAGTGAGAGATTCACTGCCATTAAATATAAGAAACACAAACAAAAACCACCAGTAACCGGTGATTTCGGACAGTCTCGGATCGCCCTCGTGCTGACAACACAGACACTAGGTATGCATGTATAATTGAAAAAGGAAACAAGCGGAGCTTTTTTCTATCTCTATTTTTAAAGGAATTTCACAGTTTATAAAAATCGTAGAATGTAAAATATCCTTCTATTGTTAGACATCAGGATGATGAAAAAAAAAATTGGCCCCGTCTCGCCGACAAGACAGTCCAAAGTAAGTAAGGAGTTAGTCTTCTTATTCGCTCGGGAACGAATATTTGTTGCTTGTGAAATTGTATTTTCACTGCTTTACAATATTCTTGGTTGTTGTGAGGTTTGGAGTTTATCTAGTAAAAAAATATCGCACCTGCTAGTAGCAATAATTCTTTTAATTGATTGCAAACTAAAAATCGCAAAAAAATAATATTCTTATAGGGTCTCTGAAATTAACTGCATTCCTTCTTGAAGCTAATTCTGATGCTCCAATACAACGACTTTTCGTATGGACCCAACATCGTAATCCTCAAAAAAAAAAATTCTTTCTCATATTAAAGTGCCATGCTTGTTTGTATGGAGAAGTCAAAAAATATTTTAGTATTTCGATGTTGGTCCCATACAAAAAGTTGTTACATTTGAGCATCAAAATCACCACCAAGAAGGAATGCAGTTGATTTTGTTAAATCCTGTATTTTATATTAGAAATAATATTAAGGCTATACATAATAATAAATCAAATGAAAATATAATAGTTACCTTAGTACCTAGTTAAAACTAATACGTTCAACATAAAAAATAGCTTGAAACCTACCCATTCAAAAACGAAACCATTTCCTTGCGGTTACAGAATTTAGTTTTGTCGCAATTTTTCGAATCAGCAATTTGGTAGAAGCAATTTATTTTTCATTTAATTTCTAATTGGCCATCAGCCATCACTCTTATTTTTTACCTTGTTCTGTATCACCCTATATTCAATATTTTTTGTTGCCATCACTTTGAACTTTAAATATCATGTCAGCCACACTTCATATAATAATTATGCCGTTGATTACATGAAAATATCATATTAAAGCCCGCATTCTCACAAATAGCACGCAAATCATAAAATTATCATACGTTTACAAGCGAATCGGGGTAAATTGACTGCTCCCGTCAATTACTGGCAACACTCAGTACTAGCTATAGTGATTTCTCCTATCCCATGTTACCGTCTCGTTATGAGTTAAGTCCAACTTATAACTTCCCTAAATGATATCTATTTACAGTATGTTACTATTTTATCTCGTAATATAGACCAAATGAAAAAGCCATTTTACAAATAGAGAATATTCCAATAACTATAGATATTACGGCCAGATAGACAATATATACTAACATTATAAAGCTGAAGGGTTTGTTTGTATGTTTAAACGCAGGGCAGAGCACACAAATACAAGGCAAAGATTTTCGGCTCTAACACGCAAACTAAATACTTTGAAGGTGTCAAAAGTACTTTCAGTAGATCTCTAAGTACATGTTATTTGTTCCCGACTGCAGCACGCTTAATTTTTATATCGAGTTTTTCAACACACTTGCTCAAAATGACGTTTTTATTCCACCGATTTTTGGCTCATAATCCTAGATATTAAACACGTGTGCTTTTTCAGTATATCATTGCACTAGTGCCTTTAGTTTATTAACCCGACCAATTTACATTTGTCCCTAGTACCAAGTAGTAAGTAAGAAGAAGAAGCGATATAATTTAGTCGGGCTATAACTTTTATTCAAAAAAAAAGTTTATTTTGTACATAGGCTATTGCTAGCACTTATACACGTCCCAACATTGGCCCTACCACAGCTTCGGGACAATTGTGGGCTAGTGCTGAGCAGAAGCTGCGCAACAAACTCAGTCACTATTGTCAATGCCTCTTTTAAAAATATTACAATTGAAATGTTCTTACAAGCTAGACCATACATTGTTATCGTTCATATAATCATTTATTCTATAATATCCTTTAGTTATTAAACATTGTTTAACAATAGATTTGAATTTATATAAAGGTAATTCAATTATATTTTGAGGCAATTTATTAAAGAAAGTAATACATCTTCCAATAAACGAGTGATTAACCTTCTGAAGTCTGAAGTTTGGAACGGCAAGTTTATTCTTGTTTCTAGTATTGAAATCATGTAAATCACTTTTTTTAGGAAAGAAGTGCAAGTTTTTACGAACATAAATTTTAGCAACAAACAGTATTTATGTGAAAAATCAGTAGGTCATATTTATTTAACAATCTACATATTTATTTCAATAAATGGTAAATCCAGCTTATTACTAAAAAATAACTTAAATTCATTTAAAACTTTCTGCAATTTGTGTTTTAAACACGAAATATTACATTTTTAATTTCGGCTGTTGGCCGATCTAGTTCGCGCCATAGCCTTGCGCGCGCATCGGTATCGCGGCAAGAAAAAAACAACGCGCCATTTTTCGTAAATGATTGGAGTCTTTTTTGGCATACTTACTTTACTCCTTGAGTCTTGTTTTTCCTCGCAAGTGTGTTGAAAAACGTCGTATGAAACTCGTGTGCCTGTGACCATAATACACGCGGCTTACTTATGATATACACAATATCGCCTTGTATATAATGGTCAACTATAAATGTAATATCCAATACAAGTATTCATTTTTGTAATGTCCTTGTTACTAGCTTTCATTTAATACCTATATTGCTATGATATGAAAAAAATACATCCCTCCTCTCTCCCTTTTTTCATTTTTGTTAACCTTTTAAAACGATATCATCTTTATTACAAATTTAATGACTTCTCATATTATGTTAAAATCTATTATGGTCAGCCGTTTGGGCTGTAGGGCGTGCCAAAGAAATGGACATACAAACATACATATGCTCGGGAAACATAACCCTTAAGGGCAGGATCTTTGAGCAAATTAGGTATTTAGCGTTGCCTCACCCCCCTCGGTCGGACTCACGCGAACGTGAAAGTTCGAGTGAACTCGCTCACCCCGCGCCGACGTCTCGCGCCGGCGGCCGGACGGAGGCGACAATAGTTGCGTGCGTCACAGTAAAAAAACAGTAAGTACGTAAACCTAAATATTTCTACAAAATTTATGAAGGTAACTTTTATTTATAATACAAACACTTTGTTTTGAATAAAGTAAGTATAAAGTTTACTTTAGATGTACCTTTCATATACATTTTTTTATCATAGAAACGGCGTCACTACAATTAATCTAATTAGTAGTAGTAGTAGTATTCGCAGTGTTTTTTTAATGAAAATTGTCTCTATTGTATGGTATTTTATTATTATTTTTATGTTATTTGTTAACGGACATGAATAGGTTAGTTCAATCTATACTAATATTATAAAACTGAAGAGTTTGTTTGTTTGTTTGTTTGTTTGTTTGTTTGAACGCGCTAATCTCAGAAACTACTGGCCCGATTTGAAAAATTATTTTTATGTTAGATAGTCCATTTACCGAGGAAGGCTTTAGGCTATATAACATAAAGATACGACTCACAAGACCACAGCAGCAATGAAAAATGTTGCGAAAACGGGAGAAAGATATTCCTTTTGAGAGCTTCCGCTGCGTACGCTGCGGAAACCGCTAAAGTTACACGAAAATCATGTATGACAAGATTGTTCAGAATTAAGAGTTGTATAATAAAGTCTGCGACAGCATAAGTCTATCTTTTATGGTTGACTTACTACAACCTTTTTTATGTTAATAAATTTGTAAAAAATAATGCATCATTTTTAGAGGTGTATTATACACACAGGTATTTATTCTTATCAAAATAAATACGCATTTTATTTGGAACAAAGTTGCCCTTTATATCATTTGATTCCAATAAATATCTTAGGAGCTATCACAGTTTTAACATAACTCCGCACCAAAATAATGTTCGCAGCTTAAGTACAACGTGCGTTTGCGCTAATTATATTATAAAGCTGAAGAGTTTGTTGGTTTGAACGCGCTTATCTCAGGAACTACTGAACCGATTTGAAAAAATATTTCTGTGTTAGATAGCTTATTTATTGAGAAAGGCTTTAGGATATAAAACATCACGCTGCGACGGGAGAGGAGGGAGCAAACTCAAAACGCGCGGACGAAGTCGCGGGGGACCGCTAGTAGCCAATAATAGTTGACCACGAGAATATTGACATAGTTTCGATAAGGAGATGGACTAATCATTTACGGTAAGCAGAACAAAAAATCGATATAATATCATTATATGCGTGAACATAAAAAATGACGTTATTCGTGCGTATCACGGAGGCAAGAAATAAATAAAAGATATTAATTGAGATCAAAATATTTTTATTGATTTAATTAATAATCACTAAAATTAAGAGTATGTGTACTCGGACCAGGTTTCAGATCTTCGGTCCTTGGATCCTGTTGCTGCGTATTTGGTTGGACATTTTCTGTGTTTGCTGATGACAAATTTCGAATTGGCATACCACGTTTGTGTCGGCTATCAACTAATTCTGGTAGAAGTATATTCATGTAAAATTTTACCAGATTTGGCTCCATTTTAGTGTTCCAGAAATTATCATCTTTTTCAATTCTTTCTGTGTGTAAATTTTCTTTATCTCCAGCCCAAATACCTAATAGGCATGTTTGCCGGCCTGTCACATGTAACTGGCCTTGTATTTGGTAGTACCAATTACTGTTTTTATTTATGGTGTGAGACTTTGTATGTTTATTATATTTCAAAATTTGTATTTTATTCTCGGCTATTGCTTTTGATAGCCCTAATTTGCTAGCTGTGATGGGACACTTCACTTCGACAATAGTATCACCACCTATCAATCCGTCAGGCGTTGCTCCAATAAATGGATGTTTGGGATCTATAAATAAACCACATGGTAAAATTTCAACATTTTCCTGCTGTTGTAATTGGAGCAACGCTTGTTTTTCATTTTCGATCCCGTGAGCAATGGAGGGTACATGTGCTAATTTCTTCTGGTACAATATAGTTTTTACTAAATTTGCTGCATTTGAGCTTGGTTTTCTTTTACAGATTAATCCGAAATTTGAGGCTGTAATTAATTTCTTTCTAATTTCCAACCATTGACTACTGTCTCTTTGTAAAACTGTTGCTCTTTCAATGGCTGTTTTATCAGATGTAAGCAATTTTAAACTATTTAAATACTCATTTTGAGCCAACTCTAGTTCTTCTTGTGGCATATCTGGGGCAGAACTTGAAGGGCCATAGTTATGTTGGGTTTTATTATTTTCTTTTAATACTCTTTTTTTCTTTATTGGATGCTCCACAAAGTATTTTCTTTTAAGTGCTCTCTTTTTTTCCATATGTTCAATTCTTCCGCCAGGATTCCTCTCCGTGTATGCCTTATGAATGGTGGAAATGGCAGATTTAGTATTAAATGATACAACGGCGGCCGAACATCTACTTTGGTAGCCCCGTTTAAGAGCTAAGTTTGTTCTTTTGCCCCCAATAAACTTTGCAATCACGCTATTAAAACATTCAACAATATTGGTGTCGACATCTTCAATCAGGCTGCGTGACTTTGCAGCAACACTGGCAATAATTGAACTTATCCTGAACATAAATGTAGAGTTTTGAATCTTTTTTAAATCGTCACATTCATTTTCTGTTTTGTCGCAGTAATGACTCTGACACATTTTATGGTCTCCATACACATGCGCCAATGAGTTGACTATATCGTTATGCAGAAGCGACACTGCTACATCTTTTTGTGAAGCTGATGATTTATGGTGTTTAATACTTTTTACGATAACTTTTCTCATTGACAAAACTCTTATATTTGTGAGTGTTTTCCTGTATGCTAGTTGATATTTGGTTTCAAGTTTGACTGCACGAAGTTTTTTACAAAAATTGCGCAAAATGTGATTTCTGCATTCGATCTTCTCAACGGTCACATTGTGTTCTTCATATGGGTTTTCGTTGAGAATTTTAGCATACGTTGATGCGTCACCGTCCCCTATCATCCTGTGATAAATTAATCCGTACATGGAAATTGAAGATTTAAAGCCCTCTACTAATATATCTGTCTCCATAGAACTTGAAGAGCCTTCATAATTTTTGAAACAGATGTGTTCTTTGGGATTAGTTTTCTTATTTTCTGCCCTGGCACATACCACACAATATTTGTTTTTAACTCCTATATAAATTATTTGTCCAGTGCGCCTTCCAACGATCGCTGCAGTGCCCGAAGAAGCTTTATAATTACTACCATATGACCTTGCACACCAAGATCCATCAACATAAACATCTATGACTGGGTATCCATTTTTTAATCGGCCTTCTTCAATAGCGAATTCTTTTTCCTTTTTTGCCGCAGCCTCCATTGATATCCATGCTGTTTTTTCCCATTGGTCATAAACTTGGTTTTGTAATTTGTTGTAGTAATTAGGTGAAAATACTGGGATATCCATTGAAGAACATAATTCTTGGAACTGTGAATAACCGCTTCCGGATGCTACTATTCCAGTTGTGGCTGCTAAATTCAGATTTAATTTTTTTGTATCATCTGTGTTTTCAGACGGTACCAAACAAATTGTTTGACACATATCACATTGAAATTTAAATGTGGAAATTAATCCTGTCCTTTTTTCCCCAACTAGGCGAAAATTATTGGCTTTGTAATCAAATAAGTTGCTGTGTCGTGCTTTTTCTTGCAACATTGTTAAAAAATAATTCAAATCTATAATTCTTCGTCCTGATACAGGCTGAAAGTCTTCTTCTTTAATTTCATCTTCAACCACTAATGGTGACTCGCAATTTTCTTCACTATCCCTGAAAACAAAAAAGTTAATGAAAAAAAATACTCCAACATTCCATACTTGTAGGTGTTGAAAATAAAAAAGGGTCATGCGGATTATTGATTATGAATTATTGTGACTTACTCCTGAAACTGTGAGGTTGATGGAAGTATTGGAGATTTAGTTAACCCAAGAACTTGCAGTGAGGACTGGTCATCATTTAGTCTTGGAACCCTGAAACACAAATTTGTATCAGTACAGTCTACACACAGAAATAATAGAAGAAGATGACAACTTCTGGACCACTTACATGTAGTTACAACTGGTAACATTTATTATGAATAAACTACTATCAGAGTTAGTTGATAGTAGACGCCCATTTTACCACTTTGGAAGCGTCTAGCTATGAAACGTTGGACTTTAAAAGAAAATGGTTTAAGAAACCTTTATGTCATTTTAAAAGATGTATGCATAAACATCCCACACGTATAGGTTTGACTATATTTTTTTTGGTTTAGTTTCATGTATGGTGGGAGCCCCCCCTTAAATGACATTTATTTTTATTTTTTGTATAAGAATCGTAAAGCGGTTAACAGGATACATACTTCTACCAAATTTCAACAGTGTGATGCTTATAGTTACAGAATAAAATAACTGTGACAAACGGACAGACAGACAGACAGACAGACTTGACAAAACAATAAGGATTCCGTTTTTTGCCATTCGGCTACGGAACCCTAAAAACTACTAAAATTATAAAGAGTCTTCCTTCCCGAGCGTAAAGCAAAATTAATTTAAAAAAAAGACGTGTGGCATTCGGAGACTGCCGCCTTGCCGCGGTAAAGCTATTGCATTGCATTTTTTTACAACTTATGTAATTACTATTTACCTGCAATTATTATTTTACTAACAACTATTACAACCAATGCCACCTAAAGGCTGAAAACTAAAGAGACGAGCGTAATATTTTAAAAAGTCATTAAAAATTCTGCTATTCATAGATAGATAGAAAAACTAAAAACTATCACCGCTGCGCCACACACTAGTTCAGAATTCCAAAAAAGTGGACTTAGGAGTCGATTTCACCTATAAGCTTGATTTTTTTTTACGTATTCCTCGTTTGATTTCAAATCACTTTTACTGTTTGCAATTGTTCTCAAAACCTTGCCAATTTTGAGGAAAAAAAAAGTTAAATATTTTTTTGTATGAAGTAAAAATTATTAATGTTAGTAACTCCAAAATGCGCGCGTTTTATGTAAACTTGCAACTATCAGAGTTACAGGCGATTAAACATCGGTTCAGATCAGATTAACAATAATTATTTAGGTAGATACATTGTAACACCCAAAAACCACTGATATGAGTGTTTCACATACTAATTGTTATGTAACAAATTTGAAAAAGTTTTTTTATTGCCAAATATCATTTGTAGCTAACTGTGGTCGTAAATTGGCTTGCGGCTTTGCGCACCTGTGTTGCACGTGCGCGCGCTTTTGTTTGGGCTACCTGGAATAGTTATCAGCTACATGTGGCTATAATGAACCGTCTATTGGTTATAAGGGTCATTTATGACTTGCATAGGTTCAATAATATTTTATGTGCTTATGAAGACAACAATAACAATTATTTACAATCACCATCATTCAGTCTCAGGTAGAGTGCGTTCGTGTGTAGAAGTTCTCGCTAATCTGTGACAACGCTAGCTTCCGAGTTTTTGTTGCATTTCTTGTTAGCTGTTGTTCTCTAGTTTGTTAAGTTTTGTTGTTGTTTTGTTGCTTGTTTTTTTGTTACCTAATTAATTATTGTTAATCTGATCCGAACAATATTTGAAGGATTTTTGTATCTAGTCTATTAAAAAGTCCAAATAAATATTATTATTTATTACCGATGTTTAATCGCCTGTAACTCTGAAAATTGCAAGTTTACAGAAAAAAAATACTTACATTTATGTTAGGGAATAATGTGTTCTTTAGTGCCCACTAAGTGGCATTGTGTGACACGCGCGCATTTTGGAGTTACTAACATTAATAACTTTTTCTTCATACAAAAAAATATTTAACTTTTTTTTCCTCAAAATTGGCAAGGTTTTGAAAAAAATTGCAATCAGTAAAAGTGATTTGAAATCAAACGAGGAATACGTAAAACAAATTCAGGCTTATAGGTGAAGATCGACCCCTAAGTCCACTTTTTTGAAATTCTGAACTAGTGTGCGCCGGTTGGAGTGGGGGGTGTTAGGTTATATTCGTTACGGAATTTCTGGATTTATTCTCCACGCTCAAGGTCCGCGATAGAACCATGCAATAGTTTAATAAAAATCAATTAGATGACTTACTCTTCAACTGCGTTTTTTTTAAATCCTCTTTTGTCTCTTGGTATGGTAGCACTGGAAGGATCAAAACATGTAAGGTTATTTTTTAAGTTTCACTGCAATTATAACATAAAATTTTACGTTCTGCTTCTGCAGTCACGTTGCATTTCTATTTTTTTTGAATGTGTCTTTGTATGAAATTTAATCATAACATGGCCGTCGATACCTTAATAAAAAATAATTGAATCTACAATGTTACATTTTCTGTAGTTACACTACTGTTTTTTTTACTGTGTCTTTGTATACATTTTGATCATACCATGGCCGTCGTTAACTAAATAGAAAAAACGTACATAAAATGTTACATTTTCTGTAGTTGCACTACTAATATTTTACTATGTCTATTTTTTAGAAAGAAAGAAAATACTGTAGGTATTAGAAATAATCGACCTTGCACGAGCGAGGATTGCAGATATTTCTTATGATTAAGATATTAAGAAATTTTTTGCATCGAGAATACCAAAACCCAAAAACAAATTTACCAAGTCTATGAATGATTTTTGAATATTTTGAGTACCTAAAGTTAAAGGAAGTCGCTTAAATAAGTACCTATACCTAATAATAATAGGTAGTAGGTACCTATTTTGTATTAAATCTATTTTATTCTAATATTATTTACACATTTAAAACGAACTGTCAGATTACAAATTGGTACTTGTCTCGCTCGCTCGATGCAGTTCAATACATATTACCTTGACAGTAATATCTATCACTTATCAGGCTAATTAAAAGTAGATAGTTTTTGACATAGTAATTATATTCAGTGACTTACCTTATTGTTTGTCGAAGCTTCCGCAATTTACGTTTAGCCATCTTCTTATTTCTTTTTTTATTTCCCATAATTATTTATGCTACAATCTATATTTACAATAATAAATCAACAAACTATTGGCACTTTGCATAAAAAAACAATATTACGATCGATTTGCGGGGGTGAGGAAGGCGCGTTCGCAAAATTGGCACAGGTCTTGCTCCGATGATGCCCGGCGGGCGACTAAAGCACGGCGCGTGCAACGTATTGTTATATAATGAGGTTTAGAAAACAATAGAAACCAAACATAAAAAACTAGGTTTAGAATACTCTTTGAAAAATCATTTCCAATGTTTCAGATATATTAATTTATTTATAGCGTTAAAAATGATAAAGTACAACACGAAAAATGATCATAAACGTCCCTATATTTGCGATTTTTTATGATCGAGTGAAGTAGTAGCTATCGTGTTTTGAGGTGTAAAATACTCAAGAACAGTTCATGAACACCAACATATATTTTTTCTAGGTCATAAAAAATACTATTTAATGCCTTACGACTCAACTAAAAACAAGTCGATTTGGAAGATCTTGCCCTTAAGTATTCTGTATCCATTTTGTGATTTAAAAAATAATTGGAAAAACGTTTTGATCAAATTTAGATTTTGAGATATATTTATTGCCTAAATAAGATTTCGAATACGTAGCGATATTAATGTAGTGGCTTTTTTCTTTGAGCTGTGACGCTGCAGCCCGGCGGCTGCTCAGACGTGTAATTTAAATCAATAAAACAACACTACTTAGGAAGTGTTGCAATTAAAAGTTAATTTTGATGATGCGCCCTTATATTAGGGTTGTCGAAGAATATATTACCGTGGTAAGTAAAAAGTTTCGTTGAGCTTAATTTAACAAAGATATTATTGTTCATGACGCTGACAATACAAGAAAAAAAAATGGTTAAAACTAACTATTGGTAAAAAACTTGCTAAAACATAAAATTGAGACGAGAAGACTCTATTGCGCTTAATTAAAGCGCAATAGAGTCTTCTCGTCTCAATTCCCTCAGTGTCTGAGGACGAAAGTCTTCAACCAGTGTGTGTTGCCCATAGGAGAACTATCCCCTATAGTGTTACCAGTTATGACACACGGATCCGAAACGTGGTCTCTAACTATGGGCCTCATAAAAAAGCTCAAAATCACACAACGAGCGATGCTGAGGGCTATGCTCGGTGATTCTCTACGAGATTGAATCGGAAACGAGGAGATACGTAGAAGATCTAAGGTAACGGACATATCCCTACGAATAAGTAAGCTCAAGTGGCATTGGGCAGGGCACAAAGCGCGAAGAACTGATGGCCGTTGGGGCAAAAAGGTATAGACTGTAGACCTTTCGAACAAAAACGTAGCGTGGGACGTCAACCGACAAGATGGACGGACGACCTTGTCAAGATCACAGGATCACACTGGATGCAGACCGCTTGTGATAGGTCGCTGTAGAAAACCGTGGGGTAGGCCTATGTTCAGCAGTGGACGTCCTTTGCCTGATAATGGTGATGAGGATTCCAAGTGAAATTCCACAACAACGCCTCTTCCGAGACTCGCACCCGCGACTGCTCGCATAGTATACTCAGATTTTTAATGAGATAGACCAGAAGATTTTATTTTTTAATGTTGCAAGTGTGATGCCACTAGTAACTAACTATTCAGTTGTAAGCGATTCACTGAACTTGTGATGCGATTATTCAAAATGCGATTTTACTCTTTAGGATAGAGAATATATGTAAAACGTTATCTATAGCTTCATGTAAAAATTATACACTGGGTGGCTCGATAAGATTGGAGCCCCTCCGACCAAGGACTCCAATTTAGAACTTTCCTACCCCAACGGCCATCAGTTCTTCGCGCTATGTGCCCTGCCCACTGCCACTTGAGCTAGCTGATTCTCAAGGCTATGTCCGTTACCTTAGTTCTTCTACGTATCTCCTCATTTCTTTTTCGATCTCGTAGAGAAACACCCAGCATAGCCATATTCACTTGGAATAACTACAGGCATTTTAATACTGAACTGATAAAATCCCAACATATTTTTGTTAAGCGCTCCTAAAAATTCATGAAACCGAACGAAAAATTTAAAAAAACCCTATAAAATATTTTACGGCAAACTCTCGTTGATACATTTGCCGTCATGAAAACAGTAGGCGTTGTGAGGGAAAAAATAGCGTCGAAAAAGCCCAAAACAAATTGTTGGAATAAAGTTTTAATTAAACGCTTGCAAAATGAATATTTGGACAGCCCTAGTTAATGACTCGCTGTAGTGTCGTTTAAGCGATTCGCGATGATATAATGTGCCGTTTAGTTATTTTTTCATTTAAATCGATGAGGTCTCCAACATTTTTTGTGCATGCGTGTTTTGGGAGACCGTCATTATAAAGATGATGATTTAAAACTTTTTTAAAAATTAAAGATTGTTTTAGTTAGATGGATTGGAATATTCATAAATTATAGCACGAAAATAACCTGAAGCTCGAATTAATCTTACTATGAGTCATTCTCATGCAGAATCTATATCAGCTCAGCGAGTAGTTTTTTATTACCGTCATTTTTTATATATATTTAAAATTAGATTGCTTCAGAATGCTTTTCAAAAATTGCACACGGGCGGGACTCGAACCAGCAAATTTCTGGCTAACCGGGCTAAACACTTTTCCAATTGAACTACCGTGCTGTCGGTAATTCATTCCGTAATGAATAACTGCTTCGCCCATTGCTGTTGTAAAACAGTTGGGGTGGATAGCGCAGACGTTACGCGTAATGACGTATCCATAAGAGACCAGAAATTTCGCACGGTCGGACCATCAGCTCGGTAGCTTAATTGGTAGAGCGTTCGGCCGGGATATCCAGAATGTTGCTGGTTCGCGTCCCTCCTGTGCAAAACTTTTGGTTTGTTATTTCATCGTTACATAATTAGATTGATTTTATTCGATGTAATAAAAACATGTAGCTCTTATTTTCAAGTTTTTGTAATTGGCTAACTCAAATGACAGAGCATTAACTTTCAGCTAAACGCTTAGGTAAATTTCAACTTATATCTCAGCTGCTTTCAAAACTACTACATTTGGTTTGTGTGACCGACTTCAGTCTTTTTTACCCAACTACGGCGAAGCAAAAAAGAGGATTATGATTTTGACCTGTATGTATGTATGTGGGTATGGATGTTCATCTGTTCCCTCATAACTACTAAACTATTTATCATAATTGGACCAATGAGGTGTCATTTGAAGCCTCTTGATCTTGATCTGGTAATACGTTACATGAAGTTACGTTGAATTGACTACAGCATCCTCTATGAGACTTAAAGTAAAGAACTAAAATAAAATAAAATATTTTACGGTGACGTGTGGTTATTTGGTATCAAATGAAAGAACTCTTTTAACACATTTAAAATCTGTAAACAATATTAGCTGTTGCTCATGGCTTTGCTCGCAATCACCTGATAGTTGCTAGAATTTATAAACCCACTTTTAAACTACTTAGGTGTTAGGTTTGTGTTAGGTCCTATACTAGGTCTGCTCTGCATAATAATTATACCTTAAACAAATTTACATAACTCCAAAAATAGTTATATAAAAAGAAAGATTATAAAACTAAAACCCGACTACTTAAAACACGCTCTAAAAAGTACGAAACAAGAAAATAGTCTTAAAGGATAGCCGTGGTCGTATGCCAAATACTGTAGCAATTCACATATTCATTATAATACTACAACAAAATGAAAGTGGCATACGACCACTTTCTTTTTATTAACTTAATTTTTGCACAGCCCTGTGCTGTAATGACACTCTGTAGCGCTATAAAGCGATTGATGGTACTTTGAGCGGTAGAAAATTAAAGCGAACCGCATCTCTTATGACTGCGCTGATGTGTGTAGGGAGACCAGTTAGCTCTGAGGTGAGACATTTGGCTCACACACAGATAATTATTTATATTACAATTACTTCTAATTAGCAAATCTATGGAAAATTGCACAGCGCTTCTAGCGGTCACTGACAGAACTAAAAAAACATACAAAAAGTGACGTCGTCGCTAGCGAGTGAACCCATGATAACGGTAGGTACTGAAAAGCAACAGTTCAACAAACACTATTCTACTACAGGTTGTAACAGAAAGGAGAACATCCTGCATCTGATGGATCCCTTGCATAAAAAATTAAGACGGAGTTGAAACTTGTCTAACTATGGTTTAGAATGTTTTTAACACTCACAGCACAGTGTCATATTTTATATTCATAAAGATGAAATAAGAATCCAAAAATTTGCGCACGCCCTCAATTTTCTTTTTTATTTTGGCCCGGTCAACCAAGAGGTTGCTGGTTCAAGTCCCGCCCGCACGCAAATTTTTGGTTTCTTTTTTAATTTTCTAACTATATTCAAAATAATCCAAACGAGCTTAGGCATTTATTGTGCTGACATTGCACGTCAACAGCACGTCAAGGTAAACACTGTGGTATTTTATGCAGTTGTAATAAGGGCTAGTTTGCAACAAAAGTGGGTAACCTGATGTGCTAGCCTGTACAAAGCGTCCTCTACTTTATTTAACTTGTTCGCGATGAACTCAAAAACTTCTTTTTAGGTTTTAATTGTGGTTTTACTAATAGATTTATGGGTATATACATTTGCTAAAGAAAATATTATTTGTCTTTACTAATAAGAAATCATGGTTGCCTGATTACAGGGCGTAATTGAGCCTTTGGCACTGGCGATTATTGGCGGTTTATCGTAATTAGGCGAGATAATTCGCCGACCAAGTGTTAACTTGTACTATAACAGAATAAAATTGTGTTCATAGTCAATATAATATAAAACAAGCGACTCGAACGCGAAGTGTTAACACAAGACCACATAAATGTCGATAACTTCCGGGATCAAAACTAAGCTGTAATCTGTTCCCAAGGCCCAATTTAACAAATAAACTTCTATATCAAAATTTATCAAAATCGGTTGAGCCGTATTACAACATAAAAAGACTGTTATCCTAACTAATTACTTGGCCGGAGTATTAGCTTAATTACAACTTGGATAACGAAAGGAATCTCTTAATACTTAGTATTAACTTCTAAAACTCGAATAATCTTTGATAAAAGCAAAAAATAAGATTCGAAAACGGACAAAGTTTAGATTGGCACTCAATATTTGACTGTGGCTGTGGAGTCACAGTGGAAATGTATGATGGAGGCTCACCTTATGACGTCTACGACTGAAAATAGGCATGTAATAAAACCGGCCAAGTGAGAGTTGGACTCGCGCACTGAGGGTTCCGTGCTAACTTTAACTGAATTAGAGAATCCACTTACTTCCACTTAGTAAAACACTACAATATTTTGTTGACAGCAAATATAACTTTGTTTTTCATAGTGTTTGTATGAAGTAAAAGCAAAGTTATGTTTGCGGTTATTGAAAATGTGCTTAAAAACTATTAGTCTGATCCCGTCCAAACCAATATTACATGAAAGTATTTGTTATGATCTACATTATATATTTTTTCAAAATTTATCCTTGCTTAGTTTAGAAGATAGATGGGGGGGGGGGGGGGTAGATAGATTTTACCACTTTGGAAGCGTCTAGCTATGAAACGTTAGACTTTGAACTTTGACTGAAAAAAAACATTTTCGTTTCTAGTTTCATGTATGGGAGCCTCCTTAAATATCATATTATTTTTTTTTGTATAAGGATCGTAAAACGGTTAACAGGATACATCTTCCTACTAAATTTCAACAGTGTGATGCTTATAGTTACAGAATAAAGTAGCTGTGACGTACGGACGAACAGACAAACAGATAGACTTGGCGAAACTATAAAAGAACTTCACCAGTTGCTGTGAAAAAAAAAAAACATATTTTTAGGGTTCCGTAGCCGAATGGCAAAAAACGGAACCCTAAAAATATGTTTTTTTTCACAGCAACCGGTTTCAAGCGCCCTGCAGCGAGTGTGGTCTAGCGATGTGTACAAGGTCATCTTCCATTTTGCCAGTGGACGTCCTGCGCTGCGTTTTTGTTACAAAGGTCTCAAGATCTAGAAATTATTATATCTGTTACCGTCATATTGTAAAAACCGCGTGATTCCAATCTAACAGTTTTAAATCCGTTATATTGTAATCTGTCGATTTATTGTACTGTACTGAACTTCATTCGATCGAATTCTAACGTAAACTCAAATGAAGAATCACTGGGCATAGTGGTGGGTTAAGATTGGTGTAAGGTTGGCATGTCGTACCTTTAAAAGCGCAAATGCTAAACCAAATCGAGCTTGTTTACAATAAATCACTAGATTACAAACTACCGGATTTAAAACCGTTAGATTGTTCTGAATCGGTCTTGCAGAGCTTTTTGTAACCTATATATTAGCATATATTATTATAAGGTCACAATTTAACAATTCATGAATATCGACTTACTGTCATTTACTACACTCTTGTGCGTTTCACTTTTCTCAATGGCTGCCGCAAAAACTCAACTTCTTTGTTCCATTGCAATAAGATCTATATTACCCTGCACCGTAATTGTGTTGGAAAGTGCGTACAGGCTTTTCCATTTTGTAATGACGTTCAAAATTATATTATGTAAACTTTAAGTCTGAGAGTTATGGTTCAAAATTGTATAGCAATACAGATTTGAACCATAACAGTTTGATACAGACGAGGTAAGGTTGATTTTTGTATGATTTACTTTAGCCAATACTCTGGCAAAGAAAGATGAATGATAGCTTCAGTTGCTTGACAGCATGGTTTGTAAGAACGGCGGAAATCCACGAGATATTGGATATTCCAACGGTGAAAGCTGCAATAGATGCACACTCATCAGGCACCTTAATCAACTCGCAGGACAGCTAGTAATTCCTGAAACCTTGCGTCGCTTAAGAAAGCGACGGGACATCTTTGACTGACAAAATCATATAAGAAAATTTACTTTAAAAAAGTAAAAACCGACTTCAAAACCAAAATGCACTAAAATGTCTTAAAAATCTAAACTGTCAACCCTTTAAAGGAAAGGATTTATTTTAGGTGAACAATTTCTTTTTGGATTCGGTGCTGATATTTGATATTTGAGATAGTCTAAGTGATGGCACCGTATCCAAAAATAAGTTCAGTGATCTGAACTCCTAAGCGTTGAAGAGTTTCATCATCAGCTCAGCTCCACATGATGTGGACTATCAGACGTAACAAAATGTCAACATTAAGATTCCAATACAAAAACACTATACGTGCCTTTAAAATTTGAGAGTTTTCCTCGATTTCACCAAGATTCCATCAGATCTCGATCTCGAAAATGTAATGGCAATTGCTTTGACGTGGTAAGATTGTTTTTTGAATGATTTACTTTAGGCAATACTTTGGCAAAGAAAGATGAATGATAGCTTTGCTTGACAATTTCATATTTATTGGGAGGTCTTTTGACATAAGTAATGATATTTCTTTCATTACATTCCTGTAAGCCACATGCACGTCTCGATACCGTTTATCGCGTCGATGAAATAATTTCATTTCCTAAACAACATTTTCATGTTTTCTCACATTGTTTTCATCCTTATTGCTTTGAAAAAATACTGAATACTTTAAAGTTACAAAAAATCTGTTTAAATATGGTTACGTTTAATATTTATCGATTGCCGCGATAAATGATAAATATAAATATGCGCCAGACAACACACCAATTGTCGTGGTTTCGAAGTAAGGAATGTTCATCCTTGGGTTACGAATACCAGACAACGATTATGACGGGGGCGTCTCCCATAAATACTTAAATGCATAATAAACGTCCATGACAAAGGTACAAATGTTCTTGCTCATCACACAAACATTTGCATTTGAACCCGCGACGGCGGCGTAATAGTCAGGAGCGCTAAACAATACACCAAACGCGTTGTCATTAAATAGGCACGCATTTTAGGCCCGCATGTTGTTTGTTTGTAAAAAACACAGTGAAAAGCAATCTGAATTGAAATGAAATACTAAGATAAAAGATATTTGTAGTGCTTTGATAGTGTTATCGAAGCTAAGCAGCCCATGGTTGTGTTTGGATGGGTGACCGTTTTGACGATGACGTATTTTACAAGCTTCGAAAGGCAAACTAAGTTGTCGGTATAAGGGTTGAAGTTAATCTTTAAGTTTTAGTGACTCATTGCATTTTATAATGGAGACGACAGAAAAGAGGTTTGTTTGCGCTTGTAAACTGTGTATTTATTGGACACCAATCTCATACATTACTCTGATCCCAAAGTAAGTAGCTAATGCACTTGTGTTATGGAAATCAGACACAACGGTGGTCCCACAACACCCAGACACGAGACAATATAGAAAAAATAGATTTCTATATATATATTTTTTAAAATTTATTTATCAATTCCAAAAAAGTACATTCTTAAATAAGATAGTCTTAAAAAACCACTGAGGTTTACACTAAACTATCGAGTTTACATATCAGAAATTAAAAGAATAAAAATAATTTAAAAAAGTTATTAAACACAATAAACAACTACAATAAGCTTAAAAAGCATTGTTTCAATTTAACTTTGATATTCTTACAATTAATATCAGTCACCAGATCTAACGGCAGGTTATTTATATGACGTGGAATCAGGTAGCTAGTCGTGCGCTCGCCGTACGCATTATTTGCGCTCGGGTTAAAAAGTCGGTTTCTTGCAATTCCTCGAGTGAATACCGGGTGTACAATAGGGATTCGAATGGATTCATCAAAGAAATGTTGCTTTAGTAAGGAATAGCTAACTTGAGAATAGACTGGTAATGAGTTACAATATTTGAAAAGCCCAGATGGATGGTCCTGAAACTCTAATTTGACTTTATTAGATACTATGCATTTGAGTATTTTAAGTTGCAAATTATAAATTTGGTCAAGATATGATTTATAGGTTCTACCGTAGCTACTGAGGCCATACTGGACATGTGACTCCGCTAGTGAATTGTAAATCATCTGGGGGCACGGCAGTGCCCCCACCAAGTCGAGCAAAAAAGCGACACGGCCGTACCATCCTTTTCTCGAAGCAATTCAGACCATTTTCGACCCCCTATAACTTCTTTGTGGATAAAACTAAAAGACTAATATTTTCAGTAACCATGAAACATTGTAAAGACACGGTATATTTCAAATTTCATTCAATTTGAACCAGTATTTTAAGAATTATAACGGGTCAAATTTCTTAATTTTGTCACTCACTGACTCACCGATCATCAAAATGCTAAGGTACTTCTAGCAGACCTAGAAGCTTCAAATTTGAATTATAAGTAGTGTTTGGTGTATGAATCAAGGAAAAACTAAAAAATCTAGAAAAGACCGCAAAGAAAATTAAGCCCATACAGCCAAGTCTTCAGTTATTTTTTTCAATATTGGCTTTATTCGTAACGATGTTTTACGGCAGTTATTATTATTGCGTGCAAAGCCGCGGGTTTAAGCTAGTCCCATATAAATATAGGCGCATGGTAGTGCCCCTGCCAAATCGAGCAAAAAATGGGTATTCCCGTCATGAAAACACGTGTAAATTAAATTATTTAATGAAAAAAACGTACCTACGTGCGTATTCGTATACCACGCGCTGCGATGCTAGCGAGTGAGCGCGGGCCGTTACTTACTACGCGCTGCCCGGTGCTAGCGTGAGGGCGCGTCCGGGCGGGGACAGTGGCGGGGCGCGCGGAAAGGTGAATGTCGCCGAGCGAGCGGTCGCGGTGCTATCGCGAGGCGTAAAGTTCATAAGTCAGAGAGAGGGCTTTCATAAAATTCGTTGCTGGTAGATATACATATACAATAAGTAGAAGGTACCGAAAAGGAAAAAAGTAGAACTGTCTACAAAATACAAAAAGAAATGAGATCCCATCGAAAACAATACTTGTCAAGAAAACCAAGTCTCGCAACTCAGTTGTTCTGCTGTAAAAAGTTGTGAGATCCATGTAATACCAAGTCAGTTATTAATTTATTCAGTCTCTACTTAATCGACTTTCTGTCTTAATACGTCCAGTCTCTAAGACCACGATCGTGGTCCATAACAATTGAAAATCAATTGTGTCTAGAATCTCCGTACTCGAAGCATTAATGTTTTATGTAAATATATTGAGACTTGGCCATCGCCTGAAAACACGTGTAAATTCAATCGCCTGAAAACACATGTAAATTCAATTATTTATTGCGATGGCCAAGTCTCAATATATTTACATAAAACATTAAAGAATTTTAATATTGATATGCGTCACTATAAGATGCTGTTAATTATTACGTAACAACTTAATGCTTCGAGTACGGAGATTCCAGACACAATTGATTTTCAATTGTTATGGACCACGATCGTGGTCTTAGAGACTGGACGTATTAAGACAGTAAGTCGCTTAAGTAGAGACTGAATAAATTAATAACCGACTTGGTATTACATGGATCTCACAACTTTTTACCGCAAAACAACTGAGTTGCGAGACTTGGTTTTTTTGACAAGTATTGTTTTTGATGGGATTAATTTAACTTTGTAGGGAATGCGATTTCTAAGAATAGTGATGTTTGCCAAAAATTAACTTAATTTGGTGCATACATGTTCAATATGGTGTCCCCAATTAAATTTACCGTCAATAATTAATCCTAGGTATGTTTGTCTATCAACAACTTCTATATCTGAGCAGCAACATGCAATATGGCTGTTAGTGTGTAGGCAGGTGTGATTGTGTACAATCAGTTTCCTAATCGGCAACTGCTTGACATGTGGCCATTTAATTATTAATAATTTAGTTTTGCAAGCGTTGAGAACGAGACCAGCGTCATGACACCATCTTGAGAGAGCATCTAAATCAGCTTGTAGGCGATTACACGCATTTTGTGGATCCTTATCACTTATGACCAGGCAAGTATCATCCGCAAATTGATAACATGTGCTGTTCTCAATACAACTTCCCGTGTCATTGACGTACGTCAGAAAGTGCAAAGGGCCCAGTACTGATCCCTGAACTGTACCTTCGGTTGCCAATACTGATTCGCTATAGGTATTATAGAGCTTAACAGAGTAAGATCGATTTTTTAAGTAATCTTGGCATCATTTTAGTATGGGTCCGCGTACTCCACATTTATCTAGCCTGTCAACTATTTGTTCGTGTACCAAGGTATCAAAAGCACGCGAGAAGTCAATAAATAACGCCAGCACATGTCTTTTTTCATTCAGATGACTATTGACTTCATCTGTAAATTTAGATAAAAGTTCTGCTGTACTCTTACCTGTCTGGAAACCGTATTCGTATGGACTTATTACTTTGTGTTTTTTATAGAAGTTGTGAATTTGTCGCACACAAATTTTTCAACGATTTTGTCTATTGATGAAAGAAGTGTAATAGGGCGATAATTGGTAAAATCATTGCGTTTCCCCTTTTTGTACACTGGTCTAACGCATCCCTCTTTTAGTTTGTTTGGATACGATCCTGCTAGAACGCTACGATTAATTAAGTCAGCTATAGTAGACGAAATGTGTTCTCCTATCAATTTAATATCGGAGATCAAAATGTTATCCAGACCCGGTGCTTTCCTAGGATTAAGGTTTTGAATGATTTTGTAAATATTTTGAGGTGTCGCTTTCCGAAACAGAATACTAGAGTCAACGACTTTAGGTATTTTACACGTACTCATTAACTTGACATTGCGATTGGGTATGATATTTTTTACTGCTTGATCAAAAGTCTGTGCAAAATTATCAGCAATTGCCTTTGTCGTGAGACCCTGCGCATCAAATGCCTTAAGAATAGCTGCATCAATAGATAAGTTTATCCTCCCTAACATCTGATTTACAATGGCATATAGTTTTTTAATATTATAAAAATTTTCATTTATTTGTTTTATATAGTACGCATTTTTTTTGTTTCTAAAATCTTATGCACTTTATTCTTATTTAAATTAAGTAAATTAAATAAGTAAATTATCGCTAACTAATAAATTAAGTAATTTATTATATTGACCCGACCGGGAATCGAACCCAGGACCTCAGAGCGGCGACGCCTTGAAACCAGCGTGCTTAGCTACTACATCACAAGGTTGTCAAATAACCTATGTGAGTGCTGTGTATGTTATGCTGTTGATGTACTTAAATAAATAAATAAACAAACAAATAAAAAAAAACACACATCAAAGGTCACAAAATAATAAATCACACATCCAATCATGACCACACTATAGTACCTAGTAACTTTTAAGCAATTCGACGACGCATTTGGTGAATTGGTTAGACCTATTGACTAATATGTTTTACGCGTTACGCTGGCAGTCGCAGGTTCGAAACCCTCAAGGGGCTAATGTTTGTGTGATGGATGAGCACGAACAGGTGTACCTATAAGTCATGAATGTTATATATATTTAAGTATTTATAGGGGACGCCCCCATCACGATCAAATACAAGTCGACGAGCTAGTCCTGGTAAAAGACGACCGGCTGCCTCCTAACAGATGGCTGCTAGGGCGCGTGACGCGTCTGTTCCCTGGCTCCGACGGCGTCTCCCGCGTGGCCGACGTGCTCACTACTTCGGGTACTCTACGACGGGCCTTCAACCGATTGTGTCCTCTACCAATGGAGGAGGTATTAAGTAAGATAATTCCCTCGAAACAACGACGATTGGTGTGTTGTCTGGTGCATATTTATCACATTTATTTTATTATTTTATTAATCTGTAATATTATAAAGACCCTCATTTTAAGGACTATGAGTTGAAATCAAAAAATTATACAAGGTGTCTTCATTGAACCATAAAGTAATAACGTTCGATTCTCATTTTTCAAATGTGGAACACAATCTTTTACCCGGAGGAGGTCGAATATCGAACGCTTATCCTATGTCGCTTCGGAATTCTAATAAAAACCGTTATTCGCAACTGGTATAGTGTGTACTGGAAGTTGGCGCGACAATATAAAGTCAGGGGTGCGGAGCCTTCGGCATTTTATTGACGCTAGGGTAGAATATATTTTTTTTTGTGGTTTTTATGGTACGATTTGCTTATTGGTATGGTAAATTATTATACCAAATATTGGATCGGTGCTCTAAAACCTTTGATTAATTCTAACCTACTAAATGTATACAAATACGGGATGAAGGTACAACTGGTCAAGCCTAAAATATGTGTCGATTCGTCAAGCGCGTTTTTTCCTTTAATTTTATTGTACATTCGTCAAGTTATAAAATCTAACCTAACCTAACCTAATAACAATGTTTTATTACTTGACGAATGTACAATAAAATTAGAGGTAAAAACACGCTTGACGAATCGACACAAATTTCTGGCTTGACCAATTGTACCCTACACCCAAATACGGTGGTAAATTTTAGTGAATCTGTTTATTTGAGTTTTTAGTGATACTTTTACAAAACTTATGTAGTGACATAAGTCATAGTAATGCAGTACTGTTACCATTAGTTTACTCAATAGTGACGACGGTTTTAGTCGCTAGCGACGACGTAAAAAAGTCTATGGAAAATTGCACAGCGCTTCTTGTGGTCACTGACAGAACTGAAATTTTCCATACAAAAAGTTACGCCGTCGCTAGCGAGTAAAACAGTAGTCGCTATCGAGTAAACTCATGGTAACGGTACTGAAATAGTAGTAGTGCAGTAACACTGATTACTGCACTAACATGTTTATTAAGTAAACAAAAAACAAAGTGTAGTTTGTTAGATATTCGTCAGTATTTTTTTTCGAAAATCATCGAAAAAGCATTTCATGCTTAGAGGCATGGATGTCGTTATATTATTTCAAGCTTTATGCCGAATAGTAATAGAGGCATAAATACTTGGTACCTACGATGTACAGTCGCCAGCAAATCGGGTTACCCACTTTTGTTGCAAATTAGCCCTTATTACAACGGCATAAAACACTGCATTGTTTACCTTGACGTGCTGTTGTCCATACGTAAAGAAGACACATAAAAGAAGATATAGCAAAAGTATTTTGACAAAAGTATTAAATTTAAGAGGTTTTCCACCCCTGGCAAGTGTTTTAACGCCTAATGGTTATTTTCTTGCAAGAAGAATTCAGTTATACGCTTTTAAATAAACGATTTTAAGTATTATTGTGTGAAACAAAATACCTATTACTTGTGCTGGGATACAAAGAGAAAACAAAAAGATAGAGCTAAAATACCTACTTTTTAACCTATCTATCAAAAGAAGCACTGTTACATAGTAGTGTTTATAGTGCCTAGTAGTTTCTATGCATGGCACCAAAATTCTTTTATAAGATCCCCAATCAATACAAATGTTTAGATAACAGTGACTCATTTTTTTTAAATCTTTTTTTTTTAAATACTTAAGTATAAATTAATATTATTCAAATTCCTATAAAACTCAAAATTTATTTAACCAAAGGTTATCTGAAAGACATCCCTTATAGCAATGAGGGTGTCTAAATTGTACATTTCCTGTAAGCGAACTTGTAATTAAATTTGTGTTTCATTAATTAATAATAAATAAAAATCATGCAATAAAAAATATTAGAATTATACAACCGAAAATAACTGACTAAAATGCTTAAAATAACGCTTAATAAAAATGAAGGACATACCTACACAAACAGGCTACACACATCATGCTCCGACTCCAAACGAATTTGTTTCTCCTAAAAAGAAGGCAAATGCGTTATTTTAAGCTTTTTAGTCAGTGTTTGTTAGCAGTCCAATTTACTAAAAAATGATTTTTTAACAGAGCGGTCTCTCAACGGTCTTTCGGATAAGTTACCGATAACCTAACTATTTTAAATTTAATCTGTGTTTTTACTTTATCTATGGAATTATCCTTTTTATGTCTTTCATGTACCATAATTCAAACACCCTGTATTACCTTTACAGCTGCATTTAACCAACAGCAGAACTTAACCGTTGAAAACTTCGCTGAAATAGCTGAAAAAGATTAAAAGTCAAACAAGTTGCTTTAATTTACCAAGAATTGTCGTTTTACTTTAGATCGGGAGTAAACAGGGGAGATAGTAAGAGAGATACTGCGCAATCCGACTTATTATGATATAGGCCTAGGGACTGGGTGCTAATATACTACCTTGGGTATTAAACATGATGGGTCTAACGGTAGTAATGGAATAATTCATCATCATCATCATCGTCATTATCAGCCAAAGGACGTCCACTGCTGAACATAGGCCTCCCCCACGGCTATCCATCGACAGATCTTTAGCGGTCTGCATCCAGTTTGATCCTGCGATCTTTATAAGGTCGTCTGACCATCTTGTTGGTGGACGTCCTACGCTGCGTCTTTGGTCGAAGGGTCTCCAATCTAGAACTTTTCTGCCCCAACGGCCATCAGTTTTTCGCGCTATGTGCCCTGTGCCCATTGCCACTTAAGCTTACTGTTATATTTTTTTATATATATAAGCGCGCAATGCTATTTAGCAAGATTAGCAGGCAGGTTTGCTAATCCGCGTTCGGGTCCGGTCGGGCGACGATCGGCTTCCGTCTTCCGCCGAACGTGACTAGAGCGAAATACAAACAAATGAAAAGGAAGAAAGTAACTCTATGCTTTTTTTTTTCAAAGTTATAGTCAAATTAAATTTATATTAAAGTCACAACACTAACAATTTATTAAACTACATGTTACATAAAATAATCATTTTCATAGTATGCATAGCCTTCACGATTTTGCCATCTAATTAATTCGCTATTTTTCATATTTGATGACATTTCATATTAGTATAGCATTAGCACTTATCATGCTATGCTATGTTATTTAGCATGCTTATTAAATAAACGAAAAATAACAATAATTGCCATTACTATCCAAGGGCCTTCCCACGCGTACCATTACTCGTAAATAATAGTAAGACCATTCACACGTACCATATTTTGCAGTCGTTATCGATTTCTTGTGTGATACTGACGACATTGAAACGACATCGCAAATATAACGCAATCACCAGCGACACCGAGAACTACTCGTAGCAGCCGAGAAAGAACCGAGACCCACATCGACATTGTCGAAAACACAATGCAAGGGCTAAAAGCTGCAGCGACACTATTCACACGTACTCATCGACCACATTTTGACGCTGCTGTTGACGCTGGTCAATAGAGCTCTCAATAAAATCCGTTTTTTTCTTGACAGTTTATATTTCTTAATTATGTATAGTAACACATTACTAGATAATCACTTTAGTTAGTATCACTAATCAACCGGCTTACAACACTTAAATTTATTATCTCGCGACATTCACACTTAATAATAATTAATATTTAACTAATTCGATTCTAACGAACTCAAGGCTCGCGTCCGAATGTCTTCAGGATTCGGCGTCTGCCACCTACTCTCCTCCCGCGCCGCATGCCTAGGCGCATCAAATATCGCCAATGCTTCATCATCAGTAGCTTGCTATTTTGCTAAATGCTAACACTGCGATGTGGTGTGGTTGTGGTATCTCTAAAACACGAAATAATAATATGAGTAAATGCTACTCCTCCTTTCGGCTGTGTTGCATCAGCATTGGTCACGAGCCAACTGGTGGATCGCGGCATCGCCTGAGCGAAACGTCGAGCAGTGAGTAATATTTTCTCATGTTACGTGTTTAGACCCGTCATGTTTAATTCTCATTGTAAAACAAAGCGAAAGTTCATAATCTTAAATGTACTACCTTTTCATTGTGTATTTTGTAACAAATCTTATTATTGGACTGGTCGTCTGAAAGAGATCACATAGCGACAAGACCGCCACAATTGTACATTTCCATTAAACGAATTTGTAACTTCCTTTTTTGATGTGCAACAAAGAGTTATCTTATCTCATCTTTATCATAGATAAAAGAGGGCTCCACCAAGGCTGTCTATTCAACTCTACGTCTAACCATGCTCACCACGCGCCCTGTAAACTATTTTTCGCTCCACTTGCTCAGGAAATTTCCATTAGACGTGACGTTATGTTGACTTAAGGTGACTTATCTCGCTCACACGCCGAAACCGTATATGAAAATCGATCTGTACCCATGAGCTGCAATGAAATTTAAATTTGGGAGACAAGCTCGTATGCACGCGACAGCATGCGCGAGTTTGCACCAAAAAGATTTTGCGAACGGCTCACAGATTTAAAAACATAAAAGCGACTGTAGTATTGTATAACGCATTAGTTAGAAGCCATCTTGAGAATAACTCAATGATATAGTCGCCGCACATATCTAATTGTACATTGATGCTTGAACGGATACAAAATAAGTTTGTCAGGTATTTGTATTGGAAACAGTATGGGGTTTATCCGTTCTATCCGTTGATGTATCCGAACTTATTCGTTCTGAGTATGGTTGGATATAACGAGCTGGCGGTGCGGAGACACCTCGCACTGATGGTTCATATTTTCCAATTGATAAGAGGCAAGGTTAGTAACCCGCAATTACTGGAGAATATATTTTTTAATGTACCAGATAAGTACGCGGAGCGAAGGCGCCGTCCGCGGCTGCTGGCGGAGCCGAGCGCACGCACCAAACTGTTAAAGGAAGGCCCGTTTACTCGCGCAACACGATATATTAATTATTACAGATACCGAACGATGTAGACCTTTTTAGTTGTTCTCTGATTGAGTTCACACGAGCTGCGTTATTTATTAGTTGCTACACATAGATTAGTTTTATACATAGTTGAATTAGTAGATTATATTCTCTTTTACTTATAATATCGCATTGGGTGTTATGTTATCCTATAATGATAAATATAAGTTTGAAAAAAAATGAAAGAAGATCATAATTCAAATAATCTAAGTAGCCACGCCCCGCCTCAAAGAGAAAAGAGTAAAAAGTGTTAAACATCAATGATTTGGTTGTATCAAAAAGCTAAGTATGTATAAGCTCTGAGTTAAAATAATACAAGTATCTGTCTATCCCCCGACCTACCCTTCGTGACACTCCCACCAATTTAAAACTCGACGGAGCTCAGTATCGCGGAGTTTCGCAACTCCATACAATTCGTTATTGCCGTTACTTACCTACCTGTATTTGCGAAGAAAGACATTTTTCTCGCTTCATACTTTATATTGTTTCATTCTGGTGCCCAATTTTAATACGAATTTTTTCATTGGCATATGAATGCTGCAGACAGTAAAAAAACCGGCCAAGTGCGAGTCGGACTCGCGCAATGAGGGTTCCGTGCCAACTTCAACTGAAATAGGGAACCCACTTACATCTACTTAGTAAAGAACCACAATATTTAGTTGACTGCAAATATAACTTTGTTTTTCATTGTCCTGCCTTCGGCTCTGAGATTTAATTGACCATGTAGTATGCCCTGCTACGCGTCTATTCACTCGCACACAGGTTTAGCGCAAGAAAGAGAAAGTAAAAAACCTCACTCCCTCCCACGCCTCACAGCACTGCCAGCTGCCTGTTGCTCATTCGTGTCCGTGCGCGTGCGCCGTTACAACGCACGCAGTAACCACAGTATATAATCGTTAAGTTTTTATTTCATGCTAAACGAAACTTACCTTATAGTGATACTTACGTATTTATTTAAATAGTAAATGTGAAGTAAAACGCACTACCCAGCGTGGCTGCACCATGCATGCTTTACGCTTCGCGGCCGAGCTAGCACGCGATGCTAGCCAGTCCGCATTTTCCGCTCCGGATCAATACGCGATATTGATCTGTAGCAAATACTGGCCGAGCTGACACGCGATATCAGCCAGTCCTAATTATCTAGATCATTTTTGATCTCAGCTGAGACTTTTGGTATGCGTTGCTTCCAATATCCTACCCTCATTTTCATTGCGAAAAAAGGGTAACAAGTTGAGTGAAGCTAAAGCCAATTGGGCTTTTATGCTAATAATAAATTACAGCCAAAGGCATTCATGCATAATTCCACATACTAAGCAGCGCTGACGATGCGCCATCATGGACTCTAAGTAAGATACTTTATTTAGAAGTAGGTTAAAAAGTTTATCTTTTTATTTTTAGTTTATCTTGTGTTTTGATTGAATAAAGCTTTGTTAAATGAACAGATTTACGAAAGCGAGACAAATAAAAAAAATGCATGCAACTAGATTTACGACTTAGTTTTAAAAAATCTTACCCATATTATCAGCGTTCTTAATTATATGACCACCACTGTAGAACTCAATGAATTTGGATTTGGAAAACTTTATTTTTTTTAAGGTTATAGACAGACACCTGAAAAACGCAGCCCGAATCTTGTTCTCCGATGACGGCATTCGCGACGATGAAACGTAAAGGCGTTTCATCGTCTTGCAGCCAAATTAGCCTGTCGTGATCTTTGAGAAAGTTTTTTCGATTCGTTCAACGTAAGGGAGGTTGCGCGGCCGTGGTTCATTCCGCTCGCAGTTTTCTCTCCTGTGACGAATTTGAAGTTTTTTTTAAAGTTGAAGAATGGTTTCAATTCTCCTGACAGGTCTGCCTTGCTGAATGAAGTGCAGACTCACACTACTCTCATTCGTCCTCTTGTTTTTCAGTACTACAATAATCCATCAAAGTGACTGTGGTTTTAATACTTTATAATTAAAAACAAACAAGAAAAAAAATAAAACTAAGACATGCAACATAAAAAATAACTTAATATAAAAAATAAAAGTTACTTGAAAATAAACATTACATTGTTTCAGCAGTCGGCGATCAGCAAGGTGAACATTTAGGTCCAGCTCTTTTTAGTTTGAACATCCGTCTTGCCATTTAATCCTTAAATTCTAAATTCAATGCCTTGTATCTTGATGACTGCTCCTTTGGAAGCAAAGCAGATGTTCAAAATGTGACTTTTCATTAATGGTCACGTTCTGTCTGATTCCCATCAGGATTGATAAATTTTACTGTCTTCCTCCTAACAGTTTAAAAACAAAATTTAATCGCTTTGGCTTTTGTGTTCTCCTTCTCTTGATTTCAGCATCGAACCATTTCTTGATATAAAAATTCAATGATTTCACCCTTTTAGTCCCCAGATTAGACACTTCAATTCGTTGTCGTTTTGTGTCTACATTTACATTTCCCACATGCTAGTCCTACCTGGACAAAAAAAAAACATTATTTAAAACTTTTTGACACCCCTGTTTGAAACGGGTTCCCTATCTGGCAGAATCTTTTTGCTCCGAAAGTCACTTGGCATTCCACACTAGGCATAACTTTCTTTAGTCGAATATTATTCAGGCAGAAGTTTCTGTTATTAAAAAGTCATTAAGTTGTGGTACAAAAGTTAGTGACAGAAACGAATCGGTGGAAAACCGACTCCACGCAGTCTTGTTTTCCCCACCCCTAGAGTGTAATTCAAAATCGCGTAGGCGCGGAGTGGCGAAGCCGGCCAGCAAGCCGAAGCTGCGGTGGTGAGCGAAAACTATCTGCGACGATAAGCTCGCGTGGGACTGCCGGAGTTCCGCAGCGCCGGAGCCATGACAGACACCATGCATGTTGCAAGCTTGCATGCCGCATGCAAGCTGTTGCTTGCTTGCTTGCTTGCTGCATGCTTTGCTTGCTTGCTTGCATGCTGAATGCTTGCTTGCATGCTGTATGTTTGATTTGCCATGCATGTTGTATGTTAGTATTGCTGAGATAGAACAACTTGGGATAGACAGAGAAATTAAGGTTTATAGGAGAATATTAAATATGAAAAATATGCCAAAAGACGATTCGGACTGTGAACTTTCTGTGATAGGATGATTCTGCCTATTAATGACTATATATACGAATTGTATGCCACAAGACGATTCTATCTGTGAACTTTCTGCGTTAGGATGATTCTGCTTTAAGACTATTATGGATATTTAATTTCTGCCTAATGATGATTCTAGCTCACACGATTATGCGTTTTGAACGTCTGATAAATGAGTGAATGCTAATTGATGTTCTGCGAAAGGAAGTTTATGCTATTTGATGATATGCCAATTAAAATTATGACAGTAAAATTCTGCGAAACAAGGTAGACCCGTTTGAAACAGTTTGGGAAATATAATAATTTACGTTTTGATAATAATTCTTGGGCGCAAGATTTGCTTCCTAATCGTTTCGGAGCAATCGGCATTCACCATATTTCTAGGTTTTCTCTCCCGCTTTTCTCTCATGTATACATAGCACTTTCGTTTTAGTCAAAAATGTATTTGAGCATCCTCACCAGTTTCCTGAGGTGAGCGAGGTGAAACGAGTTTCGGCAAGGTCTCTGTCATAGAGACGACATCCAAAAAAACGTTACCAGTGTAAATTTTGGGATGTTCCTCTTGCGATGGGAGACTTTAAACCTTTTCTTTGAAAATCCATCAATGATAGTAATTGCGATAGGCGCGTGGCAATTTCCAAAGATTCTGGCCATTGGCTACATGCTTTAACAGTGCGCAAAAAATCTGGGAACTGTTTTTGATAGTAAGTCTTTCCGAGAGTGTGTAGGCCTCCGCCTACATGTGAAATCTTTTCGTGTTTCTGTGGCAATAAGGTTTACAAATTTGGTCTCCACTGCCTTTGTTCCCAGCAAAGAGCTGGGCTTCTCGCCCGCCACGCTACCCTTAATGACGCTATCAAAGATCTCGTGCCACCATTAATGTTCCTTCCAGGGGCGTAGCTAGCGCCGTATCTGCCGTATAAATTATACGGGGCCCCCGGGGTACAGGGCCCCCGACGTACATAAAAATAATAGCAGAAAATAAGCATATAAAAATAACTTAAGAACTTCGATGGGACACAAGTGGCATACCAACAATCATAAGCGCCGTCAACATTTGTGATTTTTATTGTTTTTTCAAATTGTAATGTTATTGCACATTGGAACCACGAGGTTTGGTCCATGATGATAGCAACAGCCCCGATGGCCTCACGCTTATTCCCTGGGAACGGGGTCGGGCCTTAGTTGGGATAGCAACTTGTGTGGACACTTTGGTCCCATCTCAGAGAATCAGTCCTTAAAGTTGGAGCAGTAGCGGAGTTGGCTGAAAACGTATATTTTCATGTTGAATGTCTTAGTTTTATTTTGGACCTATCCCTACCTTACCTTAGTGATATTTTTACCAAATTATTAAATAAAGTAATGTTACCAAAATTTTTATTCCTCAAACAGGTTGTCGCAAAGGATTTCTAAAAGTATACAATTTCCTACCCTCAAAATTTAGGGCCCACAGTAAAAACCAATATGACTGGCAAAATAAAGGATAAAATTTATACGAAAATAAAAAGCATATTTTGTGACAGGCCACCAGTTCCGTAAGTAGTTATCAAATAAAATCTTGGCAAGTTTTAAGAGGTAGCGTGATATTTAAAACCTTCCAAAAAAATTGTACTAGGCTTAGCACCGTTCTAAACTATTGACCGAACAAATTATGCATAAGTTATAATCAGTAATGGAGGTATACTTTTCTACTTGGTCTGATGATTGGAGTCTTGTTAACCATGGTATGTACGGACAACAGCACGTCAAGGTAAACACTGCGGTATCTTATTCAGTTGTAATAAGGGCTAGTTTGCAACAAAACCGGGTAACTTGATGTGCCGGCCACTGTTCTATATTTTTGTATTATTTAAAGAGTGGTCCGATTCTTTTTATTTATATAACTTGTCAAAACTAATGCGTACTAGTACGTACGTAATAGTGTTACAATATTTTTTTTATAGTTTACAATTCTTGAGATTGTTGATTATAAGTAGTAACCGAGCCATAAAGGCCAATTGTCGTAGAAAAATGAATAAGCTATATGTTCTCTTGTTTACCAGCAGAGTTGGTCAGTTTTCCTGCATTCTCCACCATTTTCATTTACCTATTTTAGTTGTTAATTTTATTTTTTAGTTGATAATGTTAACTATCTGGCCAATTTCAGTATAAAGCAGTAGTTGTTATTACTCAAAAGCCGTTTGTTTCCGTCTTCAATATAAAGGTCACACCTAAAGTTTCCGCACCTGTACCACAGGCAGGTTGTATAAAACAGGCGAAGTGTCTCGTTTGCGTTGCTTCCCGGCTCCCGCAGACACTTGTATCTACTTCAAGCACCTATATCTACTCGTAAGGCGACACTTTTCGTGTTCGCTAGGAAACGTATGGTTACAACTAACATGATAGCATATCGACTGAGGTTTTTACATTTTGTAGACAACCTACAAAAAGTTATTTCTAAAATCGAGACCTAAGCTTTTTTTAAATTAGACCCAGATGATGATAGCGTGACTAACTAGACCATGACGAAGTAAATTCGCTATCAGCTATATAGACTGTTTCAATAAAGTCGATGGGAAGTTGCTAACATCACAATGGTGTAGCCAGACCGCCCGGCAGCTTGTGCCGGCGGCCATGTGGCATTTTCCATAATATCTGACAGTTGATTGACGTATACCGCCGGTAAAGGTGCCGGGCGGTGTGGATACACCATAAAGAATGACTAATGGAGTAGGAGGCTTTTGCCACAGGCGATACTTTATTATAATTATATTATTCATCAAGATTCTCAATTGATTTCCTAGCAGTCATGCAGGTCTAAGCAACTACTAAACAAAGATGCACTATTTATTTCTAAAATGTATAACTACTACGCCGTAAAAACCTTTAAATTTTATATTAATAATTCATATCATAGAGATGTTTTATCGCAGTTCTTATACGTAAAAATAAATATTAATAAACTATCCAGAAAATTGCTGAAACCTGCTTACGAAATTCAAAATGGCGCCATGTTTGAAACATCGGATGTCGCGAAAGCCTTTGAGCGATATTTCCGGTTACGGAAATACCACTAGCCTTTGTGAGTTAGAGCACTGTTTCCGGTTAAACGTCTTGCAAGAGGTTTATATTTGACAACCATTTTTAGGGTTCCCTAGCCGAATGGCAAAAAACGGAACCTTTATACTCGTAGTTTCGTCAAGTCTGTCTGTCTGTCTGTCCGTCTGTATATCATAGCCATTTTATTCTGTAACTATAAGAATCTCACTCTTCTCATTAATTTTGCAGGAGTATGTATCCTGTAAACCGCTTTACGATTCTCATACAAAAAATAAAAAATAATGTTATTTAAGGGGGAAACAAAAAATTTTTTTTCGTCCAACCTATACGTGTGGGGTGTCTATGGGTAGGTCTTTTAAAATAACGTAGAGGTTCCTACAACCAATTTCTTTTAAATTCTAACGTTTCATAGCTAGACGTTTCCAAAGTGGTAAAATGGGCGTCCCCCCCCCCATCTAATTTCTAAACTAAGCGAGTGTAAATTTTGAAAAAAATACATTATGTAGATTTTAACAAATACTTTCAACGAAAATTGGTTTGGACGGGATCGAACGAGAAGTTTTTGAGATATAGCACATTTTCAACAACCGCAAACATAACTTTGTACTTCATACAAACACTCTGAAAAACAAAGTTATATCTGCTGTCAACAAAATATTGTGGTATTTTACTAAGTGGAAGTAAGTAGATTCCCTAATTTAGTTAAAGTTGGCACGGAACCCTCAGTGCGCGAGTCTGACTCGCACTTGGCCGGTTTTTTACCATTGACATAGGGAGGTAGGTATTTTGTGAGAAATACAGTTCAACGATAAAGATTTCAAGTATTTTCGAATTTCATACAATGCTTCAACACCCGAGCGGTCGCATGAGACCGCATAACAATAGAATTTCTATTGTGCCTCGTTCACATACGCTTGAGGGATTAAGCGTGATTTCCAAGGAGCCTACAATAAATTTGGAATAGTTTGAAACAACAAATAACAAACAGAAAAACAAAAACTTACTACCATCTTTCTTAGGGTTCCGTAGCATTCGGCTACGAAAAAAAAAAACGGAACCCTTATAGTTTCATCATATCTGTCTGTAGAGAGGGGGGACGTCCATTTTACCACTTTGGCAGCATCTATCTATCAAAAGTTAGAATTTAAAGGAAAATAGTTTTAGAAACCATTAGTCATTTAAAAGATCTATCCATAGACACCCACACGCATAGGTTTGACGAAAAAAAATTTTTAGTTTTTTTTTTCATGTATGGGAGCCACCCTTAAATATCATTAGTTTTTAATTTTTCTGTTTGAGAATCGTACAGCGGTTAACAGAATACATTTTCCTACCAAATTTGAACAGTATGATGCTTATAGTTAAAGAATAAAGTGGCTGTGACATACGTCCGGATAGACAGACAGAGAGACTTGACGAAAATATAAGGGTTTCGTCTTTTACCTTTCGGCGACGGAACTCTCACCTCGGTATGACTTCTCATTTTCGAGAAATCATTGGATTGGACAAACATACATACACTTACGAAATTTTTGAAGTTAAGTTTAGAAGCCTGAATAGATAAACATACTCAAATATTTTCAAATCTGAATTGATTACCTACTTTTTTGAAGTCGGTAAAAAGGGGCTGAATCAAAAATACATAGAAAACACATTCGCAATGAAGTCCAGAAGGCACTAGTAAGTGTAAGTAGTAAGTCAGTAAAACTGTATACGGAGTTATAAACAGCAATCAGAGCTTCAATTTTGCTGAAACCCGTGCCGGCCTTTCGGTTGTAGGTACTATTCCAATTTGAAGTTTCCTTTCCATAAAATCATATAATGTAATCTTGTGTACTAACTACCAGTCTGGACGTGTGGTCACTAGTAAAGTTTAAAAGCCGAGGCAATATCCAACATGGTTTTTGAGTAGGGTGTCCAATCTACTATCTACCTCATGCACAAACAAAATATACATATGACGAACTTAATCCATAAAGCATTCTCACCGGTCAAACATAGTTATACCATAGAGCTAGACGATTAAAACTGCAATAGGTATTTAAAACAAAAAACAAACATACATACTACTTATTACATTAATACCGTATACATTAAAACATAATAATGTAATAATAAACATACACATATTACATACACAGTAATTATACTAATGGTATCTACACGTGAGAGAAAGACAAAAAGTGCCCGAATCTACTTTGAATTTTATACACAAATCATGTTAGTTGTAATAAGTTTGGATATATTACTATAAATACCTATAGTATGCAAAGTTGTTAGGTACACTCAAACAGTGAATTTCATTTATCTTTTGAAATATTTAAATGATACTTTATTTGAAAAATATTAGCTTTAAAAAGATATTCGGTTGGTAGGACGCCAGCTTTTTTTGTTAAATGTTTAAATTAAACAACCGGACATCCGCTAGATAGCGCCACCTGTAAACTTTTTAACTTTAAATATTTAAATAAAGAATGTCTGCTCAGAGGCGCCATCAAGAATATAAGTTGTGTTTGCTAAAATACTAAAATCAAAACGGATATCCACAAAAAAAATACATACATTATAAACGTAATAAACATTATTGTGACTTTATACGGAGTTATTTATTCAACGGATAGGCACCCCACAAGTGGTGACCCCGTTCGAACATTAAGTAATGACCAACAGTAACCAGGAATATTCAGACGCTAGTGTTTGACCCGTCGAACAAGAAGCAATGAACGAGGACGCATCTACCGCACAACCGGCGCAAGGGAATATGTTACCAGCAGCGGAGACGTTTCGAGTTGGCGTGAAAATACCCCCGTTTTGGTCTGAAAATCCCTCAATATGGTTTTCACAAATCGAGGGGCAATTTGCAATGGCAAGAATCACCGACGATAATACAAAATATTACCACATATTATCACACCTCGACCGCCAATACGCCGTTGAAGTAGAAGATATTATCACTTCACTACCGAGTAGCGGCAAGTATGAAAAATTAAAAATAGAATTAATCAAGAGGCTTTCTCCATCCAGTGAAAGAAAAGTGAAGAAGTTACTGCAATCAGAGGAGCTCGGGGACCGCAAACCATCTCAATTTTTGCGACATCTGCAGCACTTAGCTGGTCCCAACATACCACACGATTTTCTGCGTACACTTTGGACGAGTCGACTACCCAACAAATTGCAGACAGTGATCGCATCGCAGATGAGCTTATCTCTCACCGAACTCGCAGACTTAGCTGACAGAGTGCATGATATCGCACCGTCTTCACCGCAAGTAACAGCAACGAGCAGTGCAAGTACACAATCGGTGTTAGATATGATGGCTAAGAGCATCGTGGATTTAACCAAGCAGGTCAGCGCTCTCACTGCAGAAGTACACAACCGATCTCATTCTCGCACCAGACAGACCCCCCAGGAACGACGTCAGCGATCATCATCAACGCGTTCCCAATCCAACTACCGAAAATTCTTACAGTGTTGGTATCATTATTAATTCGGCAGCCAAGCAAAAAGATGCGTGAAGCCTTGCGATTATAAATCTTGAAACGCCCAGGGCAATCTGTAATGGCAGCTGATGATTGCCTACCCACCACTGGTCGCCTCTTCGTAACGGATCGCAGATCGAAGGTCCAATTCCTCGTCGACACCGGCAGTGACTTATGCGTGTACCCTCGCTCCGCACTTCTTGATCGTCGAGAGAAGACCAACTACCAACTCTGCGCAGCTAACGGTTCCGCTATAAATACGTATGGTTATATACAGTTATGGTTATATACAGTTATGGTTATATATAATATATAGTATATCCTTTGGACATTACCACACATCGCCATCTAGTCCCAAAGTAAGCTACTCAAAGCTTGTGTTATGGGTGCCAGACAACGGATATAATACTTAAATACTTTTTGTTTGTAAATACATACATGACATACATAGAAAACACCCAGACCAATACAAACAGACGTGTTCATGCACACAAATGTTTGTATTGTGCGGGGATCGAACCCGCAACCCGCTGTGTAGTAGGCGATTTTTCGACCACTACACCAGACGGGTCGTCAATATAAATTTAGGCTTACGTAGGGATTTTAACTGGAAATTTGTTGAAGCAGACGTAACTAAAGCGGTAATAAGTGTCGATTTTTTGTCATACTATAATTTACTTGTTGATATACGTAATAAAAGAATCATCGATGGCACAACTAACCTTGCTACTGTAGCGTGTATAGTTAGTCATAATAATTCTATTCCCAGTGTCAAGGTCGTGACTGGTACATCTAAATATCATAATTTACTTGCTGAATTCCCAGAAATTACTAAACCATCTGGCACGCTGCGCACAACAAAACACAACACAGTACACTATATCCGTACAACACCGGGTCCCCCAGTGTCATGTTCACCCCGCAGGTTAGCCCCGGACAAGCTGAAGATTGCCAAGGCTGCGTTCGACGCAATGTTAACAGACGGTACTATTCGGCCATCCGAGTCGCCATGGGCATCTCCACTCCACCTGGCTCCTAAAAAAGACAAGACTTGGAGACCTTGTGGAGATTACCGAGCACTAAACGCCAGAACAATACCAGATAAGTACCCTATACGTCACATCCATGATTTCTCTCATAGTCTATCAGGTTGTAAAGTATTTTCTACCCTGGATCTGACAAAAGCTTACAACCAGATCCCGGTGCACGAGGAGGATATTCCGAAAACTGCCCAAACTACGCCCTTCGGACTATTCGAATTTCCGTACATGGCATTTGGTTTACGCAATGCTGGACAGACATTTCAGAGATTTGTGGATGAAATGACTCGTGACCTTGAATTTTGCTACCCATATTTAGACGATTTTTTATTTTATTCGAGCTCTGAATCCCAGCACTTAGAACACCTCCGACAGGTGTTTTCCTGAATGAGAGACTACGGTGGTGATCAACACGTCACAATGCGTTTTTGGCGTTTCAGAAGTAAACTTGCTAGGATATCAGATCTCTCAACACGGAACCAAGCCTCTGGAAGGTAGGGTCCAGGCTATTATGGATTTCCCTCAGCCTGAAACAGCCAAGAGTTGAGGCGTTTTTTAGGAATGATCAACTTCTATAGAAGATTCATACCACAAGCCGCCCAAATTCAGGCTCCATTACATGCCCTGCTGACCGGATCCATCAAAGCGACTCAACCAATTGCCATGGACGGAAAGGCGATTAAAGCTTTTGAGGACTGTAAGGCAAGTTTATGTAACGCAGCGCTGTTAGCTCACCCAGACTCGAAAGCCAAGCTCGGGCTCTTCACCAATGCTTCTGAAAGGGCTATGGGAGGAGTCGTACAGCAGTTGCAAGACGGTCATTGGCAACCATTGTCTTTCTTTTCTCGTAAGTTTACCGCGGCTTAAATCAAATATTCGACTTACGACCGTGAGCTCCTGGCCATCTACGCAAGTATAAAATATTTTCGCCATTGGCTGAAGGCCACACATTTCGCCATTATACTGACCATAAACCCCTCTGTTACGCTTGTCGTGAACGAAAAAGTAACTGTAGCTCACGGCAGTATAGATACTTAGACTATATCTCCCAATTTACCACTGTACGAGCAAGTACATGGTATTTTAGTTGTATGTGAAATCTGCTGACAGAGGCTTACCCGCGCGGCCACGTGGCTTCATATTACTTTCATTGCATTTTGTATTCAATTATAATTTAGTGTAATAAACGCTCTCTATGGAATCGGACACAGTTTTACTTACCACATCCCGTATCGTAGAAAAACAACCTACTTACTACAATCAACATCTAACATCCTACAACTATCATATGTAGGGGTTCATCATTACAGCCCATACATTTTGGTCCTTCGACATTTTGAACTGCGACGACCTATTTCGCGACACGTGTTACATCCGCGAGTGGTCCATTGTGAAGTGGTTAAAAGTGTTGTGATCAGTGATTCTATCTGTGGTAGCAAATCGGTCTACTGGCCTCTCAGAAGCGAGAATCACCAGCTAGATTGAGAAGGTGCAAATACTGCGGTAAGGGCTACGGGTTGCACGAACCTTAAACCACATTTTAACTGTTCACCATCATGGAGCAGTTACTTCAGCAACAACATACAATAGCTGATTCTATCATCAAGATCGAAATAAACTTTAAAAAAGATCCTGAATTACGTAAAACAGCAGCGTATATCCAGAAACGCTTGGATTCTCTTAATGCACAATGGGAATTGTTAGCATGAATCATAGTGTTTCGGCGAACTCAGACGAGCATCAAGACCACAACTACTTCAAGAACAACCTATATGATACCTTTCAGGCGAGGTACGAGGCGTTATGCGAAACATTTCGAAAGTACGAGGTGAGGGCGGAAGTAGTAGACACAGGAATGCCATCCAAGTCAGATGAGTTAGTCAACCAACAACGCACCAATTTCCGAGCACTATCCAGGATTATTCGCAACATCAAAGTACAAGAATTAACTGAAAAGTGGGAAATAGTGGATAAACTCAACGCATTACAGTCTCGTTGGAAACTCATTGACGAACTACACTGGCAAATTGACAACCTTGTTTCTTGCTCCGACAGCAGCTACGAAGACGAGTTTACTACATATGAAACCCTGTTTGAAACTACAAAAAGGAATCTGAATCGGAAACTCAACTCAACATCGCAACAATATCAGCAAGTACCTACGATTGAGATTCCAGCCTTCTCCGGTAATTACTCCCAGTGGCCTACCTTCATGGACATTTATTGTGAAGCCATACATAACAACGTCATGCTGACGAAAACACAGAAGATGCAGCACCTTAAGGGCAAACTAAAAGGTGAGGCGGAGCGCATCGTGCAGCTCTTAACAATCTCTGCCGATAACTACGACACCTGCTGGGAGATACTCAACCACAGGTACAATAACAAACAACTGCTATTTACGAAGCAGATCCAAATATTTATCGGTCAACCAACCATACAAAGGCAAAATGCGTACGAGCTAAAGAAACTGCTTGGTTCAAGTGTTGAGTCCATACATGCTATTCATAACCTTGGAATTGACATTACGACTTGGGATCCAATCCTGGTGCACATTCTTTCTGGAAAATTAGACCCTGATACATATTCAGCCTACATGGAAGCTAGAAAAACACCCCGAGAACTACCTTGCTTGGATGAGCTAATACACTTTTTAGAAAACAAGTTCACGGCGCTGGAACCTGTACAAAAGAAGAAAATAACAACCAACAAGTCGACTCAACCGTCGAACAAAGAAAACACGGCTCAACCTAAACAAGATATTAATATCGGAAACAGGCGTTTTCCAGCTAGAAGCTTTCATACAAACACGGATAAAACTAAAAATAATTACAATCAATAAATTTTCACGTCCAAGGATCCATTAACTATACTTCATACTAAAAGATAAGTTTTGCTTAAACTTACTACACCTCATTACACATTTTAGGCAGACCTCACAAAGTGCACTACTTTTTTTTAAAACCTTAACGTTATTTACATGAATGTTTAAAAAAACACAGTGCTATTGGTTGTTTCTGAATGATTAACTCAACTAATGGTTGAATGGCATCACCCGTTGTTTAATATTTACGACTGTGCGTTGTTCTGAAGAAAAAATACCTTAACCAATAGTCATTAAAGTAGCTATTCTGACCTTAGTTTAAAGTATTAATGTTTTACAACACGCACAATCGTAAATAGTCAACCGTTGGGACCGTACCGGGAACCGCCAATTTAACCATTAGTTACTATCGTTCTCGAAACCGGGCCTTACTGTCATATCTGTCTTATAATGGTAACTGTCAAAGTGCTTTTTGACGGAATTGACAATTTATAACCATAGAAAAAATGAATAAGGTTAGAATGGCCCCGGTCAATGCGGCAGCGAGCTTAATTGTAGGCATATGCCTGCATTGAGCCGTAGCTACTTCAGTCGCGTGACAAGAGCGTTGCATTATTTTTTGTCAAAAATGCCGTCTTTTGCTATAATTACGTGAAGAGCGTGAAGCCAGGTCATAAAAAATGAGAGAGAAAGTGTATTTTTTCACCGGTGAGTAATAATACGTAGTTATTTAGACATTATTTGCAAAAAAACACTTTTTAATTATGATATTTCAAATGATAGCGGTTTTCTTGCACCAAGTTCGAAAAAAATATTCATTGATGACTGTCCACGCATATTTTTAACAAATCTGCTATCTTAACACGCAATGTATCGCGTCCAATTTGCTTTGTTCGCTTGTATACGCATCACTAGGGATGTAGCTCACAGCACAGTAAAATTATCGATAAATAGTAATTTCCCTACTGATGTATTAAAAAGTATAAAAGCTAAAAATAAGTTCTTTTATTAATTATTTGAAACATAATAATGATAAAATAAATACAATAAAGTTGAAGAGTTTATATGTTGGAACGCGCTTATCTCAGGAACTACTAGATCTATTTGCGCAACGCACTGCTTAATCCTCAACTTTTCTACTTTCGCTGTTATTATCTTCGATTTTAATTTATCGTTTGGTCTATTTATTTGTAAAATAGAGTACGACAATTCACAGTTTAAAATCGATATGTGTTCAATACTCTTTCACAAGTTCTACATTGGTTTACTGTCAACAGTCTACTTCCTTCGGCAGTGATACCGAAGTTTAACAACTTACGGTGCGATCGTGTTTTAATGAGTGACCATACCAACCATATTTAAGCGACCTAAACAACGAGCATCTCCGTGCTTCATGAAGCACGTCTAGTAAGCTAGTATCGGTTGATATTTTCTTACAGCATCTAAAAGCAATCGGTATTCATTTAATCATAATTTCGAAATCTCGTTTTCCTACAAATTAGAGATACAGATTTTAGGAAAGTATATTTTAGGATCACGATTGTCCCAAATGAGCTCCCCCATCAACTCTTAAAAAGATCCGGTCATATTATCAATAACCCTGCATACAAATATTTTTGTAAGAGTTATTTGTAGTCAGCTATACACTTATTGTGAGTTTGTGTATAATTTTGTAATTTAACAAACCTCTGCAAAGCCCCTTTGGTGATGTGATTTAAATGCGAACAAAAGCACTGCAAGGTTAACTGTTGTATCATGCAGCTGTACATTTCTTTAACTTAACCACCATACTAACTTGGGTCATATTTATTTATTAAAAACTTGCATATGCACGAAACATAAAATTGTACATGTGGCGGACTTAATGCCAAAAGCATTCTATACCGGTCAACCATACGTCTATAGGTATATTGTATTTTTTAATTGTAATTTTAACTATTTTCGATTTGAGTTTGTTCTCTCCCCTTCCGTCCCTGCGTAAAGTTCAAGCCTAAAGTCTTTCTCGATAAATTAGACATCCAACACAAAACTTTTTTTTAATTGGTCCAGTATTTCCTGAGATTAGCGCGATTAAACACATACAAACTCTTCGGCTTTATAGTATTAGCTAAGAATACAAATGAATAAATAGCATGGTAAGACATAATACCTGAATAATGTAGACCATGGCCTTTATGCTTTTATACCTTTAAACATTTTTCTTTACATTGGAATCTATTTGTCGTATATAACTAATATTACTTATTCTTTATACAAAGAATGATTCAATTCTACTAATAGAACTATTTTTAGAAACTAATGTTTAAAGGTATAAGTTACTCTATTTCAAGTAACGTTTAGCAACTCATTTTTTTCTTCTATTCGTTTTTACCGAAAGTTAATAGTAGTACCCTTTGTTGCGATCAAATGAGCTGTTAAATTATCCAAATTATTTCAAAATTAAATCCTACATGTTTATTCATAAAGAGAAACAACATTACATCGGTAATTGAATTTATAATAATCGACCTTTACCACATCACTAGTATTTTGACATAAAAGAACGAACGTATCTGAATGATGATTGGAGGTTTCACCGCTAGAAGCTCTGTGATTGGCAGTTGGTTTCAAATACTAATTACACCAATCACAGAGCTCCTAGCGGAAATTGTGATTGGTTTGTGATATTGGTGCGTTATTCATTGATTGGTACTTTTATCACTGCAGCAACAGCGCGGTAACTCCCACCGGCGACAGAGGTTCCCATACAAACGAACGATCAAAGCCATTCTAACCTTATTCATTTTTTCTATGTTTATAACCAATATTTTGTTCTTCGCTTCTTTTATTTTTAGCTGTTTTATGTACTAGGACATCGCTTGAAATGATGTTCTGTTTAATAATTTATTTCTATTTTGTTTTCAGAGGAACGATATAAGCTTCTGGCCTCCATTCCAGCTATTTTGTACATAATAGGCAGTTTCACGATGCTAGTCGTTTCAAACATGCTCAAGAATAGTTGATAATTTTAATTCAATCTTACTCTGTAAGCTTTAGGTGGCAATTTCCGATATTTATTAATCTGTAGATAGCTTTAATAAGAAAACATAGGAACCGTAAAGAATTGATTTTGACTCTTTTAAATACAACCACCAACAGTTTAATATCTTACCAAAAATATAAATTTTATAAAACAGCTTTAAAAAGTTTTTCCTAAAATATACAGAATAAGTAATATCCGTTATTAATACTTCATGTTGTAGTGATAAGAATAAATTCCACAATATTTTGGTTATTGACGTAGGCTTTTGCTTGTTTGTTGTGATATTTTATATCAAAAGTGCATTTTGAAGCATTTGCTTTTTTTAAATTATTTACACAGTGAAGTGTGTCTCTAGCTTGACAAAATGATTGCTTGACATTAATTTTAATAATATTTTTTAAATTTTCTTACACGTGAGGTGTAAAATATTAAAATATTTTTTTTTGTTAAGCTTGATTAGCACTTAATCGTGAATCAATAATCAATCGGTATACCTTGAATATTGACTCAATTTTGCATTATGTAGCATTTAATTTTAATCAATCAGCCATTTTATATATTTTATTTGTACCTCATACAATATTAATGTTGTATTTTGTGTGCAATTACGAATTTTTTGTATAAAGTTTCTTTTTGAAAATGATTTGATGTTACCATTTATTGTAATAACTTCAGTTATTATACAAACTTTTTAAAGGATTAGTTATGACAATTTAAGTTTGGTTTTAACTCAATTTTTTAAGGCATCACGGTAATTTACAGCTGATGAAATATTACTGGGTCGCGATTTGATTTGAAACATGGGTTTTAGTATTTTTTGCGTTTAGCATTAAAGCATAAGGGCTCGGTTTAGCCATTTTATTTTTACTATAAGAAAAATCAAATAATGGTAAAACTCCATAAAAGAAAAACATGGGTGAAAGGACAGTTAAGGTTAACTTAAAATGGTGCATCCGAACCTTAGAGGTAGTTTAGATATGTCTAGTGTCTCTTTTCCTCTTAAGTGAATGAAAGGTAATGTACATAACATTATAATTAAAATATCACACGCAAAAATTATCGATATTTTTTTCAATTTCAGTTTGGCAGCTATACAGTCCATCCATTTTATTTCATTCTCTTTTGAGATAAAAAGTGCTCAAATTAACATCGACCTGCCATATTCCCATATCTGTCAAAGTATGCCAAATGAGTATTTTTCAAATTTATTATTTTAATCAGCATTTAATTATGATTACATAATTACATAAGTTGATGTTACATCCAAATCGCTACTATTATTGCCAATCATTCCTAAATATCATTATTTAAGTGCGAGTTAAATTATCAAATAAATTCATATTTATTTGATAATTTAATTTATTATTATTGTTTTATAACTTTTATTGACATTGTTTTTATACATTTTGTACAGTATGCATGTAGCAGTCCATGTGTGAGTAGACTGTAATTTATTAATGTGAATTTATTGGGATTTTCGTTTTAATTATTTTTTCATAGTTTAGTTAGAATTTGCCAATTACAAACCTTTTATATAGTCTTATCGAAATATACATAGTTTGTTATTATTAGTAGCCATTTATAAAATTGTGAATAAAGTTTAACTTTTGACAAAATTACGAAAAAATATGTTTAAATATTGCTTAACTCGTATATCTTCAATGTAGGTACCGATGTAAAATGGTTATGGTAATTTATTTTGGTGAAATAAATAGTAATAGAATTTGTTGGGACTTATCGTGCGTTTTATTTACCCGTTCTTCTTCTTCTTTGGAGATTATGGCAATGTGCGTTTCCGCAATTATTCCGCCAGTGTCACGTGTGAAGCTTGTTTGCCCGCTGTTGACATTTGGTTCTACATATGTTGGTTGGTAATAGATGTACAGTAGAGGGCTAGTAGTAATAGTCTATGTAGTAAATCAAACACGAATTGTGAACGACTATATTGTGCATAGAACCATCCCATATTTAATTAAAAACAAGCTTGACGCGCCCGCTACCTACTCATTTTAGATTGACGAAATCACGGGGTGTGGAAAGTGACAAATATTTATTATTTTATAATTTTATTAAATATTATCAAATATCGGCTAACACTGGCGTGTGCCATGTGGCTAATGGTGGCGCGCACCTTCGTAGGTTGCACTATATAATTTCTTACCTAAATATTAACAAAATCTTTTTTTTTTTAATTTACAGGTTTAACGTCCTCGGACGGAGCCATACGGACAATTTCTTCAGTAATATGTTCAATATACACTTAAAACTACAAAACTAAAACTAAACAAGACTAGCCTTACCTAACTCATTGAATAGCGGGGCTGTCGTTCGCATTTCAATGCTCAAGAAGGAACTTTAGCACGAGAATATCGATCCGAATCAGAGGGCGCGATCTGCGATCAGAGCACGCTTTACTTTGTTTCCTCCTTTGTCTTCATTGTTTTCTTCAATAGCACACATTATTATGATGATCCCAACACAAAATCACAATAAATTGCTAGAAAAAAACAATTACTAAAATAAAGAAACAAAATCCAACTTCCTCTTCTCGTTTCCCGCGCTAAACTAACAACAAAATCTTTTGAAACTTTTACCGCGCCATTTCAAATTATTTTCAGTCTGTTGGCAGCAAGAAGGAATTTCGTTCAGAAATGTTTGTACCTTTTATAAAAAAAAAATTACTAAACTTGGCCGAGTCGTTTTGGTTTTAAAGAAGGAGCATTCTGTAAGGCCGCAAACTAGACAAGCGCGGGGGCTCGTGCGGAGCTCGCGGGATTTGATATTTATGCTTAAGTGAATAAGTATAGTAATTCGGAATCCTTCCATAAGGTGCGGTATCTTTCGTAGATTTCATTTAATTGTATCATGAATTATTCCAGTGAAAAATAATGTTCATTAATCTGAATTTCAAATAAATAGTGACCATTATTTTAAGTTTTATTTTAATCATTAAATAATAAAAAAAATATATTTTGATACAAATAGTCACAGAAAAAAGTTATAATAAAGGAAGTAAAAGAAAATTTTCTTTCGATTTTAAAGCGATTGCGAGACTTGGAATGTCACATTTAGTACATCTTGCAAACTCCTAAATAATTCATAAAGATGAAATAAGAAACCAAAAATATGCGCACGGGCGGGACTCAAACCAGCAAATTAGTGGCTAACCGGTCCAAACGCTCGACCAGTTGAGCTACCGAGCTGTCAGTCCGACCTTGCGAAATTCGTGGTCTCCTATGGATACGTCATTATGCGTGACGCTTAGCGCCATCTACTAGTCTGTTTATGCAACAGTGGAAAACTGTCTCTTTATTTAAATTAAAAGTATATTATCACTCTGTGAAGTATATATTTTCTGCAACCTAAAAACTAATTTTCCTTAATTCAGCAAACAAAAAGGAACATTTAGATCTTTTTTTTTAAATTTATCAGACCGTTAAAATGTTAGTATTGTAGTGTTGAGTATGCCATATTGTTTACACATTTTCAGATTGCTTTTAAGATACGTTTCATCTCTGTAGGATGTGAGGTAATTTACTATGGGATGTGGTTCTTCTGTTTTGAGAGTAGGTACTTGTAGTTTAATTTGCACTCTAAATATGTACCTTTTGTATTAAACTTCAGTATTCGTTCTCGATATTAGTATTATACACGTGGTGATAAATGCAAGCGAGGACTGCATATTGAGTATAGTATAATACTAATATCTTTGGACGAATACATCGTACCATTATGTTAGAACTTCACGTACTGGTAAATTCGTTTATTCGTAAATTATTTTTGATTGCTAATAATGGTAATCGCACAGAAAATATAATACTGTAATAGTTTTAAGATTCAAGGACTTGGCTTGAATTCAGTGGAACTTGGCTGGTGGCATGTTCTTATTTTTTAAACGAAAACTTCATATTGCATAATGCCAACATCCAGAAAGTAAAATGTCAAAATCACGAGTTCAAACTTCAAAGTCAAGTTGTTTGAGGATAAAATTGTAAACAAAAAGTGATTCGCTCATGAAAAATATGATAAAACAATTATAAATATATGAAATTATTAGGTATATCTTAGTCATACTTAACATCTTCGGAGTGAACACTAAAAATTCAATTCATATTATAGTGAGTGAATTTCAGCTGTGTAGATTTGGTGTATAAATTTAGCAATAAAGATGACCTGTATTGAAAGCCTTCCTTTGGAAACTTTTATAGATATCTTAAAACAGACTGATGGCATCTCCTTAGGAAAGTGCCGAAGAGTCTGCAAAAAATGGAAAGATTGTATCGACGGTTCAGATTGGTTAGTGTACATCCGGCCGTCTGAGCCAGGCTTCTGGAGAGATCTAGCATATCTAGGCTGATAACGAATCGTAAGTGATGCTGATATATCCAGGTTTCATCGTTTGTGACGCAATAGTTTTCTTGGAAAATCAAAAAAACTAGGCTCAGACAGCCAGAATTTCGCATTTTCTGACTTTCCAGATCTCAACTATCAGAGGGTTTCAGGGCGCTGTTTCTTATAAAATGTGGTGTGATCCATTTTTGTTTGAAACTGTTTGAATCACATTGTTTGAAACTGTTTAGTGCGCATTGATGGCATGTCAACGACACAAAGATGGCGCACGTCTCGTGTTCCGAAAGTGAAATAAGGCTCGCTTAGTAATTTTTGTTCGTAATAATAATAAGCGGTCCCGGCGAACTGCGTTTCACCTTCTGCGCTGTTTTATGGTTATGATTTTGCACCCAAAAAAGCAGGAGACGATTTGCAAAATGATTAAAATTAATTATTGCATCTTGTCCCAAATGGACCGTAATCATATGGGACGAGTTAAGAAATGAGTACGTAGTATGTATTTAATACCGAAAAAGTCTTATATTGTAGTGACCAGCTGGAGCTAGTGGTTATTTTTAAATAAAGAGTAATTAAAAAAAAACGGAATATCCGGAATATATACTTCACAGAGTGATAATATACTTTTTGATGTTGCATAAACAGACTAGTAGATGGCGCTAAGCGTCACGCATAATGACGTATCCATAGGAGACCACGAATTTCAGTCAGTCTGGAGCCTAGCTTTTTTAAAGAGAACGCTGACTACGCTTAGTAAAAGTAGTAAGAAGTCCAACTAAATACTGATCTGCTTACTGAGGTCTCAGTCTGGAGCTCACGTCAAAACATGCCTCGTAAGTGCAGGTTTCCTTGTCAGTACATCAGTCACTAATCAGTAGTGCGGTTTTTTTTTTCAGCAACTGTCATCACTTTAAATGTCTACTTTTTCGTCTAACGCTATCTTGCATGTCGAATTAACAGTGATGAAAAAGTGTTTTCATGTTCTCATTTTACATATTTTCTTTAACTTGATAGCATATTCCTGATTTTTTTAACGGTGAATAAAATATGAGCCTGTACATGGTCTGATAATCTTGGTAAGATTATCTCATTTAAACTAGAAATGAAAAATAAAAGCCTCCTTTTAAACGTTGAGAAAGTTTAAGAATTACTCAGGACGAGCTGCAGAATGTAAATATATCTTTGATTTTCTGCATTTTGTCCCAAATATTATATAGGCATGGTGGGACGGGTTAATGAATTACTAAATTTTCCATCCAAACAAAAAAGGAAACGACTTGCAGAATGAAGTTAGTATTTATATTGATTTTTTGCATCTTGTCCCAAATGGGCCGTAACCACATGGGAAGAGTCGAGTAATATGTAAATAGTATGTACCTTACTAAAATTCTCTAATATTGTAGTTCCTTAATTAAACTAGCGGTTGTTTTCAAATAAATAGTAATCTAACGATTTTTTCCTTGAAATACCTGAGACCATAGATAATTAACATATTTTCCTTCATAGGCGTAGTTGTTGACTACGTAATTAAATATTTAAATAGCAGGAGAAAGCATCCGCCTTGATATGAGGGGCTTTAGCTTACATTTTCTACTAAATTGTCTTTCCGTTTCCATAAAGAGTGCGAAATGTGGCCACCCAAATGCATCAATGTATGGGAAACATTTGAAATGCTTATAACTTTTGATTGGCGGCATATAGAGCCGTCACTTACGATTTTTTGTACTTAGAGGCCGCGTCACATCAGATTAGATGAGTTTTTAGCTTCGTACAACACCTGGAAGTGGTAGAACTAGGTGGCTCAGACAGCCAGCATCAGCAAAATATGACAACAATATAATTCACATATTTACCGACTGTGGAAAAATTGTAAACATATACAAAGACAAAACAACTCAAGTTAAACCTATAAATTGTCCCCCAGAATGGGTGAAACAGATCAAATATATCAGTGCTATCAATGACAAGAACTTTGTTTGCTACTCGCGAAATTTATTCAAGATTGAAACAGATAAATATCAACATCTTTACCTAGATTTTCCTCCCATCACTGCATTTTTTTTTATGGTGATATTGTATTAATTGGGACCCGTCTTGGTGAGATACTCCTGTATCGGTTAACAAGCCAGAAAAGAGCAATCAAACCTATATTGGAAAAATTGGCAACACTGCCTGAAGGAAAATTTGCTCTTCAATTAGACATCTGTGAGAGGAAATCGGGTCCAGTTGTGGTTGCTTCAACATTCTTTGAGATTCATCTTATGTTTTTTTTTTTTTTCTGAAGTAAGCTTTAAAATTTTGTGTGAATATCATGCAGTTGTGTATCATATATCTTGTTATTTATCTTGTTATTAATTATATTTCAGGAAAAGGAGTCAGAGCAATCATTCCCAACAAATAAGGTTTGTATGTATAAAAGACTGTTAAGACTGAGAGATCGAATAGCATTGAACTACAGCAGATTTGAAATTATATATATAAGTAACAGTATTTATTGTAAAGTTTTGTCAATGTATTGTATGATATTGGTTAATTTTCATTTATATCTAAGTTATTTATTTTAGTGTAAAGCTTTGATAAAAGCTAAAATGGTATTGAAGCTTACCAAATTCTAAATTCAAAGATCTTTATTTACAATTTTAATTTATATATTATGTAATACATAGAGTTTATCTTATAGTTAATTTAACCAACAACAGATAGAACTTATCCGACTGAATAAGTATAAAACATTTGATTTCAAAAAGCCATTTTTACAAATGATTGCTGTAAAATAGGTGACATGCCAATGGGTGGTTAATGTACGAATATTCCTTATGCGACGTTGGTAAAATAGACTCTTAGAGGTGGTATTTGCCAATTTTTGGAATCATTCGAAATTACAAAAAATATTTGTATAAATTACAACAGCGTAACAGCTAAAACAAAAAAATAAAGTTTTTCTTCGCCCATCATTGTCACGTGGTAGCACTGATTTTTATAATTATGTTTGACAGCACTTTGAAATGCTCGATTGAGAAACTTGACGTCATAATTCGTGCTTTGCGTTTGCGATATCGTAAAACATAGATTGAATACCATTACTTTAATAAATTAAATTAAAATATAAAAAAAAAAAATCTCAGTCACTTTTTTCAAAGCGGTTTAACAAAATAAAAAAAACTGTAGGCAAATATCCTCTTTCTAAAACCCCCTCAGTACATAAAGGTGCATTACTTTGTCAGTTCCTGTTGTATTGTTATTCCTAAACATTATATAGTTTTCTGATCATAATGATGAAATAAGAAACCAAAAATTTGCGCACGGGTGGGACACGGGTTTTAGCGACAAATTTTTGGTTTCTTATTTCATTATAAATATAAAATATTTTTTATTTATTTATTTTTATTTATTTATTTTTCTACATACACCTATCCTTACAGAAAAAATCCAAATCAATAGATGCAGACACACATAATAAATTAAAACATAAGAATTCATTACACTAAGAAGATAATACAATACATAATAAAATCATTGAATATAAAACAAAAATATAAAATAATTCACATAAACCAGTCAAATCTAAAATTCATTATTTACAGTCATTCAATATTAAAATTCTAAATAATTCTGTCACATATTAAGTGTAATGTCACTCTTTCAAACTCAGCTCGTGAACAAGTAAATAAATCGAGGCAATCGACAGCAAGGTTGAGATTTTTTATGGCCCGCGTTAGGGGGGCCTTGGCCAGCAGTTGCGTTTTACCGCGCGGCACAGCGAATAAGGTTGGCCGGCGCCGTCTCCGTGCGTAGCCATCGGGCACGTTCAGCCCTATCCACTGTAGTCTGTATACATCCGGGTTACTGATGATTCCGCGGCTTACCTTCAAGACGTATGTTGCTAGAGATAGGTCCCTTCTTGTCTCCAGCTTGTTGTATCCCACCATGCCCAGCACAAACAATGTAGGATACATCAAGGGATAGAAAGGATATACGCCGTAAAGCTTTAGATATAAGAATCGCGTGAACTTATTTTGTATGTGTTCCAGCATGCGTCTGTATTTTTCTTCCCGCGGTGCCCATATTGCCGCGTTATTCTCCAGTTGGTTCCTTACAAGCGCATCATACAACATAGCAATTGCTTTTATGCTTGTAAATGACCCCGTTCTTCGTAGAAGAAAACCAAGCCGTTTGTATGCTTTCTTGCAAATGCTGATGATGTGGTCTCTAAAAGTTAACTTGGCATCCATTATAACGCCAAGATCTCGGACTGATTCCACCCTTTCTATTTGTATTTCGCCCACCCGATATCGATATTGTAGTAGCGCCTTAGCTCGGCCGAATGTTAGGACAGAGCATTTTGCTACGTTAAATTGTAGCTTGTTATTTTGACTCCAAACTACCACCCGGTCGATATCCCGCTGAAGGCGGCGGCAGTCGTCTTCGGTATTTATGGCCAGTAGCAATTTCAAGTCGTCAGCGAAAAGTAGACATTTGGCCTCTTCAACAACGTTTGGCAGGTCGTTTATCATTATTAGAAAATTTAAAGGCCCTAAGTTGCTGCCCTGACTTACGCCAGACCTAGCAAAATAAGGCTCAGACCGATAACCACCATATTCCACGTACTGTTTTCGGTCCCTCATGTAATTCGCGAAAAACTTTAGTAGTTTTGGTGTACTATGTAATATGACACTGTGAGTTTGAAACTTTCTAAACCATTAGTTTTCTGGTTTTATGCTGTAGCTGTAGTAAATGTGTGCCGTCTGTTATTTATTTAAACATAATTTCTTTCATGTAATAATGTATTGTGCAGTAATGTGCAGTTTAAGTTACATAATTTATTTATTGTTGATAATATCATTGAATTAATATAAAATAAATAATTTCTAAACACATAATTTTCTTGCACTTATTACTTTAATTTTAAATAAATGAATATATGATTTATTTGACCACAAGAGGTATGATATATCAACTTGCTATTTAAAAATAATCTATCTTAAATAGGCAAAGTAACTTAACGATAATATTACCCTTATTAATCAACCAACTGTTTTAGTGAGGAGAGAACACGCTCCATTTTTATAAGTTCTAAGTAACCGTTAAATTTAAAAAATGCCTATGAGTGGAAATGTATTAAGCCTATATTACATTTTCATTTCTTCTGTTCGGAAACTTTCATGTAAAGATAGACGGGTGGAAAATAGCTTTTCCATCCCTAGGGTGGAAAGTAATTTAGTTTTAATTGCTACGATCAGATATGGAGCTGAAGGTAATTGAGTAACATTATATTAATAAAATAAACAAGGTTTTCATATTTTTGAGATTAGCTAAACGTTAAAAGCGTGTTTATTATAGTCACTGATTTGAAAAATGTACAATGGTCTATTTTTTTACAATTTAAAATCTACAAATATATTTCGGTTTCCCGCAATACAAAGTCTCACTTTTTAATTTCATTTTAAATTGACACATTTTGTTTTACTTTGACGATATTTTTTTAGTTTGGTTGATTATTGCATAGATTATTAAGCAGGCGGAGGCGACTTGCCGCCATTTTTGTTATTCATTAATCTTCTTACTCACTCCCATTGAGGCAAAATTGCGCGCTCACTCCGCTCGAACGCCAAGAACTTCTCGAGTGAAATGGGTCACTTTTTCCCCTTGTAGGGGAGAGAGGGGCATAGTGGAAGAGGGGGGCAAAGCGAAAAATTTGATTTTACCAACACTCTTTCACCCAACGGCACCCGCAACTCGCACAAGCCTAGCGCACGTCCGACCAAGGTCCAAAATTGACCAAAATCAGTCCGGCTAGCACCACCTAGCGGGCTACCCGGCTGCGCGATATGTATCGGGTGATTTTTTATGAAATTCAAGGATTTTGGAGGCTGGATATTTATGATAAAAGTGAGTAATGGCGGTGTATTTATTATTTTAATCTAATATCTGTTTATTCTACTACACTCAGACATTTAGTAGATTGAACAAATTTAAATATTTGTTTAGTAATGAATTAAAAACTATATTATTATCATAAAGGCAAAGTGGAAAGAATTACAAGGGGGCCAAGTGGAATGATTTCCACTTTTGTTGACAGTTGATTTAATACGTTATATTAAAGCGACATCAACTTTTATTTCATAACTACAAAAGAAAAACAAACCAATGCATGAACGGAAGGTTCCAAATGAGGAGAGCAATCGAGCGAGTTCGGTATCCAAAAAATATGGTATCCCAATTGGAACTCTCCATCGCTCATGAACTTTGTGGTGAAATTGAAGGCGGTTGTTTTGTTTTGTGTTAAATATAGGAACTTATGCATTTTGTATGTCAATGTCAAATATGTGCATTTTTAAATTAAATAAAAAATCACTTTACCTACTCCTAATGATGAAAAGTGGAAAGTCTTTGATTTGAAATAGTTCCTTTATACCAAATTAGTTGATTATCTTACTTAATTTTATTGATTTCATTAGCATAATACGCAAGTTGATGGGAAATACGCCAAATAAATCCCTTTTTCGCTTTGCCCAATGTGCATTTCCACTTTACCCTTGTGATAAGGGCAAAGCGGAAAATTACTACTTCTAAAAAAAGTTAATTTATTACCAAAATGGTTAAGAATTCGTTGAAAATATTTAACCCTATCTGTAATACAATAGTTCTAGAACCATTACGATTAAAATTTGACTTCAGAACTATTCTATTCCTTTTTATTTTTTCGATTAAAGTTAAGTATTCCACTATGCCCCCCTTTCCCCTATAACAATCTACTATTTCTCTGCTTAAAATCCCTATATACGTAGAACAATAGTATCTGTACTGGACAATCAACCTCGCTAAGTACTTAATTTCTCATAAAATGTAATAAAATAAAATGTTCATTTAATTTCGCCCCTTGAACTGCAAATGACAATGTTAAAATGCATGCTTCCTATTTCAATGGTAACACATTGTTCTTTAATTGTCAGCAAAGGGAATAAGGGGCTCGTTTACAACGTGTCAAACGAGAATCTACCCTATGTCTGCAGAACAGGGAAGTTTAGGAGGAAATTGAATAAGATCGAATTAATATGTTTTGTTATGTTAGTGTGGGGTCTTTTGCTCCCGTAATGTTAATGTAACTTATATCTAATCCCAAATTACCAACATAATACGTAATACGAGATGTATGAATCACGTGAGAAACAGTAAGATTTCGTCATGAATGGATTTGACTTTTAAGGTGAAATTACCTGTGTAGGTTGTAGGTAAGTTTTAAGTTTAAGAGGACTATCAACATTATTAACAATATTCGACAAGCAAAGAAAAACGGACGGTAAGACTTATCGCTATAAGCAATCATATACAGACAAGCTTTGGGTAAAGATATTATTCGTTCAAAGAAAGTGGAATGTATATCAAACAAGACGAGTTAAATGACAGAATAGTCTGGAGATATAAATAAATCAGTCTTCAGGAACTGGCATACTCATTTACTCACTCTTTTTACAGTATATATAGTGTCGTTGGCGTCTAAATGACACTGATTTTACTAGCTTTATTGATTTATATAGAAAAAGAAACTAAGATAAAAATCGGCGAAAGTTCCTAGCACTTCAAGACGAGACTGAAGTTAACCTGAAGGAAATTCTCAAGAAGTTAACCCCAGACCTATACTGACTATTTTTTTCAAATTGTCTGCTACCCTCGTATTCTAAAAAGTTTTACCAGGCTTAAAACCGTACTAAAGTATTAAGTGACCAATTTAAAAATAAGATCATATTGACATCACTCAATAATGGATTTTATACTTTTGTATTTAGTGGGGTAGTATCAGGTTAAGCCCGGTGTGTTTTATTTTATTTTATTAAGGGGCTAATGTTTATTTAGTCTTTGCTTCAACCTGACACTATGTAATTTAAAATAGGTGGGCTCTATATGACTTTTCTATTTGATCTATTTCGCTATAGCTATTGAGTCCAATGCGTGGAAAATACGACTCGGATCGCACCGTTTATATATCGGGTGTAACAAAAGGCTTAACGAAGCCGAAGACCACGTATTCTACCCATTTGTACGATCATTTTTTTCCTTGACACCATACCTGGGAAATGCCTGGTTACTGAGATATTGAAGGTCAAAGTGAAATTTTTTTTTTTCGAGATTTCTGCATGAAAACGTTCTGTTTGTTATTACTAATCTTTTTCCCGAAGAAACATGTTGTCAATTTTTTGAACTTTATTAATGAAATCGATTTAAAGATAGCAATCCGCAATGAACCGCGCACATCACACAACAATAATGTCTTAGTGTGCGTACCCTCGCTGCGTAGCAACGCACTCGTCGAGCGAGGTCGACGAACGCTTACAGCTGATCGCGCGCGCCCGATCAGCTAGTAGCTGTGTGTGGTTTATTGAAAAGTTGGCTTGCTGACTTTATTTATAACAACTTAATTTATTGGTTCTTGCATTAAATCAACTAAATAAACCACCACCAGTTATTGTCAGAGTAAGTTAGTAGGTAGGTTGGTAGCTCTTACATTTGTTTGCGTTGCCCGCCCAGGATTCGAACTCCAAACCTTAGGTTCAAAAGCCTACACTTTAATCAACCATTTGAAGGCATGCAACGCAGTTTCTTACGACATGACTACAAAATGTCACAAATTGCAAATTGCTAACTTTCTCGGATAATTGAGGTGGATTAAAACGTAGGTATCGAAACAATCTTAAAGACTTAAGCTGTATCACATGTCTTAAGACTAATTTGTTTTAAAAAGGTGATAAGTTACGTAAAATCAAGCCCTGTTGATAAAGGCGCCTAGAAAAAGGGAACAGCAACATCAGAACCCATAAAACAACCAATTGATTAGTTTGGATTTTAATTATCTTAAGTCAAGCTCTTTAAATCCAACAACAATAATTTCTAATTCCTTTTTGAATAATTACGTTCAGCGACAAAATAATTGCAATTTAGAATTTGATCCATTAATTAAATAAGCAATTTATTAATTTATTCGCACAAATAAGCATACCATTAAAATTAAAGTCTTTTTCGCTTCACCAAAAGTAGATACTTACAAAATTTATAAGTTATTGAAAATGGGATTCTTAAAGTATGCCTACCTACAACGTACGCCTAGATAAAAAGAATAGCAACATCCCTGAATTGCTAAACCGACCAAATGGTTCAGGTTTCTACCTTCGTAAATTAAGCTTTTAATAACTAAAAACATAATGTAGGATTATTTCATTTTATTACCTTTTTAATAACTACAGCTTGCAACAAAATACTGCATACTTTAAGATACCAAAATCGCAAGTTGCAAATGTAGTTTTCGAATTATTTGCTCGACTAAATGTTACTTACATTTATCAAAAACAAAACAGGCTCTAAGGCAGTAATGGTACTGCCGTTTGACTGAATTGCTTCTGTTTTCAGTTCTTAATAAGACTTACAAATGATAACACGAACTGAAATTTTGGTATCCTTATAGGCTTTAACAATCCATGTCCTTTTAATAAAAACCCTTAGCAAAAATGCAAAGCAAATTCACAACGCTGACTTTACAACCGATCGAGCTTGGAAGGGCCAAATACATGGGCCGCTTGCCAGCAAAGAAGTTGACAACATGACACATCTTCTACTCATTGTTCTCTTACTCGTTGTATTCTTCCCTTCACATTTCGCTTCACCACCAAGCGATACGGAGGTCTTAATTTTACCTTCAATCACCATAAAATGATCTCACACTTGTTTATCTTACAATAACAAAACCTTCACTGATTTTACACAATTCAATTTGTACAAAAGGTAGACTTATTATTACGATGTGGAATTTTCTACCAGTCATACAGACACACAGACAGTCAACCAGAAATGTTGATTGCCTACTTCATTTCAATTTGAAATCTTCGCGCGGATCGCGTTCATCGCATGCATTCGGCTTTTCCCGCCCCCGCCGGCCAATAGCAAACGACACGTTCGGCGCCACAGAACACAGTTCGGCGCGGCCGCGGCCGGCTTTGACGGCGAAATCAAAGGCAAATACCTACTGAACGAACATTTAGTTCCGTTTGTCACGTCATCGAATGCGTTTGTAAATTGCAAGTATTCTGTTTTCGCGCACGGTTTGCTTTTTACGGTTATTGTTAAGTGTTCTTTGTGATAGTGAAAGTTATTAAAGATGCCTTGGTATCAGTACAGTGCTCGTGAGTTGGTGAACATGGTCTTTTGTTTTGGGATGGCTCATGGCAATGCGTCCGAAGCATTGTGTCTTTACGGAGCGGAATACCCTAACGCACATCAGCCTATAACGTGTGGGCTGGCATAGTACGAATCCAAATCCTGGGGCCAGTTTTTTTACCAGCGCGTATGGATGGGGCAGCCTACCTAGGCATGATAAATAACGTCCTGGTAGAGGCTCTGGACGACATGCCACTAGCCCAGCTCCGAGACTCTTGGTTCCAGCATGATGGTGCACCGCCTCACATCGTGAGACCTGTGCGTGAGCGCTTGACGGAGTTGTTCGGAGACCACTGGATCGGCAGGTATGGGCCTCATGCGTGGCCAGCCAGATCGCCCGATTTAACCCCGCAGGACGTTTTTTTGTGGGGCTACGTAAAGGACAGAGTGTTTGACCGGTCATGCACATCTAGTGATGAAATGCGTCAAAAAATAATTGACGTATTTGACGAATTTAAACGACGATCGGGGCGCGAAGGCATACTGGAATGAGTGCATGAGAACACGCGCTACCGAGCGCGTATTTGTTTGGCGATGGTCGCCAGTTCAAGCCGCAGCTAGTTCGGCTTGAGAGGCCTGACCTGGACGATTCGTATGGAGAGTAGGTAAGTACTTTTGTTTTACAGTTTGTTTTGCCGAGTGTAATTTTCGTAACGACGCGCGCGTAGGTACAGCGAACCGCGGCGCGTTGGTCTCCCGCCTCGCCCTGCTTGTCCCCACGCAGACGTTCAAATACACGCACACAAACCCAATCTGTAGCGCTTCGTGCGTGCAGTGCGCTATACATTCCCGGCAATAAATGCATGATTTATTTTAATGCCTAAAAATTAAAGTCGTTTCCCAGCGATAATTTTTGTTACATACGATTCAGTACAATGTACCTAATGCGAGGTTTAAGGCTTCGTTAAGCCTTTTGTTACACCCTGTATTTGATATACGAGAATGTTTTTATTTCGAGCTATATATTTCCAAGTTTTGAGAATCATTTGTTTTATTTACAGTTTTGTTTTGAAGAAAGAAAATCCCGTAGGGCCGATTTTACCAATGTCAGATAAGACTTATCCGACTATATAAATATAAAACGACCGATTTTAAAATGATGTTTACATTGATTACTTACTTACATTTAGATTGCTGTCAAAAAAGTAACGTGTTCAAATTGGGCGTTTTGTATTATATTCGACGAATATTTTTTAACTGACGAACGAACGAAATAGTTTACACCTAAATTAAAAACATCACCTGTTTGTCAGCAATCATTTATTTAAATGTTATCGTAAATATATAGGTGACGTTTTCAAATTAGGCTTTTTAGGGTTCCGTAGCGGAATGGCAAAAATTGAAACTCTTATAGTTTCGTCAAGTCTGACTGTCTGTCTGTCTGTCTGTCCGTCCGTATGTCACAGCCATTTTATTCTGTAACTTTAAGCATTACACTGTTGAAATTTGGTAGGAAGACGTATACTGTTAACTGCTTACCGATTCTCATACAAAAAATAAAAAATAATCAGATTTAAGGGGGGCTACGAACACTATGAAAAAAAAAGTTATATTTGCAGTCAACAAAATATTGTGGTATTTTACTAAGTAGAAGTAAGTGGATTGCCTAATTCAGTTAAAGTTGGCACGGAACCATTAGTGCACGAGTCCGACTCGCACTTGGCCGGTTTTTTGTGTTTTATACGCTGAATATTTCTTATCTGACGTTGATTGATTTTAAATTTTGGATTTTTGATTGTTGATTGGGCCTTAATTGATTAACAAAACAAATTGAGCACGTTAATTAACGATTTATTATCAGTTGATCACAAATGAAATGTTGAAGGTTTTTTTTTAAAAATTACTTTACTGTTTAGTGTACATACCTAAACTCCGTTTTTCTTTGATAATCTATTCATGTGAACAATATTTTTATCTATACTAATATTATAAATCTGAAGAGTTTGTTTGTTTGTTTGTTTGTTTGTTTGTTTGTTTGTTTGTTTGAACGCGCTAATCTCAAAAACTACTGGCCCGATTTGAATTTTTTTTTTACGTTGGATAGTCCATTTATCGAGGAAGGCTTTAGGCTATAAAACATAAAGATACGACTCATAAGACCACAGCAGCAATGAAAAATGTTACGAAAACGGGAGAAAGATATTCCTTTTGAGAGCTTCCGCTGCATACGCTGCGGAAACCGCTTAAGTGACACAAAAATCATGTATGACAGGATTGTTCAGCATTAAGAGTTCTATAATAAAGTCCGCGACAGCATATATCTATCTTTTATGGTTGACTTACTACAACCTTTTTTATGTTAATAAATTTGTTAAAAAAATAATGCATTATTTTTAGAGGTGTATTATACACACAGGTATTTATTCTTATCAAAATAAATACATTCATCATCACGAGCATTTCATTTAGAACCAAGTTGCCCTTTATATCATTTGATTTCAATAAATATCTTAGGAGCTATCACAGTTTTAACATAACTCCGCACCAAAATAATGTTCGCAGCTTAAGTACAACGTGCGCTTGCGCTAATATATTATAAAGCTGAAGAGTTTGTTTGTTTGAACGCGCTTATCTCAGGAACTGCTGGACCGATTTGAAAAAAATATTTCTGTGTTGGATAGCTTATTTATCGAGAAAGGCTTTAGGATATAAAACATGACGCTGCGACGGGAGGGGAGGGAGCAAAACCAAAACGCGCGGACGAAGTCGCGGGGGACCGCTAGTAACTTCTAAAATAATTCACTGCATAAAATTAATTAAATAGTTTATTTAAAAATATTACTGAATTCCACAATTAGGAAAAGTGGCCAGCACATCAAGTTACCCACTTTTGCTGCAGACTAGTCTTTATTACAACTGAATAAGATACCGCAGTGCTTACCTTGACGTGCTGTTGTCCGTACTTATACCTTAAACCGACTTACGACTACTATTTGGACGACTATTTGGCCGGTTTTTTCTTCATTATATGTATAACAAAGGCGACTGCCAAATTACGTGGAATGCAAAACAGTACAGATGACTATTCTATTCTCCACCATTTCAGATTGTAAATACAATTTCCAAGGGAAGATGATCGAGGACCAATAATAATAATTTTCTGATGCAACGACGTGTGTGTTGTGTGACATGTGTTGAAATGTCAAGTGTTTGTCACCATCTGATGCAATATGCTCTAAGTCTTAGTGAGGAGTCTGAAACGTGCCATCAGTTCTAGGTTTCCTACGAAAATTATTGAAAAACTATTTTCTTGTACACATCTCTGAGTATGACATGTTTTAAATAAATAAAAAAACTAAAACTACAAATCGTTCTTAATTATATGACCACAACTGTAAGTATAGGTAACTCAAAATAGTCTGAAACCAAATTAAGCCAAAGGTAGGCGAGAAGTAGAGCAGGTCAGTAGAAGAGTAGGCTCGCGTTTATATAGGAGAGCCGTAGTTCGTTGTTCTTGTAAAGTAGTGGGTAACAGTACCAATTATAAATTGGCAAATGGCCAGTGCTTTCATTAATTAAAATTAACCACCTTTATAGGTAGAGTATGGTATAAATAAAAATCTGTCTATGCGTTTACTTAGCACCATCTAGTGTTCAATAGGTAAAACAGGGCCAGACTTCTACGAACGCTCTGCCAATGATCTGCCTTAGTTTTAGGCTTTGATAGTGAGTGTAACGGCTCGTATTTGAACTCCAATCACGATCAAGGAGAAATCAGTCGGATGCCGCATCATGGATCAGGCACTATTCATTTTTACGTAGATACTTTGTGGTGAACTGAAAATATGTACAGTCCGTTTCTATTTGCCAGTCCAATATTGTAACAATCATGGCATTCATTTTTAATGAAATGATGAATATCAAAATTAAGTCAACACAAAATTTACAACTTACATAAGTAATGTATCGTTGAATACTGAGATAAGTATTTTTTAATCAAAAAGCCAATTAATTTTATTCACTGTTATTATATTAAGAGTTGTGAAAAGATTGATTACATAATTGGACAAGCTAAGAAAAACGGACTTTATCTGAACTTGTCTACATTAGTTTATAAAATACATATATCTACACACATCAAAAGTGTCTAGGGATCAAGCATTTTTATGCGGATTTCTTGAGATTGAGATGTGGCTTTTTAATAAATTTATGATTTTATAAATTTATATGGATCCTTTTTGGTGCATTTTATAATTTGAAACAGGAACTGTCAATCAAATTCGAGTAAAAGATCAGCTGTCAATATTTTCCCTATAAAACATACAACGCATTGAAGACATTATTAGTGCTACTGTTTCCCTACTACTGATTAAAACCAACGTTATTATGGAGCGGCGACGTCATTTAAGCAGGGAAGAAATGCTCAGAGCCGTGGGAATGATAGAAGTTGGTTCCCGGCAACGTACTGTGGCTTTAGCTCTGAATACAAGTCGGAGTGTTATCAGTCGACTTTGGACACGTTACCGAAGCACTGGTACCGTGGCTGAGCGCCATGGAGGACGGTATCGCTGCACCACACAGAGACAAGACCGATACATTCAAATCACAGCCCAAAGAGCTCCAACAATAACCGCCATGATGTTAGCCGTGAGGCTTCATCACTCTTCAGGGAACTTAATTAGCGACCAAACAGTCAGAAACCGCTTGCATGAAGTGAACCTTCATTCCCGAAGACCGCTACGGGTACCACCTATAGCAATGCACAATCGTAGGATTCGATATCAATGGGTTCTTGAACACAGAAATTGGACAGAGGACAATGGCGTTTCGTGTGCTTTTCTGATGAGTCTCGTTTTGGTATGAGACCGGATACAAGACGTATACGACACTGGATAATCCCTGGATGCCAACAGCGATTAAAATCATGCTAAGAAGTCCATCCTTATAGTGGTGGAACTATCATGGTATGGGTGGGTATTTGGATCGGCGGAAGAACTGATTTGATTCGGATCAGAGGCAACCTCAACGCTCAAATTTATGCTGAGACGATTGTATCAGACGTCATCGTTCCTCTACAAGTGCAAATCGGTCCCTTATTTCAGTTAATGCATGATAATGCACGACCGCACACCGCAAGAGTGTAAGACAGACTCTCGCCGCAGTTACCCACTTTTGCTGCAGCTAACATCAATGTCCTGCCCTGGCCTGCTCAGTCGCCAGACTTGAACCCAATTGAGCATGCAGGGGATATGCTACAGAGAAGAGCTCTGCCGAATATGGAGGGTATCTAGTCGCAAGAAGACCTTTTTTTGTTGTTGCAACGAACATGGGCGGCCATTCCACAGCGTGATTTGGATGAACTCATTTTGAGTATGCCAAACCGATGTTCTTGTGTTGTTAGTGTTCGCGGTAGAAACACGGATTATTAATTGTTTAAGTTACCCAATAAAATTTTAAAGAAAACTGTTATTTCAGTCTTTTTTTCGAACTTTAATGTTAGTGGTTCCAATGTCAAAAATCCCTTTATTAGGAAAATGGCAAATTTCTTTATTAATGCAAAGGTGACTTGGTTTATCGTTACTGTAGACAAACGAAAACACTTTATTTGATGAATCCTTAAAGAAAATTTTAATTAATATCAATCAGGAGAAAAGTAATTGCAAAATTATATTTTGATCCCAAGACACTTTTGATGTGTGTATTTGATTACATCCATAGAAAAAATAAATAAGGTTAGAATGGCCTCGGTCGGTGCGGCAGCGTGCTAATATTGTAGGCATATGACTGCATTGAGCCGTAGCTACTTCAGTCGCGTGACAAGAGCGTTGCATTATTTTTTGTCAAAAATGCCGTCTTTTGCTATAATTACTTGCAGTGCGTAAAGCCAGGTCATACAAAATGAGAGTGGAAGTGTATCTTTTCACCGGAGAGTAATAAAATGTAGTTATTTCGACATTATTTGCAAAAAAACACTTTTATATTATGATATTTCAAATGACGGCGGATTCGTTGCACCAAATTTAAAAAAAAATATTAACTGATGACAGTCCACGCATACTTCTAACAAATCCCCTATCTTAGTACGCAATGTATCGCGTCTAATTTGGTTGGTTCGCTTGAATACGCATCACTAGGAATGTAACTCACAGCACAGTAAAAATATCGATAAATTGTAATATCCCTACTGTTGTTTTAAGAGATTAACAAAAAATATTTGCAAAAATAAGTAATTTTATTTTAAAAATAAATAAACAATTAAATGTAATTAAGCTGAAAAGTTTGTATGTTGGGACGCGCTTATCTCAGGAGCTACTGGAGCTATTTGAAAAAAAACTTTATTATATTCCTATTCGTGCAACCAAAATAACGTATTCCTGCAATAAAAATATAACTCGGCAATAACGCACTGCTTACACTTACGCTTCACAACTTTTGTACTTTCGTTGTTATTAATTTCAATTTAAATTTATCGGTTGATCTATTAATTTGTAAAATAGGGTACGACAATTTAATAAACACGCAGTTTAATAAAGAAATAAATAAAATAAAATTTATTTAACAGAAAAATGTCCATAAGTGTTAGTAACATTTTCTCTTAAAAACTATGTCAGTAAAAAGTGATTATAATTAATTTTGGTGTCTTTGGTGAGTTGAACCTGAATCCAGTGTCGCATAATGACTTATGACACTGACCGTGTCCAACCTCGCCGCGACCGCTCTCAGGAGGCTGTTGAAGCTGCCGCTATAATATCGATATGTATTCAATACTCTTTCACAAGTTGCACATTGGTTTACTATCAACAATGTACTTAGTTTGGTAGTGATTTCGAAGTTAAACAACATACGGCTCGCTCGTGTTTTTAATGGGTGACCATTCCGACCATATAAGTGACTCCATATAAGTGCTCGTGGTTTACCACGAGCATCTCCGTGCTTCAAAAAGCACGTTATGTTGGTTAGCTAGTATCGATTGATATTTTCTTACACCATCAAATAGAAAATTTCCTCAGAAATGGTTGAATTTTGACAGTACTATGGGGTTAAAACTGATAAAATACTTTTGTAAGCCAGTTATTTGAAGTCAGTACCTACATATACATTAATTGTTAGTTTGCATATAATAATCCTGTAATTTTGCAAACCCCTACAACGCTCCTTTGGTGACAAGATTAAAACGCGAACAAAAACACTGCAAAGTTAACTGTTAAAATCATGCAGTTGTACATTTCTTAAACTTAACCGCCATACTAACTTGGGTAATATTTATCATACTTGGCCTACTGTTGCATAAACAAAACAGGCAGATGGCGCTAAATGTTACGCGTTATTACGTATCCATGAGAGACCATAAATTTCGCAAGGTCGGACAGACACAACGGTAGCTCAATTGGTAGAGCGTTTGGCCCGGTTAGCCAGAAACTTGCTGGTTCGAGTCCCGCCCGTGCGCAAATTGTAAGCATTGTAAGATATAATACCTGAATAAATAAATAAATAAATATCCTTTGGACATTCCCACACATCGCCATCTAGTCCCAAAGTAAGCTACTCAAAGCTTGTGTTATGGGTGCCAGACAACGGATATAATACTTAAATACTTTTTGTTTCTAAATACATACATGATATACATAGAAAACACCCAGACCAATACAAATAGACATGTTCATGCACACTAATGTTTGTATTGTGCGGGGATCGAACCCGCAACCCGCTGCGTAGTAGGCGATTTCTCGACCACTACACCAGACGGGTCGTTATAATTTAGACCATGCAAATATCTTTAAACACTTTTTGTTTACTACAATAATTTGATCGATTCATGTGTTGCCATCCTAGTCTTACGGCGCGCGCTCCTACGCACATCATTTTGAATACTTACCTATTTTTTGTTTGTCTTGAGAACCCCGTAAAGTAGTTGCTTTCGAGACGTTGTTCCCTTGACACTAACTGACCTACCAGGACTCAATTTTCGCGTGTGTTTTACCCAAGAATTTACCTGAAGACCTTTGTGACTGTGCCTGTGTCCTCTGTGATCACCTGTTACCCTGAAAACAGCTATTGGCGAATAATAGGTGAGTCCTGACGGACAATGAAAATTTCCCTTATGTTTTTGCCCTCCACGTTGAATCCACTGCCGATCTTGAACATTTTTGGTAGCAGAGCGTAGTTTATATTGGACCTTTGCATAATTATTTATCTCAAAATAACGTAATTATTAGCTTCCACCCTTTTACATACAACGTCTTATTTTTTCAGAGATTTGAATTTACCTTTTGCACGCGGTAGCCATCTTAGTTCCTTTAAATAACCAAATTCATAATTTATTATAAATAATTAATTGTGTTACGGGGTGCGTGAGCGCATTTTAATTACTTGCATTCCTGCCTATTGTTGTGCTATTGATAACGTTCGCCTGTCTCTGCCGCCACGTTTGTGTGTATGCGAGTTGTTTACTATTTACGATTATTCCTTACCTATGTTATTCAGTACACATTTTATAAGCCGTCCTGCATTCCTCTGCGTTTTAGAAACTTACGTATTAATTTAGTAAACTTGTCCCATTGATCATATTCTGAGTACCTACCTACTTAAACCATGCCTGATTCTGAAGCGAGTAACGAGACCGTAAGGGCCTTACTTTACACGGACTCAGCTGAATACCATGAGGCTTTAGGTGAAATCCGTTATGTTAGTGATTGGGTTGATGATTCCCATCGCGTCCTTGAGACCTTTTCAGTTAATCGCATGCGTGCGCGTCTTTCTGACCTCCCACTTATGTGTGATAAGTTTAGGGCTGCCTGGTCGAAAATGTTAGGAAACCTTGACCCCGCTATTTATGAACAAGAATATGTCCTAATTAAAAATGAGATGCGCGTTGTGAGGGACAAAGTTGATGACCTTAAAATCAGGTTAGAGGAGATAAAACCTCACCAGTTTGAGTCTCCCCGAACTAGTACTCCCTTAAAAGATAATAGGTCCATGATTGTTGACACCCCGGCTAGTAAATTACCTGACCTATCTATACCTAGGTTTGACGGCCGTCCCGACGGATGGATTAGCTTTATAGACCAGTTCGATAGTGTGGTCGACAATCAGCCTACGTTGACCCCAACCTTAAAACTTCATTACTTAGTTGGTGCCTTGTCTGATGAGCCCCGTAGGTTGATTCAGCATCTTAAGATTGAAGCGGGCAATTATACTGTGGCCCGTGACCTTCTCAAGCGTAGGTATCATAACCTTCGTGTCCTGGCAGATACGCATATCGCGCAGATAATGATGTTACTTAATATTTCACCAAAGCTGTCCGGCTTACGCGTATCGTTTCTTAACCCTCTTCTTTCAACTTACCGTTGTTTAGAACGATTAGACCTGCCTGTTAATCATTGGTCATATTTACTGGTACACCTATGCCTTGCGAAGTTGCTTTCTGAATCTAAATCCCGTTTTGAGCGTCGTTTTGGTGATGACCCTAATAAACTACCGACCTTTGATCAACTTATCACCTTCTTAGAGGATGAATGCAGGCATCACGACAATGTAGGTAGTGCCTTGGTCGTCGATACTACTGCCTCACTTGGTACGAGTTCTACTCGATTCCCGAAGTCTAGCGCGCGGTCTCCACCTCCTACGAGGACATTCGTTACGTTTGCACCTACACCGAAGTGTCACGTTTGTAATAATACGTCGCATTACGCGTGAATGCCCCGAGTTTGTTCGCCTTCCTACACATCAACGTGTTAATGTAGTTAAAGACGCCCGTTTGTGTTATCGATGCCTAGATAAACACTCAATTTCTCATTGCAAGCGAGATTACCGCTGTAATACCTGCCGTCGTTCTAGTCATCACACGTTGCTGTGTTATGCCGATGACGCCCCCGTGAAATATCAGCGTGAACGCTCCTACCGTGACGTCACAGCCTTACCTTCAAATCCGCCGAGGACGTCCCCGCCACGTGACCTGAAGGAACGTACTTTTCCACGCACTCGAGCCTATAACAGCCCCCCGCCTTGCAATTCCCACAGAGCTTCACCCCCGCGTTCGGGCGGGCGATTTTCACCTGAACCTAATAGTGATCGTGTTTATCACGCCCCTCCTCCAAGAACTCAGGATGAACGCGCCTTCCATTCGAAACCAAACGACTCTTCACGATTCTGACTGGACAGCCCTCCATCTGTACCTACCTTAACTTCAGTAGCACGCAGTTCTCTCGTTCTTTTACCAACGGCCTTAATTCACGTTAAAACTTCGTCTGGGTATTACGCGGAAGCCCGTGCCTTATTAGATACCGGCGCCCAAGGCTGTCTCCTGACCACAGAGTTTGTTATACAGTCACCGTACACTCACCAAAAACAAATAAATATCGACATTAAAGGTCACACATATGAATGTCTACACGATGATATGATAAACTGCTGTTGTAAAAGTTTGGAACTTGTTCCAACATATAAATACTTAGGAATGACCATAGATAATACCTTTTCGTAGGGTCTTCATGTGGAACAGGTGTGTGAAACTACGAAGTATACTCGGTAAACTTTATCATTTTAAATTTACTTGTAGTAGAAAAATACTTTACATTCTATACCATGCCCTTGCAGATGCCACGATAGGTTACGGGTTGAGTAGTTATGGCCTCGCGTTCCCGGTTCACTTGGATAAAATACATTCTATACAAACAAGAATGCTAAAAATATTGGTAGATCGGATAACTTTAATTAATTGTAAAAACGAATATGAAAAATTATTTAAAAAGTGTAAAATTTTACCTATAAAAAAGAAAGTTGAACTAATGCTATTACTTGAACAATTTAACTCTAACAAATACAAAACGAAGCGAGATCATAACTACCCAACTCGACTAGCTAAAAAAAATAAGTTAATGGTACCTAAAGTACAAAATTACTATGGTAAAAGAACAAGGCAATGGATTATACCTACCATACATAATGAGCTGGAGCCGAATATATTTAATGATGTAACATCAAAAACTCATCTGAAGTCCAAATTAAAAAAACACTACCTGTCTTTGTGCCCCTGAATTATTGCAGTAGTACCTAGTTAAAATAATAATTAAGAAATGTGTTAAATAAACAAATACAAGATAACATAAGATAGCATTGTAAGTGCGGTCGCCAGCATGTCAGGCTATACATTTTTGTTGAAAACTAACCCCTACTACAAACAAATAAGATATGGCCGTGTCGAGCTTGACGTGCTGTTGCCCGTACCTACCTACTAAACACTGTTGCATGCATTTAATATTAAATCCAAGCTACATAGTTTTTAAGTCGAATATCTCACGAGAGCGACTGCCGACAAACTGCTCAGCAGTTTGGCAGACTAGAGTTAAGAAAAAACTATGTATCTTTTTTTGAATAAATAAATTAAAAAAAAAAAACAAAAAAAACAGACCAAATGAACTTACCTATCAGTCCTTCACATGTGCTCGTTCGTGGAATAGGTAATATACAGTCAGTCCATTCTCATGGAACTGTATCTCTTTCGTTTAAGCCTGTCAATTCTAACCTACCTGTGATATCGACTACCGCCATAGTAGTCGACGTGATTGCTGGGTCCCTCCCGGATGTAGATGTACCTAAAAGTGTTGTTATCCGTACTAAGCATCTGCCACTTGCTGACCCCTTGTTCCATAAACCTGGTACAATAAGTGTACTACTTGGGGCCGATATCATTGGCCGCCTGTTGAAACCTGAGTTGTATGTTTTACCTGATGGCCTAACTGCCATATTGACAATCTTTGGGTTTGTCTTGTCAGGCCCTGTTCCTGGATGTCTATCCGAATTGGAACCTCCTATGACTGGAGTCTCATTGTCCTAAATAGTGGAAAGGTTCTGGAAGATTGAAGAGGCCACCCAGCTGTCAAATTCAAACCCGTTGGACTTAGAATGTGAGACATTCTTCAAAGCAACCACCACTCGTGGAAATGATGGACGTTTTATGGTTAGGCTCCCTTTTTTACAAGATCGTCCACCCCTCGGTGATTCTAAGGCCAATGCCGTTAAGCAATTTGGTAGCCTTGAAAGGCGTTTGCAAGGTAATCCTGACTTTCGTAAAAAATACATATCCTTTATGCGTGAATATATTGAGTTGAACCACATGTCCCTTTGATCATATGATCACACTCGTGACATTATTTCATTCCCCACCATGGAGTTTTTAAAAGCATTGATGGTAAAATACGAGTTGTTTTCGATGGGAGAACCCCGACATCCAATAAAGTGTCCTTAAATCAATGTTTACACACTAGCCCTAAACTTCAGCGAGATAATTCCCATATCCTTACCAATTTCCGCATGCGCGAAGTAGTGTTTGTCGCCGACATTCGTATGATGTTCCGCATTACCTGGGTACACCCTGAGGACAGAAGGTACCAACTAGTACTCTGGCGTGAGGACCCTTCTCATCCTCTCCTCACATACGAGCTTAACACTAATACGTATGGCCTTCGCTCTAGTCCTTATATTGCGATTCGCGCTCTTCTTGAGCTCGCAGAACAGGAGCGGTTGAACTTTCCCCGAGCTGCCGAAGTTATTGAAAGGGATATTTACGTTGATGACTGTCTTAGTGGAGCACCTTGTATTTCTTCTGCACGGGCCTTAAAATCAGAGCTCGAAGGCATCATGGCCGCTGGTGGGTATGAGCTTCGTAAGTGGATATCTAATAAACCCGAACTCTTGGATGATTTGCCCCCAGACCATTTGCAACTTCCTCACTCGATCGTAGACCAGGGTAACCCTCAGACTATTGCAGTTTTAGGTGTTCAGTACAACCCAGTGAGCGACTCATTTACCTATAATTGTTCCTATGATGCCCGTGAGACAGCGATTACAAAGAGGAAAGTATTATCTGTGATTGCACGAATTTATGACCCCTGTGGCTGGATATCTCCAGTCGTGTTTAAGGCCAAAGAGTTCATCCAACGTTTGTGGCTATCTGGCCTCACCTGGGATGACCCCCTTACTGAGCCCCTCGCTTTAGAGTGGACTACCTTCATTCAAGATATGACCAAAGGGAGCGAAGTGGCTATTCCTCGTCATATTCTTGGTAGCGGTTCCTCCTCCTTGTCACTGCATGGTTTTTGCGATGCGTCGATGTTAGGTTATGCCGCGGCCGTTTATTTACGCACAGAGCATACGTCTGGTAATTGCTCCGTCCATCTTGTTATGGCCAAATCAAAGGTTGCACCCGTTAGGACCCGTTTAATAATTCCCAAGTTGGAATAGTTAGGAGCTACCCTCCTCTCTAAATTATTACATCACGTCGCTCTTTGTCTGCAAAGATCGTCTGTGTTGACTTCAATCCATAGTTGGACGGATAGCTAAATTGTTTTGTATTGGTTGAAAACACCTCCCCACCTACTTCAGACTTTTGAGTCCAATCGTGTTTCTCAAATTAATAATTCTCCAACATCTAGTCATTGGAAACATGTTCCTGGCTATATGAACCCCAGCGACTGTGCATCAAGAGGCATGTCTGTCTGTAAATTGGTAAACCACACTCTGTGGTTAACCGAGTCTCCTGATCAGTGGCCTGTGACAGCGGAACCTACCTCGAACAATGATCTCCCGGGTCTACGTTGTTTAGTAGTGTCTGCTGAAGTTCCTCCTCCAGACCCTTCCTTTTTATTAGAGCGGTATAGTTCCTTGAACAAGTTAATAAATGTAACTTGTTACCTAAGGCGGTTTGTGTATTCAAAATCCTACTCTTCATTTCTGAGCACTGAAGAGCGTAGAGAATCTCTTTTATATTTAGTAAAAATTGTTCAATTGACATCCTTTAGTGATGAACTAGACCGTTTGAAAAGGGGTGATACCATCACCAACTCCCTAAGAAAATTGAGCCTGTTTTTAGATGACAGAGGCCTAATACGAGTAGGTGGCCGTTTACGATACTCTGACCTTCCCTTTGACGCTAGACACCCCCTGCTTCTGCCTAAAAATGGTAATTTCGTGAGCATTTTAATTTCTCATTATCACCGTGAAAATACACGCAGGTGCGAATGCCCTTTTGGCTATATTGAACAGAGAATTTTGGATCCTGTCTGCTCGTCGCGCTATTCAGCATGTGATTTTTAAATGCCTTCCTTGTTATCGTCTGAAAGCGGCTGTCTCCCAGCGTGAACTTTCCAAGCGTAATATTAACTGGGTTTTCGACCCCCCTGTCTGCCCCCACTGGGCAGGCCTTTTCGAGGCTGCTGTGAAATCGGCAAAATCCCATCTCAAACGCGTGATGGGAGAAACCCCTCTTACCTTTGAGGAATTAACAACTGTTTTTACCAAAATAGAAGCAGTTTTAAACTCGCAGCCCCTATGTCCACTTTCTCCGGACCCTAATGATGTCGAAGTATTGACGCCCGGTCTTTTTTGATTGGTCAGCCTTTAACCGCTTTACCTGAATACCCTTATGAGAATGTTAAGCTACATCGCCTTACACGGTTTCAACTGATCCAACAAGTTACGCAGCACTTTTGGTCTCGTTGGCATTTAGAGTACTTAAATACCTTACAGGCGAGGAATAAGTGGACAACTCCTTGTGATCCTCCCCAAGTTGGCGAACTAGTTTTGATAAAAGACGACAACCTCCCACCTTTGCAATGGCGCCGTGGTCGCATTGCCCATTTATACCCTGGAAAAGACAATATTATTCGCGTCGTTGATGTGAAAACTCCCACAGGTATACTTAAGAGATCTGTGACGAAGCTGGTTCGTCTACCAATTAGGTAAATAACCTTTCCTTTTACCCTTCTTTTTCTTCTCGTAAACACTTAACGTGTTTAAGGCGGGCGATATGTTTACTACAATAATTTGATCGATTCATGTGTTGCCATCCTAGTCTTACGGCGCGCGCTCCTACGCACATCATTTTGAATACTTACCTATTTTTTGTTTGTCTTGAGAACCCCGTAAAGTAGTTGCTCGCGAGACGTTGTTCCCTTGACACTAACTGACCTACCAGGACTCAATTTTCGCGTGTGTTTTACCCAAGAATTTACCTGAAGACCTTTGTGACTGTGCCTGTGTCCTCGGTGATCACCTGTAACCCTGAAAACAGCTATTGGCGAATAATAGGTGAGTCCTGACGGACAATGAAAATTTTCCTTATGTTTTTGCCCTCCACGTTGAATCCACTGCCGATCTTGAACACTATTTGTCCAGTGTCCCAAAAAGGCTAGGATGTTGTATCAAAATAAAACAATCCGTAGCTAGTAGTAAGAGTGTATTGATAAATTAAAGTTCGCTTAGCCTATACAAAATACATGCGACAAATAACAGCGCGAGGCAACTGTGCTCAGCGCCATCTCGTGAGCGTAGACTTAACTACATTAATGCTACCGCGAAACTTAAAAAGGTAAACAAACGCGCTTTGTTCATACAAAATCGGACATACCGCCCACCATGGACAATCATGTCCATCATTACAACAGCTCATTAGTAACTAAACAATAAGAAATATGAAAAAAACTGTATGTATGAATTACACATAGGGAGTAAACTTTCCTTAAAAACTATTACAATATGCTATATAACTATTTAGTAGCGATTTTAACTTTAACAATCTGTTTTTTATAAAGTTCATACAACTAAACGTACATACAACTAATACAACTAAATCTATTGATCCTAGAGGTAACCAACAATCGTATTTGTTTGTTAATACAGAATACCATAATAAAACACAACACAAATTCATCAATTTCAAAAAACAAAGTATGGGAAACAAAGACCAGATAAAATACAAGACGATACAACTTATGGTAAATGTTGCATTGACAACTGTACTGCTCAATCTGCTACTGGTAAAATACACAACTTGGTAACAGGTCTCTTGATATAAGAGCCTTTGCACTTCAGAGTCACCACGCGAGTAATGTTGTCCAAACCTGGGTGTTTAGCCGTTATTATGCCAAATAACCACCTAGCCGGGGGAAGATCATCCTCCTTTACCAGAACTATATCGCCTATCTTCGGTTCGGGAATTTGAGACGACCATTTCGCTTGCTTAATGCAGTAGTGGCACAAGTCCGATTTTGGCTAGATTTAGTAAGTGATGGATTCGTAATCTACGCTATCGGCTCTATTTTTTCACATTTAAGTCTCAACATTTTAATTCATCATTAGCTAGTTGGTGGCTCTAGTGTCGTTAGCGCGCGACGAATTAAGCACGAGTTCATCATGCGACACTGGCACATCTCCGATGTGCCCCAGTTAGCCGCTCACGCTCGCAGTGAACGCACCTTGGTCGTCATGCAATAGCGGCACTTTTGAGTTGAGCGACTATTGCATAAAATATAAAAAATAATTTTGATGTTGTGCCAGTGATTTTATAAGTCGAAATGGATAAAAACTACACTTCTGGATAAGTAAATCACTATTATTCTGTGTTGTTTTGCATTCATTTGAATAACAGCTGATAATTGTTACCAGAGCTAAAGCTTTAATCTCACTAACGCTTTTAAATTATTGGGAGTATTAATTTGTACTAATATTATAAAGCTAAGTTTCTGTTTGTTTAAATGCGTTAATCTCAGAAACAAATGGACCGATTTCAAGAAATACTTTTGTGTTAGATAGGTAGTTTATTTATCGATGATGGCTGTAGGCTATAAAACATCTTGTTTGCTTAAAATAATTGATTTAGTAGAAGCAGCACAGCTTTTATGTGGTTCACCAATCAGTTCATTAGATTTTCAATTAGCCAAAATCCATCTGAAGAAGATTTTATGATTGATGGTAAAATTTAAAACGATAACACAGAACCATTGACACAATCTAAATGAAAATCTTTCTGTTCTTGTTATGCCAGCTGAACAACCAATGAATGTGCCTGAGGAACCACAGAATTTGTTGCATCAAGATTTACCCATGGTCTTAATGACAGACTTTAACGCTGAACTTTCACTGTAGAACTCTAGTAGGCCTTCTTTGATGCCGGAAACATTTGATCTTATTAGAGCTCACTGCCAAAGTCCAAAGCTAAACAATGTCGAAATTAACTTTGAAGGAGGTGCCAGCGAGATACCTTTACACGATAACTCACCTGCAATATCAATAACAAGAGAAGCAAAGAACGGGTCACCAAGCCCAGAGACGGAATTTATTGATTTAGACGCTGATCCCAATTGAAAATCATGATCTGGTTGGTAACAGACAAACGCCAAGCTCTTCTTCTGACATTGATAGTGAGAACGCAGTGAATGTCAAACCCATAACTCGCAAAAAAAAGCAAATCCAGATAATTGGGACCGCAACAAGCTTTAACTATTGCGCAACTCGGGACAGGAATACAAAACATTCAAAAATAAACTCTTGGTACTGATTCTCAAGGTTATGTCCGTTATCTTAGTTCTTCTACGTATCTCCTCATTTCTGATTCGATCCCATAGAGAAATATGCCACCCAGCATAGCCCTTACCATCGCTCGTTGTGTGATTTTGAGCTTCATTATAAGGCCCATAGTAAGAGACCATGTTTGGGATCCGTATGTCATCACACACTGGTTGGAGACTTTCGTCTTCAGTCACTGAGGTAGATGAGATGAGAAGACACTCTTGCGTAATTTTCCGAACGCTGCCCGGCCGAGTTGGATTCGTCGATTGACCTCTTTCTCGAAGTTGAACGTACCCAATTGGATCACTTGTCCCAGGTAGACGTACTCGTCGACAACTTCGAGAGTTGAGATCCCAATGGATACTGGAGTGGGTACAACAAGGGAACTCGACATAATTTTCGTCTTCTCCATGTTCATTTTAGGACCCACTAGTTGGGAGACTCGGTCAAGGTCTACGAGCATAGTGCCAAGATCGTCCAGCGTCTTTGCCACAACGACTATATCATCGGCAAATCGGAGGTGTGTGATGTATTTGCCATTAATATTGATGCCGATTCCTTCCCATTCCAGAAGCTTGAAAGCGTCTTCCAATGCCACCGTGAACAGTTTCGGAGATATCACATCTCCCTGTCTAACACCTCTCCGCAGTGGAATCACCCTCGTGTTCTGCTTCTGTACTCGGACCTACATGGTGGCGTTATTGTAAAGGTACTTTAACACCGCTGCAGACACTGAAGCACCGCCCAAGTTTTGATCGAATGAAAGGCATTCTCATAGTCCACAAACGCTAAGCATAGAGGCATATTCTACTCCTCGGACTTCTGTATAATTTGCCTAAGCGTATGGATGTGGTCTATGGTACTGTAGCCTTTTCGGAAACCGGTTTGTTCGGGAGGCTTGAAGTCATCAAACATCTACGTGCGAGACGATTCGTGATGACCCTTGAAAACAGCTTGTAGACATGGCTCAGGAGTGAGATGGGTCTGTAGTTCTTCAATAAGGTTTTGTCTCCTTTTTTGAAGAACAACACCACCACACTCCTGTTCCACGCCTCGGGCGTGATGCCCTCCAGCAACACGGAATTACAGAGTCTCTGAAGGACTTTAAGTACCGGTGTTCCACCCGCCTTCAGAAGCTCTGCTGTGATTCCGTCCTCGCCAGGTGCCTTATTGTTTTTGAGCTGTTTAAGGGCTATCGTAATCTCGTAGAGGCTGATGTCCGGGATGTCTTCGGTGTAGTGTCGGGTCAGGATAGCACGTGGGTCTCTGGCCGAGCTATCAACGGGTTTGGCTACTGAGGTGTACAACTGCCCATAGAACCTTTCGATCTTCCTCAAAACCTCTGCTTTCGTCGACGCTACACTGCCCTCCTCCGTCTCAAGCCGTCAACAGGCTTTGCCCAATAGACATGTTCCTTGCAACCACTTTGGAGCCTTGGTCCCGCTCTATTGCTTCTTTAACACTATTCGTATTAAAGCAACGAATGTCGTGTCGCAGGGACTTCCATATTTGTCTATTGAGCTGCCTGTAGTTTTCAGCATTAACGGAGGTCTGCAGTGCCATAGATCGACGTTTTGCCATAAGGTCGAGAGTGTGGACCGACAGTTTCTGAGGTCTATTTTTACGGCCAGGCCTAAAATACTTAAACCCCACCGTTTGAACAGTTTCTACAAACCTGTTGTTAATTTATGTTGTCCACTGTAATGCCATTTTCTAGGCAATCAAAGCGGTTTGACAACTCGAGTTGAAAGCTCTCGGAATTTTGGATATGAGCACGAGTCGGTCGGAGCGTGGACCTCATCAGGCAGGATCCTTCCAATTTGACATTTATATTCAATGTGCCTCGAACCATCCGGTGATCGCTACCGGTTTTCACCCTTTTGATCTCGGAGACATCATTGAATAACCGTCTCTTGGAGGTCATGAAGAAGTCAATCTCGTTTCTCGTGAAGCCATCGGGACTCAACCAGGTCCACTTCCTTTGAGGCGGCTTCTGGAAGAAAGAGTTCATCGCAAAGAGTCCCTCCTTCTCCAGAAAGTCGGCCAGCCTTTGCCCGTATCCAAAAGGTCCCACCTTCAACTCATTCTCGCCTCGCTTGCCCAGTTTCGCGTCGCCTACTTACGTCCTCATACATTTCCTCCACCTCTTCATCCGGGTGTGTCGAGGTCGGTGCATATACCTGTATGACTTTCAGCGAATACCTCTTGGATATTCTGAGTATAAGATATATCACCCTTATTGTGACGACGTAGAAATTGTCTTATACTCCGACAACTGTGGTGGAAAAAGGAAAAACAAGTTTATAATAACTGCATTCTTGTACGCTGTTTCTAACTATAATATCAAATCGATCACACACAAGTTTTAAGTGGTCGGGCATACACAAAATGAAGGCGACGTGAGCCATTCATTGATTGAGAAAAACATCAAGAAAGCTTTGAAGTCCAATCTCATCTACTTACCATCACAGTGTGCCACATCAACTGCCAGAAAATTGGCACAGCCATTCAAGGTGCATGAATGTAGATCTTGATTTCCTTTTTGATCTTAAAGATCTCGTTGATATCACTGCAACCAATTTCAATGTAAACACTGAGGGAGACAAGTTTAATTTTATCGACATTTGTATAATTCGAGTAGAAAAGGATTATCCGGGAGTGCATCACTACAAAACGTCTAACAATACCGAGTTGCTATTCTGATTTTTATTTAAAATTTAAACATGAAGACTAATTTTTTATAAGTTCTTTAGTTCCTTAGTTAGATAAGATACATTCAGAAACAAGTTATGGACAGGGATTTTTATAATTAACCAAAACCTTATAAGCTACATTTTTTTTAAATGACACTACCTTATTTTTTTCTATATTTGAAATAAATAATGAAAACTTTAGTATTCCTAACATTACTAGATAATATTTGTAAAACCTGAAACAAATAACTCTAAGAAACTCAATGATATTTTATATACTATTTTAGTTTACAGTCTGGCATTAAAGTAAAAATCAAATATTTTTTATACAATATCGGCACAACTATAAATCATCATTTTAAGTGCTTAATATCTTTAAAAATTAAATATTTAATGTTCATGAAAAAATACGACATAAGAAGAATTTAATTCAGATTCATTAAATATGGCTATCATCATTGTAAACCCCATACAGTGTGCAGAAAAAAATTAAATGTAAGCGCGCACCCATTTCTGAAAACTTTTACGCTCTATATCTCAAAACCGTTATTTTGTACTTGTGCCGGTACTGCATTCAGTGAACGATTTGTGACGTTGAAGAAATTGTGTCAAGTACTCTCGTGACCATCTACGCCAAAAGTCTTGTACCATTTTTTGGGAATAATGCCATCTTCTGAGTGTACTGACATTAGAAGCTTCATAATTCGAGTCTGGTGGGAGTACAAGAGGGCTGCCTACAAGAAAATGACCGGGAGTCAGAGGATACGGATCATCAGGATTATCACTCACCTGTGATATTGGTCTCGAATTGAGACAAGCCTCGATTTGAGCCAATACAGTAGTAATTTCTTCAAATGTCAACGTTGAAGTTCCTATGACTCTCCTAAGGTGATGTTTAGTAGATCTTACGCCGGCTTCCCACAGTCCGCCAAAATTCGGAGCACGGGGTGGAATAAAGTGCCACTTGGTACCATTCGTAGATAACCAGTCGGCAATATCGTTGCTGACTAAACTGCCTTCCTCAAGCAATAAAGCAGACAATTCACGTGAAGCGCCAATAAAATTCGTCCCATTGTCACTCCACAGGTCTGAGCAATGACCTCGCCTAGCCACAAAGCGTTTGAACGCAGCTATGAAGCCTTCCGACGTTAAGTCGCTCACAGCCTCTAAGTGCACAGCTCTAGTGGACATACATATGAATAAACAGATATAGCCCTTAGCTGAGCGCTGTCCTCTACCTTTACTGGTTCTTATTGCAATGGGTCCAGCGTAATCAACGCCACTCTGTTGAAATGGACGATTTGGAGTAACACGAGCTGATGGAAGCTGACCCATAAGTTGATTCGCGGTACGTGAAGAGTACCGTATACAAGATACACACTTGTGGACGCAAGACTTGACAGCTCTTCTAGCATTTATGACCCAATACTTTGATCGCAAATAGTTCAGCATCAGCTGCGGCCCACCATGTAAAGTGCGTTCGTGAGCATCCGTGATGAGAAGATCCGTTAAGTGTGACTTATATGGGATTATAATGGGATTTTTCATAGCCGAAGATAACTGCGCTCTCTGGAGCCGGCCACCCACCCTGAGGATTCCATCCCTATCAACGAATGGATTGAGGGTACGAATGGCACTTTTTTTCCTTATTGGGGAGTTATTTTGAAGACACTCTATCTCACCCTTAAAATGTGCCATTTGAATATTTTTGACTACAAGCACGCTCGACCGCTGCAATTCATCTCGTGTAAGCCAGAGTGGATACTTGATTGCTTGACCTCTTAATTTTGCAGATGCTGCTTGTATAAATCTGCGACAGTAAGACAAAACTCTGATCATCCGTCTGAATGAAGAGAATCTGTCGTAAAGATTTTCGTTTTCGATTGTTGCATTACATACCAAATTGTGAACAGCCCTTTCTTCTGGAATATTGTCAGACTCCTGGTTGCAGCTCAGTGGACTGTATGTAATACTTTTTTCGGACAACCAGGGTGGTCCATATTTCCAGAAGAAAACTTGAGAATTTTCGGAGGGCTGAACACCACGCGATGCACAATCAGCAGGGTTATCAGATGAACGAACATGTGACCACTGATTCCTATCTAACAAGGATAGTATGTCTGACACTCGATTGGCGATAAAAGTCTTCCATCTCCCAGGGTGACTACTAAGCCATGCCAATACCACCTGGGAATCGGTCCACGCATGAATATCTTTCTTTGGTATTTCTAATACTTCAGATACCTCTGTCAACAGTTTGGCCAATAATACAGCACCGCACAACTCCAAGCGAGGGATCGACACTACTTTGATAGGTGATACCTTCGTCTTTGATGTGATGAGACTGACCTGAATCTCGCCACTGTGACTCACAACTCGAAGATACACCACGGCAGCGTAGGCGTCCTTGGATGCGTCGCAGAAACCATGCAACTCTACACAAACATCGTCGATTTTGGTCTGCATCCATCGTGGTAGTGCGAATTTTGTAATTAAAGACAGCTTATAACGATATGTAAACCATTCCTGCAACAAGTTTTCTGGTAGCTCCTGATCCCAATCTAATCCAACCATCCATAATTTTTGAATGAAAATTTTAGCCTGAATGATGGATGGAGCTATCCAGCCAAGAGGATCAAACAGGCGGGAAATATCGGATAAAACCTTTCGCTTGGTTACGGGTAAGCTCAATTCTGGCAGCTGAACTGTATATTCGAACTCATCTTTAACCCGATTCCATTTCAAACCAAGTACCTTTTTACCTCAGTACCTTCCTTTTCTGTGCCAATTTCTATTGTATCTCCAAACCCTTCTCTATCTCCCTCTAATTCCATCATAACATCCTTATCACTCGATGCCCACTTTTGTAACTCAAAACATCCCTTGCTCATTAACTCATTCATGTCCTTGTATAATTGCATCGCTTCTGGTTTGGTCTGACAGCCCGTCATCAAGTCATCCATGTAAAAGTCATTCAAGACCTTTTCAGCAGCCAAGGGATGTGACTGACTTTCATCTTGGGCTAGCTGAAGGAGAGTTTTTACAGCTAGATACGGTGCGCATGCCGTTCCAAATGTGACACGTAGCATTCGGTAGTGATGCAACCCAGAATCATCTGACCACACTATCCTTTGGTAGTCGACATCCTCGTCTGTCACCTTGATCTGTCGGTACATCTTAACTATATCTGCAATAAGAGCTATAGGATGACGACGCCAGCGCATAACTATATGTCGTAAATCAAACTGCAATGAAGGGCCGACCATCAGATCACTATTTAACGAAACGCCATTAGTGCCTAGACAAGATGCATTAAATACTACGCGTACTTTAGAAGTGGTTTTATCTTCGCGCACAACAGCATGGTGCGGCAAGTAAACAGCATCCTGCTTCAACCTTTCTCCTTCTGGCACTAACTCCATATGGCCAAGGTCAAGATACTCTTGTAGAACTTGTGAGTATTGAATCTTGAGGTTAGGATTTTTATGCAACCGTTTTTGTAAGTATTGTAGTCTTTGAGTAGCAATGTTTAGTGAACTACCATACTTACACTGTGGGTCTACTGAGCGGAAAGGAAGCTTTACCACATAGCGACCGTCTGCATCACGATTGGTCGTTTCCGCATATAACTTTTCGCAAGCTTGTTCTTCTTCTGTAAGGAGCTTCGACTTAACAGCGTTCGTTGGCTCCGACTCCAATTCCCAAAACCGTTTAAGTAACTCATTGTTGTCTATACAAGTATGCATAGTAACGACTGTGTTACAAATCTGAGAACTATCCAAAGTTTCGGCGTGAACTTGGCCTGATAAAATCCACCCAAGCTTAGTATTCTGAGCTACTGGTGTGCCTGGAGGACCTTTGAGTAAACCTTCAACAATAATCTGACCAAAAACCTCTGCTCCGAGGAGCAAATCAACCTTATTAGGTGAGTGAAACTTTGGATCTGCTAATCTTAGATGAATAAAATTGGAGTACATCTTAAAATCAACTTTCTTTGAAGGAACTACAGAAGTAAGTTTATTTAAAACATGTGCTTTAACTATAATGTTGTAGTTGGGATCGTAAATTGATTTGAGGTGAATACTAACTATTGAATTGAAAACAATAGAGCCAGTTTGATCCCCAACACTCGTAATCAATGTTTTACTTTTTATTTTTTGCAGACCAAGTGCTTGCACAGCAGACTCCGTGATAAACGAAGCTTGGGAGCCCTGATCTAACAAGGCCCTGAATGTCAAGCAATTACCCGACTGAGACTCTACATGAACTAAAGCTGTAGCTAAAAGCACCTGGCTATGAATATTTGAATGAGAAACTACTACAGTTTCGGTAACGTCATCATTTTGTGACGTTGTGGTTGCTACAACGACACTCTTATCAACCGAAAGATTCTCGACACCATTATCGGTCGATATTGGAACACTTGGATGTAAAAGAGAATGATGCTTCTTCTTGCATACACGGCATCTTGAGGTTTGACGGCAAGTGAATACAGAATGCCCTGAACACATACAATTATAACATAAACTTTTGGATTGGACAAAATTCCTGCGTGATTCGACAGATTCATGTGAAAATTTCTTACAGCTGAATAATTTATGGTTTTCTAAGCAGAATGGGCAAGCAGTTGAGGCGGCTGCAGCATGATTGACAGAGACGTTAGGCCGACTAGTATTCGGCTTACTTTGCTTAGCAGGAATCAAAAACTCTAAGGAACGGAACCTATGTTCTAGGAAAGTCTTAAACTGGTCCATAGAAGGATGGTCATCTGATGAACTAATTTTTGCTTCCCATAGCTTACGTGACTCTGGATCTAATTTTGAGCTAATGATATAAATTACTAAAACATCCCACGTATCTACCTCGAGCCCTAAATTTCTCAAACCATGCAAACAATCACAAGTAGTGTCTAATAACTCCTTAATAGCCTTCGAGGATTCTACTGTAATATTGGATTGGCCGATCATTTTTTTAAGTAAACAGTTTGACAAATACTTTTTATTACTATACCTTCTTTTTAATAAAGACCAAGACTCGAGGTAGTTAGCGTCAGTAACAGGCACATGCCTCAGTAGCTGCTCTGCTTCCCCGCTAAGATGAGCTTTCAAATAGTGTAATTTGTGCACATTTTGTAAATTATCATTGCGATCTACTAGAGACTCAAATAAGTCCTTAAACGTAGTCCACTCAGCGTAGTTCCCGCTAAATGTAGGAATAGTTATTTTAGGTAATTTCACTGAGGGCACTGTGGCTACAATGGCTGACTGATGAATCTTACTATGATCGCTAAAGCCAGTCGATGTTGATAAAATGTTGGCTAAAGATTCCTTAAGTAAACTTTTATAATCCCAGTACAGCTCTTGCGTATCTTCGTAAACATTACCAGTACAATAAGTAGACTTCTCGTACTCGTCTGAATCTATATCGGCCACAATAGTACGATGAGAATCCACAAAAGATGCCCATTGACTCTCCAACGTTTCTAACCGCGCCTCAACATAGGTTTTTGTTATTCTTACTTTAGGTGACTTTTTAAAATTTTCCTTTCCCTTACTTATGGCTGTCTTAACGTCTTCTTGTAACTTAGCTAAAGCCTCCATAATAAGATTATTATATAATATTATCAATAAAAATACTTAAGTAAATCTTAATTGTTTAAACTACTTTATTTTACTCGTATTTACTATTAATTTTGTCTTTTAGCACGATACCTATTAGATCTTAATTTCTATAATAACACTGCACAAATTGTAATAACTATTACTAATGTCCCAATTTGTCTCGAAAACACGCTAAGTCCTGTAGAACGATGAACCGAATTTTCTAAGTGTTTGAGCAAATTGACACTTAGAAAAATTTGGACATAGGTTCCCCGTCGTATCACTTTTTTGAAAACTATTCTAAGTCCAAACACATTCACACGAAATTTACAAGTGTCAAATCACAACGAAAATTTTCTAAGTCTCACTATTCATTAGAATTTCACACGAAGCTTTAAATTTTCTAAGTCCAAATCACTGATTAAAATGTTCAAAGTTACTCACAAGCCGTGCCACTGCATATCCAAACCTGCTGCTTTTACCGCCCTCTGGTGCGAGTACGATCCAACTTGATACGCTGCTTTTAGCGCCCCCTGGCACTGAATCTCGTAACTAAAGCTGCTTTAGGCGTCCTCTGGCGGAGTCTCCAACACTTGTCCGCAGGCAGGATTTCACCACCATAACACCATAGATGACAGCCCGTCACCTCGTCGGCGTGGGAAGCGGCCAACTGTACAATTCCCTCAAGGTAGCCTTCTATCCGGCGTACCGAAGGTCCACAATGTCCAGTGTCCCAAAAAGGCTAGGATGTTGTATCAAAATAAAACAATCCGTAGCTAGTAGTAAGAGTGTATTGATAAATTAAAGTTCGCTTAGCCTATACAAAATACATGCGACAAATAACAGCGCGAGGCAACTGTGCTCAGCGCCATCTCGTGAGCGTAGACTTAACTACATTAATGCTACCGCGAAACTTAAAAAGGTAAACAAACGCGCTTTGTTCATACAAAATCGGACACTATTCTTACCCTTTTTTACATTGGAATCTAAATGTCTTATAGGAAAGAAGAAATATTACTTATTTTTTATACATAGAATAATTCAATTCTACAAATAAAATTATTTTTAGATACTACTCTTATGTTTATGGGTATTAGTTACTATATTTCAAGTAACGTTTAGCAACTCAATTTTTACTTTTATTGTTTTTACCAAAAAGCAATAGTAAAACCCTTTGCTGCGATCAAATGAGCTGTAAAATTATCCAAATTAACTCAAACTTCAATCCTACATGTTGGTTCATATTGAGAAACAACATTACACCGGTAATTGAGTTTTTCAACGGAAATAATCGACTTTTACCACATCACTAGTATTTTGACATAAAAGAACGAACTATCTGAATGAGGATTGGTTGTTTCACCGCTAGCAGCTCTGTGATTGATAGTTGGTTTCAAGTACTAATGACACCAATCACAGAGCTCCAAGCGGAAAATGTGATTGGTTTGTAATATACATGCGTTGATTCTTTGATTGGTACTTGAAACACTGCAGCAACAGCGCGGTAACTCCCACCGGCGACAGAGGTTCCCATACAAACGAGCGATCAATACACCTGGACTAGCGTCCACCTACGCATTCGCATGCAACAGTGATTATATTGCGAAACTATTGCAAAGTGTAAGATACTGTAGGTCAGTTGAGAAGAGGTCATATTTGAAAAGTCTAATAGAGAACAGTAGTTACGTAAATCTAAGGTCTATTTACACACTCCGTGCGTACAACATGCACCTATATTGCATTAATAAAATTAAATAGGTCCGATTCGCTCGATTTCAAAACATCTCGGTCGTTCAAATATCAAAGTGTAGTAGTTTTCTTTGACTAATCTCACTGATTTCGTTTCGTATGGTAGACAAATAGCTTCTTTAGTAGACTCCGACGTTGTGCAAAGGCATAGCACAGCCCGAACAGATCAGTATCTTATCATGAGCTGTTTGACTAGATAACATCGTATAGCTGATCAGTTACGCATTCCTTATGAGGAAATGTTCAGTTTATGCGGTCTTATCGTTTAAAGCAATCTTGTCCAGACAAGCTTTGGGTAAAGATATTATTCGTTCATAGAAAGTGGAATGTATTTCAAACAAGACGAGTTAAATGTAAAAATAGTCTGGATATAAAAAGAAATCAGTCTTCAGGGACTGGTATACCCATTTACTAAAAGGAATGCTTTTACAGTATAAATAAATAGTGTCCTAAGGTGTCTAAATGACACCGATTTTGCTAGCTTTATTAATAAAGAAACAAAGATTAGAATCGGTAATACTTCCTGGCAATACGAGACGGGACTGAAGTTAACCTGAAGCCCAGATAATATAATAATGCCTGAAGGAAATCCTTCAAGAAGTTAAAATAGTTTTAACCCGAGACCTGTACGTAGTTTTTTTTTTTCAAATTGGTCGGCTATTAGCAAAGTATTAACCGACCAAATTAAAAATAATATCATATTGACAGCATAATGGATTGTATACTTTTTTATTTGGTCGGGTAGTATCAGGTTAAGCCTGGTGCTGTGTTTTTTTTTTGTAAATAGGGGGCTAATGTTTATTTAGTCTTTGCTTCAACCTAATACTATGTAATTTAAAATAGGTGGGCTCTATATGACTTTTCTATTTGATCTATGTCGCTATAGCTATTGAGTCCAAGGCGTGGAAAATACGACTCGGATCGCACCGTTTATTTATTTGATACATGAGGATGTTTTTATTTCGAGCGATATATTTCCACGTTTTGAGAATCATTTGTTTTATTTACAGTTTTGTATTGGAGAAAGAAAATCCCTTAGGTCTGATTTTACCACCGTCAGATAAGTTTTTAATTTTAAAACGTAACCTATTTGTCAGCAATCATTTATGTAAATGTTAACGTTAATAATATAATAATAATATAATAATATAATAGGTGACGTTTTCAAATTAGGTGCTTTGTTTTTTGTTCGCCTAATATATCATATCTGACGTTAAAAAAATCGGGCCTTAATTGATATACAAAACAAATTGAGCACGTTATTTACCGATTCATTGTCAGTGGATCACAAACGAAAAGTTGAAGGTTTCTTTATGTTAATTTACTTACCTTTCAGTAGTATAGGTACATACCTAAACTCCGTTTTTCTTTGATAATAATCTATTCACGTAAACATTTTTTTATAACTTTTAAAATAATATCAGTGAATAAAATTAATTAACTATTTAATTTAATTAGAATACAGATATTAACAATGTAACCTATGTAAGTTGTGCGTTTTGTTTTATTTTAAAACTAAACATTTCGTAAAAAGGAATGTAAAGATTGTTTACAATATTCGTATAGCAAAGAAAAATGGATTTTATTTGTTTACTCCTGATTTAGTTTTACACAAACTTATGAATTAAGATGGAGTCTCTAATTTCTATCCTATAAATTCACTTGTAGGTACTCGTTGCACCGATGCCTTCCTAATGTGATCGTCTTTTATCTTGATGTTTTTTTATTTAATGTTCCACTTCACACAATTTTTGATTTACAAAAAATAGGTTTTTAGTTTAATAAGCAGAAACCTTGGCGCTGCGTTCCTTTTGCGCCATGGACTATAAACTTGTAAGTTTTTTTGAGTTTTTTGATGCAGCCTCGGAAATGATTAAGTATTATTTAAAAAAAAAGTATTATTATTGGATACCAATCATATACATCGTTCTGATCCCAAAGTAAGTAGCCAATAAATAAATATCCTTTGGACATTTCCACATATCGCCATCTAGTCCCAAAGTAAGTTACTCAAAGCTTGTGTTATGGGGTGCCAGACAGCGGATATAATACTTAAATACTTTTTTTTATTGTAAATACATACATGATATACATAGAAAACACCCAGACCAATACAAACAGACATGTTCATGCACACAAATGTTTGTATTGTGCGGGGATCGAACCCGCACCCGCTGCGTAGTAGGCGATTTCTCGCCCACTACTCCAGACGGGTCGTCAAATGCAACGGTGGTACCACAACACCCAGACCCGAGACAATATAGAAAAAAAAATGTTTTCTACATTGACCCGACCGGGAATCGAACCCGGAACCTTATAAGATGGCGACTCTTGAAACCAGCGTGCTAGCCACTCGACCACGGAGGTCGTCGAAGGCGGCGGTAAAGAACACAAAAAAGCAACAAAAGAAACATATACAGCTAATATACTTCCATAAATACTAAATTAATAAACCTACATCAATATAGTTGAATAAATCAATTTACCCATACATAAGCTAACAGAGATTAGGGAAACCGAGAGGGACAAACTTTGACATTCAAGCATCACGTGGTATTATCAGTGAGCTTACGATAATACTTTGACCATGAAGTGTTGATAGCATCAGGGAGGGAGTTCCAGAGTCATATCTTAGCACTGAGAGTAAAGCAGTTAGAGACGTAAGCGGTCTAGTAAGTAATTATTTTATGCCTTTAGAATCGTAGGTAACTGAAGGTACTTCCGGCTGTGTTAGATAGCTTAGCATTGAAGATGCTGGCATCACAGGCTGATAAGTGTGATGAGGAGGGGTTCACTAAGGTTGAGAGGAAGAAAAAGAAGCCCTCCACTCGCAACCAGTGCGGCTCCGTACCGACCGGACCGAATCACCTACTGCGGCCTGCGATATCTGTGACGCTGTTATACGTGTCCCGGCTTCATTACTCTACAAAGGTCGAGGAGATTGTAGAGTACATTCGAATCAAGACCAAATATTCACTGAGGGTCGAACGGTTGGAATCTCGTCATAATACGAATTTCAATTCGTTTGGGTGAGGGTTCCGACCGAGAGAGAGAGCTGTCGACCTTCATGAAAGCAGAGTTTTGGCCGAAGGGTGTTTTGTTTCGTCAGTTCCGCGGACGGTTACCGGACACCAAGATGCGCAACACTACGCCAGCGAAATAGTGTTTCAGTTGGGCCTTTGTTGCCTACAATAAATGATTAAATAAAATAAAATAAATTGACTAAATAGTAGCCTTTAAAACGGAAAACAGGTACATACTAATGTAAATTGCCCAATAATTTATACATCGCTGTGAACATTAAACACTAGCCGTGCTCAACAAACTGGATGTATCCGTGGCAGTAACGAACCGAACATTGCCGAGTTTATTCAAATCGGGACAAGAATCGAATCACACGATCCTTTAGCTTCCATTCTGTTTGAGATTTACTTTCGCAAAGCGATGTACGCGACTTACGATTTAATTTTTACTACAAGATCTATACATTAGATGAACTAATAATATAGTTTTTTCCAGATTTTATAGTGATGTATAGTACTTGAAGTTTGGTTGTGACAAAATGGTTTGTTTTCTGACGCATCTACCATCCTTTGTTTTAACGATGTACCTTATTAATCTTATACTAATATTAAAAATGCGAAAGTTTGTGAGAATATTATGGATGTTTCCTTTACGCTTATCCACTGAATGAATTTTGATGTTACTTTATAATTATTTAGTGTTACACATTAAAATGACATAGGCTACAGGTACCTAATTTAAAATTATATTTTACTGAAGGAACTGCTAGTCGATAAATAATAATTATTTTATTTTAATTTTATTGAGAAATACTTAATTAATTTAAGTCTATAAAGAAGCTCAAAATCACACAACGAGCGATGGAAAGGACTATGGTAGGTGTTTCTCTACGGGACCGAATCAGAGGCATAGACATAGACATAGGCTACAGGTACCTAATTTAAAATTATATTTTACTGAAGGAACTGCTAGTCGATAAATAATAATTATTTTATTTTAATTTTATTGAGAAATACTTAATTAATTTAAGTCTATAAAGAAGCTCAAAATCACACAACGAGCGATGGAAAGGACTATGGTAGGTGTTTCTCTACGGGACCGAATCAGAAATGAGGAGATACGTAAAAGAACTAAGGTAACGGACATAGCCTTGAGAATTAGTAAGCTCAAGTGGCAGTGGGCAGGGCACAGAGCGCGAAGAACTGATGGCCGTTGGGGCAGGAAAGTTCTAGATTGGAGACCCTTCGACCAAAGACGCAGCGTAGGACGTTCACCGGCAAGATGGCCAGACGACCTTATAAAGATCGCAGGATCAAACAGGATGCAGACCGCTAGTGATCGGTCGCTGTGGAAAGCCGTGGGGAGGCCTATGTTCAGCATTGGACGTCCTTTGGCTGATAATGATGATGATGAAATTAATTAAATCACTAAAATACAAAACCGTAAGTTTTTTAGACAAGGATGTTTATTAGATCTAATATTGATGAATGTCATTCTTTACTGCACTTTAGGCATGTATCCTCAGAGGTTATTATAAAAACATTCAATGAACTTAATTTGAAAAAGACTGAGGACTTATGGGGATTATCTGTTTATATAATTAAAACCATTATTGAATTTATAGCTCCTCGTTTAGCGATCATATTTAATAAATGTGTCGATGAAGGCAAGTTTCCAAATTTAATGAAATTTAGTAAAATCGTTCCACTTTTTAAATCAGGAGAAAAATGCGACCCCTCCAACTTTCGACCAATATCAATTTTACCCGTGCTTAGCAAAATTTTTGAAAAGATAATTTTTAATCAACTTCTATTTCATTTCACAACTAATAAATTATTACATAATAAACAGTTTGGTTTTACAAAAGGTAGAAGTACTGCTGATGCTGGAGTTGCTCTCTTGAAACATGTATTTGATGCATACGACGGTAGGTGTGATGCTATAGGAGTATTTTGTGACCTCTCTAAAGCATTTGATTGTGTAGACCATGAGACCTTATTGAAAAAACTTCAACATTACGGCGTTTCGATCGATGCGCTAGGTTTATTGAAATCTTATGTTAGTGATAGAACTCAAAAGGTTTATATTAATGGAACTGAGTCTCCTGGAGCACCTCTAAAAATGGGAGTGCCCCAAGGATCGATATTGGGACCGTTGTTGTTTCTGATATATATAAATGACCTTCCATACTTTGTCGATGATGTATGTGAAATAGTACTGTTTGCAGATGATACTTCCTTAATTTTTAAGACTCCAAGGGCCAAAGAATCTTTTGACGATGTAAATGGTGCTCTTTCACAGGTGCTTCATTGGTTTACCGTTAATAATTTAGTGCTTAATGCGGGTAAAACCAAATGCATAAAATTTACAATGCATAATGTCAGACAAGTCCCAACGCAGATCATGGTTAAAGATGAGCCACTAGATACTATACAAAGCTCAACGTTTTTGGGAATAACCGTAGATCATAATCTTCAATGGGGTCCACATATCGAGACCTTGTCAGGGAAACTTAGTTCGGCTGCCTATGCAGTAAGAAAGATAAGGCTTTTGACTGACGTTGAAACGGCAAGGTTAGTTTATTTTAGCTATTTTCATAGTATCATGTCTTATGGTATCTTGTTATGGGGCTCGGCTGCAGATATTGAAACAATATTCATACTGCAAAAGCGAGCTGTACGGGCTATTTACAATCTCAAATCTGACGACTCTTTAAGGGATTTGTTTAAAGAAGTCAAGATACTTACAGTATATTCACAGTTTATTTATGAAAATTTGATTTATGTTCGTAAAAACTTGCACTTATTTCCTAAAAAAAGTGATTTACATGATTTCAATACTAGAAACAAGAATAAACTTGCCGTTCCAAACTTCAGACTTCAGAAGGTTAATCACTCGTTTATTGGAAGATGTATTACTTTCTTTAATAAATTGCCTCAAAATATAATTGAATTACCTTTACATAAATTCAAATCTATTGTTAAACAATGTTTAATGACTAAAGGATATTATAGAATAAATGATTACATGAACGATAACAATGTATGGTCTAGCTTGTAAGAACATTTAATTGTAATATTTTTAAAAGAGGCATTGACAATAGTGACTGAGTTTGTTGCGCAGCTTCTTCTCAGCACTAGCCCACAATTGTCCCGAAGCTGTGGTAGGGCCAATGTTGGGACGTGTATAAGTGCTAGCAATAGCCTATGTACAAAATAAAGTAATTTTGAATTTTTGAATTTTTTTTGAATTTTTTTGAATTTTATTGAAACTGGTCTAGACTGCCGCAGCAAATGATCATTCAAATTTCTGTAGATCATATTTTTGGCAGAAGACGAGCTAAGGTAACGGATATATCCTTGACGATAAGTCTACGACGATAGATTACGAATCTTACGTAATCTCATGTATATGCGTAGCGCGAAGAACTGATGGCCGGTCGGGAAGAAAAGTTCTAAATTGGAGAGTCTTCTACTAAAGGCGCAGCATAGGACGTCCACCTACAAAGACAAGATGAACAGACGACGTTGTAAAGATCGCAGGATCGCACTAGATGCAAACCGCTTGCAACCGGTCGCTTTGGAAAACCGTACAGGCCTATGCTTAGCAGTGGACGTCCTTTGGCTGATAATCATGATGATAAATGATATTATTGTGACCTATTGGTCCGGCTAGGCCTCCTATAGCCCCCAAGGGAAGGGAGAGGGGCGCTATGAAAGCGTAATCCCGCTACACAGGAGTATAATGTGCGCAGATCAATCTTAGCGGTGCGCAATAAAATATAATGGCCTCTCAGCTCCATCCTCGTTTGCTGTGCAGCAGGCAGATTCGGAGTGAGGAGGAGACACGGCCTTTAAGTTTACATAATCTAATGACCTGTGTTCCTATATCTATAAATAAACTAGCCGACCCAGCGAACTTTGTTTCGCCCCCATCCTCGTCTTGCCCGGCCTCGTCCCGCCCAGCCACGTAATTAAAGAAAAATGTTAAGAGTGAACAATTCTTATCACTAAGGGGTATGAAAAATAGACTTTGGACGATTCTTAGACCTTTTCAACATTCTAACAATATTTCATGAGAATCGGTCAAGCCGTTTCGGAGGAGTACGGAAATGAACATTGTGACACGAAAATTTTATATATAAGATAAATAAATAGTAGATGGGCCATTATTTGAGCACCGTTTTTTGATGGTCACACGTTTGTAATTCCAAACATATTCAATGTTTAATTTTAGAACAAATTTTGTATGGTTTATCATGTATCTATCGATATGAATTCACTTTAAAATGTGTTATTATATTTGTAGTTATGTAGGAAAAAATATTTGACTATCGGAATCGGGAGTAAAACTGCTGTTCTTCGCGCGTCACACCGAGTTGGCGCTCAGTTTAAACACTTATATATTGCTAGGCTTTTACATTATATCAATATAATATATGTTGAAAAATTAGACATATAGTCAGGATTACTTATATTGAGGTGGAAAAAATCCGTCTTTAGATTTAAATTTAATATAATTAATTTTGTGTCGGTCACACGATTTTGCCATTTTCGAAAATGTGACACATAAATCCTCATAGCTTCAAAAAGGTTCAACCTATCGACACAAACCATAGGTCGGCAGAAACTTCAAACGTGTCAAAACACTAATATAAGACAAATAAATATCTCACAGCTATGATATAGCTAATACAGCTTCTTGATTTTTATATTTTTTCTTCAGACCTTAGTTCATGTGACCCTTCATGGGTGATGTTTTAAGATCATAAGTCAGCGTTTTAGGAATAAATGTCTATTATTGAATCATAAAACTCATAGTCAAGATTCATTTGAGCTGATTAGATTACATAAGCGTTAGTTGCTTAATTTGATATTTCTGAAAAAGTAAAATTTTTGTCACTTGCGTGGCACAACTTTCGTGGTCAATTGCCCCCGAAAGTTACAAATCATACCACGAAAGGTTATCAAAGTGTACTGATCTCACTAGAATTTATATTTTATGGTTTGTAAATGCAGTTGAAATAACCGCATTAACGTTTTAAACTTGAATTTTTATACTAAGACTGTTTCTAGAAGCACAGATATGATTTATAGAAATAATGTAGCTTACTAGAAAAAGTGTAGAACATGACGTCTTAAATCTTGATTTTTATTCGGCTTTGAATCGCCTGATCAATCTATTTACTAACTATATTATATCGTTAAGTAATCAAAATAAGTTACATTTTAATGCTTCAACACCCGAGCGGTCGCATGAGACCGCATAACAATAGAATATCTATTGTGTCTCGTTCACATACGCTTGAGGGATTAAAAAACATACTCATTAATTAATTAATTTTCGTGCGTTTTTCGTAATTTCCCCAATTTGTGTAGTTAACATGAGAAAATAATGAATATCACAAAAGCAAACCTTGAAAATAATTCTTTGCCACAAATAAGAATTATGGCAGTTTATGCCAGTCGTCTTAATTTATTCAACCAAGCGGCATCACTAAAATGTGAGCCTGGTCTAAAGCTGGAAAATTGTACACTAGACCGATAAAATAGTCTACTTTGAAGCTACTAGATAAAGACTTCAAATCATAAGTTTGCTTTACGGAAAAAAAACTACAATTAACACTGATACTATAACATTCAAGTTTCGACAATAAGCGCGTGACGTCTGGTGTTTATTTCCAAAGATTCTAAAGAAATAGTTTAATTCTTTATTGCATAAGAAAAGGTCATATTTTGAACGTTTTTATAGCTATGATCCAGCAGTTAGTAGTCTAAATAGTCTTACTCCAGGCAAGAAGAATATCTGGAAGACTAGTTTATTGCTTGTAAAGTTTATGAAGAGTATAACCTTATGCATTTGACTTTGAAATTGAGTTGATCTCTTATCATAATAGCCGGAAAATATCTTACTACTACAATGCAGGGTTACATATATGTAATTTGAGGCACTACTTTGGAGGGTAAAGAGTTGATTGCTACAGATTTGCCTTACCTTTATAACCTCAGATAATTTCGACATAATGCCAACTCCTTACCAAGATTGGTCAAGGAAGCGATTAAGTTTCAAAATACTAAAAAATCGATCGTGAGTAAGGGTTTATCTGTTATGTTTAATGTCAAAATACCATTGCTTCGAAAATGTGATACCGTAAAATTTAACAAAGTATCCTATCGCTGACAAATACTGTCAGTGTTGTGTGTTAAGAACAAAAGCGAGTAAACAGTGAATTTGAGGTCAGGGATACCGCAAGTGAGTGCAATAAAATACTTCGAAGGAGAGTAGACCATTAAGTCTGCAACTATCAGCTCACTTGCAACATTTTTAGGTACGCTTTGATCATGGCACTTGCAACTGTGTCAAAATATTGGATACTCATAAATAATTTGGTGCATAGTAGCAATGTCGAAGGTAACAAACTATTATTATGTTAGTGTTCATCGCGAATATTAAAAAATATATGTTATACCTAACCACATTACTTTTAGTCTCATTTATTATCATATTTCAAGTAATTGATACTTTTGTTACGGAATTATCTATCCAAAAAGACGCTGCGTAACTTTCGTGTCACGGTGAGTAACTTTCGTGGCTTACAAAATTTCAATATTAAATATCTAAATGAATAATGAACCGATTTTCATGATTCAAATGAGGTTTTGTTACAGTTTGATAGTTTCTTTAAAGCAGTTTTTTTTTCATTTGAATAATATCAGTATAAATTTTCGCCACGAAGGTGACGCGAAGAACACTTTCTGAAGAAATGCCCAGAAGTAGTAGTCCCCCTTGCCGATTTCGACTACGGTGGCCAGTCGAAACGACTAACCGACTGCGCGGGACATATTATACGTACACAAGTGTGTGCGCAAACACAGGTGCACTCTCTATTCCTTTCACTCTCATAGCCCGATGGGACAGCAATCTGACACGACCGGAGAGAGATCAGGCGCAGGAAAACACCGCCAACTTCTAAACTTCGGGCTACCCTAAGAATTTCCGAACAGAAAAACTCAGGTATATATTTTCGGCCAGACCCGGGTATCGAACCCGGGACCTTTCGCGCAGCCGTCGCTTTAAAGTGCGACCCTCTTACCGCTGCGCCCCCGAGGCAGTTTTATATATCAGGAGTTTATTGTCTATCCAGTGTTGAGTTTCTGCCTAGAAGTCAGTAGAGACCTTTGTATTTAAGATTAATCTCGTCTCGTTTTGATGTGATGTGCTTCCTCCAGGTGAGCCTGCGATCCAAGTGCATCCTAGATATATGGTGTTGTCGCTCACTCCAAGTGAAAATTAAATGAACAACAGATAACCGAATCATTCAAGGTTTTACTCGTAATGTTCGCTTGCTACGACTGAAGAAGAAGATTTCCGTCTATACATTTTATGTGGTCGTCCATGCATTGCGTTCGTGTGTCCCAGTAATGCATTGTTCTCGAGTCAAGTAAACTGGCGGATTGCAGCCGCCAGGTGGCACTGCAGGCTAAATGCGGGTAGTTTGAATTTATTTTGTTTCTCTTTGATTTAAATTCTACAAATTATGAATGAATGTATTATCATTAACTTATTTATAAATTTATTATTATTAACTAGCGTTCCCGGCGAAATTCATCCGCCCCACTAACCCCCCTTTTTATATTATGCGTGGCGGCGGCGAATCCAATGAAGAAAAAACATGAAAATTGTTCCACCCGTTCTAGTTATAAGTGGTGTAACTAACACGACGTGCTTTATAAGTACTCGTCGAAATATATAAAAAAAATGCAAAGACACTGGAGGTGATCGCATCAAGCGACAGGATCGCCTACATGTAAGACTCGGTTGCATTTGCTGCATATCACAGAAGATATGAGTGACGGTTATAGCAAGATTTAAAAAAGTAAGATGAAATAAGAAACCAAAAATTCCACACAAGTTAGATTTGAACCCACGACCTCTGGCAAACCAGACCAACGTGCAGTTCTATCGGGCGAAATTCATCATCATCATCATTATCAGCCAAAGGACGTCCACTGCTGAACATAGGCCTCCCCCACGGCTTTCCACAGCGACCGATCACTAGCGGTCTGCATCCAGTTTGATCCTGCGATCTTTATAAGGTCGTCTGTCCATCTTGTTGGTGGACGTCCCACGCTGCGTCTCTGGTCGAAGGGTCTCCAATCTAGAACTTTCCTGCCCCAACGGCCATCAGTTCTTCGCGCTATGTGCAATGCCCATTGCCACTTGAGCTTACTGATTCTCAAGGCTATGTCCGTTACCTTAGTTCTTCTACGTATCTCCTCATTTCTGATTCGATCCCGTAGAGAAACACCCAGCATAGCCCTTTCCATCGCTCGTTGTGTGATTTTGAGCTTTATTATAAGGCCCATAGTAAGAGACCATGTTTCGGATCCGTACGTCATCACTGGAAACGTATACAAGCGTAACAAAACAACAACAAACGTATACAAAACGTATATAAACGTATGCAAGCTCCCTTACGTCCCAAACGTCGGGCGAAATTGCTACTCTCTTATTAATACGTCATCATTAAGCGTGATGTCAGAAGTCGTGGGTTCAAATCCCACTCTTGCGGAATTTTGGGTTTCTTATCTGGGGGCACGGCAGTGCCCCCACCAAGTCGAGCAAAAAAGCGTCACGGCCGTACCATCCTTTTCTCGAAGCAATTCAGACCATTTTCGACCCCCTGTAACTTCGTTGTGGATAAAACTAGAAGACTGAAATTTCAGTAACCATGCAAGCATTGTAAAGACACGGTATATTTCAATTTTCATTCAATTTGAACCAGTATTTTAGGAATTATAACAGGTCAAATTTCTTAATTTTGTCACTCACTGACTCACCGATCATCAAAATGCAAAGGCACTTCTAGCAGACCTAGAAGCTTCAAATTTGGAATATAAGTAGTAATATTTTATTTGGAAGTCGATGAAACACGGTTCCTTTAGTCATTTTTAACCGACTTCAAATAAGGAAGTTATTAAATACGACACGTCAAGTTACTCTCAAAGTCCATATAAATAAGACGGTACAATCGTTCTTATAGTTTACCAGTTGTAAAGTTAGTATTTAGGTGTAACAATTGATAGCAACTCTTAGTATTCTTGTGTGTAGGTATATATTGTAACACGTTAGAAATGTCAAGGAACTACTGCAATTTAAGTATCTGATCCCAAAGTAATTAGCTAATGGACTTGTGTTATCGACATCAGACACAACGGTGATAAAACAACACCCAGACCCGAGACAATATAGAAAAAAATGGTTTCTATATTGACGTGACTGCGAATCGAGCCCAGGACCTTTGAGCGGCGACTCCTTGAAACCCAGCTTGCTTAGCTATTACTTAATAAGTAATAGATATTTTTTTGCTTTGCGGACAACGCCACCAAGAGATGAGTCAGTAAGTATTCACCGGGCCGCTGCGCCGCGCTGACATTATTTTTATTACTATCTACGCTCTTGTTCTAACCATTGCTTGTGTACGTATTTTGGGAGGTTGCGCAAGTGATGGCTTGTCTTATTATGTGTCTTGTCATAGACAGGGCAACATTTTAATGAAGTTTTTTTGAAAAATGTCACCTATATTAAAAGGTCATTTAATTGATTATGCTCGTTATTCCAATCAACCTATTTTCAGGTTTTGCGCATTAAACGTTACACGTTTTATAAGCACATATGCCAGTTAGTGTTTGGTAAGCCCCATACTAAGGTTATTCTGTCGGAGAGTCTCTTTCTTAGTAGAACTTTAATCTTAACGAAATTCATAAATACACTATAGTATTCATTCGCTCATTACTTCTATAGTATCGAACTGGTTGTTTTTTTCTAACTATGTCAGAACACTTCCATACGTTATGCCTTGCTGATTCGAAATGACTGATGGCAAATAAGGAGTTAGGAGATTTCGTGTAGTATTCATCTCAGCTCACATTCATACATACGTGAGACGAAATTTGTTTAAAATAGTATTTTTTGCGCTCTTTTGACTGGAATCAAATCACTTTGAAGCGAGAATTTGACGAAAAAATGTGTTCTCATTCCGAGACAAATGGTGGGATTGAAATATCTAGTCGATATTTCTCACATGTTTTTTGTTTTGAAGAGTATTTGCTACTGTTCTTATGGACCTAAAGTACTTGGCTAGATAAATTGGTAAATAATTTTCTGAGTCTTTTTTTGTTACACTTTCATCAATCATAAACAATACGAGTTTCGAATCAAAACGCAAGTATTTACTTTTTACTACCCACAAAGAGCTTAAACGCACTCAACTATACCTTGTTTTTGATTAGATAAACCAAAATGACATTTGGTGGGAAAAGTGTTGTTCTTAAATAATTGACAAATTAAATGTTATTATACCGTTGCTTTTTAATGTTTAAAATAATCCCCTTATCTAATATCAGCTTCGGTGGCCAGTCACTACGACCAAGCGACTGCGCGGGACATATGATACTGCACAAGTGTGTGCGCAAATACAGATGCACTCTCTATTCCTCTCACTCTCATAGCCCGATGGGACAGCAATCAGATACGACAAGAGAAGGATCAGGCGCAGGACCTACGGCTTTATGTGCTTTCCGAGGCACGATGGTGAAACACCACCAACTTCGAAACTTCGGGCGACCCAGAGAATTCCTGAACAGAAAAATCCAGGTACGTATATTTGGCCCGACCCGGGGATCGAACCCGGGACCTCTGGCGCAGCCATCGCTTTAAAGTGCAACCCTCTGCCCGCTGCGCCACCGAGGCAGTTAAACGTTTAACGGCTGTCATAGTATAGATACTGCACCTATAGACCGTAGTTTTGCAATCTAATTTTAGCATAGAGTTCCCGATCAAAATCTAGTCCCTTTCAAATGTGAGTGTTGCATATTGCTAGCACTGTATTTGTAACAATTTGTAACTTAGTATGGCCATATCAATTTTACTCCCTGCAAATCTAGCATCTGCATGTAACGGTTTCAAGCTTCCTGCCATAGCATTTTGTAGGGCAAAATTATTTTATAGCAACTCACTCGAGATTCGAAAATTGGTGTTTTCGTGTAATTATTGATTGAGAAGAATTTTTGAATGATGCTTAAAAAACTACAAATATTTTTTAAGATTTATTAAAGATATAGCTTGGTAAGTTAAAATGATATTTGATGAATTAGAAAATCATAAAATTGAAATTGTCGACGCGAAATGTCAAAAATGATGCATCAGACTACGCCCGCTGTTCAGAACTTCAGAAGGTAAATCATTCGTTTATTGGAAGAAATATTATTTTATTTAATAAATTGCCTCAAAACATAATGGAATTTGTTTATTAATTATAATTGTTAGACAAAGTTTAATGACTAAAGGATATTATAAGATTATATGAACGATAACAATGTATGATCTAGCTTGTAAGAATATTTAAATTGTAATATTTTTAAAAGGGGCATTGATAATAGTGACTGAGTTTGTTGCGCAGCTTCTTCTTAGCACTAGCCCACAATTGCCCCGAAGCTGTGGTAGGGCCAATGTTGGGACATGTATAAGTGCTAGCAATAGTTTATGTACAAAATAAATCAATTATGATTTTTTTGACACCACCGCGTTTCCAGAAAACAGCCAAAATCGCTTGCGGGGTGCTGTGCTTCAGCTTTTGTTTGAAGGTATGCTCGTTTTTGTATCGTGTGTGCAATATTTTTGTTTGAAAGTGGTATCGTGGCGGTCGCAGTGTCCCTAAATATACACTTAATGCAATTGTCTCTTACTTAGAGTTTGACAGGGCTAAGTATGTATAAGTGCTGTCCGTAAATCCGTATAATTTACTTCGAAACGCTTCACAACATCTCTTTGGCGATAACACCCCGTATTGCTATTACTTCGCGATTGCATACAAATTGCATAATAACACTGCCGGTAGACCGGATGTATGGAATTAGGTCAATGTAGGTCGTGACTGCTGCCTGTAAATGATGATGCAAAGCCTCCGTTTCAGTTATTGGTAAATGGTTTAATCCTCGGTGCAATCATTAGTTGGTTTTTATTATGTGGACGCCTCTTGGTAACTGTAATGGGTTATGGCTAAAATAAACCTTGATTCTCGCGTCAATCTGACTTTTCCCTTTATTCGGAATTTGATTATCAGTTTCACTACCATCATCATCATTATTATAATCAGCCAGCAGAGGACGTCCACTGCTGAACATAGCCCACGGTTTTCCACAGCGACCGGTTGTGAGCGGTCTGCATCCAGTCTGATCCTGCGATCTTTACAAGGTCGTCTGTCCAGTTTGTCGGTGGAGGTCCCACGATGCGCTTTTGGTCGAAGGGTCTTATATCTAGAACTTTTCTTTCCCAACGGCCATCAGTTTATTTGACAGCCAAAAATTTTAACAAAAGGTGTACGTAGCGCCATATGCCTTTATGTAATGCTTGATGCTTGACCTTTGGGCTAAGCATGATTTTGGGCGGTGTGCGACAAATAAAAAGGAAAATGAGTTACTATTTGAAAACAGTTCTTCCAGTTTTACCTTAAAAAAACAATTTACCTCGCGACGACCCTTGTTTGTAGTGACGTCCGTTTCTGTTTCGTGCAAGCGTTTTTCCTTGAAAAGTGGTTAGACGGGAGAGTCCCGGACTCCCGGTACAGACAGAGTTTATTTAAGAATGTGTTGTGCATTTCGGTTTTAATATTGTTTTTTTTTCTTTTTTGGAAAGTTTATTTTGCACCTTAAATTATATAATGATCGCAGGCAGTTAAAATAAACAGCATAAGGATGGTAATATATGCAAGTATGCAAACTGTGTCATAACATTTAATATTAAGTTTTCAGTTCAAAGTGCTACAGATTTATCCATTCGTAGCTAAAACTAATTTCATATGAAACTTTTGGTAGAAATCTGGTGCAAACTTCGCATGCGTTAAATTAGATACGAGCCTCGTTTAGAATGAAAACGAAAAGGAAATGTGGAGAAAATTAAGAAAAAGTAGGAGTTTTAGTAGTTCTTTGATACGGGCAAGAATTAATAGAGAGCATCGACACTTAAAAAAAGTCTTAAATAAACTCTTCACCATTGAAAGGGAAGGAATCCGTTTTAGGCAAACAATTTCTTTTTGGAGTCGTTGCTGAGATAGTTGATGCTTGATGGTCAAAGTGATGGCACCGACTCCAAAAAGAAATTGTTTGCCTAAAACGGATTCCTTCCCTTTCAATGGTGAAGAGTTTATTTAAGACTTTTTAGTGCATTTTGGTTTTGAAGTCGGTTTTTACTTTTTTTAAAGTTTATTTTATTTCTTCATTTTTAGTGATTACATAAGGGGTGGGGGGAGTTGCACCTTATGATTCTATTTATTTAAGAAGCTACAAATTACCTTTCATAAGTTCCGTCATTATAATAACTGAACTCCTAGCGTTAAGGAGTTCCACCATCAGCTTAGCCCCACAAGATGTTGACTATCAGACGTAACAACACGTCAACATTAAGATTCTAATAAAGAAACACTATACGTGCCTTTTAAATTTGAGGGTTTCCCTCGAATACACCAAAATCCCATCATCAGATCCCAAAATCGAAAAAATGGGACCAACTAGAAGGTACTCCCTCTAAGTAAGCGAAAAAATTTTTCGATTCGGTCGGCAAACGACTGAGATGTGAGGTAACAAACATACAAAAAAAAAACATACAGTCGAATTGATAACCTCCTCCTTTTTTGAAGTCGGTTAAAAAGTCCGTTTTTCTTTGCTTGGCAAATATTGTAAACAGTTTTGTCATTTTATTTTTCCAAAATAATTAATTATAAATAAGAATAAACACAAAATTCAGCAACTACTTATGTAATTTAGTAATCTAAACGATAATATCATTAAATCTAATAGTAGATTAATTCCATTAACTTATATTATTATAAAGCTATAAAAATGTTGTTTTTACTTTACTCAACTTTAAAAAGGTGCGATGGCGGTCATATATCTGCAAAGAAATATCTATACTATTATTCCATTAATATCATAAAGCTGAAGAGTTTGTTTTTTGCTTGTTTTTCTTAACGCGCTAATCTCAGGAACTACTTGACCGATTTGTAAAAATATTTTTGTGTTGGATAGCTTATTTATCGAGGAAGGCTTTAGGCTATAACACATCACGCTGCGACGGGGTGTGTTATAATTAATATAGGTAAAAACAGATAATATAATGTTACTTGAAATAACCTACAAATGACATAATGTCCTTAAACCATAATAACTATTAACCTTATTTTATTTTACCTAATTTTTCATATTGAATTACCTGGGTTTGCTCTAATAAGATTAAAATATAACATTAATTTAATATAATTCAATTATATTACTGCTGTTGGAATATTGGACAGATAACGCTAACCGAAACTTTTTAGGACATTGTGAAACAAGCATTTGGTGTAAAATAAATTTAAATTTACTGAAGTTAATACTTTACTACTTTAACGGCCTATTTCACCATCGACAAATAAGAACTAAGTATACTAACCAACGGATAATCTTAATATTTAACGTCGCATGTACACTGTACCCTAACTTGAAATATACCTAATCGAACTATATTAAATGATCTCGCTATGACTTCTTTTTTTCGAGAAATCCGTGACACATACAGACACACTTACAAAATTTTGCACACTCAAATATTATCAAATTCCAAAAATATCACATACTTACATAGATATTGAATTGATTACCTCCTTTTTTGAAGTCGGTCCAAAGTATAAATTACACCCATTGTACTACCCAGTCATAATATCTACATTTGTAGCACCGAACTGTGAATGTAAATTGAATACAAAGACAATTACTATATTCCTACTACCACGGAAACCGAAGTAGTCTACCCTACTATTTGCTTGCTATATCAAGTCCTACCATTCTCCCTTGATATACCATTCTCACCTTTATTTTTTAATAGCTAGGGGTGAGCAAATAAACAAGGGTTTAGCTCGAAGTTCTTATTATTTCAGTTAGTGTGGAATAAAAACTCATTTACGAAGTCATGAAATCTTCGTCCCTTTCTGAGTATATGTATTTAAGGTTTAATGATACTTAAAAAGCTTGTTGTTTGCCAAGTTATAGGGGAGTTTTTGAATAAGGAATCTTATATGTATAATAAATAAATAAATAAATATTGGACACCAATCACATACATTGTTCTGATCCCAAAGTAAGTAGCCAATGCACTTGTGTTATGGAAATCAGACACAACTAGGGTACCACAACACCCAGACCCGAGACAATATAGAAAAGATCGTGTTCTACATTGACCCGACCGGGAATCGAACCTGGAACCTCACGAGATGGCTACGCTTGAAACCAGCGTGCTAGCCACTCGACCACGGAGTTTGGCAGGACATTATGAACATACCTGTAGTATATTCATAAAGATGAAAAACGGGCAGGATTTGAAGCAGCAACTTTTTGGCTAACCGGGCTTTTATATGAAATATGACACTGTGAGTGTTAAAAACATTCTAAACCATTGAGGGTATGAAACTGAAAGAGGGCTAAATTTCACCATCTTAAACATAGTAATCTGGATTTAAAAGTACCAATCATAATTCCACAGATAACATAAATTATTATATCGGGTCTATCTATCATAGACTAAGAAAAAAAAAAAAGATTTACAATTCCGGTTGCTGTGTAAATGTATAAATTTCCTAGGAAATATATGTAATATAATTTATATCACATATTTCCGGGTGATTTAAGGAATCATATACAATTCATAGAAAATGTTTACAATTCCTAGAATTCACACATTTCCTGTAATAAGTAAAAATATGATACGCACCTATTTTTGGCATTATTTTTCTAACAGCTGACGGAGTCATTCGCCTCAAGTCGTGCCCTAAGCCTGTTTTTACGTTCACTATAGACCAAATAAAATATTCCTTATACTTGTCACAGCGCAAAAAGAACAGCTAACTCACTTTTCTCCACATAAATCTCATATTTGACGACCTCTCTGGTGTAGTGGCTAATCGCGCTGGTTTTCAAGCCGTCGCCGGTCTGGTTAATAAAGAAATCAAAATTTTCTATACTGTCTCCGGTCTGGGCGTTGTGGTACCACCGTTGTGACTGATTTTCTTAACACAAGTGCATTAACTACTTACTTTGGGATCAGAGTGATGTATGGTTTTGGTGTATAGTATTTATATTTATTTGTAATCAGAGCAATGTATGTGATTAATGTCCATTATTTATATTTTTAAGCAATCAATCAAATCATTTGTCAATCTCATATAAGAAGCGGTCGTCGCGGTCTCCTCGACTGCGTCCTCGCATTCTGAGTTTGCTCCCCTACCGTCGCAGCGTGATGATTTATAGCCTAAAGCCTTGCTCGATAAACAAGCTGTTCAATACAAAAATATTGTTTCAAATCGGTCCAGTATTTCCTGAGATTGGGAAGGAACTCAAAACGCGCGGTCGAAGTATCGGGGTACCGCTAGTTGCTAAAAATGATTAATCAAAGGTTGGCGTAAAATATTGTATTTACTATTATTTAAAATGACGGGTCGGAGGGAATTTCCAATTTAAATTTTGGATAACAAACAAGAAAAAATAAAACTGAGACATGCAACATAAAAAAATAACTTTATATTGATAAAGATGAAATAAGAAACCGAAAATTTGCGCACGGGCGGGACTTAAACCAGCAACCTTTTGGTTTTCATAAGAGACTACAAACCTTTTGGCTGACCGGGTCAAACGCTCTTACCAATTGAGCTACCGTGCTGTCAGTCCGACCATGCGAAATTTGTAGTCTCTTATGAAAACCAAAAGGTTGCTGGTTTAAGTCCCGCCCGTGCGCAAATTGTTAGTTTCTTATTTCATCTTTATCAATATAAAATATGACACTGTGAGTGTTAAAAACATTCTAAAAGCATTAGATAGCGAAGCGCCATCAATTTCCAAGTTGAATTTATCCTGTAAAGAATAACTGTTGGGGCCATCTGTTTCATGAACAGACGGCTAGATGGCGCTAAGCGTCACGCAATTGACGTTTTCATAAGAGACCACAAATTTCGCAGGGTCGGACTGACAGCACGGTAGCTCAATTGGTAAGAGCGTTTGGCCCGGTCAGCCAAAAGGTTGCTGGTTCAAGTCCCGCCCGTGCGCAAATTTTTGGTAAAAAACCAAAAATTTGTATCGTGTATTTGTAATGTTTTATCAATATAAAATATGACACTGTGAGTGTTCAAAACATTCTAAAAGCAATAAAAAAATAACTTAAAATCTTCCTATTTAAAAACGAAACTATTTTTTGCGGCTTTTACAGAATTCAATTTTGGCGCAATTTTACTAAACAGCAATTTAGGAGAGGGTCAAATGTTTACTCATTTTGGATTATTATTACTATAGTTTATTTTTTAATGCAAAAAATATCTGTGCGATAATATTAATGTAACATAGCTGTTCTAATACCTGCGCTTATTGTTACCTTCGCACAATCGCGTAAGGCATTGAATTTTCTATGACCTTACTGCTTTATACATACAGGCTGTTGTTTTGGTCAGTGACATCCAACTCAGGGATGATAGTATGAGTTGAGAATTTTCTAAAATTATATGCCAGTTAATAACAAAAAACCTCTTCACAAAATTCTAAAAAAAAACGAATAGGAAAACGAGCACACTTGCGCGTAGCCCGCGCGTATCTACGAAATACTACGCCGTAGCTAAACTACGAAGAGGCGACCTGAGGCCGAAGTTTGAGTCGGAGCAAGACTTACTCGATCAAACGCATCAAGCGCGTAAACGTGAATTTATATGGCATTGTTTTAGTGTATACGTTAGCCACTAGATGGCGCTGCTTCAATCCCATATAAATTCACGTTAACGCGCTCGATGCTTTTGATCAAGTAAGTCTCGCTTCGACTCGCACTACGGCCACTGGCGTTGGCAGTTTTAACTCGCTCGCTAGTATCGCTTTTATCATGTGAGTTTATAACATTAGAAAAAATATTTTGTTAAACTTTTTTGGCTTCTGTAAAATAACAACCTGTATAATGCCTCTCTGGCCGGTAATTTTCTTTTTACGTATACGGTTTAGTGCTATTGTACGCCCGTGTTGCGGACGAAATAATATTTTGCTACGTAGACGCTTGACCGCGGTGAAAATGTAGGGAAAATTATTATATCTTTTTGGATGTGCCTAAATAAACACAGATATACGTGAAAGATAAAGAATGAGAGTTGTTAAGTGTTTTATATGTGTTGGTGTAACACTATGGAGAGAGTACAGTCGTCAAGCCCAGAGAGCGAGTGGACTGTAATTTAAATTTAACACTAGGCACTGACTGTTCCCCAGTAAAACACTGCACTTATACTGACACACATTAATTTATTAATACTTTTACTATTTTCACAATTCACTGGTAATTACTGGTACTTCACTTTTCACTAGTAGCTGTATTCACTATTAAACCGTAGGAAGGAATGAACGTACTGCATACAAATTCGGCTCTATTCTTGTATGATTTTCTGTGTTCAATTAGCGACTAAAGCGATCCATTATTATCTCTAATTATTGAGCACGAAGTTTGCACACGGCACTACTATGTTCATTTCTTTCTTACATTTATTGCTATCCTATTTAATTTTTCTTAACAATTTTCGTATTCGTTCTTACTTATACATTTTTCTCTTTCTTAAGGTCTAGTAGAAAATTAGTAAATAAACGACAATATCAAAGCTTAATGAAATCATATGAAACTTCTTTTGGTCTTGTGGCTGTCGTTAACATTCTCCCCCCGGCGAAGGTGTACCGTAGCCTCCTCCGGTAGACAGCCTCTCGTTGGTGCAGCGCGTCCCTTCCCTCTGGTCCGGGGAAGGTGCGGATGTGGATATCACGATGATCTTAGAGGTGGGTCTTTTGAAGGTCCCACCTTTGGTTAGCACATCTACAATGCGCGTGACACCGTCAGGTCCTGGAAAGGTCCTGGTGATAGTGCCTCTCGGCCACATGTTCCGTGGTAGTTGTGGATCAGCGATGATGACCAGATCGCCTGTTCTGACGGCAACCTGGCGTTCGTGACGGTCAAGGCGTGGCACCAGTGTGGGTAGGTACTCGCGCATCCACCGCTGCCAGAAGCTGTCCGCAAGTGCCATTGCTGCTCTCCAAGCTCGCCGGTCCGCTTCTTCGCAGGCTCCGGTGTGTGGTAGTCCGGTTGATGATCCCAGAAGAAAGTGGTTGGGCGTCAGCGCTTCTGGGTCTTCTGGATCCACGGAGACATGGGTCAATGGTCTTGAGTAGATTGAGTATTCAGCTTCGGTCAGCAGAGTGGTCAGGGTCTCTTCTTTCGGCGCTTTCTCCTTTAACGTCGCGGTAAGCGCGTTCTTGACCGAGCGCACTAGCCTTTCCCATGCGCCTCCCTGGTTCGGAGCTCCTGGGGCTATGAATTTCCACTCGGTGTCGTAGTTCATCGCCAGTCTTGATAGTTCTGGTAGCCATTCGGCATAAGCTTTCTTTAGTTCTATGCCTGCGCCTCTGAAGTTTGTTCCATTATCGCTGTACAGCGTCTTGGGCCATCCTCTTCTGGCAGCCATTCTTCTGAGAGCCATGATAGCAGAGTCAGTACTTAAGGAAGCGACTGACTCTAAATGGATGGCTCTTGTTGTCAGGCAGGTGAAAAGAGCACACCATCTTTTTTCTCGTCGTCTGCCTATCGTCACTGTGATGGGGCCGAAGTAGTCTACTCCGCAAAAGCTGAACGGTCTGTGGTATGACTGCAGGCGTTCAATCGGTAGATCTCCGATTGGTGGGTTTCTTGGCTTCGTCTTTCTTAGTCGACACATCTGGCAGTCGGCGGCTACTTTCTTCACTGTAGGCCGCAATCGTGTCACCCAGAACTTTGTCGAACGTCGTTGACTATCCTCTCGGTGTTCGCATGGCCAGCTCTTCGGTGTTCTCGCCCGATGAGTAGTCTTGTGAATGGATGGCGCCCATCCAGCAGTATGGGTCGCTTTGCTGTATCAGGTACCGCTGCCTTGTTCGCGCGCCCATTGAGCTTTAGGAGTCCATCCTCCCATAGTAGGTCAAAGCGATAAAGAGGGCTTGATCGGGGCACGATGATGCCTCTCTTCGTGCAGTCTATTTCGTGAGGAAACGAGTCTTGCTGTGTTCGTCGCAGCCAGAGATTCGTTGCCTTCTTGATGTGTTCATGGCTGAGCGTAGTCTTCTGTTTGCGGCAAAGATCTACGAACTGTAATATTCTTGCCGTGGCTCCAATCAACCGATCGTATGAGGAGAATCGGCTGATGTCAGGCAGTGCTGCATCTTCTTTTTTCCGTTCTTCAGTGATGACATGTAGTAGTTCCGTGGTGATGTCATCGCTGCTATCTTCTTGGCGTGGCCAGTCACGTTTAGGCTTCTCCAAAAATGACAACATTCCAAACCATGGATCATCTTCGGACGTTGGCACGTAGCCTGTTCGTGTTGCTACGTCAGCTATGTTCTGGTGAGTCGGCACCCACCGCCAGTCTGCTGGCTTCGTTTCTTCTGTGATCTCGCCGAGCCGGTGTGCTACAAAGGGCGTGTAGCGTCGACTCCCGTTCCTCAGCCAATGTAAGACTGTTTGCGAGTCACTCCAGTAGACCGTGTCATCGATGCGAAGTCTGTGTTCTTGTTTGATGGCCTTCGCTAACCTCGTTCCAATTAATGCTGCTTGTAGCTCTAGCCTGGGAATGGTTTGTGCTTTGAGCGGGGTGACCCTCGCGCGTGCTGCCACCAGCACAACTTCCACTTCCTTGTTGCTGTAGGTGAGCCTCCAGTATGCAGCCGTTGCGTATGCTTCTTCGCTTGCGTCACAGAAGATGTGTAATTCTCGACGTTGCACTTCTCTCCCCCCGTTGTAGCTTCGGGGAAGCTGCAGCTTCTTGATGTTTTTTAAGTTCGCGATCCAACCGTCGAATTCGTTGGCGATGTCTTCAGGAATCGGTTCGTCCCATCCAGTCTTGAGGCGCCATAATTTCTGAAGAGTGATCTTCACTGCAATGGTGTAGCAGCTCAGAAGTCCCAGCGGGTCGTAAATGCTCATTACCGTTGACAGGGCTTCTCGTTTCGTGGGGGCTCGTTCTCTTGACTTCACGGCTTCTGAGACTCGAATCAGCGAAGTGTTGAAGCTCAGCTTGTCGGTCTTCGGGTTCCATAGAAGTCCCAAGGTCTTCTCTTGTCCTCCTAGTGGTGTTGTTCCTGCTTTTGCTCGTCTGTCCTTTGGTGTGACCTCTAGCAGCTCCTCGTTGTTGCTGCTCCAACCTCGAAGATGGAAATCGGCTTTCTTGTGTACCTCGTCGACTTGCACGATGATTCGTTTGGCGCTCTCCAGGTCGTTGAAGCTATCCACGTAGTCATCCATGTAGTGGGCTTCCATGATCGGTAGAACGGCTTCAAGGTGTGTCTTCGCGTGCTGAAGTGCGTTCTTGTTCCGGACGCTGTGTGCCAGGAACGGAGAGCTTGATGCGCCAAATATCATTGAAGTCATCTTCATCTTCACTGGTTTGTCTGTTGATTGTTCCCTCCATAGGAACATCTGCGCAGGTTGATCTTCCTTTTTTATCTTCACACGCAGAAACATTTCTTCTATGTCTGCTGTTATCGCGTAGGCGCCTTCTCGGAACCGGAACAGTATGGTCTGCAAAGACTGCAGAAGGTCCGGCCCCTCCAGCAGGCAATCATTCAGGCAGACTCCGTTCGCCTTGGCTGCTGCGTCGAAGACAAGCCTGATCTTTCCTGGCTTGTTCGGGTTCTTCACTGCGAAGTGTGGTAAGTACCACGCTACTGAACTGTCTTCTTCTTCGCCACTACACTGCTCGGCGTATCCCTTCTTTAGCAGGTTCTCCACTTGCTCGTGGTACTGCTTCTTCTCTTCGGGACGACGTTCTAAGCTGGACTCAAGTGTCTTCAGCCTCTTCAAGGCAGCGTTGTAGCTGTTTGGTAGCTTCATGCCTTCGCTCTTCCACGGTAGACTTACTTCAAATCTTCCGTCTTTGTTCACCGCGGTTTCTTCGAAGATCTTCATGGCTCGTAGGTCATCTTCTTTCGTGAATTCATTCTTCATAGATATACCTAGCGAGTCGACGCGAAAGTGATGTTCGACCAGATCTTCGATCTTCTCATCTAGTTTGATGTGCAAGATCTTCTCTGTATCTTGACAGCTTCTAGGTACTCTTCCGTGGATCACCCATCCTAGTAAGGTCTTGGAGGCTGCCGGCTGATACGGCTTGCCCGCTCGCAGCTCCCTCGTGATGATCAACGGCCAGTTGTCAGTTCCTATGAGGACTCGTGGCTTGGCGTTCTGGTAGGCTAGGCTTGAGATATCCAGTCCTCGCAGGTGTTCCAGCTGTAGTGCCTCCTTTGGCAACGACTGCGTCGATAGGTCCAGACCTGCCATCGTTCGGAATGTGATGACAGAGCTGTGTCCGCTGACGTCATCCCCCATGATCTTGACGCGGACGGTTCTGCTGTTCATGCTCGTGACTTCTTTGTCTATGCTTCTTAGTTTTAGACAAGTACTGGGTCCGCTAGCTCCAACTTCATTCGCGAGGTCTTCGTCGATTAGAGAGATCGTGGCCCCTTCATCAAAGAGCGCGTATGTTCGCTGCGCCCCCCGCTGGCCGCTGATGATGATCGGACATATCTTCAGCTTCACGTCACTCCCTCCAGGTGTAGCTGTGGCCATTGCGACCTCTGCTTGGTTCGTAGTCACCTGTTCGACTTCCTCTTTGGCCGGGACTTCAGCATGTAGGGTGGCGTGGTGAGGACGTTTGCAGCCCTTTACGCCACAGAGCTTCTGTTTACAGTTCATTCTTCTGTGCCTGCTGTTGATGCACCGGAAACAGAGTTTTGCGTTCTTCACTGCCTCCCACCGCTCCGACACCGACAGCTCCTTGTACTTCGGGCACGCAGGTAGCTTGTGTTCACTGTTGCACACTATGCAGACGCTGGCTTCGGGCTTCTGATTGTCTTCTGGCCTGCCGCTCGTCTCCGTTACAGTAAATACTTTTCTCTTTTGTTCGATCTTCGTGTTCTTGATCGGGACGTCTTTTCTAGCACCACTGTAACTGTGTTTTAATGCACGGTCAGCTTGTTGCATTAAAAACTCGGAAAGCCTTACGATTTGAGTCGTATTTCTCGGCTGCTCCTCGGCGAAGTCACACCACCTTGACTTGATGTGTGGGCTCAGCTTCTCTAATACTTCACGCACTAGCAATGGGTTATACAGATATGCTGGATCCACGTTGCCAAGAGTTGCCACGATGTTCTGGACTTTGATGGCGAAGGAATTTAATTCACTTGCAGTACTTCCCATCTTGGGCAGCTTCTTAAGTTCTTCGTATGCCATATCTATGATCATCTCTGGGCGTCCAAAGCATTGCTGTAACGTCTTCATTACTCGATCTGGGTGCGTTGCGCTGCTAAGTAGTGGCGTTACCACTTCCTTTGCTTCACCTCTGAGAGCGTTGCGTAGTCGGGCCAAGTTTTCGTATGGAGTGAACTTATACAGCCTTGTTGATTCCTCCATTGCAGTAGCGAAGTGTATCCACTCCAGTGGTGATCCGGAGAACAGCGGTAGATCCGTAACTTGCCGCGGTGGTGGTCGCGACGCCATCATCTGTGACAGCGCGTCTGCCAGCTGTTCAATACCTCGTCCCTTCGGGGTTGACGATCTCTTCCTTTCTGCGCGTGGTCTGGGTTGGACCGGTCCCGGCGTCCAAAATCTTGCCCTTCGGGTCACAGGCGTCTCTTCGTTGCTGGGTTCCGGTGGAGCCTCCAGGCGCTCCCCCCGTTCGGCATCCACGTTTGGCGCAGACTTGTCCAGCCACTCGTTTACTTTTTCTATTTCTTGCATCTGTTCCTGGTCACTGTCGTCATCCAACTCTGCTAGGTCTGCCGTGAGCTTCTTCTTTACCATCTCGGCCTCAAGCTCAAGCTCCTTGCGTCTGATGGCTGCGAGCCGCTCCTCTGCCTCGAACCGTAGCCGTGCTACAGCGCTAGCAGTGGATCTGGTGGAGCGTGCTCTGGCGTGCTGCGTCCTGCTCGTTGCGGCGGTCTCGACATGTCCCATGTTCACGTCGAACGCTGAGTGCGTACCCAACACAGCGGCGCCACGTTCGTTAGGCTGGGCGGCCGTATGTTGTTCCGCTTCCAAGCGGCTCCTCGTCGACGGGGACGGCGACCGGGGCGGTTCCGGTAACACACGTTCGGAACGTTCGGCCATGACTTGGCTTCGCGTATACACCATTTAAACACTTATCAGAGTCAATTAGCAGAGTCAAATGTCTATTTGCAAATCACAATTAACACAGACAGAGTTCATCCACAGTTCAGGAATCAAAGTTCAGATCAGATGCACTTAACACGAAATAACACAGTAATCACTTGTAGAAATAATAAAAGTACTTACAATTTATAGTCCAAAATAAGTGTGTCCATATTGCACTAAGTCATAAACACTAATTTCACAGCACAAAGTCCACTGGTGCGTACTTTCGATCCGTCTCCGATAGGACCAACGATGTTGGTGTTACACTATGGAGAGAGTACAGTCGTCAAGCCCAGAGAGCGAGTGGACTGTAATTTAAATTTAACACTAGGCACTGACTGTTCCCCAGAAAAACACTGCACTTATACTGACACACATTAATTTATTAATACTTTTACTATTTTCACAATTCACTGGTAATTACTGGTACTTCACTTTTCACTAGTAGCTGTATTCACTATTAAACCGTAGGAAGGAATGAACGTACTGCATACAAATTCGGCTCTATTCTTGTATGATTTTCTGCGTTCAATTAGCGACTAAAGCGATCCATTATTATCTCTAATTATTGAGCACGAAGTTTGCACACGGCACTACTATGTTCATTTCTTTCTTACATATATTGCTATCCTATTTAATTTTTCTTAACAATTTTCGTATTCGTTCTTACTTATACATTTTTCTCTTTCTTAAGGTCTAGTAGAAAATTAGTAAATAAACGACAATATCAAAGCTTAATGAAATCATATGAAACTTCTTTTGGTCTTGTGGCTGTCGTTAACAATATGAGTGTCCTAAATGTTAAAAGAATTAATAGAGGAAAGAAAAATAACACATCTAGTTGATGACTAGCTACAATTCAGATTTGCTTGTTTGCCAGGGCAACAATGTTCAAGTAAGTTTCAGTTGATATAATCTGCCAGGTACTTCTTACTGTATTTGTTTATTTCTACTAATCCGTTATATCTACCGTATTAAAGTTAAAATTACTTACCAACTAAACATGCGCAAAATCGTTCCCTGAATTGCAATGAGTGATGTCACTCAAAATCGTTCGCTGAATTGAAATAGTTCAGTGGGAGCCGAAGATATCTATCACTCATCTAGGTCATTTTAGCTTAGTAGATCCACTGTAAAATTCACACTCTACTTTATAATCATTCAGCTTCGTTGTTAATACCGCGTACGGATTCCTATGGCCAAAAATAAATATTCTTAAGATTTCGGCAGTCTAGAATTACGATAGTAAAACATCTGCCAGTTAAAATTGCAAATAATAATTACAACAAAAATAAACAAACATTACTCAGAAAGTCACCTCAATCTATCAAATATTACTAAGACATATTGCAACGACGTTAAAAATCATTTCTGCTAGCGGAAACTAGTGGGCTCTCCCCGAGGTTACGCGAGAGAAACTGTGTTGCTCGCTCTTGCATCGAAATGAAATGAATGAAATGAAATGAAATGAATATTTATTTGCTCAAAACGTGGTTTCAAAAGATGGTAGGTAAATTACAAAAGTCCTCACATTTTACCAAAATTATGGCATGCAAATTTATAATGATTATAGGAAATTTAAAAATAGTATAATTCAAGTAATTTAAAGTCACACTAATATAATAATCAATCCTGAATTCAAGTAAAATGTCAAAGATCGGTTAAAAATATTCAATAAATTAAATTACCAATAAACAATACAACATCCAATTAATTATTATCTATAAAATTGTCATTGATTTTATATAAATTTTTTTTCTCGAAGCCATTTTATGAGTCCGCGCTTAAATAAATTCTTTGGAAGTAATTTGATTTGATCCGGAATTGCATTAAAAATCTTGACACACATTGCATTACACTGTTTCTTGTAAAAAACCAATCGTGGTGTATTTTTATAAATAAGTTTGTTTGCATGCCTTAGGTACCGATGCTGTATTTGGTGACGTTTCATAAAAAGATCGGTATTGTTCTTGACAAAACAGGCAATTTCTAATATGTACATACAAGGAAGTGGCAATATTCTTAGCTTTTTGAACAGTGGCTTGCAAGAGTGACGTGGTGTTTTGCCACATATAGCTCTCACACATTTTTTTTGTGTTCTACACAAAAGAGGAGAGTCGGATACAATAACTTAATATATTCGTACCCTTTGTCACTGACCTACTGAAGGACTGAATTACCGAGCCGTATTGGACCATAGTGAACGAATGATATGATGGAACAAGATTTTTGAAATACTTTATTTTTTTAAATTGAAGCTTTCATTCAGGAACTACCCAACTTTCATATTAATTTGAACTGCGTACCATTATTTGAACGAAACATTTCAATCAAATCCTAAACTTTCTTGTCAATTAAAGACCATTTAGATATATTTCACAAATGTTCCTGCAAACTTAAGGCTTCCCTATAATCTGCAGTTTTTGCTTGACAAGAAAGTCTTTCTTCAAATTCCCAGCTAGTTCCAAGGGAATATTTACAAGCACAAGCAAGGAAACTGCTCAGACAAAAATGGGAATTGACAAAGAACGTAGTCACAATGGCAGAAAGTAAAGATTGCTTTCTTGTCTAGTGTAGACGGCGTCGGGTGAGAATGTATAGTGAATGGAAGTGCTATTTTAATCCCCTGTTTAAAATTAGTAGAAATACTCGTAAGTAGGCAGGGACCACTGAAAACTAGCGTTAGGTCTTTTAAAGGACCTGACTTATGCCGAGTGAGTGCCGTATTGATTCGATTGTCATTGACACTCAAGCACTGCTTGGCTTTTTGAGTAAAAAGTTTACCTTTGTTATTCCAAGGCATATTTTTCTTTTGATTGTTTATTTTTTTCCCTTGTAACCAAGTACAGGACCTGTGTTTGTGTGTAATAAAATTTATGTTTGTGTGTGTTTGTGATGTCCATTGTCAATAAATGCTTTTTTCTTTTTTAATGACAAATTAAAATCATGCTTAGGCCTAATCTGGAGTATTATAATAAGGGTTAGTTTTCAACAAAAAAATATAAATTGATGTGCTAGCGACTGTACTTACGATATAAATAGCTGACACCAATTCTTGAACATACTCGTACTTCAGTTGTATAGCGTAGTCTATCGAAATTTGTTCCTTTTCTCCATTAAATATCATTATATCCTAGGATGAAACTTTAAACTTGTTTGCTGGGTACGTTTACCATTTTATGAGGATAACTAATTAAAATCATCGAACAATGGTTTTTAGTTCTAAATAAAAATAAAATAAAGTAAAAAACAGATAAAACAGGAGAAGCTTAAAAACTTATTATGACTAACTTGTGTAAATGTGCTTAAACATGTGACCTTTTATTAAATTTCAACACTATTGGGAAATCTTAACCAGAGTTTTAGTGGTAGCAGAGTACACCAACAATCATTTATTTAATGCAAGAAATTTACAGTAGATACATCATAAATTACAAAATTAATATAATCTACTACATGTGCACACCCGGTAGCGTACAGCAAAGTAAAACTTTTTTAAAATAAATTGTGGAGTACCTTATTATATAACACTAGCGGTCCCCCGCGACTTCGTCCGCGCGTTTTGAGTTTGCTCCCTCCCCTCCCGTCGCAGCGTGATGTTTTATATCCTAAAGCCTTTCTCGATAAATAAGCTATCCAACAGAGTAATATTTTTTCAAATCGGTCCAGCAGTTCCTGAAATAAGCGCGCTAAAACAAACAAACTCTTCAGCTTTATAATATATTAACGCAAGCGCACGTTGTACTTAAGCTGCGAACATTATTTTGGTGCGGAGTTATGTTAAACCTGTGATAGCTCCTAAGATATCTATTGAATTCGAATGATATAAAGGGCAACTTTGTTCTAAATGAAATGCTCGTGATGATGAATGTATTTATTTTGATAACTATAAATGCCTGTGTGTATAATAAACCTCTCTGTGTGTATAATAAACAAATTTATTAACATAAAAAAGGATGTAGTAAGTCAACCATAAAAGATAGACATATGCTGTTATAATAAGCAGTATAATAGAACTATTAATGCTGAACAATCCTGTCATATGTTTTCGCAGCGTACGCAGCGGAAGCTCTCAAAAGGAATATCTTTCTCCCGTTTTCGCAACATTTTTCATTGCTGCTGTGGTCTTATGAGTCCTATCTTTATGTTATATAGCCTAAAGCCTTCCTCGATAAATGGACTATCCAACGTCAAAATAATTTTTCAAATCGGGCCAGTAGTTTCAGAGATAAGCGCGTTCAAACAAACAAACAAACAAACTCTGCAGCTTTATAATATTAGTATAGATTTGGAACATTGCTGCTGAACATCATCATTGTTACTGTAAGCTGTTTTATTTTGTCACATGTAGAAGTTCACTCTGTCCTACGTACAACGCCCTTAGTCTAGGAATCTTTTAGTATCCCTACATCCTTTTTGTTTCCCTAGTAGGTACAGACAAAGCCTGCCGCTGCGCTTAGGGCTTAATTACTAAGAGCTATGTCGCTTATTTGACATGTCTATATTACGGAATTGTTTGCTCGCATGCATGCGTGCATTTAGTTTTCATATACGTGGCCTTAGGAATTTTGTAGGAAGTAGAAGCAGTGCGCTGTATTCAATTGTAGAATTGTCTTTTGATAGAATGCGATAGTTTTATATAATATTAATACTAATAATATTTGACCAATCACGTACATTGCTCTGATCCCAAAGTAAGTAGCTATAGTGCATGTGTTATGTAAATCAGACATAACGGTGGTACACAACACCCAGACCCGAGACAATATACATAGTTATGATTTCTACATTGACCCGACCGGGAATCGAACCCGGGACCTCGGAGTGGCGACGCCTTAAAACCAAGTAATTGCATTCATCAAAAACCAGAATTTTATTCCTAGAGGATTAACTGCGCGGTGTCTCGGTTGGTAAGAGTGTTGGTCCGGTTTGCCAGAGGTTGTAGGATCAAATCACACTCGTGCGAAATTTTTGGTTCCTTATTTCATATTACAAGAAGAAACACTTAAGTGTTAAAAATAAGTTCAGTTAGAGTTATAAGTTTATGTTTCACCATCGAAAAGTAAGCACTAACTAACGAATAATTCAAATATAAAATGACGAACGAACGTCGAATTATTTGTCGATTGTGGAACAGCCTTTTTATCTTTCAGTAAGTAGAGTCAATAATTTAATATTCTCACTATAAAGGTGTAAATATAAAGTGAGAAATGTTTTTTTTTTTTCAAAATTAATTCAATATACAATTGTGGGCCTGTTAAAATATTGCAATTAAAAAATAAACTATCTTCAAAAAACTGAATAAAGGCTAAAAATAATACATTTGCCCTCACGCTTATTCCCTGGGAACGGGGCCGGGCCTTAGTTTGGGATGCTACTGGTCATACTTTGGCCCCCTCCCATCTCAGAAAATCAACCTTTAAAGCTGGTGCAGCAGCGGTGATGGCTGAAAACGCCAAGCGTCGCAAGTACGTCTCTCTTGCAAGTGATTATGTGTTTGCGCCGTTTGGCGTTGAAATGTTTGTGCCGTGGCCTCTTCTAAATTGCTGTTTAGAAAAATTGCGCAAATAATAAATTCTGTAACGGCCAATAATAAAGCTGGCTAGTTACTAGCTCAAAGGATTAGCATAGCTATCCAACGCGGCGACGCAGCCCGCGTCATACCCTCCTTGCCGCAAGGACATGGTTTCGTTTTTGAATAAGTAGATTTTATGTTTTTTTTTGTTGCATGTATTACTTATTTTTTTCTTGTTTGTTATTAATAAAGCTAAAATATTACTCATAAAGATGAAATAAGAAACCACAAATTTGCGAACGGGCGGGACTTGAACCAGCAACCTTTTGGCTGACCGAACGCGGGCCAAACGCTCTACCAATTGAGCTACCGTGCCAAGCTAAGCGTCACGCAAAAAATTGTAAATTGAATGTGTATGTAACACATTGAATTTACCATTTTTGTTGAAGCCGGTAAAAAACACCTTAAAAATATTGCAATACCTTTGGCTTCTTTTCATAAGCTTGAGAAGGACCAACAGTTTTTGCCTTGCCAGTATACCTTACTGCTTACTCTTGTGTAAGCATATAGCCAGCTCATTAGGACTATAAGGGCATCCCTCCACCAAGGTTGTCGACACCGGTGCGTGGAGAACCGCCCTTACCATCGCGACCACCCACGAGGCCCTTATGGAGTCAATGTCTAATTGCAGACGGGTAGTTTTCCATTTGCGACGACATAACTGATAATTGTCGTGAGCAATTGTCTATTTGTTACCGACTTCAGAAAAGGAGGTTATCAATTCAATGTGTATGTATGTGATATCGTTAGAATCTGATAATATGTGACACTGAATATAATGTATTCGTTAAGGATTGTTTTACACTTATTTGTCATTGTGTCACATAAATAGGCCGTAACACCCTTATTTCAAAACTGGATTTAGGCTTATGGAAACGTACTAAGGTATCAACCGACCCATTTAAAACGTATGTCAATGCCAGCATTCAATAATTGAGCAACGTTAATGTCAGCATTCATTAAATTCTAATTTGTCCGATTACCTTAGTCTTATTCTCAATCTTGGTGCTATTTTTATCTAAAATAATAAGTGGACAGACACATTTAATGATAGTAATAATCATTTATTTCGGACACTAGATCTATAAATTTTTAGTAACAGAGTAACTTAAGGCTAGTTTTAGTACACTATAAAAGAATCATTTGTATACCTGCTTTATTTTACATATTTAAGTTTATTATCCTTACTTCACAATTAAACTCATCAAGTACATATATACATAATTTTGTATAGTATTTGCAAAAAGAATACAATCCCACTAAAAGTTAAATCACCAAACCACTAGCGAAATCACCACCACTAAATCCTTGCGTCTTTAACATGCACAGTGTCTCATACTTTTGACACGTGAAATTCAGCCGCGGCCATTGGAAAACGCGCCGGAACCGAGTAGAAAAACACGCGAAAACACACTCAAACGCGTCGGAGTGTTTGAGGCTCACTCGCCCGCAGACGAACGTGTCGTTACCTACATAGCGCCTGAACGAGACGCAAGTTGTAAGCGAATTCACATTTATTTATTTATATTTCATTGCACAACCAAAAAATTGCACAAAAGGTGGACTTAACGCCATATGGCATTCTCTACCATACCTTTGTGCTAAGCAGAAATGATTATCGATAAATGAAAAAAAAAAACTGTGAAAGCACTCCGGGAGTGCCGACAGAAGTGAAAACTTGAATATCAACGTTGTGCATTTTTGATTTTTTGGAATAGTTATTATCAATATTAAAGTACTATCATTTTTGTGATAGAATACAATAATAATAATAATAAAACAATAAGAATAATAATATAATATAATATTTTTATAGAATACAATATTTATTTATTGCGCTATCGTACACAAACATTACAATTTATATTATATTAAATTACATTAAAAAGTTTATCTCTCAGAAAAATCAACTTACATCCACAATTTCGCCAACCGTCTTACGGTTTTTCGATCAGGTCACGTGTCCTGACGCGAGTTTCACATTTTTCCCCCATCCCACAAAAGTGCTCAACGCCGGTAAAGAAGTTTTCACTTCAAAAATGTATACAGGCTCATTAGGAGCACTTATACACGTGTCAGCATAGACCCTATCACAGCTTCGGGGCAATTGTGGGCTAGTGCCGAAGAAGTTGCGCAAAAACTCAATCACTATTGTCAGTGCCCCTTTTACAACAAAAAAATGTTCATACAAAATTCACCATACATTGTTATCGTTCGTTTATTTATAATATCCTTATCAACACACTTGCTCAAAACGACGTTTTTATTCCAGCTATTTTTGGCTCATAATCCTAGATATTAAACACACGTGCTTTTTCAGTATATTATTATACTAGTGCCTTTAGTTTATTAACCCGACCAATTTACATTTGTACCCTAGTACCCAGTCGTAAGAAAGAAGAAGAAGAAGCGATATAATTTAGCGGGTTATAACTTTTATTTTAGCAACAAACAGTATTTATGCGAAAAATATCAGTATCTACATATTTATTTCAATAAATGGTAAATCCAGCTTTATTACTAAAAAATAACTCAAATTCATTAAAATTTTTCTGTAATTTCAATTAATTAAATCTTGGCTGTTGGCCGATCTAGTTCGCGCCTTAGCCTTGCGCGCGCATTGGTATCGCGGCATGAAAAAAAAAAACAACGCGCTGTTTTTCGTAAATAATTGGAGTCTTGTTTTTTCCATGCAAGTGTGTTAAAAACGTCGTTTGAATCACGTGTGCCAGTTACCATAATATAATATACGCGGCTTTCTTATGGCGCACTCGCTTTCGCTCGTGCGCACACAATATCACCTTGTATGTATTGGTCGACTAAGCACATTTGTTTCATAATGTACTATTAGTCATAAAACATGGTTAAAAATTTACATGGGGTATTTTATTTACCTACTGGTTGGTAAGAAGTAGTTAGTTACCCTAAAATCACCCAGATAGTTTTTGGAGTGAGACATTGATCCTTAAAACCTTTAATCCTTAAAAATCAAAGGAAAAGACTGGATGGTGACACATGAACCGTTCTGAAAACAAACATTCTAGTTCTACACCTAAAATAATTCATAGCTAACTATTCCCCTATTTCTTAAATTGAAGTTTGCCTACCACCATCTGCGGATATATAAATAATAATAATAATATAATAGTCCCCCTAGCCGATTTCGATTACGGTGGCCAGTCACAAAAACTACCGACTGCGCGGGACATATTATAGTGCACAAGTGGGTGTGCAAACACAGGAGTACTCTCTATTCCTTTCACTCTCATAGCCCGATAGGACAGCATTCTAAAACGTCCGGAGAGAGATCAGGCGCAGGACCAACGGCTTTACGTGCTTTTCCGAGGCACGGGGGTGAAACACTGCCAATTTTCAAACTCCGGGCTACCCCAAGAATTTTTGAACAGAAAAACTCAGGTATTTTTGGCACGACCCGGGGATCGAACCCGGGACCTCTGGCCCTTTGGCGCAGCCGTCGCTTTAAAGTGCGACCCTCTTACCACTGCGCCAACGAGGCAGTTAAATTAGATGTATAAATAAATAAATATACGCCAGACAACACACCAATTGTCGTGGTTTCGAAGTTAGGAATTTCCTTCATTGGGTTTCGAATACCATAACATCGATTATAACGGGGGCATTTCCCATAAATAATTAAATACATATAAACATCCATAACTTACGTCCAATGTTCGTGCTCATCACAAAAGCATCTGTCCCTTGCGGAATTCGAACCCGCGACGGCCGGCGTAATAGTCAGGACAGGAGCGCTAACCGCTACACCAAACGCGTCAAAAAAACATGTTGGCCACGTTACCTTTTAGGTATAGATCATAGCTTAGCCACTCAGATACCTAATACTATTTTGTCTGGTATTCGAAACACAAGGCAGAAAAATCCCTATTTCAAAACCACGAAAATTGGCGTGTTGTTTGACTTACTTGACTTAGAGTCCTATGTCCCCTAGATGGGGCAGAGGGCGTCCACAACAGTCCTCCATCGCGTTCGATTTTGAGCTTTCAAGACGTGGAGTGAAATGAAGCATTTCACTCCACGTCTTGCCTATTATTTTCGCCTCGTCTGCTACAGTGCGCCACCAAGTTTGTTTGGGGCGACCACGTTTGCGCCTCCCTTGGGGGTCCAGTCCAGAGCCTGCCTGGGGATGTGATCCGGGTCCCTTCGGAGAGTGTGGCCAATCCAATTCCACTTGCGGCGCTTGATCCACCACGTTCACTATTACATAATACAAGTGTAATATTAGCCGGCGTGTTGTTTGGCGCATATTAATTAATTAATTTAGGTAAGATTTTAACACCGGCCTGTAAAATTATTCCGCCCTCCCTTCATAGCTTAGACCTAGACCAAAAACTGGCTAGACAATCCGAGTGGTGTGTACGTACTATTCAGTACTCTTGACGTGTAGCTAATGTATTTCTTCCCATATTCACGTTTTTGCTTTTTTGTTGTCACTACTCTTTTCGAGTGAGTCAGAAGAGGCTCTTTTCAGGGACAAATGAAGGATTTTTAAAAACGCACGTCTGGCGGAAAGAAACGGTCCTATGTTTTCGATGTTTTTGTAGTTAAGGAGGTAATATGGTAGTTTTATTTTTAACAATTTACTTTTCTTTTAAAAAGATGGTATTTACATTTATTTTCGTCTTTTTAATCTTACAAGCTGTGGCTGTGGAAAGTGTAACATAAAAAAAGTTAACAAAATTACTCAAGTATCACCTTTACTCAAAACATTTTCTTAAGACAGTAAACATTGGTTGGTGAAAATTCAGCATAATATTGTCATCAATATTTTTCCGTGTAGGGATTATTTGGACTTCCAAGAATCTAGAATGTATTAGCTTAAAACCGAAGACCTTATAGGGTATATACGAGATACTTTTAATGCACACTATAGAAAAAAAACTAAGGGCCGATTTTACTAACGTCATATAAGGCTTATTCGACTGGATAACTATATCCTTATCCTTATCCTTTGGACATTCCCACACATCGCCATTTAGTCCCAATCCCAAATTAAGCTACTCAAAGCTTGTGTTATGGGTGCCAGACAACGGATATAATACTTAAATACTTTTTGTTTGTAAATACATACATGATATACATAGAAAACACCCAATAATATAATGACCGATTTTAACTGACGATAGAAAAAAAGCGTTCTTAAAGTTATATAGTAGTCAATTTTGGTGTAATCGAAACCCTTTTAAGATTTTTATCGTTAAATTACAAGTTTTGTTTCTTAAAACTTTTTTAAATAGATTTCCAAATAATAAAAAAACACTAACAATAATGGTTATTTCTTTTAAGTACATAGGGCGTTTTAAAAGAAATAACTATTATTGTTGTGTTAAAACATCAAAGGTTAATAATTAATAAAATTAAACTAATCAATAAAAATAAATTAAAAAATCGAGTTATACAAAAGTGTAATAAAACCAAACCAAAAATATACAGTCGCGTCTCATAAACTTCCAAACTCCACTCTCAACATGTTTTAAATGATGTTTTAAAATAGTACTTCATCGTGGCACTCTTGCACTTCGTAAAGTTGCCGCCGGTTCCTTGCCAAGAGCTCGACAGTACTCAGAGTACAGTTGGAGACATAAATATCTGTGCGATTTTAGTGTGAACGCGCGGCATAAAATTCAGTTTGCGTCATTTTTACATGTTGCAGAGAAGCGTGTGACGTTAAGCTGTTAAACATTTAAAGCTTTGTGATTTTATCAATGTTATTATAGATCTTAACATTTATGGTGAGATACAAAAATACACCTTAGAATTACACACAAATTATGAGCAATTAGCGCTGTCACACATTCTGTTTTAGTTATAATAATTTGTAGAAAATAAACAATTGTAACGTTTCGTTAAATAAACAATTGAAAATAAACAAATTATAACGTTTGGTTCTAAAGCACACCTTGTTCTTTAGAACCAACCGTTACAATATATATAAAGAGAATATACATACCAACAAATTATCTTAGGCTTGTATCCACTATCTCAATGAGCAGTTTCTTGTCATTAGATGCTTCATCATCGAGAGATGGCGCCACTTAAGGAAATAACTTTTTATTCTGATTATAGGAGAGGGTAGGCTTTTGAATAATAAACAGAGGATGTTTTGGAAATAATGAACTTTATAAGGGCAAAACATAAGTATCTTAATTAATGTTATGGTCATGAACGCATCTTAAAATATTAACTTACACACTGTTTTCGATGTCTACGGTTTTCCGCCAATTTTTTTTCTAAAGCTGTCATAACGCCATCTAGTGAGAGCTATAAAGTAATGGGAGAGAACTGCTTGTTTATCAAAACTTTAACGGAGTTATGTGTTTATTTGACAGTCAGTTATTTAAGGTTCGTTATTGTAAAAGTATGCAAGATGCAACGACCCATAATCTTAACAAACAAAAAACACTGTATTTAGTAGTTAATGTTCGCTATTTCGCATGTGTTGCACAGATCATTGTGATGCATTCAACAATTGAACTCGTGTAATATGAGCATTATAACAGAGCTGGAATGCAATAGTGACGCCCTAGGCATCGAGATTGAACATGTAATGACATTTTGGCGATACAGGCATTGTGTGCAAAATGCGACATTATGTTTCAGTTTCTAGTATTCCAGTGGTGAATGTCGATTCCTATATGTGTGGCAAATGTAAATAATAAAATTAAATTTTAACCCTCTTATTCAATAAAACGTAAACAGTTTAATAAACCTGTTTTAACTATTACATTGTTTTGTCCCATTCTTTCTTGGCGCTGTCATCATTTGACAGAAAGTGTCAAAACAATGTAATAGCTAAAATTGGTTTATTAGACTGTTTGATTTATGGTTAATAAGGAGGTAAGTTTTTAAGGTATTGGACGCCTGTAGAGGTAAATACGTTTGAAGATATTTTTTAATGGCTTAAAAAAGGCGGTAATTAGGTACTAAATCATCTTTACAATGACTTTGACTGCATAAGAAAGCAATTTTTACACGTAATTTAATAAAAAAATCTTTACAAATATTTGCGCTATTATTATTTAAAAAAATGCACACTCGGGTGGCCATTTACTCGGGTCCGAGTGTTATAAGGTATATAAAATGACGTCAGAGAAAGACATCGCTGTAAACAGTCTGCGCCGAGTACTCGGCACTAAACGATTTAAGCGGACATAGTCACGTATCCCGTAAACTTAAAACTAAAACTTTTATCATTATTTTGTTTACAAGGCCGTCGGAATCCTATGGATCCGTGAGGCTTATCTGAGAAATAAAAACTTTTAAAGTCACTACATTAAGAAACGTTGATACCATAAAAATTTTATCTTATCTTAACGACTCAAAAAAAAAAAGAAGTTGAAATAAAATTTTGCTTAAGTTAATTTAATATAGAAAATACGTTGACATATTTATTATTCTTAAACTTTTGTTGTGTCTGACTGTACACTCAAAATCTCGTCACGAGCGACACTTTTCTCTTAATGTACTCTAATCTAATGAGGATGTAATTTTTGCAAGATCCTTGTCATTTCGCGTTTGCTCTACACTGTTTTCATAGGAAGTTTTATTATGTTATTATAACACTAATTTATTGTTGGAGAGGAAAAAGTTTGAGACGCTGTTCTTATTTTGAGTATTTAAAACGGCAGTTTTTTATCTGAATTATATCATCGCACTGTTGTAAAAAGGTTTCTTAACCCAATACCTTAAAAAACATACTGCGTAACTAAAATACGACACAATAGAAATATAATGTTTTAAACTTTCATGGTCACTAACATTAGAATAGTTAGATAACTGCCTCGGTGGCGCAGCGGTAGAAGGGTCGCACTTTAAAGCGACGGCTGCGCCAGAGGTCCCGGGTTCAATCCCCGGGTCGGGCCAAAAATATATACCTGAGTTTTTCTGTTCAGAAATTCTAAGGGTAGCCCGGAGTTTGGAAGTTGGCGGTGTTTCACCCCCGTGCCTCGGAAAAGCACGTTAAGCCGTTGGTCCTGCGCCTGATCTCTCTCCGATCGTGTCAGATTGCTGTCCCATCGGGCTATGAGAGTGAAAGAAATAGAGAGTGCACCTGTGTTTGCGCACACACTTGTGCACTATAATATGTCCCGCGCAGTCGGTTAGTCGTTGTGACTGGCCACCGTAGTCGAAATCGGCTAGGGGGACTATTAGTTAGATACGGGATTGCTACCATGTACCTTATTAGTTACAGCTGTAACTCCGTGATCATGGCGCTTTCAACTGTGCCGAAATATCGGAAACTCATAAATAATAAGGTACATGGTAGCAATCCCGTATCTAACTATTCTAACAATAGAAATAATTATGATTTTACATTGAGTCAATCGATGATGTCAAACTTACGTACCATACACTAACATTCTACACACATCATGCAAATTGCGAAAATAATTTGTTTCTCCTAAATAGAAGACAGGCCTGCCTTGCAAACACCCCTACACCAATCCGCACTGAGCCCGCGTGGTGGAGTATGGCTCGAACTACCTCATTGTTGAGGTAAGGCCTTTTCCCAGCAGAGGAACGTTACAGGCTAACTTTACTTTTTTAAACAGAAGACAAATTCGTTACTTCATTTTTAAGGGCGGTGGTTCCTTTTATTTCATGATTTTTAGTTATTATCAATATCTCAAAAACTGCTGGACCGATTCTGATGAAACTTCAACTTAACTCAACTTTGTACCCCAAGTTGAAATATATCAGATTGAATTAAAAAATAATCTCGGTATGACTTTTCGTTTTTGAGAAATCCGTGGACAAGTAAACATAGTATATATACATTTACAAAGTTTTGTACGAGTATTACTAGATCAACATACTCAAATATTATTAAATTACGACCATATCACATACATACACATTAAATTGATGACCTTCTTTTATTGAAGTCGGTGAAAATGTATTGGTTTATTAATAAAGAAGAATATTTTTGTTCGAAAGCAGATGAAGCTCAATTTGCAAGTAATAATAAACATTGTTACCTCAGAAAAACCAACTTTGAAAATTGTTGTCTTTTTATTGTTTGCGAGATTTTTCCAATTAAAATAAAATCCTGATAAGCATTAGGTATACTTTATTTATTTTTACCGGCTTCGTTATTTCTACGGGCCCAAATAACCGGCTTATTTTTTGTCAAAACGATATATATAGAAGGGTCTAAAATTGGAAATTGAATAGATTGGATCCAATAGCGCAATGCTTACTAAAATTCACTCGGGGTCAACTTTGGGTTATTCTGTTTCTGTAATCATATAGTATACGTATTACAATCACTAAATGATAAAAAATAATTGCGGTCAAGTTATTCATGGTTATTTTTGGACCAAATGAATTTTCTTAAAATTTTTGGGTTGATCATGGAATTATTATTATTGATCAAACTTCATCAGAAGCTTTGAATTTCGGTTCAGATTTATTACCAGTTGTATGTGATTTTTGTTAATAAGAAGATAGTGGAAGTAGTTACAGTGTGCATAATATGAATAAAGTTCGTTTTTCTTTGCTAGTCGAATATTATAAATAATCTTGAGATTCCTTTTCAACAAATTTATAATTTTGTACTTACAAATTACTTAGGTACTAATCACAAATATTGAGATCTTTATAATCAAATATACAGTTTTTTCACTGATAATATTTTAAAAGTTATAAAAAGATTGTTTACATTACTGGACTAGCAAAGGAAAACGGACTTTAGTATACACACACTTGCACACCATAATATCTCCTAAAGTTTCCTGTAGAGGTACTAAACACGAGTCACGTGTGTAACTTTCATTAAACCGAAATTAAGGTCAGATACATATCAAACTTTTTTGACTTTCCCAAACCTATTCAAAAATCATACAGACCAGCAGAGGCTGCCGACTAATTAATAAATAAACAAGGGAAATGAGCGAAACTTCGGGACTCGAAACTCAGAGGCATTGTATTTCAATTTCAAACTTCCAACTTGGCAGATGTGGGGTTAAGATGGGTGTACACTGTGTTAATAATTAAGACAATAACCGCAATGAGCACGCGTTAGTAAGTTAATTTGAATGAATGTGTCTTGAATAATTCCGTGTTTTTAGAATAACAGGTAAGTAAAAGTAAAGTTAGCCTGTAACTTCCCACTGCTATGCAAAAGCCTTACCTCAAGTATGAGATAGTTCGAGCCATAATCCACCACGCAGGTTCAGTGTCAGTGCGGGTTGGTGGAGGGGTGTTTGCCAGGCATGCAACTAACACTGCTGTCAGATGTTATCAATCCGCCCGTAAGGCCTTTGACTTGGCTTAACGACTAATAATTTCTTTTTCTTTGTGTCTGAGCGTTTGTTTATTTGTGTGTGTGTGTATGTTTGTGATGGTCCCTAATCAATAAAAGCTTTTCTTTCTTTCTTTCTAATTTCAACCGATATTAGGCGGGACCAACGGCTTAACGTGCCTTCCGAAGCACGGAGATGCTCGTGATATACCTCACTTACATGGTCGGAATAGTCACCCATCTAAACACGACCGCGCTGTAGGTTGCTTCACTTTGGTATCACTACCAAAGCGCTGCTACAACTGCGCTACGAGAATAGCATTCAATTCCTCTAGCAGTTGAAATTAAACACCGTATTATTTGCTAGTTTTTTTTTGTTTCTTCTTAGTATTATCTAATCAAGTATTGTCTAGTAATTTAAACTGCATTAACAACGGTTACAGAACGATTGATGACATCGACCTGAAAAGTGGACCTAGAAATTGCTTTACGCGCTGTATGAACCGAATTTCAATTATAACATAAACATTTTGACAGTTCAACTTTATTCGTAACGTAAGCGTGACGAGTTTATACTCCTACGATAGCCAGCTATTGTCACTTACTATGCTATACGTCAAGGAAAGGTTCATGTTCGCAAAATTGTGTGTGTTACCGCCCGAGGGAAGCGCTCTCACGATTCCCATACAAATTGTTTATGTTAACGATACGAATTCTTTTACGCAAATTATACGCGCGTACTCAACAAATAGGTCTTCACCGTAATGTGTGATAACCTTAACAAACATGTAGTAGGCAAGTAAAGGTGAAGTTTCACGTGCGTGCTTGTCCGTCATATTTTGTTCTACTCCCAAACTCAACCATTTTAGGCTTTATTTTGTTGGGCGTATACTGTCTTAAGTAAATGAAGGTACTTTTAAAAGCATGTAAATATACAAAGGAATGAGCTGAATTTGTTTGATAGGTTTTGAATAGGTATCTTTAGTGCATCCACACTTGGTTTTGCTACTTATTTTTCAAATATCGCGTAAATAATGATATTCATTTTATAATTGACTTTGACATAATGTTTCAACACCCGAGCGGTCGCATGAGACCGCATAACAATAGAATATCTATTGTGTCTCGTTCACATACGCTTGAGGGATTAATATACATAAGGCACATATGCTGTGTGGTTTTCGTAAGGTAAATCATTTTTATATTGTGTGTGAGTACAGAGAATATACTTTTGATTTATAGCAAGGATATGAGCCGAATCTGATATTAGATTTTTTAATTTTAATAAAAGCGTGCATAAAATTTGTTTGTTTCAAAATGCATTTTCAGAATCATAATCATAGCAAATCGACAGTTGAAAACGAGTATATTTGTTCTTTTACAGGTACTTTAAAAAACATTGCCCTCTTTTTGTTGCAGGCGAGTAAAAAAGGCTTATACACAGGCTTCTCTCAAAGGGTCAGTGTCCATGGCGTTGAAAAATGGTGCACCCGGCCATCCGTCTGCCTAAGAAATAATTGAAGAGCAATAAAGGAATAATAAAAAAGGGAAATAAGGCAATGTATCTCCGGAATAGATTTCTGTCCTAATCAAAGACACTTTTCAATCTACATACGTCGTGTCGTATCCTTATCTTATTATCAAAGGAGCTGTGAAGGTTTGGAGCCGTCAACGGATAAATAGTTCAATGGAGGTGGATAATACGAATAAAGATTCTTGGTCCAAATCATGAAATGATGTTAAGGACTTTCTCCTTAGAATCATTTTATGCAAATTATTTATTTCTATTATTTACAAATCTATGCAAAATAAAAAAATATTAAAAAAAATAAAACAAAAAAATATAACTTTTATTAGCATACATAATTATGAACGAATTGAGGTGCACTTCAGATACCTACAAATACTGGGCGTTATCAGCCAAAGGACGTCCATTACTGGACAGTAATCGATCACATGTGGTCTGTATCTGGATACAGATCGCAGGATCGAACTGGTTTGATCCTGAACGGTGAGATTGTGGAAAAATTTCTACCTATATGCTAAAAAAAATTATGTTCCGAGTACCACATGCAGTAATTTTCATGTGATTTTCGTACATTGCGGTTGTTTTAAGAGGCATTTTATTTGACACACGACTCGGGCCGTTGCGGCTCGCAGGCCCTTAATGAAATAATATCTGAGAGGGAATTTAATGTCATAAGGGGAACATACAGTAGGCTTAGTCCATGAGCAATTCCTTACTGTAATCTTAAGTAGAACCGGCAGCAATCGATGTTATCTTCCTTCAGGAAGTTGGGAATCTAAGTCTCATCATAAACTTGGAATGCGTAGAGCATAACTAGAGTATAGAACTGACACCACGAACAAATTTCGTGCCCCATGAATTGATGCCACTTGACATCAATAGAAACGGTTTCATATTCGAAATTTAAATTTCAAGCAATACGACACAATCTTCTCTTCGTAGTTGCCACACATTTTTTGCTTGGCATAGCTTCTCTGTACGTAGTTATCTAGTCGATGTTCTCTGTACGTACTGGCTGTAACTATTTTTTTACGTAGTTACAGCAAAAAGACTTCGGATATTCTAACATATGATTCTTATATATTTTTACCGACATAAAAAAGGAGATAATCGATTTAATGTGTACGTATGTGATACCGTTAGAATTTGATAATATTTGAGTATGTTGATCTATTAAGCTTCCAAACACGTGTGCAAAATTTCGTAAGTGTATGTATATTTGTCCACTGATGTCTCAAAAACAAGAAGGCATCGCGAAATGATTCTATTTTAGTTTAATCAGGTGTATTTCAACTTCGTGTACAGTTAAACTTTCATCAAAATCAGTCTAGTAGTTTTTGAGATATGGGTATAATAACTAAAAATAAACTCAGGCTTACGTTCATCTACCATGCACCGACTGCAAATAAATTTATTTCTGCTGAACGGAGGTTAAATGTGTTATTTTGAGCTTTTTAGTCCCTTTTTTTAAAGCGGTTTAATTTTTGATTTGTAATTTTGGCATTTAATTTTTTTCGTAAGGTTTTTAAGTTTTAACGCATTTGCAGTGCAAAAGAAAATGGACAAGTGACAGTCAATATTATAGAAAGACATTTGAAAAATCATATCACCAACTAATGTAAATCTGACAAAAAAGTTTGGGACAACTTTTGCTGTCTGTCTTAACTAGGTTGACTTTTGACATCAATGGGAAAGTCTTTGTTTTGCAGTGGGTCTGTCGGATGCAGTGCAAAGGATTTCTGTCGGATTGGTCTACTGTCTGTATCTTTATTATGACGTAAGCATAACAAAATGGCTACGCAATTAGCTAACACGTAATCTGATGCGCTTTTGATGTTTTCTTTTTCTCGGCAAGACATTGTTTTATTACAATGGAGGATTGTATGTATAGGTCTGCTGCAAAAGGATGTAAGAAACACCTAACTTAATTAGCTATTAGGGTTCAAGGCACGGAAGTAAAATCATTATTTACTGCAGAGAAGTGTAAAATTGAATTTATCATTTAAAATCACACACACAGTCATTTCACAGTCGAAAAAATATTAAACAGACCCTATGATGGCCCTTTTGGTGTAATGTTGTTGGTATAACTAATCTAATCTTAAGCGAGACAAGTGCGAGTCGCACTCGCGTACTGATGGTTCCGTGGCAAATTTAACTGAATGATACTTTCTCTTAGCCAAAATACCACAGTAATTTTTGCCTGCAAAAACAACTTTGTTTTTCATAGTGTATGTATGAAGAACGAAGTTATTTTTATTTTTTTAAACTTTATTGCATTAAGTTGTACAATTGGCGGACTTGAAGCCTAATGGCATTCTCTACCAGTCAACCACCTGGTCATGAAGAGAGTTAAATCAGTGGCGGAATATTAATAATAAGTGAGAAGAGTGGTACAAAAAAAATAAGTAAAATGAACTAACATAAACATACATATTAATATTACACAAATATATATTAGGATACATAATCAAAAGACAAATAGACATACATAGAATACATGTACTTAATAAATACAAAATTATGTATGATAAAGGTGATGAAATTGAAGTTATATTTGCGTTTACTTGCTTAGTTCAAAACGACACCCATTTTACCGCTTTGAAAACGTCTTTTATCCAAATGTTAGACTTTTGGAAAAAAATGTTTTACTAACTCTTTAAACATCGTTATATTTTATTTTTTGTATGAAAATGGTAGAGCGTTCAACAGGATACACCTTCCTACCAAGTTACAACTGTGTAATGCTTATAGTTTCCGAATAGGAATATTTATCAAACTTAATGATAAGTGAAAAATACGCAAATAAGTTGTTTTGTGTCATTGAAGTCAAGTTCTTGACGAAATCGGATCGGAAAGGGTATTGATACACCTTGTATTGTCCTTAAAGAAAATGGAACAAGATAAATATCAATGTACAAAATCATTTGATAATCATTGTACTGTGCTGTTTCACCCAATTTTCCTCTAAACTCAGCACTCACTTCGCCAGCGTGATGAGACATTTGCAACGCGGTAAATAAAGCGGTGAACACACAGAAAATATACCCGGAGCCATCCGACGGATTAAAAAAAAATGTATTTGCGAAATAATGTACAGTTTTCGCGCGATCGATGACTAGAAAACAGAGGAACTGTATAAGAGAAAAAACTTTTAAAAAAGTAAAAACCGACTTCAAAACCAAAATGCACTGAAAATTCTTAAATAAACTCTTCACCATTGAAAGGAAAGGAATCCGTTTTAGGCAAACAATTTGTTTTTGGAGTCGGTGCTGTGATAGTTGATGCTTGATGGTCAAAGTGATGGCACCGACTCCAAAAAGAAATTGTTTGCCTAAAACGAATTCCTTTCCTTGCAATGGTAAAGAGTTTATTTAAGACTTTTTAGTGCATTTTGGTTTTGAAGTCGGTTTTTAGTTTATTTTAAGTTTATTTTATTTCTTCATTTTGAGTGATTACATAAGAGGAGGGGGGGGGGGGGTAGTTGCACCTTATGATTCTATTTTTTAAGAAGCAACAAATTACCTATCATAAGTTCCGTCATAATAATTACTGGACTCCTGAGCGTTAAGGAGTTCCACCATCAGCTCAGCCCAACAAAATGTTCACTATCAGACGTAACAATACGTCAACATTAAGATTCTAGTAAAGAAACACTATACCTGCCTTTAAAATTTGAGGGTTTCCCTCGATTACACCAAGATCCCATCATCAGATCCCAAAATGGAAAAAATGGGACTAACTAGAAGGTACACCCTCTAAGTAGGCGAAAAATTTTTTTGATTCGGTCGACAAACGACTGAGATATGAGGTAACATACATACAAAAAGAAAAAAACATACAGTCGAATTGATAACCTCCTCCTTTTTTGAAGTCGGTTAATAAGCGGTCCCTCACGACTGTGCGTTTTGAGTTTACTCCCTCCCCTCCCATCGCAGCGTAATATTTTATAGCCTAAATCCTTCTTTGATAGACATATAAGCTATCCAACACTAAACTATTTTTTCAAATCGGTTCAGTAGTTCCTGAAATTGGCGTGTTCAAACAAACAAAAAAATCGTCAGCTTTTTAATATCGGTATAGATTGATATAAAATCTACGAAAGTAAAGTGATAAAGTAAATAGCTGAAATATGTATAGTTAGATATTATTTATTTGAATCTTTTCGGACGTTATGTGTGTTATGTTTTTTTTGTCTTTTTTCCTATCGCAAGATAGATTAGAAACTCCGGACACGGTTTTGTGTAATGTTCTAGCTACTATCTATTATAACTTAGCATTAGTTAGATGATGCGGCTAATACAGAAATCGTTTTCTCTAGCATATAACTGAAATTGCTAACACAGTTTTTTTTTCTACCTATGACGCACGGTTAATCATATTTGATTCGCTTCGCTCTCGACACATCTTCAGTGTGTTCAACGCTTAAACATTTGCCTCGCAAGCTGGCAAAATGATTATGGGGGCTTAGAAAGCCCTGCCAGGGATGCTAATGGAAAAATTGAATTTTCTGAGCTAGGCCGAGAGCTAGTGAACAAGGTTGCAACATTAATGTGAAAAGTTATATTTATTATTTTGCGAAATGGTATAAGCACTTTATATCCACACTAAATTATAATTATTTATTTTAGTGGCACCACGCATAACCACTTGACTCGGATCCGAAACACTAGATGGCGCTTATAATCTAACTTGATACAACATCCGAATCTCCACACATAACGTCAAGCAAATTAGTTCTTTATGACCGTAGATAGTAATAATAATAATGTCAGCACGAAACAGAACAGCAGAAACCCGATGATAGAACTGCCTACCGACTCCTGTCTTGACAGAGCGTCGTCGGCAGAGCAGATATGATCAGAAGTGCCAGTTAAACTAAAACACCGCTAAAATTATTGTCTAACTATTTTTTCTTTCAGAATTAGGTCAATTGAATAAAGAAACATTTGGTGTGTCTTAGGTTTTCGCATTTAACATTACACGTTGTATATCTACATTGTAGTACAATCAACATGTATATACATATATTGTATACAAATTCGAACCGCGATATGTGATTTATATATCGCACGAACCTAGACGGTATTCCGTTGGACTGTAGTCCCTGAAAAATTCCACCTCGGTTGGCAGGAAGCGCTTCCTTTTTCTTTTCTGACTTATTGCGTCAAAATTTATATTCGTTTATATGAATCAGACTTCACGAGACTCAAATAGGGTTATTACAATGCATTTTTCGAACTTTGTTTGTATTTAAAAACTAATTTGGCGCATGAAATTGCTTAGTAAATGTGCCACATTAAGGGTCCAATAATTTTATTAGTTATGTTTTTTGATCACAATCTTAAAATTATAAGAATGTCCACATTGCAATGAGATGAAAATAACAATAAAAGTACTGAAGGGACTAACTGTCAAATATATTAGCTCTTAATGTCAACAGTACTCTATTTCATGTTAGGTGAATCTCAAACTAAAATTCATGCCTGTACATTAAACAACAATGCCAAAATCTATGAGGTGAAAAGAGAATACTGCTCATTATGAGTTTATTTATTTAAGTAAGTTATGTGAGTTTTAATTATTTTTTAAAAATGGTATAGAATAAAGTTATTGTTTTTTTTTCTTATTTTTCTTATTATTTAAACAGTTTACTCAGGGGTGGTTGTACAAACGATACTGATGCCCAAAGATTTTTTTTAAAATAGAAAAACCCCATAAAAAACAGTTTATTATTGCAGATTAGCAAGAGAGTTAAAACTACCAATACCAGGTCGCCTCTACGTAGCTTACTAGCTACGGCGTACCAATTCGTAGATACACGTGAGATTAGGGTGCATGTTTCCCCATTCGTTTTGTCATTTTTTTAATGTTGTGAAAAGGGTTTCTTGTATAAAACGTGCATATAATGGAAATACTTTTTTTTAGAATAAGCATAACTCATATTATCATCCCTGAGTTGGATGCCACTGACCAAAACAACAGCCTGTATTATTATTTTATGTATGTACACTAATAATAACTCTATTAGAGTTCCCGCAGAATACGCGCTGTCGCGAATTATGCCGTGCTCAGGGGACCTTTTCGTCACAAATTCACTAAGTAATGAATTCGTCAATTTGTGTATCTTAAGATTATTAATTCGATGTATTATTGTAAGTAAAGTTGTGTAAAATTTATGTTTATTGAAAAACCAATATATTTATTTAAATTCATATTCTTGTATAACACCTCATCCTATCCCCTGGCCTACACACGATGGTTATGCGCAAAGTTGTATTAACTTCAAGAGCGAGAGCTTCGCAACTGTTATTTAGAAGAAACGCGGATAAATGAACTGTTTCAATCTACTTGTATAGCATTAAGGGTTAAAACTCATAGCTAGCTGCACTTTTACGCACTATTACCTAACTGTTGTCTTTATTGATTTCGTAAGAAATCGTTAATGACGTCATGACACTTTGAAAGGTGAGAATTATGACCTTTTTAGCTATGCGTGTGCGTATAGCTAAAAAGCGCGACTGAGGTGTGTACCTCCGTCGAGTGATTTGAGGTATTATCGATGAGTTTCGAGGTCCCATTCCCGGTAGAAAGGTTTTTTGTGTTATGTGATTAATGGCTATGTTAATAAGTGACACTTTATAGGTGAACTGATTTGGATGTTTGGATTTTTTCATACATTCTCCCCAGTCTGGGTGGTATGATACCATGCCACTTCAAAGTGGCTTCGCCGAAAGTTGGCCAAAAATGGTAGTTAAGTTTTGCGTAGTTAAATGTTGCGCAGACAGGATATTTGTTATTACGTGTAAGGCATTAATTTCTGCTGCTTTTAGACATGTTTTGTTTCAAATACTCGTCTTAACTAACGATAAATTTTAGACGGCAATGTTACCAACAATTTTTTAGACAGAGGTTGACAACATTGCCCAGCTCTAAAATGTTACAAGGGTTGACACTATTGGAAAAAAAACTGAATCTCAAAATAAATATCGACTGAAGCATTCTACGTTGATGTCTCATAATAAATAATACTTATATTACAAACTAAAGAGGTGTCTGTTTGTTTGACTATAAAGATACATGCGGACTCAAAGTTGGGTAGTATTTTATTTTCACCTAATGTACAACCCTAACCCCGAAATTCCCTGAGTATGAAAGTCCGATTAAGCCATAAAAACTTTAAATTGGATTCTATTTAGTTGAAACAGTGATGGCATACAATTTTCTGGGTGTTGTGGTACTACCGTTATGTCTGATTTCCATAACACAAGTGTATAAGCTACTTACTTTGGGATCAGAGTAATGTTTTTGATTGGTGTCCAATATTTACTTATTAAGATACGTAATACTTCTGCAAATCAGGGAAGATACAGAGTAAAAGTTGTTTTGACTGTGGTCAATATAAACAGAGAATAGCAAAACTAACTAGGTTTTTTTAACAGTACAATAATTTAAGAACTTATTATAATGGACCTACCTTTAGTTAGAGATTACAACTCTCAAATGTAGTTGCTAGTTCCGTTAATTTGTTAAATCTAGACTCCGAAATACGAAATGTTTTGTAGTTTTTTTTTTCCCTTTTACCTTTATTTTTAATCTTAATGCGCTTTGTATTTTGTGTGTAATTTTTATGTGTGTATTTGTGAAGTAAAGTAATAAACAGTTTTCTTTCTGCCTTCAAATAAGCACTTATTATGCCTATTTCATAAATGTCTAGGTATCCCCAGTAAGCTATCCATTCTTTTATCGACAGGTAGCATCCAAGGATAGGATTTCCTACCACCAGCAGGCTTAAAGTCCTATAAAGTAAAAACAGATAACAGTTTCTATCTCAAGTATAGGGCAAAAGTTTAGATAGAATAAATATTGAGAACGGCCATAAGTTCGTGGGCAGGGCACATAGCGCGAAGAACTGTTGGCCGTTGGGGAAGAAAAGTTCTAGATTGGAGACCCTTCAACCAAAAGCGCAGCGTAAGAAGTCCACCGACAAGATGGACAGATGACCTTTTAAAGATCGCAGGATCACACTGGATGCAGACCGCTCACAACCGGTCGCAGTGGAAAACCGTAGAGGAGGCCTATGTTCAGCAGTGGACTTCCTGTAGCTGGTGATGGATGGATGATGATGATGGTAAGTTCGTTAACCTTTGATAGCGCTGCTAAATAACCACTAAAACTTTTGACGGCGACTTGGTTGACCTTCTATATTTTTCGCCGCATCGGATTATTTTTCACTTTTCCAATATTCATACAACTTAACATTTTCGGCTTATCCGTATAAGTACTAATAAATTAACAAAATGCAAGTACAAACAGGTACAAAATCAACACAGTTTTTATTTTATTTTTGTAAAAATTGGAATCACATACATTGCTCTGATCCCAAAGTAAGTAGCTAATTGCATTTGTGTTTGGAAATCAGACACATCGGTGGTACCACAACACCTAGACCCAAGACAGTATAGAAAATTTTGATTCCCATGTTGACCCGACCGGGAATCGAACCCGGGACCTCCGAGCGGCGACGCCTTGAAACCAGCGTGCTTAGCCACTACAACATGGAGGTCGTCATAGAAATGCGCTAAATAGCACTTTTGCCGAGTAGCGAGTACCGAGTATTACTCGGTTCAATTTTATTCCAACTGAGTACTCGGCCGAGTAACTTGGTTCAATCAAATTCCTGTTTCGGGTTTGTAAACAAACATTATCAGGTTAGCGCAACAGAATAAGCTTCCACCTAGCCACAAGAGTCCTTCCGAGCGTTGGGCAGGGTACCAAACAAGGTATCCAGGCTGGCACGTATAGCACGAGAGTTTCTTTGTGCACCATGTATAGCAAGCGATTACTTTAACAAGCTGGTTTCTTTCTTCTTTAATATTAAAGGCAATTTCCGTCCAGGTTGCATTAAAAAATCTTTATGATGTTTGCAAACTCATAATTATTTTGATAGACCTATTCAACGATACCCCTCATGATGGGTTAAACAAGAGAAAAAAAACATCCCAACGTTGCTGGCATGGAATGGTACCCAAAAAAAAAAACATTTTCAACATTTTATTTTACCACTTTTGTGGGGAGATTTAGAAATAAAGAAAAAACTTTTATTCGACCGAGAAATGGACATTGAAAAATACATGCAAGAAAACAAGTCTAATCGAGTCGAAAAGGTACCCTCAGTATAAGCCGTGGCAGCGGAACGCATACCACGACGCTGATTCCGCTGGTACCTTTGTAGGTATTTAAATACATATCCATGCCAAATCACAGTTTTCTAGTACTTAAGGTCTCTGAGCTGAACTGCGGACGGGTGGATAGACTATGAGGGTTCCTTGTGGGACTACGGAACCCTAAATTTTTATTTAATTTAATACTGCACTTAAGTTTCTTTCGTATCACTCTAGCTTGCATTATACTCATGCATTAAACCTATTAAGTATTTATACACATTTCCCTCACATAGCATACAAATTCTAAATTCTTTTGCTAATTAGACGTGTACTGGAAGGCTCTTTTAAAATTCCCATATAAAAGTAGAGTTATGTAAAATTAATATATTACATCAAGTGGTTTTACAAACGTGTAAAAGTAGAAATTTTTCACATTTCCTAGGTGTGACTGGGGTGACCAATTTTTCGTAATTTATGCAGGATGCCAATGTACCTAATGCTTAACCACTGAGATCCTCATAATTATGAGCTTTAAGTTTAGGAAAAAAGGTTTATCAAAACCAAATCAAAAGTAAAACCGCAATGAGGACATATACAACCAGGGATGAAGAAATGCTTTTTTAATTAGTCGGGTTATTTTAGTTTTGGGTTAACTGTGTGTGCTTATTTTGATTGAATTTACTGAATGCTCGTTTGTTGAATTGTATTCCAGTACACCATTTCGTGGTGTCTTAATCTTGAAGAACTATTCAGTATATTCTTAATTGTTGCTAGGCATAACATTCTGTAGGCCATCCTTAAATAAATATGAATATAAATTTCCTTCGGACATTCCCACACATCGCCATCTAGTCCCAAAGTAAGCTACTCAAAGCTTGTGTTATGGGTGCCAGACAACGGACATAATACTTTAATACTTTTTGTTTATAAATACATACATGATATACATATAAAATACCCAGACCAATACAAACAGACATGGTTTCCCTGTAGGTAGGAGGACATCAGGTGGCACTCGAAGAACGCTGGGATAAAATTTGTTTTTTCGTGTATTTATTGATTTGAGAAGAATGTTTAAATGAAGCTTAAACACAAGAAAAAAATTGTTTACGATTTATTAAAGATAAAGCTACATAAGTTAAAAGGATATTTTATGGAGAAAAAATTTGTCACAAATTTGTCATTTGTTATGCTTCAGCCTTTTGGTTTAGATATATTGAGGACACCACAACACGCCAGGCGCGAAGTCTTACCATATCCTTACTTACCGCATTGTCACCTTACTTGGAAGTGGAAAGGCAACTATTTTTATTGTGGCACTCGGAGTGTTCCGTGCAGCAATATTACACTTCAACGCGACGTTAATTTGTTGCCGACATTTTGAAACGATATAGGTACGATTTAATTATATCTATATTTGTCGGTGTTGGAATGAACTACGCAATCGGAAATTTCGTGATATATAAAAAATATTATTTTTAGATAGTAATTTCGACCATCTTTGGGCTCTTGGGTTCGATCCCAGTCTGGTCAGTACGGAAATCATATTTTGTTATTATAATTATCTCATTACACTGGGTGTCCCAAAAAGAGCAGGCCAACTGAAACTGGAGATAACTTAGCTAAAGACGTTTCCAATAAAAATAACACGACTCTAATAAAAGTCATATAGTTTGTATTTTTCTTGTATGAAGTAAACAAGAAAGTGAGATTATCTCCCAAACCATGACACTTTCAAACAATTCATTTTATTTTTATTTAAAAGGTCTTTTGCAAAGCCCTCTCCAGTGTCAGTCTGGTGTGCCATTCATAAGTTAAAAAGTGGTAAAATTTAAAAAAAAGAGTATATGCTAAATATGACTAAGTTATCTCCAGTGTCAGTTAGCATCCTATATATTCTGATAACCTCAATCACTCGTTCCTACGAGTGATTAAGAGCCGATTTAACTATCGTCAGATAAGATTTATCCGTCGAAATAAGTATAAAATGACATTTACATAAATTAATGCTGACAAATAAGTGACGTTTTCAAATTGGGGGTATTGTGCTTTATTCGACGAATATTAGTTATCGGACGTTGTTAAAATCAGGCCTAAGCTGCATTAGTAAAAAAAAACTCTGTACTATTCAGGAAATAGTACCACTAATTAGTAGATGTTTTATTTTTGTAAAGTTCAATTTTCTAGTTCGTTTAACGGAGGCGAAGTGGATTGCAATAATGGCTTAGAATATTTTTAATACTCAGTGTCATATTTATGTTCAAGAAAGTAAAAGAAGTATCAATCGCACAGTTGGACCGACAGCACGGTAGCTCGATTGGTAGAACGTTTGGCCCTGTTAGCCAAGAAGTTGCTGGTTCGAGTCCCGCTCGTACGCAATTTTTGGTTTCTTATTTAATCTTTAAGAACCTTACATTAAGGTTTTACTTCCCACGATACAACAAAAGATGATAAAAGTGTTTCGGGGCATAACACAAAAAGTTATTTGAACACGGAAAAGGTTTTTCCATGGCGTTTGTTCCGGCTATGATAATGTATGGCGGTGTTATAAGTAAACATCTCTGACATAGTTGGAATATCTTTTAGGTTGGAGAAGTTTTTTCCGACTTTTGAAAATGAAATATCCGTACATGACCGCTATTTTTGAATCACTCATGCCAAGATGGCGTGTGATATTCATTAATTAATGTCCGATGTTTCAATGAAAAATTGTATAATTTGTCATGGGAATGATTTAAAAAAAAACACTATATTTTGTGAGTATTATCGGTTATATTTAGCGTTATTTTCATTGATTATTAGTTCCTTTTTACGAAAATCAAACGCCATATTCAAGCGAGTGTTCCATAAATAGTGCCCCAGGTATACAAAAAAGCCGGTATTCGATGTCGGTTACTTCTATTAACTATCAAAGTAAAATAATACTTAAGTACGATATTAATTTTAGATCAAACGCAAAGTTACCGTTTAGGTACGCAAAACTTAAAGCTATGCAAAACTTGAAGCCATCTTCCATATCTACCGAGTTTAACTGGTTTCCCAGAGAGGCTAGATATCGCCAATTTGAATCGATTTTGAGTCGAGATAATTGATTTTACAATTTGCTTATCACTGAACCGCGATGGCGCCTTAACGAGTACAGTTGGGTGGAAAAGTCTTGTGGATATTTATATTTTGTATTTTTTTTAGTTTAAGTGAGACTAGACAGGCTTGCGGAAAATCACTTGAAGAATAAAAAGGTTAAAAATGGACTTAAATATGATCAGTTAAAAAGGCCCGATAAAATCTGCGAGAGAAGAGAAGATTTTTTTAAAATTAATGCATCTTGCTACATTAAACATCCTAGGAACAAGGTATTTCAACTATCGTTTAGCTTTACAAACCTTTATCAGTGTTCTGACATAGCAAAACATTACAATAGCATACCTACCATACCATTTTTTGTCACAGCATCGCACCAAAGCACACGCGTGATAAATAAAACAAATCTTTCGACACGTCACAAAACTCACAAACAAATCCAAAGTTAGTTTCAAAAAACAGCGATGGCGGTGGCGTGAAATATCGATAGTGTTACTATCAATGCTAAAAATATATCAGCCAGTACAAATATAAGGAATTTTGTATGTGTATTAAGAAATTACATGAGAGGGGGGGGGGAAGTAGCACCTATTGACTATGTTCTTTAAGAAGCTACAAATTACCTATCAAAAGATCTGTCAATATAAAGTATTATATTATCTGGGAATATAATTACTTAACTCCTAAGCGTTAAGGAGTTCCACCATCAGCTCAGCTACACAAAATGTTGAACTTCAGACGTAACAACACGCACAAAGGTATACCCTCTAAGTAGGCGAAAAAAAAATTCGAATCGACAATTGACTGTGATATGGGGTAACATAGATACAAAAAAAACATGCAGTCGAATTGATAACCTCCTCCTTTTTTGAATTCGGTTAAAAATCAGATTAACAGATCAATTTATATTTACTTCCCAAACTTTATTTTTAGGTAAAGTGTTCGTAGGTAGTGTTCAGTGGGTAATAAGCAACCTACTTCATCACGATCGTGTTTGGATGGGTGACGATTCCGACCATATAAGTGACGTACATCACGAGCATCTCCGTTCTTCGGAAGGCACGTTAAGCAGTTGGTCCCGGCTGATTTCTCTACGCTTTGACTGTAGAATAATGAAATTTATTGGAACCACGCTTTTTATCTCGTCGACATAAATATTTTCTCCAAATTGTTGTAGTTCGGCATTCAAAACTAAGAGCAATCGTAAATAATACCTGTCGAACTAGAATTTATTTATTATTTCAAAAAACACATTTATGGGCCTTGTGATTTCGTATGTTGCGACATTTTTTTAATGTGGCCTTATAAGACTGAATATTAAATGATTGTATTCTGGTTCAAAAGAACCACACACGTAATCAAAGTATGTAGCAATTCTGTTTGTATAATTAATATGACAAGCCATAATACCCGTGGTCGAATAATACATTTTTCACACAAAGGAAAATTAATGTAGAACTAACAAATTTAGAGCTGTCATACTCGTCTCAAATTAAGTAAGGAAGTATTCCTTTTATATGTGTTTATTAAAAATATTATATACTTGATGATTTAAATATGATCCAAACCATTCTACTGTTGAAGTTTACTAAAATATTCATTTTTGGAGTTTAGTAGACAGCAATTCCTTAATTCGTAGTAAAGGTTTGGAAATGTCCAAAATGTTCAAAAGGATATTTATATGTTTCTTCATACATGCGTTAAATACCTATACCTATCTTGATTTTTACTTCTAAGTTTCTGTATCGATGTTTTATCGTAAAACAAGTTAAGTTCTTTATATTGAGAAAATATCGTGCTAATTTTTCATAATAATAATTCTAATTATTGGCTGCTAAGTGCAAATAATTTGATATGTTTGTTAGTTATTGGTTTTGCTTGAAATAGCTAACTCTTAATAGACAAATCTTAATTGCACATAACATAACGCGATTTACAAATTCGTTTAAAGGAAATGTAAAATCGGCGGACTTATCACTACAAGCGATCTTTTCAGACAACTTTTGGGTAAAGGAATTATTAGTTTTATGTAATAATAATGTATGTAGTACTTTTACTACAAGCAAACCACCATTTCCATGGAAACCATTTTTGAAGCTGAAATTAAATGTTTCTATTAAAATGTGCATTTAAAAGCAATGTTTTTCACCTTTAACTGTTCCGTGTCTTTTTTGTTTTAAATGTATGTGTTAATTTGTGTATACGTGTGTTTGCGATGTCCTTGCAATACCTAAATGCTTTTTCTTTCTTCTAAAATGTTGTTTGTTGATGTGTTTTTTTATAATGACTGTGATCTATTTAAGCATTTATTAAAATCGCCAACTTACATTGCAATAAAGTTTAAATAATAAAAAATGTAGGAAATCGCTAGCGGTTCCCTGCGACTTTATCCGTGCGTTATAATTTGACTCCGTTCAGTCTTTTTTCAACGAAATGATTCCTTTTAAAATAAGATAAACTCAAACTCACAACCTACATATGTAATTTATCATAAAATGATAATATATATTTTAAATCACAATGATAAACAATTTTATTCACTAATATTTTTTTAAGTTTTATTTTTACAATGCATCTCCAAGCAAACAAAAACTGACTTTAGGGCTATCGTAGCGTAGGTAATCTTGTATAGCCTTACCGATAAATAAGCTATCTAACACATTAATTCTTTTATCAGACCTGTAGTTCCTGATATAATGCGCGTTAAAATAGCTCTTCAGCTTCGTGGTATTCAAGTATAGATAAACACTTGTGTAGACGATTGTACTTGTCAGTGTGCATTAAACAAGCCAAGTCTTATGATTGTTAGCGACGGGGTTTTAATCAGCAATCGTTAAGCGGTTCTTATTTTAATAAACCCTTTAAGATTGGTAATTTGCATTAATTACTGAAATGAAATCTTTTTAAATACTATTTTTAGGAGGCAAGGGATACAATACAATACAATTATACTTAATATTGATTTGAACGTACACCAAAATCTATTTGTATTGCAGTAGGTACTACAGAGGGCAACGCCGCATAATCACATTAGAGCCAAAGTTGCTTGCACTTTCCGTCGTGTTGTGTTTCAAAATTTTTCGTTTTTATGTCGTGTGTGTAAGCGATTTCTGTTAGAAAGTGGTAAGGTGGGCGAAGACTTTCATAATCCATAAATAAGTTAACAATGGTAGTACCTATGGGTCTGGGGTGGAATTGTGTAAAGCAATCGTATTCATTCGATAGTTCAAAACGTACGGTATGATCTGTCAAACGGCAAAGAACAAAGCGTTTGACAGATTATACCGTACGTTTTGAACTGTCAAATGAATACGATTGCTTTACACCTCTGATTGCAAGCAGTTCTGAGTTAAATAATAAATCAAAGGATCTGTCGTTTGATTAGTGTCTCAGACAGAAAAACGTGTTCTCACATTCATACCTCGGCTTAGGTTATTTACTCTGACCAACGCAAGTGAATCTATTACTTTAAGGGCCACTTTTAGCTACATTTGGCTTCGCAAAGTTTTCGAACCGCGGTGCGAATCGGCCAAGTACTGTTTCAGAATGGGTCATCCGCACCACCAGAAATTTGAGGCTACCCATTCCATAGACCACTGTGGTGCGAATAAAACCACTTGGGTCAATTACACCCACAGTCCGAAAACCTCGTGGTGCAAAACGCCCCAATACCCCTCTTTCATTACAGACAGTTAAGCCTTAACCAACCAATAATTATATAAAAATGACTACCTCCATGGTGTAGTGGCTAAGCACGCTGGTTTCAATTTGTCGCCGCTCCGAGGTCCCGGGTTCGATTACCGGTCGGGTCAATATAGAAATCATAATTTTCTATATCGACTTGGGTCTGGGTGTTGTAGAACCACCATTGTGTCTGATTTCCATAGCACACATGCATTAGCTACTTACTTTGAGATCAGAGCAATAAATGTGATAGGTGTCCAATAATATAAATTCAAATTTGGAACGTCATTCCGTATGAAGTAGTGCACTGATAACGCTAACGGAAACTTATTCAGACAGTGTGAAACAGGCCATTTGTAACAAACCTATCACCCGCTTTTTGTTTCTGACTTGAGTGGATATTAATTAGAAGTACTTTATCATATTAACTTGCGATGTGTATCAGTTACTAACGACGTTTGGACGTCACTTGTCAAGTAGTAGAGACTGCGTGTTTAAAGCTGAAAAAAGCGCTGGCAACGCTAACGAGACCCGCACCATCTGACCAGGATTTGAGATTTGTATAAGACTTCCGCCATCTTGCTTTCAATTTTAGTTGCAAAATGGCTGAAAACTACAGGGACACTATCTAAGTCGACGTAGTGTTTGTTCTTAGCGTGTCAAAAACGAAGTTAAACTTGCATTGCACAGCGTTTCCGTGTTTGTCCATTTTTCTTTTGAGTCGAATAATGTTTACAATCGTGACATTCCTTTTTAAAGAAATCAGTAATTTTAAAATGAGATAACCACAAAACTTACATGGGTAATTCATCGTTTTATAGATAGATCTTTATGAACCAAAAAAAATATAAATTATCTTCACTGATATTATTTTAATAGTTTTGAAAAGATTGTTTACGTTATTGGAGTAGCCAAAAAAACGGAGTTCACAGCTCCCGCTTTCAAAACCACCCGATTAATGAATTGAATCTTCGTTTTTGACTAATTATTGAGTTAAAATCGACATTAAATTATTGAGTCAAATTTGAATTCATCTAGTTAGGACAGACTGAGATTTTATGTCACTTTATCGCTCTAATCGTTGAAAATGGAACGCATGATTTTTATAGGGTCGCAATAAATTTTGTTATCTACTTACTATACTAGGTTTTTGCTGAAAACTGACACTTTTAACTATCATGCAGAATTGAGCGACAGACATTTTGCTAGCAAGCGCCTTTTTCGTCTGTACACCAATATGATTGTAGCGTTGGTCTTTTTAACATAGTCGCTTGTGTTTGTAAAACATAATTTCGCTACGGGTTTTGCATGCTAAAATGGATATAACCGGTTTGTAATTGAAAGAGATATGTCAAGAATAATCTTCGAGATTAACTAAGTAAGGTAATTTTTATGACATGAGTGGTTCTGATCATCGATAACACTAATTAAATAAAGGTTCCTACATATGTTATATTATGTAGTTTTATTATAAAAAAATATGCTTTTAATCTCCATACAAAAAACACAATTCTTAACTTAACCTAAAAAAAAACTATTTTTAAAGACTACGTTCCGTAAGTCCAAGTATAGGACCTATTAAATAAACTGAGATTTTTTATAGATGGACCTTAGAAGATTTATACAAATCATTTTTCATTCAACACAATATTAAATATGAAACATTCATCGCAATATCGGAAAGTAGAAAAAGTAGTAATTTATTCATAATAACATTTAATTAAATGCAGTCAGATTGTGCAAAAGCTATAACTTGCATTTTATCAAACATCTTACAATAATACCTGCAATTCGTTATGTACAGTTCTATACAATATTTCGTTTCGAAAAATGATTTGTATAGTACATAGAAAGAGATGTACATAAAAAGAGATGAAAAATATGTGACAAAAAGTAAAAATGAATGTAGATGACTACACAGTAAAAGTGCGGATGATAAAAAACGGATAGCCTGTAAGATAAGATAACTCTTAATTGCACATTGCTCAGATTAATTACAGTGAAATGTACAACTTAGGCGGTCTTACGCTATAAGCTATCTCTTCCAGCCGACATTAGGTTGAAGATATTATGATTTTATAGGAAGGAGTATTTTGTGCATAGGAAATCAAGGCCTTATTAAGTGAAACAGAAATGAGCGAAGTGTAGTTTATGAAATAATGGTAATTCTGAAAGGATTCTGTGATTATGTGACAAATTTTAGGTTCATATAGATGAAATAAGAAACCAGAAATTTGCGCACGGGCGGGAATCGAACCAGCAACTTCTTGACTGACTAGGCCAAACGCTCCACCCATTGAGCTACCGTGCTATCGGTCTGACCGCGCAAAATTTGTGGTCTCTTATTGATACGTCATTACGCGTGACGTTTAGCGCCATCTACCCGTCTGTTAATGCAACAGTGGGTCAAGTAGTTATTTATTAAGAATAAATTAAATTTGGAAATTGATGACGATTCGCTATCTAACGGTTTAGAATGTTTTTAACACTCAGTGACATACAACATTAGATGCTATTGGGTGGTACTGTCACTCCCTTAATATGAAACTGAAATCAGCCGCTTTATTGTTTTATTCGAAAGCACTTGGAATATGAATTTTGTGCCACTGTACCCGCTCGAGGCGTGTAAACGCAAAATTGCGAATTACCCTCGTTTTTATTTATTGCTTAATGATCACCGCGAAGAATAGCGAAATGAGATCTAAATCTATACTTGCTTCTATCTTGATTTTGACATAATAGAGTGTTAAGCAATAGGCTTCTTCTATCAGACTCATTAAAATAATAAACGGGGTTAAGATATGTAATATTGTTAATAAATATTATTGTCATCACCAATTATATAATAATTTAAATATTAAACTGGCTTGAAAAAACGTACTAAACAGCTTCAAAAAACGCATTCGTCTTTTATACAGAAGAAACATTTTTTTTTTGGAGTCTATGCATGATGCAAGGCTAACGTACATTAATAGTCTACATACATCATATAACGCCGACGCCAAATAATTTCGTTTAAAGGCGTTTTACTATTTCAGGATTTAAAAAAACATCAAAATAAAAAGCTAAAAAATTTTTAAACTACTTAACCGATTTTAATCAAACTTAAATTGTATCCTAAGTTGAACTATAGGTATCTGATTAAAGTAACAAAGAATTATCTCGCTATGACTTCTCGTTTTCGAGGAATCTTGAGACAAATATATAAGTATACAAACATACATAGGTAAACTTACGAAATTTAGCACACATGAAAGAAAGTCTCAAAAGATCAACATACTTAAATAATATAATTATAAATATTATCCAATTCTAACGATATTATAATATTGTATGTGTATATAATATAAAATACGTATTGAATATATTACCTTCGTTTTTGAAGTCGTTAAAAAATAAAACATTATAAAAAAAAAATAAAAAAAAATCAGGTAACAGAAAGACCCATACATTATTGTTAGTAAAAAATTGAAAATATAATCAAATACAATAAAATTTAATGAAATAATTAAGTATTAGTTTAATTTAAAGTAGCTATAAAAACATATAAATAATGATAATATTATAAATGGCGATAGATTCGGGAACGCTTAATCCAGTGCTTTATGCCGTGGCATGCAGCCGTATCCAGCGCCCAAGTAGCGGTGAGTCCCACCTATCTGCCATTGTGCTTAGGATGCTGTTAGAGCTGCCCCGCAAACGTTTCAGGAATGATGCCACTCGCTTCCTAATGATGGCATGGAAACCATCCGTCTGCATTTCCGCAAACATTCCTGACGCGCTGCAAAAACGAGGCAGCCCCATCAGCATCCTAAACCCGTTATTATACTTGACCCGCAACGCGCTGTACGCCCGCTGCGTATAGTTAACCCATAAGTTGCTCGTGTAAAAAGACTGGCAGTAGGCTTTGAAAATGGTTATCTTAACCTGCCTACTGCAACGAGCAAATCTACGGGCCACCATATTACATCGGATGGACAGCGCCCTGCGTTCCCGCTCAATAACCGCGTTGTCACACATATTCTCAGTGACCCAATGACCCAGATACTTAAATTGTGCTACATGTTTTAGTGGTGAATTATAGAGAGTAAAGGTAGTCCCACTAGGACAAGTTTTGGCTCCTGCCTTGAAAACCATGAATTCACTCATTTGCACATTGTATCTGAGTCCATGGGACGCTGCATATTTTTCACAAATATTCAATAATTTTATCATTGCACCAATAGACGGGCTGAGCAGAACCATGTCGTCCGCATAACTTATGTTGCTAACGCATACACCGTCAATATGACAACCAACATTGGTTCTGCTCAGCTCCTCTATCAGGCCATTAATATATAAATTAAAAAGCCTAGGAGAAGTCAGAACCCCTTGCCTCACACCGCATTCAAGTCTATAAACATCTGAGTACCTATGTGTTCGCCCATCTAACACAATTGGTCTGCCGCTCGTACCAGGACCGTAGCAGTTCAACCAACTCATACGGCGTATCAGTCTCGTTTTGAAGTTTTTTCCATATTAAGTCATACGACACCAAGTCGAAGGCCTTGGACAAGTCAAGAAAACACGCAAAGACCGGAGTGTTCCTTTTAGTGTAGTGCTGGATAGTCTGCTTGAGGCACAAGATGGCACTTTCCGTCGAAAGGCCAGGTTGAAAGCCAAACTGAGCATCATTCAATTTTATGTGCCTGCTTAATTGTTGATCAAGCAAACTATCCAGCACCTTGGCCACTACAGTGGCCAGCGAAATTGGTCTGTAATTTGACAAGTCCGATGGATCCCCCGACCTGTTCTTAATAACTGGCACAACTAAGGTTCGCATAAAGTCATCTGGCAGGTAAGAGTGGCTGAGACAGAGGTTGTACAACAAAGATAGGACCCTTGGTAGATGGATACCTGCACACTGCAGGTGTTCTATGCTGAGGTGGTCGTGACCAGGGGATTTACCCCGTACCATGCCTTTAATGACGTGGTCTACATCCTTCGCAGAAAATCTTACATTCAGATTGCCTGTACGAGCCTCATCACCGAACACCGCAGCCGTAGGCCCAAGAGGCGAGATCACTCTGAAGTGAGACTGAAAGGCCCCAGCTATCTCCTGATGATCATGAAAGCCAGCGACACTCACGGGCAGGCTCACCGCTGGATTCAGTTTATTCGTAGCCTTCCAAAAGCGCTTAAAATCCTTACTAGAACGGTGTTGTGCAATTATGTCCATTTTGATTTGTTGTTGATTATTTTGACACCATCTAAGCTTCGACTTAAAGACCCTTCTAGACTCTACCATATTCATGTGCAATGGACCAGCACTCGGTTTAACATTGAGCTGCCAGTTAAGTAAACAGTGTCGAGCATGCCGGTGAGCGTCCCTAACATATTTATTCCAACCGATTACATGTTTATTTCTTTTAATATTTCTTTTATTTTTGGTGCAAATTTTAGCACCTTTAGTGAAAATACAAATTATATTATTATACAGTTTATCTATAATATGTCTATGACTACTATCACAACACATTTTGTCTGCGCAATCAGTAAGTTCCAAAGGAAAATTTACATTTTTAAGTTTAGAATGACAGTATTCCTTATATTTGTTAATTTGGGCGGGATTTTTGTCACCCCAAATTACATCACTGGTGTTGTAGCTAGCGTGCACAGTTTAAGGTGTTATAACATCAATACAGCATTTAAGTTCAATAGGGTAGTGGTCAGACCAAAAGGTGTCGTAAACCACAGACGCATGAGTCACTGAGTTCCGAGCTGCACTTGTTACAACACAATGGTCTAGCCAGCGCTGATAGCCATGCGCATCACTCACAAAAGTGTATGTATTCGTTGGCAATAAGTCTAGGTCTATGCAAGACCAACATTGTTCCGTACAAAAGTTTATAAGTTCACAACCAAATAGCTCACCTGGATGTGCATTGAAGTCACCAAGTATGTATGCGGTCTCGACGCCGCTGCTCTCAACAATAGCACTAACCTCACCAAGACACTCTGTATACTCCGGCATATTATCACTGCAATCCGTTGGCATATACACTGACACTACAAGAAACGACTTCTCTTTAAACACTATTTTAATTGCCGCGAGCCGTACACTATTACACGCTATCACTGAGACCGACGTCAGCAAGCTTTTCCTCCATAACAAAGCCACGCCGCCGTAAGGTCTGCCGCGGAGTAGCCCGGCCGAGGTGTCGACCGCAGACACACCAGTGTATGCAAAGTTGTCGTCAATCGTACCCAAAACCGAGATATCGTGAGGCAAAAGCCATGTCTTTTGCAGCGCCACTACATCCGCAGTACGACACAGTCTTCTTACACAATCTACTGATCTCATAACATTTTTGCAGTTGAAAGTAACAAATGTTATTATGTATCTGTTTGTGCACTAGCCATATTCAGGGGGTTTTATTCTCGGCATTCACAAACCGTGATTCTTGAGACTTTTTACTTCCAAAATTTATGAACCTGCGATAAGCTATCCCGACGGGCCAGAAATCATCTTTCAAAAACATATCTATTTTATGATTGGGCACAAAGATTTTATACGCGTCATAGTTTTTAGATACTTTCATGGCCATCTTTTCTAGTCACTGTAGTATTCGACTTATTCTCGATATAAGTGATAATATCACACACAGACACCTCCTTCGACACGTTATAAATATAGATAGGCGTGTTAACATCTGCTGCCTTAAATTTTTGATCAGGCTCAGTAGTAGCGTTCCGTCTTTTTCCTGAAAAACGGTTTCTTAGTATCTTTCGTTGAACCGTGATCCACTTCTCATCCTGAACTGGCTGCTTCCATACACCATCACGCGCAACGTCCGCTAACGTTCGATGCATTAATAATGCGTCTTGACTGCCGACCTTATTAGCCGTATGTTCGCCGCTCGCACTCGCCGAGCCCGGCTGCGTATGAGTCATCGCCTCAGCGCCCGCCTCTCGTACCTGTTGTTCTCGCACAGCTGATTCGTTAACCGATAACATTTGAATTGGCGCTTGCGTTTTACCGTCCAGTAAATTATTCACGGACTTCACGGTTGCAACAGACTTATACTCCAATAATTTCGATGGAGATGGCGAAGCCTGGTGCTCAGGAGACGCAACGTTAATGTCTTGAACTGGTTGAAGTCCCATTGGGCCACTGTCTAAGTTAAAACTATCTAATAAGCAGGCGCCTCGTCTTGTATTTACGCTGCCAGCGAAATTGTTAAACACCGATGTTTTCTTTAGAGATTCTAGATCACTTTTTACCTCCTTCAGCTGGTTACTGGTCACATATTGATCTTTAATCACTTTTAATTCACTGTCGATTCTTACAATATCTTTTAGGAGACGCGTTACGTCGACGTGATCGAATAGTTCAGGGGGCAATTTGTGTTATTCCCGAGCAACGAATACAGGCATTTCATCCGGATGTGCCTTTTTAATACACTTATGATGTCTTCCACGTCTCGTCTTGACTTTCCTAATCTCTTCCTAATTTTCTTCCGCGCCGATGTCGTTAAAGAATCAAACAGCAGATTCTTTGCATTCAAAATGACACTCTCGGAGAAAGCACTGGTGCAAATTTGCGCAATGCTAATTTCGTCCATAACGTATTCCTTATTTGACACGAATGCTAGCAATTTGTTTATCACTATGTTGCAATTAGAACATTTAAGGGCATTTCTACAGAAGCGACTGATTGACCGACTGGAGCAAAAAACCTACCTTTAAAATTGAATAACGTGTCTGAAAAAAATCACACGTATTTATACAACTCTTGGCCTGATGGAGAGCATATCAAGAAGACCACCAGGTTGTACATACGGTCTAAAAAAAAACGGAAAGTTCAAAAACGGGCAGAATTTGGCCTAAAATGGAGTGTCCGGTTTCCAGAATTTACTCGTTTTCGTTTCATAACTTTTAAAATAATAAATTGCTGATCATTATTCCTACATTCCTATAACAAGGAATAAATAATGAAGCCATATACGTGCTTACATATATCGTGAATCCTTTAATTTGAATACAGTGACACATTTAAATTTTGTCCGAGGCTTGTGCCTCAATTCGGTGAAATTTACTTTTAGGTACATGTAGTACTAACTATGCATAATAGGAACGCGCACTTCTTGTTCCCGTCATCTGACAGTTGCGCCCGAGCAAACAAACAGTGTAAGCGGGAGATCTGTAGCACTCAGGAGCAATTTTCAAAGGTACGAAATCGTTCGGTGTTTTTGGTACGGGGTAATTTCTCAAATCGGTGTGCCACCTCGATTATGTATCTAAAGTATTTTATGAGATTTGTGCTAAAACTATTGAGTGTTTAACAGCTTTCTATCGTTAGGTTTAGTAGAAATTACTGTAACTCATAACATTTTTGGGTAATTTGAAGTATTGTGTTATTTTCTCAATTCCATGGATCTCAATTCCGTGGAAAATGGTGCACTGAATTGAGAAAACTTACACCGAATTGAGGTTTTACTTTTATATTATTAATTTAGCTAATTGTTGTTGTTGATTATTGTTGTTTATCGAGAAAATCAACAGCACATTCATTTTTAATACATTGTGTATGACTAAATTCAGATCTCCCTATAAATTATCAGTAAGTTAGTACAAAAATACTATCAAGTGTCTTAAAATTGACAAATTAACAATTCAACAATAACATATTACGAACGTACCTAACATATTCAATTTCCTATTTTATGTGATTAATTGTATTTAAATATTAAATTATTATAAAATATTTTATGTAATTAATTGAATTTAAATATTAAATGTAACAAAATATTATGAAGACATAATTTACTAACAAACATGCTGCACCACGTAGCTAGTTATGGAACCCCCTCGCCCTTCTGTCTTAGATTAGGGTTGCCTCAGCATATTTAAGGGCAAGCTCATGTATTTTATTATCGACTTAGCCGTTTCAGCCTCAACGAGCCGTGCCTGTATTTAGAATTAGTTAGCCAGTAATAAATAATCTTCGAATCGGTGCAGGCGTCTGGTGTAGTGGTCGAGAAATCGCCTACTACGCAGCGGGTTGCGGGTTCGATCCCCGCATAATACAAACATTTGTGTGCATGAACATGTCTGTTTGTATTGGTCTGGGTGTTTTCTATGTATATCATGTATGTATTTACAAATAAAAAGTATATAAGTATTATATCCGTTGTCTGGCACCCATAACACAAGCTTTAAGTAGCTTACTTTGGGACTAGATGGCGATGTGTGGGAATGTCCAAAGGATATAAACATTTAAACATTACTCGTATTTTAATTTTAATTAATTTGATTAGTTTTTAAAAACTCCCCACCGGCTCCCGATACGTAACTGGCGCAGCCGGATCGGATTTTTCAAGGAGTTTCCGCGTTTTCCCTGTGTGGCTAAATTCACAATTAAAGGAGATTGAAACAGCTCTAGCTTTAAGTAAATTGTCAGTTTTACATCAATCCATAGTTAAAACTTATAACTGCGGGTCTATACGCGACGCATATTATGTTGTAGTATTGTAACTACTTACACCCTCGACGTTTCAACGGTGTTGCAACCGTCGTGGTCACGAGGAGACTGGCGCTCGGCGTCTTCGTCTGCATCGGGCGGCCGGTTCTTCTGCTACCCTCCAACTATCCGATATTTGTTGAGCACGTGAACTAGAGTCAGTAGGTTCAGTGCGACACACAACACTCACAGTATCCGGGTTAATGTTTATTGATAAAGGCGACACACACGGTTTGCACTTATTAATCACTGGATTCCAGGCCGATGACAATTTAAATCCGTCTTCCCGATTGAAAATATTATACTTCTTGATTTCAATCGCTTCACGTATTACCCTAGTATGGTAATGGCGATCCGTGGAAAGGATTTTCGGGTCATGTAACTCCATCCAGTGATTAGTCCCCATATTAAGCAGATGTTTTGCCACCGCGGATTTATTAGTCTGCCGATTTTTCACTGCAGCGATGTGTTCCTTGACTCTTTCGGCTATAGTCCGTTTTGTCTGCCCAATGTACGAACTACCACAGCTGCAGTCTATTTTGTAAACCCCCGGGGTTTGAAAAGGCAATACGTCTTTAGGCGATCGTGGTATTTGTGCTATTTTACGTAACGGAGTATATACAGTCTTAATGGAGTATTTACTAAGTACTGATCCAATTTTGTCCGTTACGCCTTTTACATACGGTAAAAATGCTGCTTGACGACTAGCCTCAGAAGCCTTCCCCCTCTCCCTGCGCCCTCTTCTTTCCTTCGGAATCTTGTATCCATTTCTTCGTAGTACCTCCTGAACATGTCCAAGCTCCTTATGTAAATGCTCAGGGTCACATAGGTTGTGAGCTCTATTTGTTAATGACGTTATAACCGATTGAAGATGCCGAGGATGATGATGAGAAGAGGCGTGTAAATATCGGTCTGTGTGTGTGGGCTTCCTGTACACAGTGTGTGCCAATGTTCCATCCACCTTCACCTTGATCTCCAAGTCAAGGAACGCGAGGCATCTGTTGTTCTCCATCTCATAAGTAAATTTTATTTTCGGATGGATGGAATTCAGGTGGTCAATATATCGTTCTATTTCCTGTTGACCTCCATGGATAACGCAAAAAACGTCATCAACGTACCTTTTCCAGAGTTTTACAGTACTCGGCCCAGTAGCTAGAGCTAGGTCTTCAAAATGCTCCATCCAGATATTTGCAATAACCGGTGCGAGTGGGCTACCCATTGCAACGCCGTCGATCTGGAGGTAGTACTGATCTCTGAAGAGTAGGTAGTTCCCGTCCAAACAATTTTCAATAAGAACGATATATTCCTTGGGTAACTCATGATCACACAGTTTATCCTTGATGACCTCAATGCAATCCTTTAATGGTACATTAGTGAAAAGTGACTCCACGTCGAAACTCACCATTAAATCTCCGGGTTCCAACCTTATGCTCTTCACTATGTCCCTGAAGTGTAAAGAATCCTTCACAAAAGACGGTGTTTTCCCAACTAATGGTTGCAGCACTCCAGCAACGTGATTGGCCAAGTCATATGTCGGTGAGTCTATTTGGCTCACAATAGGTCTTAGTGGAATGTTGCTTTTGTGTATTTTAGGCAGACCATAAAGTTTAGGAGGTTGCACTGGTTTTGGTTTATAAAGCTCGTTGTACTCGTCTTCAGTGAATACATCTTGGTTCTCGTGGATCAAGGCTCGAATGCGTCGTGTTACCCTGGCTGTAGGGTTATAGGACACCGGTTTGTAAACATTCGTGTCTGACAACAAATTCCTTAATTTCTTTTCATATTCATCTGTGTTAATTACAACAGTTGCGTTTCCCTTATCGGCCTTTAACACTAAAATTTTCTCGTTATCACGTAGCTGTTTCAGTGCTAGACGCTCCTCTGTTGTAATGTTACTTTTAGGTAGCTTCGACTTACGTAAAATAACCGCTACGTCTTGCCTCAGAACTTCTGCGTCTGCGGTTGGAATTTTATTACGGATAATAGTCTGCTCCACATTACACACTATGTCTTCGTAAGGAATCCGCTGCGGTGTCAAGGCGAAATTCATTCCCTTAGCCAACACATTCTTTGACGGGTCATCTAAAACTTCATCCGACAAGTTGATCACTACGCGTTCGTTATCCGTATGAGTTGTGTCAGTCGCGGGTAGTTGTGACCCCGGATCACGACGTTGGCGGGTACACAATTTTCTAAATTTGCGGTCGTGAGTATCTTCACACAAATCGTACGTTCGCGAAACTTGTAGAAAAATAAGCCGATCACATTTGTCGAAATCCTCACAAGACAATACCCTACTGCATTCTTGGTGCACTGTGTACAATTCACTCGAAACACTACTCAGGTCACTGTGATTGTTACGGATTAGTTGTTTTAACAAACGAAAACTCGCGGCCGTTAGAATTCTCTTCGAATGCGTTATGTCCAAACGTGGTTTAATCCGCACACAAGTTGGTAACACTGCACTATCACGGCACTTGGATAAAAACCGAATTGACATTTCCAAACGCGCACGTCTTTTTCGTAGGAATTCTAGATGTTTTATTTGTGATACAATCTCCGGCCCGTAACGGTTTGTAAGATAACTTTTTAAACTTTCGCGTTGCATTATAACTTAAAACTTATAACTGCGGGTCTATACGCGACGCATATTATGTAGTAGTATTGTAACTACTTACACCCTCGACGTTTCAACGGTGTTGCAACCGTCGTGGTCACGAGGAGACTGGCGCTCGGCATCTTCGTCTGCATCGGGCGGCCGGTTCTTCTGCTACCCTCCAACTATCCGATATTTGTTGTGCACGTGAACTAGAGTCAGTAGGTTCAGTGCGACACACAACACTCACAGTATCCGGGTTAATGTTTATTGATAAAGGCGACACACACGGTTTGCACTTATTAATCACTGGATTCCAGGCCAATGACAATTTAAATCCGTCTTCCCGATTGAAATTATTATACTTCTTGATTTCAATCGCTTCACGTATTACCCTAGTATGGTAATGGCGATCAAATTTAGAAAATTGTGTACCCGCCAACGTCGTGATCCGGGGTCACAACTACCCGCGACTGACACAACTCATACGGATAACGAACGCGTAGTGATCAACTTGTCGGATGAAGTTTTAGATGACCCGTCAAAGAATGTGTTGGCTAAGGGAATGAATTTCGCCTTGACACCGCAGCGGATTCCTTACGAAGACATAGTGTGTAATGTGGAGCAGACTATTATCCGTAATAAAATTCCAACCGCAGACGCAGAAGTTCTGAGGCAAGACGTAGCGGTTATTTTACGTAAGTCGAAGCTACCTAAAAGTAACATTACAACAGAGGAGCGTCTAGCACTGAAACAGCTACGTGATAACGAGAAAATTTTAGTGTTAAAGGCCGATAAGGGAAACGCAACTGTTGTAATTAACACAGATGAATATGAAAAGAAATTAAGGAATTTGTTGTCAGACACGAATGTTTACAAACCGGTGTCCTATAACCCTACAGCCAGGGTAACACGTCGCATTCGAGCCTTGATCCACGAGAACCAAGATGTATTCACTGAAGACGAGTACAACGAGCTTTATAAACCAAAACCAGTGCAACCTCCTAAACTTTATGGTCTGCCTAAAATACACAAAAGCAACATTCCACTAAGACCTATTGTGAGCCAAATAGACTCACCGACATATGACTTGGCCAATCACGTTGCTGGAGTGCTGCAACCATTAGTTGGGAAAACACCGTCTTTTGTGAAGGATTCTTTACACTTCAGGGACATAGTGAAGAGCATAAGGTTGGAACCCGGAGATTTAATGGTGAGTTTCGACGTGGAGTCACTTTTCACTAATGTACCATTAAAGGATTGCATTGAGGTCATCAAGGATAAACTGTGTGATCATGAGTTACCCAAGGAATATATCGTTCTTATTGAAAATTGTTTGGACGGGAACTACCTACTCTTCAGAGATCAGTACTACCTCCAGATCGACGGCGTTGCAATGGGTAGCCCACTCGCACCGGTTATTGCAAATATCTGGATGGAGCATTTTGAAGACCTAGCTCTAGCTACTGGGCCGAGTACTGTAAAACTCTGGAAAAGGTACGTTGATGACGTTTTTTGCGTTATCCATGGAGGTCAACAGGAAATAGAACGATATATTGACCACCTGAATTCCATCCATCCGAAAATAAAATTTACTTATGAGATGGAGAACAACAGATGCCTCCCGTTCCTTGACTTGGAGATCAAGGTGAAGGTGGATGGAACATTGGCACACACTGTGTACAGGAAGCCCACACACACAGACCGATACTTACACGCCTCTTCTCATCATCATCCTCGGCATCTTCAATCGGTTATAACGTCATTAACAAATAGAGCTCACAACCTATGTGACCCTGAGCATTTACATAAGGAGCTTGGACATGTTCAGGAGGTACTACGACGAAATGGATACAAGATTCCGAAGGAAAGAAGAGGGCGCAGGGAGAGGGGGAAGGCTTCTGAGGCTAGTCGTCAAGCAGCATTTTTACCGTATGTAAAAGGCGTAACGGACAAAATTGGATCAGTACTTAGTAAATACTCCATTAAGACTGTATATACTCCGTTACGTAAAATAGCACAAATACCACGATCGCCTAAGGACGTATTGCCTTTTCAAACCCCGGGGGTTTACAAAATAGACTGCAGCTGTGGTAGTTCGTACATTGGGCAGACAAAACGGACTATAGCCGAAAGAGTCAAGGAACACATCGCTGCAGTGAAAAATCGGCAGACTAATAAATCCGCGGTGGCAGAACATCTGCTTAATATGGGGACTAATCACTGGATGGTGTTACATGACCCGAAAATCCTTTCCACGGATCGCCATTACCATACTAGGGTAATACGTGAAGCGATTGAAATCAAGAAGTATAATAATTTCAATCGGGAAGACGGATTTAAATTGTCATTGGCCTGGAATCCAGTGATTAATAAGTGCAAACCGTGTGTGTCGCCTTTATCAATAAACATTAACCCGGATACTGTGAGTGTTGTGTGTCGCACTGAACCTACTGACTCTAGTTCACGTGCACAACAAATATCGGATAGTTGGAGGGTAGCAGAAGAACCGGCCGCCCGATGCAGACGAAGATGCCGAGCGCCAGTCTCCTCGTGACCACGACGGTTGCAACACCGTTGAAACGTCGAGGGTGTAAGTAGTTACAATACTACTACATAATATGCGTCGCGTATAGACCCGCAGTTATAAGTTTTAAGTTATAATGCAACGCGAAAGTTTAAAAAGTTATCTTACAAACCGTTACGGGCCGGAGATTGTATCACAAATAAAACATCTAGAATTCCTACGAAAAAGACGTGCGCGTTTGGAAATGTCAATTCGGTTTTTATCCAAGTGCCGTGATAGTGCAGTGTTACCAACTTGTGTGCGGATTAAACCACGTTTGGACATAACGCATTCGAAGAGAATTCTAACGGCCGCGAGTTTTCGTTTGTTAAAACAACTAATCCGTAACAATCACAGTGACCTGAGTAGTGTTTCGAGTGAATTGTACACAGTGCACCAAGAATGCAGGAGGGTATTGTCTTGTGAGGATTTCGACAAATGTGATCGGCTTATTTTTCTACAAGTTTCGCGAACGTACGATTTGTGTGAAGATACTCACGACCGCAAATTTAGAAAATTGTGTACCCGCCAACGTCGTGATCCGGGGTCACAACTACCCGCGACTGACACAACTCATACGGATAACGAACGCGTAGTGATCAACTTGTCGGATGAAGTTTTAGATGACCCGTCAAAGAATGTGTTGGCTAAGGGAATGAATTTCGCCTTGACACCGCAGCGGATTCCTTACGAAGACATAGTGTGTAATGTGGAGCAGACTATTATCCGTAATAAAATTCCAACCGCAGACGCAGAAGTTCTGAGGCAAGACGTAGCGGTTATTTTACGTAAGTCGAAGCTACCTAAAAGTAACATTACAACAGAGGAGCGTCTAGCACTGAAACAGCTACGTGATAACGAGAAAATTTTAGTGTTAAAGGCCGATAAGGGAAACGCAACTGTTGTAATTAACACAGATGAATATGAAAAGAAATTAAGGAATTTGTTGTCAGACACGAATGTTTACAAACCGGTGTCCTATAACCCTACAGCCAGGGTAACACGTCGCATTCGAGCCTTGATCCACGAGAACCAAGATGTATTCACTGAAGACGAGTACAACGAGCTTTATAAACCAAAACCAGTGCAACCTCCTAAACTTTATGGTCTGCCTAAAATACACAAAAACAACATTCCACTAAGACCTATTGTGAGCCAAATAGACTCACCGACATATGACTTGGCCAAACACGTTGCTGGAGTGCTGCAACCATTAGTTGGGAAAACACCGTCTTTTGTGAAGGATTCTTTACACTTCAGGGACATAGTGAAGAGCATAAGGTTGGAACCCGGAGATTTAATGGTGAGTTTCGACGTGGAGTCACTTTTCACTAATGTACCATTAAAGGATTGCATTGAGGTCATCAAGGATAAACTGTGTGATCATGAGTTACCCAAGGAATATATCGTTCTTATTGAAAATTGTTTGGACGGGAACTACCTACTCTTCAGAGATCAGTACTACCTCCAGATCGACGGCGTTGCAATGGGTAGCCCACTCGCACCGGTTATTGCAAATATCTGGATGGAGCATTTTGAAGACCTAGCTCTAGCTACTGGGCCGAGTACTGTAAAACTCTGGAAAAGGTACGTTGATGACGTTTTTTGCGTTATCCATGGAGGTCAACAGGAAATAGAACGATATATTGACCACCTGAATTCCATCCATCCGAAAATAAAATTTACTTATGAGATGGAGAACAACAGATGCCTCCCGTTCCTTGACTTGGAGATCAAGGTGAAGGTGGATGGAACATTGGCACACACTGTGTACAGGAAGCCCACACACACAGACCGATACTTACACGCCTCTTCTCATCATCATCCTCGGCATCTTCAATCGGTTATAACGTCATTAACAAATAGAGCTCACAACCTATGTGACCCTGAGCATTTACATAAGGAGCTTGGACATGTTCAGGAGGTACTACGACGAAATGGATACAAGATTCCGAAGGAAAGAAGAGGGCGCAGGGAGAGGGGGAAGGCTTCTGAGGCTAGTCGTCAAGCAGCATTTTTACCGTATGTAAAAGGCGTAACGGACAAAATTGGATCAGTACTTAGTAAATACTCCATTAAGACTGTATATACTCCGTTACGTAAAATAGCACAAATACCACGATCGCCTAAGGACGTATTGCCTTTTCAAACCCCGGGGGTTTACAAAATAGACTGCAGCTGTGGTAGTTCGTACATTGGGCAGACAAAACGGACTATAGCCGAAAGAGTCAAGGAACACATCGCTGCAGTGAAAAATCGGCAGACTAATAAATCCGCGGTGGCAGAACATCTGCTTAATATGGGGACTAATCACTGGATGGTGTTACATGACCCGAAAATCCTTTCCACGGATCGCCATTACCATACTAGGGTAATACGTGAAGCGATTGAAATCAAGAAGTATAATAATTTCAATCGGGAAGACGGATTTAAATTGTCATTGGCCTGGAATCCAGTGATTAATAAGTGCAAACCGTGTGTGTCGCCTTTATCAATAAACATTAACCCGGATACTGTGAGTGTTGTGTGTCGCACTGAACCTACTGACTCTAGTTCACGTGCACAACAAATATCGGATAGTTGGAGGGTAGCAGAAGAACCGGCCGCCCGATGCAGACGAAGATGCCGAGCGCCAGTCTCCTCGTGACCACGACGGTTGCAACACCGTTGAAACGTCGAGGGTGTAAGTAGTTACAATACTACTACATAATATGCGTCGCGTATAGACCCGCAGTTATAAGTTTTAAGTTATAATGCAACGCGAAAGTGTAAAAAGTAATCCATAGTTAATTCGAAAGAAATACTAAATCATTTAAAATCGATAGCTCAATTTGCAAATCTTATGTATTTACCTAACGAGGTATTAAATTAGAGGTTTTTTAAAAAAAATAGAGGAAACAATGTATGTCAAATCATACGTTGAGAAAGACAAGATAACATTTATAATGGAGATACCAATAACTGATAATCATACTCATAGTTATTATAAGATTTATTCCTTACCAATATTCCACGAGTCACAAAACATCACAATATCAATCTTTCCTGCATTTCCTTACCTATTGGCGAGAATGTCTAATTACTTACCAATTTCCAAGCCATGCCGCGCGCTCGCTGCTGGCGACCACTTCTTATGTACGACAGACAACCAAGCTGTCTACCATGAACCTACCTGTGCGGAGCAGCTTATGGAGTTTGACAATACTCTCACACATTTTCACCAGCATCAAATTCAAATCGAAGAAGTAAGAATCCAGAGGGTGTCGTGAAGCGACAAATGTGAAGAAGTAGAAGGTAAAAGAAAGAGAAAAGAGGGAATAGAATTTATATTAAAAACAAAAAAAGAATACAGTACCGAAAAATGAGATGAGTTGATGTATGTATGAATGTAAGTAAAGTGCAGTGGGCGTGAGTTAGTATCTTCAGATCTTCTATAAGTATTGTCCTGGAGGCAGCAAAGGGCGGCGTCGAAGTGCAGGGCCGACACAGCGGAGGTAGCAGCGACGCCGATGTGCAGCGGTGACAGGCGCCGTGAAGAGCAGTGACGCCGATGTGCAGCGGTGACAGGCGCCGTGAAGAGCAGTGACGCCGATGTGCAGCGGTGACAGGCGTCGTGAAGAAGTAACTCACAGCAGTGATGAGGGTAACGGGAACTATGTAGAAAATGTTATGATCAGTTGGAGTGCCAGAAGTACTTGGTCTCGGGTCCTCTTCCGAGAAGGAGACAGGTCCCTCCCCTAGAGCGAGGAGGTGTTACTGCAGTCAATGGACTCGGATACTCCTCCGAGTATGTGTCCGGTCCCTCCCCTAGCGTGAGGAGGTGTTTCAGTAGTCACCGGCGGTTCTTCAAGACTTCTTGAGGGAAGATGTAGAGTGTTTAAAACTTAAAGTATAATAGAACTGTTCGAGCTTAGAACTCGGAATCGAATGAATTGAATGAAAAAAGTAAAGGCTTATATAGGAGCCTGGGCCGTTCAAATTTAGATCGAGGTAGGTTCAAAAATAGAACATTATGGTTTAAACCCGAAAAAGTAATAGACTTTGATAGAAGTTGTCAGACTTTGAAAGATATTGTCATAACAACCATGTCAATAAAGATAAAAATATGTCAAAAATCAAGCAATTTAAACAAATAATCAGGAAAACGAATCATCACCCAATGCAAATTAAAGGAAAATTGCAAACAAAGGTAAAACACAGCTATTTTTACAGTATTATGTACAGAAAAGTAGAATAACAGAGCTTCGAAAGTTTGACATTTTTAGATTCACAATAAATATTGTTCAAAAAGGATTAGAAAACAACAATAATCCAAAAATACAGAGTAATAGTATAAGAAGAGTAGAAAGGCAGGTAATGCCTATAGTTTAATGTCTACAGTACGACTTTATAGGGAGAAAATACGAACTGCGTTATGGTAGATAGAATCTATGATTAACTCTATGTTCGTGTTTACAGCAAATGAACCAGCAATCTTTGGATGGAAAAAGGAAATGAAAGCATGGAAAAACAAAGATAATGTGATGAAAATGTTAATGTGGGTCCGATGAATACTAAATATATTAAGGTACTCAATTTATTACACGTTATACATGTACAACGGTACAAGGGTTAATACCAACAATTGGATCTTGTACAGTCGAAGACCAACAACGATAACTAGTCTGTGTGATAACCACGACCAGAACAGTAAGCAGCCTATTTTTGGGACTTACCTCGTTACTATTGATACTCTCATACATGAAACTAACACCAAAAAAATTTTTTTTGTCAAACCTATGCGTGTGGGGTGTCTATGGATAGGTCTTTTAAAATAACATAGAGGTTTCAAAAACCATTTTCTTTTCAAGTCAAACGTTTCATAGCTAGACGCTTCCAAAGTGGTAAAATGGGTCCCCCCCATCTAATTTCTAAACCAAGCAAGTGTAAATTTTGAAAAAAAAAAATAATGTAGATCTTAATAAATACTTTCAACGAAAATTGGTTGGGCGGGATCGAACAAGTAGTTTTTGAGATATAGCACATTTTCAACAACCGCAAACATAACTTTGTACTTCATACAAACACTATGAAAAACAAAGTTATATTTGTAGTCAACAAAATATTGTAGTATTTTACTAAGTAGAAGTAAATTCCCTAATTCAGTTAAAGTTGGCACGGAACCCTCAGTGCGCGAGTCCGAGTCGGTTTTTTTTATTTTGATCATTCAAATACATTATATATATACAATAGAATGCAATACAATACAATACATTAGATAATGTTGCATCTATTCTCAAATCGGTGATTCATTTTCTCAATTCGGTGCATCGTTTTCTCAATTCGGTGCTTTCTCAATTCGGAGCCTTACTTTTCTCATAGATCAATCAACAAAATTCAGGCAAATCGTTATTTTATGTTTCAGGATGGAGTAAACTTCATTTTTTATTATTTAAACTACTACAAAATCCAAATTAAAAATCAACCACCGAATTGAGAAAAAAAGTGCCCTTCTGTAGAAATGTCCTTAACAGGATTGGACGCCATTGCAAAAATTGTACTCGACAACTGCGCGCGTGTGACACGGCCGACCGCCAACGCAAGCGTCAGCTGACTGTAGGCGGTTGATTATTTTTGATGTAAAAATACCGTTATCGAATGTAAGAATGGCTATTTTAATGCCTATTAGCCTAAGCAGATTATTTAAATGTAATTAAGTTTATTAAATTATAATTCTAAATCAAAAGCGCAAATAGGATAACTATATCAGAAGGACAAAATTATATTTGTTTGCTCATCTGTTTCTCAGTTAACGTGAGTCACTAATAGTGAACCTTCTGCATACGTATCTGTTTAGATTACTGCCCTTGAGGGGTTAACGGATTATAAACAACCCATCGATGGTGTAATTTGCGTATATTTCATGATAAAATATACTGAAAATAACATTTGCTTTGACAACAGTTAGAACGTGAATTTTTCTAGAATACGAGTACAATAGACAGAGAAACTGACAAAACGAATGAATTTAAATTGATGCATAAAATTTTTCATCACAATATTAATACCATTAATAGTTAAAATACATGCAAATGTATGTTTACAGACGTCACTAATAGTTTAATTGTGAATGTTAATAACACAGTGATTTGGCTGTAACTTTGCAAACACATATGAGTATGACCTTTCGTAGCCGCATCGGATGAGATCGTGGCTTAATGTATGGCAATTGACAATATCTATACTAATACTATAACAAATAAACGAACTTTTCAGATTTATATATACAAGGTATTTCATGTAACGTGTCAAGCCAACGTGTGGTGGTAGGTAAGTACTGTAGGAAAGCGTAGCGTCGCTGTAATCTATGATAACTTTCTATGTATATAAATGAACAATAAAACCACTTAAACTTCAAGTCGATTCTCTATTCTGATATCTTCTTAATCAATACTTATTAATATTTCACAATACTCTTGAATTATAATAGTATACGTGAAGGTTTGACTGACAATCGATATGACAAACGTCTATCAATATTAACTTTTAAAGAAACTTTTCTACATTTGAAATACGAAGAGTCGAACGAACGAGACGTAGAGGTTTTACGCGTAGCTTGAAACCTCAACATCCCCCCCGGTCGGTAAAATTGCAAAGCACAGCTGAGAAATTTACCTATCAATAACTTATAAAACCTACCTATGTGGGAATATCATTTACAACACAGCAATGTCTCTTAAGGTTGCAGCTAGCAACTAGTAGGAACGAAATGAAAATAGAAATATCGTTCAAACTTCAGCATGAGAAAACCCACATAAAAATCACACCACATCACTAGCATCAACATATAATCTAGTTACCTTCACATTATTAGAAAAATGACGTAATAATGGTGGATTTTGAATTCGATATAAAATATGGTCGAATGATTGTTGTTGAATTGAATTCCAAACGAATTTAGTTCCTTTCTTCAATAAACTTGTCAATGACATTGCTATGTTAGCATAATCATCAATGAACTTACGATAATATGAAAATAAACCTAGAGCCGACCTAAGTTCTTTGATATTAGAAGGTGTTTTGATAGATTTAATCTCATCCATTTTAATTTTAGTGGGACGAATTCCTTCAGCTGAAATCTCATATCCTAACACTGTTACTTGTTCAAACCCAAACTTACACTTCGTTGGTTTCAAAGTCAAATTCGCCTGTTTAATTGTTTCTAGAACATGTTGTAATGCATTATAAAACTCGTTAAACGTAGAACCATAAACTAAGATATTATCAATGTAAACAATTGCATTCTTATATTTGAGGCCTGCTAAAAATTTTTCCATTGTTCTTTGGAAAATTGCACCACTAGTCTTCAAACCAAAAGGTAAAACGTTAAATTCGTATAAACCTGACGGTGTTACAAAAGCTGTTTTATGTTTATCAGTTTCATTTCAAGCGAGTTGTCAGTATCCTGAATTTAAATCTAAATCTGCAAAATATTTAGCATTAGTTAAATAAAGAATTATGTCATCAATAATTGGTAATGGATAACTATCACAAATAACCTTTTTATTAAGAATTCTATAATCAACACAAAATCTCCAAGAATCATCAGGGTTCTTTACTAAAACAACTGGTGATGCATAAGCACTATTGGATTCTCGAATAATATTCTGCTTAAGCATTTGTTCGACTTGATCTCTAATAATCCTATGTTGTTCATGTGACACCCTGTATGGTGGTCTGTGAACTGGGTTCTCGTCAACAGTTTTAATCTCAATTTCCATTAAATTACAACAACCTAATTGTTCGGATGAAAAAGCAAAGTTTTGTTTATATTTATATAATAATTCATTTAAAATTCTTTATGTTGCTTTGAAAGATTTACATTAATGTCAAATTTTATTTCATTAAGCTCATAGCAGTGAAATAATTTTACATTATTAGCAAATTCACAAAAATAAATATAGTCTTGTTTTGTCAAAGGGACAGACCCTACCTGTTGAATCTCATTAATCAATTCTAAAGAACATGATTCGTCATGAGAATCTTTACGACAAAATGGCGCTTTGCATTTACCTCAATCTACAAACTTATCTCTAAAATTAATAATAGCAGAGTTATCATTTAAAAAGTCCTGCCCTAAAATAATATTAGTGGCTAGTTTATGTACAACTAAAAAAATAATAACAAATAAATTAGACTGTATTTTACAAGTTATGCTTGCTTTCCCAGAAATGTTTAATAAGTTTCCATCTACACTTCGGAGTAACAAGTTATCTTTATTTGGTAAAGAGTTAACATTTAGTTTTTTACAAAAATCGAATGAAATTGCAGACACAGAAGCACCGGTATCTATAAGTCCTGACACTTCGATGTCATTAATGACCTTCTTCAAACTTAGGAAAGAATCTTCCGTCTTCTCTATAATCTATGATAACTTTCTATGTATATAAATCATAAAATTATTATCCCTTTGGAATAGAACGACAAAAGCGAGATGTCACTAGCAGCAAACTGTGTGATAAAAAGAGATAAGTAGCAGAACCGTTTTTAGCAGCTGTCAGTCAGTTCAGAGGCTTATGAAAGCTCGCTGAAAATTTCTCTCATTTGAGTTTTTGAAAATTTATGTGAAATTGTGTATATTTTGAAGAAATATTTCTGTTGAAACATGGTGACTTGATCGGTGATTGATTTTTGTTCATTACAGCGGAATAACCCAACAAATAATCATTCAACAGGTAAATTAGTCCAAATCGAAGCCTCTTAATATACGACTTATATTTACCAATGCGCTTCAAATTTAAAGTACGCAGTTTGATTATTCTATTCTACAAACGTTAATTTACGTAAAAAGTTAAGACAGAATAACACAGGCAATGTATATATGAATATTTTATATAATGAAATAATATTTAGTTTTACACTAGAGCTGCATGTTCAATATTTTGTGTCGGCTGTTTATCATGCAGTAAACTAATATGTTTATCTTAGGAACATTGTTTTTAATCACCTAATCGAAAGGTTATCTCATTTAAAGCTCTAAATGTTACTTACTTATGTTAGTTACGGACATCTTAAATCGGTTTCGTTTGACAGCTTTTACTTGTCCTTCTATTCCGATAGGAATATTAATTTTATGATATAAATGAACAATAAAACCACTTAAACTTCAAGTCGATTCTCTATTCTGATATCTTCTTAATCAATACTTAATAATATTTCACAAGATTCTTGAATTATAATAGTATATCTATCTTCCTTGTTTCTACTAGATCTATCATGGTTTGCACTTGGTCTTTGTAATCTTCATCCAAATTTCCGCGGACTAAGTGGTTCACTAAAATAGACAAAGTTTTCTTTCGTTGTGCTATTAACAACTCGGACATCTTCGTCAGGTATACAGGGCGTCCATTCAAAGAACAATACGTAAAAATTTCGCTTTTAATTACTTGCGAATATGGAACAGTTGGTGACAGAATCCTGCAAATTACCAACAAGCTACACATAACCCAGGAACTGAACATCAAATATACCTGTCCAGAATAGATTTTATTGAAAATATAAGTACAGTCGGCAACTTTATCGTATATCTGCATCAGCCTGTTGATTCACAAAGTCAACCTAGACACTGATCCATATATGGACCTTCGCCTGGGTCGAGAAATTGGTATTCACAAACTCTCATCGAATCTAGCGCCGATCGCCTCAAACGGCGTGAGTTGAAACTAATCCTGGGCGAATTATTTGACACGTTTTTATGGACTTTGACGCGTTTGGCAGCTGAAGAATTATAGCATCGCCAAAGCTGTAGCCTCGCCTCAGTCGATGTCACAGTAAATAAATGATAAGTAGTATTTAGAAGGAAGAAAAATAATGTTGTGAAACTAACTTTTAACTTTTAACATCCTTTTTTGGGTCCTTGAAGGTAATGAAGATGAGAGACCGCATTAATGAGGGTTTTTCTTAAGAAAAATAACCATCAACTTGCTAACAGAACTAACTCCAAAAGTATCAGACACAAAAAAGTCATATGTTTTTTATGCTATTGAATCAAAATCAATGCGGTATCCACTAGTATTTTATTAAAATGAAGAAGAAGAAATTTTTCATTTCTTATTTCCTCTTGTATTCTTGAGTGTCAAATATTCATAATACCATAGGCATTACTACTAATGATATCATAGGTATTTAAATTTAAAAAAATATATGTACTGAGACCGCTCAAAAACTCAAAACATTGCACTGTATCTACTGACTTTAAAGTGCACTGTGAATACGGACATCGCCTATTCACAACATCGTCTGACATATATCCGTGAAAAGTTATGTCAAGATTATCAAGACGTCAATACCAAATACTTATTTGCATAAAATATTATATTTTTTGCAATAAAACAAAAAGATATTTCATCAAATTTAGCCATCACACACCAAAAAATAAAGCTATTGAAGAATCCGATTAAGCTTGTGGTACTCTGTGTCGTTAAGACTCCTGGAACCGCCACAGTAATATAAGCTGGATCTTGGAGCATAATTTTGCGAGATATAGGTACATTTTCTGCCTGAGCGAGTATCAAGTTCACGTCGGAGCAATATCTTGGACCTTTTTTTAACGGGAAATCCTCGTGGTGCGGATTCTCAAAGAGAATGAAGATACGTTCATCCAACTTTAAAACTACAGTCCTACTCTAACCAAAGGTACTAAATAGAAAGGCTAGCTAGCCTAAAACAATGCTTTGGCTAAGCACGCGATACGTGTAATCAATCAATTTTATAAAATTCCGGAGGCATACGAAATATAACCTATATTTTATCGTTTGTTGTTGTTTCAGATTCTATGTAGGTATAGTGTATTTTTATGAGATGACATCAGACATGTTGAAAATTATGAAAAGCTATATTTTTACCTAAGCATCACTGAGACGGAGTAGAGTAGAAAATACAGCACAGTGCTTAATATCGTTTCGTTTGTCCACAATATGCAGATGTCACGTTCTTACTTTGTTATTTCGGTTATCCACTTCCAAGATGAACTTGATTATTTGTGCCAATATAAAGAGCAAAAGAGCTAGAAGGAAAATCTCATTTAAATGATTGAACTAAGTAGAGCAGCTCCTATAGGTTTGAGGAAGAGATCCAGTATTGCTACTGACCCCAAGAAATGGAGAGATTGTAAAACACTAGTGTGTAATGCTTAGGTTTATTATTAAAAAACTTCTAATAAAATAAAGTCATTTATTCAAATGCATTTTTTATTTAATACATACACTTAGAGGTATGATGGATGGATGATTCAGTCTACTAAACGTGCCAGATGCTGAGTTTTTGTTTTGCACTGTTGACCTGGTATATGCTCGTTCCTTTTATTTTATTACAATAATTACTTGAAGTACTTAGTTCAAGATTTCATCAAAAATACTTATTTGCTAAACTAAACCATAATACCGTAACATAATATAAATGGCAAGTTTATGGAATTGTTCCTTGCCCAGACCGTTTTCTGGTTAAAACCCAGGGCTCGCGTGCCTACGAGTAGCACAACATGCTCCTAAAACCAGCCCTCAGTGTCTTGACGATCGCGACGCAGCAACATTTACTTGATTGGTAACATCAAATATATTATTTTCAGGCTTTTGCTGGCTAGAGTTGAAGAAATAATGATGAATATAGAGCTGAAAAAATATTTAAAAAGCTTGAAAATAGCTTAAGACATACATTTATTTGACATCTCACGAAAGTATTTTAGCTCAGGCTGAATTGGGCGAAATACGTCATGGTTGTAGATACAGAAAGTATTTTAATGTTTAAGACCGTAAAGTTTATTTTTGCTTAACCATAGCCGTCACATCAACAAAGGCGGATAGTTAGGGCGAGGGCAAGAGCGAAATCTAATTAAAAACTTAACCAGTAAGCAAAAGACATAGACATTTGTGTCAATCAAATGGTGTATGCACAACGCCCGGCGGCATTACCGGCGTCCAAACGTCAAAAATGTCAGATACCATAGTATCGTTATTTTTCATAGAAAATGCCGCTGCAGCCCTAGATTATTATATTTTTCTCAGTATGAGAAGCAGAGCCGTCAACACAATACCACCGGGTGGTGTAGACACAATAAATATTCACAAATGATTTTTCCCTTTTTACGGTAACCAGGTCTAAAGCCATGCAGCCAATATAAAACATAAAACTTTCCTAGTTTATTTCAAGGCTTTAATTGAGTTCGCTTTTCATACAATTTAGTTTGATATAACAGTCCTCATCGCAGCTCCGTCTATTTTTCTTAACAGTATTTAGCACATAATTTCGAATATTGTTTAATCCAAGACATGAAACAATGTTTTAGTATTTGTAGTAAGGCTGAAGGTTTGACTTGGCGATTAAAGACACCGATAGTGTATTTATTAATAAAATATTGTTAAAACGCGTTTTTTTAAATTCAGATCAAAACCTTATTTTTCAATAAAAATATTTAATTTTTATCTCTCTGTTTTTGCTCTTTGGTTCAATTACACCTTTCATTTGATCTCGCCTCGCCCATTGCTTGCTATCTCGCCTTTGTTGATGTCACGGTTATGCAAAAACTTACTTCACGACTTCACGTTTAAAATACTTTTTGCATCTATAACCGTGACGCACTTCGCCCGATTCATGACATCGCTTGAGATGAAATACATCCGTGAGATTTTGACATAAAAACGGTAAATCAGTAGCAGTATTTGCAAGCAAATAAATCAATTTACAGTCATTTCATAACTATTTTTTCAACTCTGACCAGCACAAACCTAGAAATAATGTCCTTGAAGATGCCAATCAAGCAAATTTATGATGCTCCGTCGTCAAGACGCTTAGAGAGTAGTTGCTGTTAATCATCTTGGGTTGCTGCGTTCTAGAGCATAGTGTGCTTGATACGTGAGCAATGGATTTTATCTGAAATCGTTCTGAGCGAGGAATGTCTGTACCTCTTGTGCAGGAAGAACAAACACCTAATATATCGAAAAACAAAAGGAGTCTCATTTTTCTATGTTACGTCCGTTGAACTATTCAAAACGACATTAAACAGTTAAAAATTTTCAGAGGGAGATACTCATTGTGAGAGTAGCTCCTTGATATGAGGAAGTGATCTGTATTGCTGCTGATGATGATGCTGTATTGCTAACAAACCGGGTAGGTCAAGCATGAGTAACCATGATTATAATGACAAAGGATCAGCCACATAAAAAGAAAGATAGCGTGAGTGCTTAGGCATATAAAAGCTTTTATGAATAAAAACATTTATCAATGTTAATGATTGTATTTATTCCTTATAAATTTTAAAAACTTTAGTTCAGTGCAGATTGTTATTGATGTTGTGCTGAAATGTAGTAAGTGTCTGCTCCCTTGCTGCTAAAGGCAAATTCATGTTATTTCTTTAACTTGTGTTCATTACCTTTTGAAAAGGTATTTTTCGAATGTTAATATAAAATCTCTTGAATCTTCTGTAATGTGAATAAGGAAACTTTCTTTAATCTTGAAAGAAAATACAAACATAAATACGTACATAGGTAGGTTGCTACCTAACTAATAGTATCTCTGGGCGGCTTACTATAGGTAAAGACAGATATTAAACATGCACGTCTATCACAATGAATATAACATTTCCATTGGTGACTATTAAGGCATGCAACATGTAAACAACTATTGTTTTGGTTGGTGTAGATCGAACATAAGTTCACCAGCGTGGGCTCACTGAAAAAAGATTACCTACTTACATGATCAGAAATTTATTTGTTTTTTATATATGATGACAAGCTTCTTGACAAACCATGGCATGACACATAACTTGTGTCAAACGTATTTTCTTTTTTAACGGTTTTTGTCTCTGGTGGTGTATCCTCTCCGCCTGGCGGCAAAAGATCTTGACGTAGGCCTTCGGCGAAGCCGCTGCTGGTCGGGGTGTGGATACACCATTAAAATGTATGTGGACAAATAGGTAAATTTAAATAAAACTAGGTTCAATACATTGTGTTGTTGATTTATTAGAGTTTAAAATAAATTAAACTTAATAATTCTGGTATTTTTTTGTTTCAGTTTTCGAGTTCAGATCAGCACATTAAACCTTATTTTACATTATTTTACTTTTCATTTCAAGTTTATGCTCTATGGTTAGACAAAACTTCGCATCCTTACTTATGGTATGTACGTTTGTTTGTTGTAAATAATAAAGACAATTGTGTTTTAACGCAATAAGTATACAGCTGATGATGACTTTCTACCTATTAAGAAACATTAACTTGTGAAATTATGCATCCGCGAGTGCTGAAACATTGATGACAGTAATAGCGTCCTTGAAAGTCATCAGCGGGTAAAAACGCGTGACATTGCTAGTTGTAATTTCATGCAGCGACGATGTTGTGAATACCACGCATCACTGGAGCGGTGTCCATCGCGGATGTCAAAATGTAGGCGACCTATTGGTGAGCAGTCCGCGGCGACCTTTAACGGCCATGTGGCCGTGAGTTTACAAGCTTGAATTACCCCCCTGATCCTAGGGTGGAGTATGGCGCAATCTACCTAATAGTTGAGTTAAGGCTTTTGCCCAGCAGTGTTACTTTTTTTGTTGTGCAGTGCTAATTATTACTACAAAAACTCTATTTCATATTTCGATCTTATTATGTCTGATGACATTACGTAAATAATGGTGGTACGTATTATATTCCTTCTATTACAAGTCTAAATTATCCTAATTATTTTATAATCCTAATGAATGTTTGTTTAAAAAAATGTGTAGGAAAATATTATGTAGATAGGTAATTTAAATTCACAATCTCAGTTTTAACTTTAAGATTAAAATTTGCGTTAGGTACTTTTAGAACAAAATCAGTGTTTTCTGTCAAAATCTTCAAAATGACGTTTCAAATTTAAATTATTTGTGCCTATTTGTCGATGACCAAACATGACCTAAAATAACCATTTTTTTTAATTTACCAAGAAGGTATATGGGCCATTATTTGAGCACCGTTTTTTGATGGTCACACGTTTGTTATTCCCAACATATTCAATGTTTATTTTAAGAATAAATTTTGTATGTTTTATCATGTATCTATCTATATGAATTCACTTTAAAATGTGTAATAATATTTATAATTTTGTAGGAAAAAATATTTTACCATCGGAATCAGGAGTAAAACTGCTGTTCTTCACGCGTCACACCGAGTTGGCGCTCAGTTAAACACTTATGTCTTGCTGAGCTTTTACATTATAATAACATTATATATATGTCAAAAAATTGGGCATATAGTCAGGATAAGTTATATTGAGGTGAAAAAAATCCGTCGTTAGATTTAAATTTAATATAATTAATTTTGTGTCGGTCACACGATTTTAGCATTTTCGAAAATGTGTCACATAAATGCTCATAACTTCAATAAGGTTCAACCTATCGACTCAAACCAAAGGTCCGCAGAAACTTCAGACGGGTTAAAACACCAATAGAAGATAAATTAATATCTCACAGCAATGATATAGCTTATTACAGCTCCTCGCTTTTTATTTTTTTTCTTCAGACCCTAGTTCATGTGACCCTTCATGGGTGATGTTTTAAGATTATGAGTCAGCGTTACGCATAAATGTCTACTATTGAATCATAAAACTCATAGTCAAGATTCATTTGAGCTGATTAGATTACATAAGCGTTAGTTACTTAATTTAATATTTCCGAAAATGTAAAATTTTCGTCACTTGCGTGGCACAATTTTCGTGGGCAATTGTCCACGAAAGTTACAAATCATACCACGAAAGGTTATCAAAGTATATTGATCTCACTAGAAATTATATTTTATGGTTTGTAAATGCAGTTAAAATAACCGCCTTAACGTTTTATACTTGAATTTTTCTACTAAGACAGTTTCCAGAGGCACAGATATGATTTATAGAAATAATGTAGCTTACTAGAAAAATATGTAGAACATGACGTCTTAAATCTTGATTTTCATTCGGCTTTGAATCGCCTGATCAATCTATTTACTAATTAAATAACAGCGTAAAGTAATCACAATAAGTTACTCTAAAAAAGCATACTCATTAATTAATTAATTTTCGTGCATTATTCGTAATTACCCCAATTCGTGTAGTTTACATGAGAAAATAATGAATATCACGAAAGCAAACCTTGAAAATAATTATTTGCCACTAATAAGAATGATGGCAGTTTATGCCACTCGTCTTTATTTAATCAACCAAGCGGCATGGCTAAAATTTGAGCCCTGTCTAAAGCTGGAAATTGTCGACTAGACCGATAAAAGAGTCTACTTTGAGGCTACTAGATAAAGACTGTAAATCATGAGTTTGTTTCACGGGAAAAATACAATGAAAACTGATACTTCCAAGGTTTGACAATAAGTGCGTGACGTCTGGTGTTTATTTCCAAAGATGCTAAAGAAATAGTTTTAATTCTTAATTGGATAAGAAAAGGTCGTATTTTGAACGCTCTTACAGCTATGATGTAGCAGCTAGTAGTCTAAATAGTCTCACTCCAGGCAAAAAAATATCTGGAGGACTAATTTTTGCTTGTAAAGTTTATGAGGGGAATAATTTATGCATTGAATTTGAAAATGAGTTCTGACTCTTCTAATAATAGCCGGCAAATATCTAACTACTAAAATGCAGGGTTACCTATATGTAATTTGAGGCACTTCTTTGGAGGGTAAAGAGTTGATTGCTACAGATTTGCTACCATGTACCTTAGCTTCACTTTATAACCCCAGATAATTTCGATAGAATGCGAATACTTACCAAGATTTGTCAAGGAAGTGATTAGGTTACAAAATACTAAAAATTCCATCGTGAGTATGGGTTTAAATTGTCAAATGTCAAAATACCATTGATTTGAAAGTGTGAAACTGTAAAATTTAACAAAGTATCCTATCGCTGGCAGATACTGTCAGTGTTATGTGTCGAGAACAAATGCGAGTAAACAGTGAAATTGAGGTAAGTAATACCGCAAAAGAGTGCAATAAATGACTTTGAAGGAGGGTAGACCATTAAGTCTGCAAATAACAGCACACTCCCAACAGTTTTAGGTACCCTATGATCATGGCACTTGCGACAGTGTTGAAATATCGGATACTCATAAATAATTTGGTACATAGTAACAATGTCGAAGGTAACAAACTATTCTTATATTAGTGTTCATCATAACTCTATGTCTCATTTTCATTTAAATTAATGATTTTACTCATGGCTGTAAAATAACCAGTCACATTTATGGATATGTACTTAGATTTTTATTATAATGATGTTTGTAAGTTTGTAAAGGCTAAATGGACCGATAATAACATTCAATTCATCTTATGACAAATTATCTATTTAGCAGCAAGTATAATGCAAATTATACTTTGCATGCAGTATTTAATTATGAATAAAGTTCAATATAGGGTAATATTTCAAGTAATTGATACTTTTATTACTGAATTATCTATCCATAAAGACGCAGCGTAACTTTCGTGTCACGGTGAGTAACTTTCGTGGCTGACGAAATTTCAATATTAAATATCTACATGAATAATAAACCGATTTTCATGAACTAACAGATTTTGTTACAGTTTGATAGCTTCTTTAAAGCAGTATTTTTTCATTTGAATAATATCAGTATAAATTTTCGCCACGAAGGTGACACGAAGAACACTTTCTGAAGAAATGCCCATAAACTTTTTAAGGTCACATCATCAATGATAATGGAGTACTAATAATGACACAACTAAAACTACTGAATTTAAGGCCTCATTAGGCCTCAGATGTCGGTGCAAGACAATACCAGAACTCGAAACATAATTGCTTTTCTAGCAGCTTATTTCGAATAAAAATATTTGTTCGGTACACGGTGTGATAATAATTGATTAATGACAGATTTAATGAAAACTAGTGTAATTTCATATAGGAGTAATAACAACAATAACTGACTTTTGTGAGTTTTTCGTTGATTTTAATTCGTTTTCGAGCAAAAATCACATGTCATATTCAAGCGACAGATGAAAAAACAGGGCCTGGACCATGTTGGAAACGTGTCCGGCAAAAAATATTTATTTGTATTAAAAAATATGACTAGCCCACTAGACCGTTCCGTCACCGAGCAACACCGTAGCAGTAGCGTGTAGACATGTTAAGAACTCGAATCTTTTGAGTCCTAAATTTGAGCTCGACTGACAAATTGCACGACTCGACTCGTTAAAATAAGACTCTCAAGACTAGAGAATTAAAGTCTATATGAATGAGCTCTTGAGCACATATAAGTATGTATAAAGGCTACAACTATTAACATTATACAACCTTAATACGCTCAAACCATAAGACTCGCGCTCTTTTGAGACTCAAGCTTTTTTAAGACTCGAGCTCTTTTTAAGACTCGAGTTCTATTTTAGCGCTCGAAAGACTTGAAAGCTCGGATCGACTCAAGACTCGGAGTTTAGTTAGTTCACTGAGTCGTGTTAAATTAAGCCGAGTCTAAGAATTAGTTCTCAAAAGACTTGAGTTCTTAACATCTCTAGCAGCGTGACATGCACGGAGCGTGTTGGCACCGGCAAAATGCGTTCTCGCTCTCGCTACATAAAACGGAGAGACAGAACGCTGTCAATCCGTTCAGTGGAGCAGGTAGACCGCATCGTGTTGCTTTTCATGCCTTACACGATCCTAGCACCGCCATGGCACGGTCATGGTATGGTACGATGCAGTGGGAAGATTCATTAAAGAATAAAGAAAACGTTATTTAAATAAGTGTAGTTCTTGAATAGATCACCGAACTTAGCAGCAGTGTGTCACACCCGGAACGTCGGACTTTGTTTTCTTTGAAAGAAAAACCGATACAAGCGGAACAAAGTTCTCTCGCACTGAGCGGTGTTAATATATTTTTTGTTACGAATCCATGACTAAACAAGTTTTTCTGTAGTTCCTTGCGAGACTAGAAAGGTAAAGGGGGGAAAAACGTAAATATGTATCGAAAGCCATTCGTTTTTGTAAGGCAAAATGTAAAGATGATAAATGACATTAGAAAATTTGATTTGACTTAATCGATTTTCATAATAAGATTTGTTACTTGTCTGGAAATTTCTTACAACAATAATATTACACATAATAATTTCAACGTTCAGAAATCGAAAACCAGGAGCCGTATTAAAATATTAATTGTCAAAATTAAAAGTAATGTTATATTGACAACATATAAAGTACGAAGAATACGATTCTATTTAGGCCTGATTTACGAATTTTTGAAAATGACTTTTACATGATTGCTGACAAATAAGAGTGACCTTTTTAAATAAGGCGTATGGTATTTTCGACGAAGATTCCCGGACGTTGGTAAAATCTGCTGCAACTTACTTTTTTGCAATAAGGGGGAGAAGGTTATTAACTACTTACTACAGTACAGAAATTGGTCATCTCTTTTTATTTTGTATCCGACATTCGACAGTTTTACTTTTACTGAATGACGATTAATACGAGTAGTATCTCCTGATGCATTTTCATGGGTCACAAACATCCTATCTTTAAAATAAATTCTCAAAACACCGAACTGTGTCTTCGTAAATGTGCACATTTGGTTATCGTAAAATGCTTATTGACATTCAGCAGCGGTGCGGTCGTCCATTTTGTTTTGGCGGAAAGTGGCGACGCCGTCTTGCTTTTTCTTTTTAAACGCTGGATGCGCGGTAATTGACATGACCAGTTTGAATTGCGGGAGAAACCTTTTTGCTCATGCTTCTTGTAATTTAAACTTTAATCCGATGTGACAGGGGCTTTTACATTTACGACGTCGATTAAGAGCATCATAAATTTATTACGTTTGTCATTTAAATCCCTTTAAATGTAGGTTTAGTTTCATTAACGTTCTTTGACAGTTGTTTAAGGTCAATAGGGCCAGGATTATTAAGTCCCGAATAGCTAATAATAGATTTATAAAAACGACGCATTGCCCAATAAATCTTGATTTTACTTAGCTACCTATGGTGCATAATTTGGAGAATGCGTTAACATGCGTTAAAATATAACGGTAGTTTTCGAGCAAAATATATAACCATTTTTTTCTGGGCATCATTTCAAGTCGGCTTAAATTACTGTTTCATAAAATAGCCTAGAGAATTAATAACGACTAGCGCTTTGAATTTTTAAGTAGAACAATGTTTATTTGAGTAAGTGACAACTTTTGAATAATAAAACGATTACCTTTGACCTTTTGCATTATTAAATTTATTAAAATGCTTGGAAACTATATATTAGTGACATATACTGAAGTTTATTCATTTACGTTATTTTTTTAGCCTTTTTTATACTTCTGAATGTAGGTTGTATGATGGTGATTAGTTCTAGATTTTAGAACGCAAGTTGTGTGTGTATGTGTGTGTGTGAGAGAGAGACAGAGACAGAGAGAGAGAGAGTTTGAGTATTGGTTTAAGTTAAGAATATAGAAGAAATAATATAGATAGCTTAATTGTATAACTGACTCAAATTACAATAATTCTGAAAGACAAATTGAACAATTGCGGCGGTCGCATCTCTGGTAGCAATTAAAGTCAACAACTTTTACATACTTCTCGTACTAAGTACACGTATTGCATCCAATGCAGATATTTACGAGAGACCAAACTAATTGTTAATGTTATCATTAGTGGTTATAAGAATGTTCAATAGATGGCGCTGCCCTCACTTGTCTCGCGGTAGTAAGTAGTGTCATCGAATTCTATAAGACTTCATACATTAAAATTAGTTCGTTAAATTATCAACAGATGTCGTTGTACTTATTTAGTTCGCAGAAGTAAAGTTTGTGTGCTAATTCATAAGACCGCAAACATTTATTCAATATACATGGCTTAGATCAAGTACTTACGGTGGTTTTATTTATTAACATAATTCCCCTATAGTATTCAATAGTTCAGCACACAGTGCAAACAGGTCAACCAGTAGGTCAATCCTAAACAAGTTCCTTCAGAGCCGTATGGCTAGAGGGCATTTTCGCGCTTTAACCCGTGGTCAGTGTGGCCACAACTCCGCACTCGCAGTGGATCGCTGCGGATAAGGTGCGGTTCCAGACCACCAGGAAGCGGTTGCTGTGAGGCGGTCCGGAGGAGGCGGCGAAAAATCGGAGTCGGAGGCGGCTATAGTGAAGCCGTGACGGAGGCGGCAAAACTTGGAGTTGGAGGAGGGAGCTTTACTACAACTGGACAACACATACGTCATACGACATACGTCACACGACATACGTCACAACAGTTCAGTGAGTGAAGTGGTCAAGCGTGAGTAGTGCATTTATTTAAAAACTTTATCAAGCAATTTTAGACTTTATTTCATCACATTCAAAAACTTAGTGAAATCAACATTTGGAAGAGATAATTTGGGACTTATAATATTTTATTTATTCGTGTTCTCCATTAACTTAGAATAATTTGCATGTTAGTTAAGGACTTAGAATAGTTTCAGAAAAAAACGGAAGGAAACGGGGAACCTATGCCCGATTTTCTTTGAACTGTCAAACACTTAGAATATTTCGAGAAATCTATTACTTTAATTCAAAATCATAAGTGGTTGTTGGTTGATTTCATTGCCTTGTTAGTGTTTCTACAATGGATAAATTAATAAATATTCAAACAGATTTACAAAATTCAAATAAAAAGGGTTTAACTAATTTCAAAAAAAGTCCGAAAGAGCGAATTACTTTCGAGTATGTAGAGGCCAGGCTTGAGAATTTAGAAAAAGACTGGTCGTCATTTAGGTCGAATAATCGCAAATTGTTTGAGGTCTCAAATCCCGATGACTTAGCGCAGTCTAGTTATGTGTCTGGTGAAGTGTACGAAAGTACCGAAGAAGACTTTTTAATTTATAAATCTTTATTAAAGGTTGCTCTTAATAAATGTACGACTACACAAAATGAATCACAAAATAGGAAAAGTTGTGATACATCAAGCCAATTTGTTAAACTCCCGAACATTACTATTCCCACATTCTCGGGTGCTTATTCGGAGTGGACCACTTTTCGTGATTTGTTTTTATCATTAATTCATAAAAATGAGTCTTTGGATAACGTTCAGAAACTACATTACCTAAAAACACATTTGTCAGGCGAGGCAGAACAACTGATTAGGTATACACCTATATCAGACGCAAACTACAGTCAATGTTGGTCTCTTCTTGAAAAACGTTACAATAATAAGAAATTTTTAGCCAATTGTATCTTAAAGCGTTTATTTGGTCAAAAACGAGTGCATAATGAATCGGCACCAGGTTTGAAAGAATTATTGGATACCACCATGGACTGTGTGAATGCGTTAAAAAATATTGAGATCGATGTGAGCACATGGGACGTTATCATTATCCATATCGTTGCTTTTAAACTGGACCCAGAAACGCGCAAACAATGGGAGTTACAAAACTCTGAAGCAGAGCCGAATAATTTACCAACGTTAGAACAATTTAAAGTTTTCATAGAAAATCGTTTTAGAGCTTTGGAGATTATTGATCCAAAAAAACCTACACAGCACCATAGCAGTGGTCTTCATACTAGACCAAAAGTTATGTTGTCCACGAATACCAATGGTAAGAGTTGCGAATATTGTTCAGACGGGCACAAGTTGTGTTTTTGCAAACAATTCGCAAAACTTAACTGTGCACAGAGACGTGATTTTGTGTTAAAGAACCGCATTTGTTTTAATTGCTTAGGTAGCAACCACACTAGTCTTGAATGTCAAAAGATGACAACTTGCAGACTTTGCAAAAAACGTCACCATTCGCTTTTACACCCGGAATATGTCAAAACGGATGCAAAACAAGCTATTGCGAGTACTAGCACTGCAACTAGTGACTCACCAATAGTTTCATGCACGTCAACTCGAAAAGTTTCTAACAATGGACAGGTTTTACTAGCTACTGCTTTAGTAAACGCCGAGTCTGCATTTCAAGGACACCACGTATTAAGAGCCTTAATCGATCAAGGCTCACAGGCTTGTTTTATAACAGCAGCTGCAGTTCAATTGCTACGACTTAAAAAGGAGACGATACGAGGAACAGTGACAGGGTTAGGAGACAAGGGTTCGACGACTTTCAGGCACGCGGTCACAATAAACCTTCGGTCTAGGACTGAAAAACAGTTTCAGATTAAACTTAAGGCTTATGTTCTTAGAAACCTTATTGTATCTAATTTACCAGAGCAACAGATCGAATCAATAAACTGGAGAGGTTTAAATAGTTTGTGTTTGGCCGACCCACAGTTCAATACTCCCAGTAAGATTGATTTATTACTAGGAGCTAATGCTTTTAGTCAAATATTGAAAGAGGGAGTTCAAAAAAGTCCTGATAACTTACTCATTGCGCAGAACACCACGTTAGGATGGATCGTGTCTGGAACGGTCAACGATAGGCAGGAGAATTCACCAACCAGCCAAAATAATGCTAAAATATCAGTAATGCATGCACAGATTAACGAAGATGACTTACTGAAACGATTTTGGGAAATAGAAGAACAACCCCATAGTTCAAAACGTTTATGGACAGACGAAGAGCAAAAATGCGAAGATATCTTCGCTAGTACAACAAATAAGACACCTGAAGGTGTCTATGTGCTATATTGTCAAGTTACCATTTCGACAGCATCAGCCTAGTTGTAAAGGTGGTAATTCGCGACAAATAGCTATAAGAAAGTTCAACTCACTAGAAAAAAAGCTATCGAAAGATTTAGAACTGAAGAAGAGCTATATCGAAGTTATAAATGAATATTTGCAGTTAGGACACATGAGACCTGTAAAGAAGAATGACACAAAGAGGGATGAAGCTGTCTACTTACTGTAATAGGGTTCGACATATTTATATGTGGGAATAATGAGGCAGGGCACTTTATATTAAATTAATTTATTATAAGACAAATAAATATGTTTCGACATCTTATGACAAGACTATAGACAAGACGACAACCATAGACATCATCTCATAACATCTCCCTTCACAAACGTAAACATAAATAAATAAAATTAAATTAATTATTCTGCTTAAATAAAAATAGACTTCATCTTATCAGTCAAACGTAAACATACAAACTAATATTTCAATCTATAAATTTAACTTAACAGGAGGTTTGATAAGTCTGCCACTTCTGGTTATCACTTGCCCCTCATCAGTGGCTTGACCACAAGAATGTGGTAATGCTTCATCTTGTTTAGACTCAGCAGTTTCAATATCGATGATCTCTGGTGGATTAGAAGACCATGAAACTGTTTTAGTTTTTAGCTTAATAATATGCTGTCTGTTTCTTCTGTGCACAGTACCGTCTTCTCCCGCGACCTCATAAGACCTTGGTTCCTCACAAATCTTTTTCACTATACCAGGCTCCCACAAACTATTTGGTGACTTTTTGAAAAGTATTTTATCATCGATTTCCAACCCTGCTAAACTTTTATTCGCATGTTTGTCATAATAATATTTGGCTTTTTCAGTACACTTTATTTTTGATTTAATATATGTTTCAGAATCAATAACCTTAGGCAGCAAATTTTCCTTTACAGTAGGCAGCTGTGTTCTTAACGTCCTTGACATAAGTAATTGCGCTGGTGATGGCAATTCACCCCTAGGAGTATTTCTATATTGAAGCAGCGCTAAATACGGATCATTATTTGACTCTTGACATTTGGTTAATATTCGTTTACAAACTTTGACTCCTGACTCTGCCAGCCCGTTTGATCTCGGTAGATATGGACTTGATGTAGTTTGTTTAATTCCCCAGTCTCGAGTGAATTCCCGAAATTCAGCTGAATTAAACGGAGGGCCGTTATCACTGATCAGCTCAACCGGTATCCCATGTCTGCTAAATATGGGTTTTAATTTACTTATGAGTACTTTAGCACTAACAGTACTCACATTTACAACCTCAATGAAATTTGAATAGTAATCTTCAACAACAGCATAAGTTTGATTTTTAAAAGTGAAAAAATCAATTCCAACCTTCTCCCACGGAAATCTAGATATATCATGCGGCTTCATAGGCTCAGGCGCGTTAGCATTTCTGTGAGCACGACACGCATGACAGGATTCAACAATATTTGTAATATCCGCCGACATGAATGGCCAAAATACATGACCTCTCGCAAACGCCTTAGACCTTTCAATTCCTAGATGACCACTGTGTATAATTTTCAATATGTCTGCCCTGATACTCCTGGGAATCACAATACTGTTATTCCTAAACACTAATTCATCTTCAGTGTGTAAATCATGTCGGTACTGCCAATATTCCTTGACCTCATGCTGTAATTGATTTTTACAATTTGGCCATCCTTCACGACAAAACTTTTTTAATATATGCATACATGCGTCTGTATTAGTAGCATCTTTAAGCCATTGTAAACGTTCTGGAGAAACAGGTAATGTTTTTATCAGCATATTAACGTGAACAACTACATCCCCATCTAACTCATCCTCACTAGTTTCTGGCAAAGCTGCCCGTGATAATGCATCAGCTAAAAACATCTGCGTGCCTTTCTTGTAAATTACATCTAGACTATATATTTGAATTTTTAACATCATTCTCTGAAGACGTGTAGGGACTTCGACTAACGGTTTTTTAAACAATGTTATCAAAGGACGATGATCAGTTTCCACCACGACTTTTTGACCATAAATAAACTGGTGAAACCTGACACAAGCAAAGACTATGGCATAAAGTTCCTTTTCGATTTGTGCCATTCTTTCTTGAGTTGAAGTTAATGTTTTTGACGCATAATATACAGGATGTCCATTTTGCAAAAGAACTGCACCGACCGCTGTGCTACTGGCATCGACTGATAATACTATCGGCTCTTTAACGTTAAAGTGTGCTAGGACAGGAACACGACATAAAATATCTTTCAGACGCAAAAAAATATTCTCATAATTTGAGTTCCATTCAAATGACGTACCTTTTTTAAGAAGATCTCGTAATGGACCAATTTCATTTGCTAAATTCTCAATATAAGGACTTAAATAATTCAGCATACCCAAAAATCGCTGCAAATCTTTAACTGTTTTTGGCGATGACATTTCAGCAACAGCTCTGACCTTTTCAGGATCTGGTTTCACACCATCCCCTGAAAAAATATGTCCTAAGTATTTAATTTCATTTTGAGCAAATGAACATTTATCTCGATTAAATTTAATATTTACTTCTTGAGCCCTATCAAAGACCAACTTTAAACGCTCATTGTGCTCAGAAATCGTGCGGGCACATACGAGTATATCATCACTGTATACGAAGACACCCGGTATATCGGCGAATGTTTCTGTCATTACACGATGGAAATATTCTGGTGCACAACTAACACCAAACGGAAGTCGCTTAAAACGATAACGTCCGAAAGGCGTATTGAAGGTGGTGAGGTATGAACTGTCTTCATCTAAGCAACACATCCAAAATCCGCTACTAGCATCAAGATTTGAATAATATTTCGCACCAGCTACCTTAGAACGCACTTCATCAACTGTTGGTATAGGATAATGTGAACGACAAATGGCTTTATTTAAGTTTCTTGGGTCTAAACATACTCTTAGTTGCCCATTCTTTTTTTCCACAAGTATAAGGGAACTTACCCAAGCCGTTGGTTCTGTTACTTTAGTAATGACTTCCATTGCCTCCATTCTATCTAATTCTTTCTGTAGTCTTTCATACAGTGCAAATGGTACTTTCCGAGGTGCATCAATTTTCGGAGGTACATTCTCGCTGACGGATATGTGACACAAACCTGGCAGACATCCTAGCCCCACAAATAACTTTTCATATATTTTTAGTAAATCATTAACACTACTATTATTTACGTTTGACTGACACGAGACCTTTGACGTTGACGGCATTTCATTTTTTTCAGATTCAGACTTATTTTTAATTTGATTATCGTGACATATAGAGAAAACTCTTTTGATGAGACCTAATCTTGAACACGTATTTCTACCTAAAACAGTTGGTGATTTTACATCTGCAATTACAAATCGCAATGATGGACATTTCTGGCGTTGATTTAGCATAAAATTACAAATAATATCTTGCTCTCCAACTACTCTGACATTATCACCACTGTACGCTGTTAGCTTGACTTGGCATGGTTTCAATTCCTGGCGCAGCTGAAGAGACTCGTACACACCCAATGACATAACGTTTACATCACTTCCTGTATCCAGCACCACTCTGACCTGTTTATCGTTAATATTAAGATTCATCGTCCATTCAGCATCTAAGATATCGGCTTTCATGTGTCCCACGAAAAATTCCTGACTTTGGCTTTGAGAAATCGAATCATTAACGGTTTCATCATTGTTTTGTTGCATATCAACGAACCGTACTACCTTTTTTGTACGACACATTGCTTCGTAATGACCAATCGCGCGACATTTGTTGCATTTGACCTTCAGGGCTGGACACTTAAATCTGTGCACCTGTCCACATCTACCACACACGTTCTGCGATTTGCGTGAATCAAGGTGATCTTTAACATGAAATACTGATGACTGATTTGCCTCCATAGTATCAACTTGACTTTTGGATATAACCATTGCTGTTGCCTTTTGAATGGCCTCATCAAGCGTTAAACTATCTTCTAGAAGTAGTTTCTCTTTAACATCGTGATATTTTGGATGCATATTGCATATGAAAGTAACCTTTATCAATCTATCCTGAAGCGTGCCAAATTCACACGATCGACTTAGAGCTCTCAATTCAGTAACGAATTGCTCCAACGTCTGATCAGCACCTTGCTTGTGCGTAAAGAAGCTATGGCATTCAAATGTAAGATTACGTTTCGGCACAAAATAATTCTCAAAAAGTTTTACAATCTCATCATACGTGATCGTATCGACATCTTTCTGGAACGAATTAAATATCTCCACACCTGGCTCCCCAATCATATGTAGAAGTAACGCTACTTTTCGTCCGTCGCTCTCCGCCTCCATCGAGGAAGCTCTAAGGAATATTTTGAACGATTGTATCCAATTTTTCCAATTATTTGACAGATTCCCGGACATAGCCATGTTACCGCATCCTGCAAGACTAATTTTATTTTTGGATTTGCTTTCCATTTTTATTTCCGAGAATCCCACTTCGACACCATGTAATAGGGTTCGACATATTTATATGTGGGAATAATGAGGAAGGGGAACTTTATATTAAATTAAATTATTATAAGACAAATAAATATGTTTCGACATCTTATGACAAGACTATAGACAAGACGACAACCATAGACATCATCTCATAACATTTACCTCATCATGCTGTCGTCAGGAATGATAAAACTACTACAAAGGTTAGAGTAGTATTTAATGCTTCTAGCAAAAACAGTTTCGGAATATCGCTCAATGATACCCTGATGGTAGGACCCAAACTTCAGGCGGATTTGCGTCATCTGGTGTTGCGCTGGAGAGAGCATCCTATTGTTTTAGTGGCCGATATAGTGAAGATGTATCGCCAAGTTAGAATAGCCGAAGAAGATGCTATTTTCCAGCGTATAGTGTGGCGTGAAGACCCTGCAAATGAAATTCAAGATTTCGAATTAATCACGGTCACTTTCGGAACCGCATCTGCTCCGTATTTAGCAGTGCGGGCATTGAATCAAGTCAGCATTGATGAAGGTAAAGACTTTCCGTTAGCTTTATCGAGGGTTCCGACGCCGTTCTATATGGATGATTTAATGTCAGGATGTAGCGATATAACAGAAGGAGTAAAATTCTATACAGAAATGAAAGAGCTATTGCTGAAGGGTGGTTTCCAATTGCAAAAGTGGAATAGCAATAACAACCAATTACTATCAGAAATACAGAAAATTGAAGCAGTAAATACAAATCAATATACCAACACACCAAAAATAAACGATAAAACACAGAACAATGAGACAAAACAAGAACAAGAGAACACAAATAAAATACAGAACAAAAAGATAAAACAAGGACAAGAGGACATTAATAAAATAAAAAATAAATCAATTGATATGAAAGAAGAAAGTATAACTAAAATTCTAGGTATTACCAGGGATAGAAGCGAAGATCATTTTCGGTACTTGATGAATCTCCCCACGATGTCGCCTGGACCTGTAACAAAAAGATCAATACTATCAGTAATAGCACGATTATATGATCCACTAGGATGGTTGGCTCCTAGCATCATTTTAGCAAAAATGTTCATCCAAAAATTATGGTTAGCTGGCATAACTTGGGATGAACCAATAGCGGAAGAATTGAAACGTGAATGGTTTACTTACCGTGATATATTATGCCAACTTACTTCTGTGCGGGTTCCTCGATGGTTGGGTACTTTAGGCATGGATGACACCCGTGAGTTGCATGGGTTTTGTGACGCGTCTAAGTTAACCTACGCTGCCGTAGTTTATTTACGAGTAGTAGATCCCAAAGGAAGTATCCATGTGTCTTTGTTGGCAGCCAAGACAAGAGTGTCACCAATAAAGCAGATCAGCATTCCTCGATTGGAATTGTGTGGTGCTTCTCTTTTAACACGGCTTTTAGCTGAAGTGGTTGAAGTGCTTAACGTCCCCAAGAGCAATGTTAAGGCCTGGACAGACTCTACCGTAGTATTGGCATGGTTAAATAACCACCCCAGTAGATGGAAAACGTTGGTGGCGAATAGAGTTTCAGATATTTTAACCACACTAGACTCGTCGCAGTGGTATCACGTTCCAACTAAAGAAAATCCAGCAGATTGTGCCTCTCGAGGTGTTCAGCCTGATGCACTTGCTAGTAATGAGCTTTGGTTTTGCGGTCCAAAATTTCTACGTGAATTAAACGTACCATACAACAGACCAAAGGACTTAAAAGTCAACATAGAAGAAGCCGTAAAGTCACATTTTAATACAATGACGAACGAAGAAGATATTTTATTGCAACGCTTTTCTTCTTTACAGCGATTACTAAGAGTGTTAGCTTATTGTAGACGATTTTATAAACGAGAACAGAAATACAGTACAACTTATTTATCTAAAATAGAAATAGAAAATGCTTTAATTTGTTGTATAATAAAAGTGCAAAAGGAAGAATTTAAGGAAGAATATTTACAGTTACAGGCCAAAGGTTATTTACAATCTCAAAGTTCAAAATTAAAAGCTTTGTGTCCATATTTAGACGACAAAGGGATAATGCGGGTGAGTGGTAGACTACAAAAGTCTCAATTACCTGAAGAGACCAAACACCCCATTATACTACCCCACACTTCACATTTCACCAAGCTATTGATTGCAGATACGCATAAGAACACATTGCACGGAGGAGTTCAATTGATGATTAGTTGTTTGAGGGAGGTATACTGGATCATAGGTGTCAAAAGTCTCGTTAAGCAACACATTCGTAAATGCGTGTCATGCGTTAGACAAAATGCAAAAGTGCAAAACCAATTCATGTGATCTCTCCCTTCAGTGAGATGCACACCCGCTAGAGCCTTTTTACATAGCGGAGTAGACTATGCTGGTCCCATAAAAATAAGTACAACCAAAGGACGAGGTAACAGGTCTTATAAAGGCTATATTTGTCTATTTATTTGCATGGCTACTCGAGCCATCCACTTGGAAGTTGTGAGTGACATGAGCACTCAAGCATTTATTGCAGCCTTTACGAGATTTGTTTCTCGGCGTGGTCACTGTCCCCAATTATGGAGCGACAATGGTACCACGTTCGTAGGTGCTTCAATAGAGTTGAAGGAATTAAATACCATTCAAGGGGATATTGCATCACATCTAGAGAGTCGCGGTACGGAATGGAAGTTCATACCACCTCACGCCCCTAATTTCGGTGGATTATGGGAGGCCGGTATAAAATCGACAAAATTTCACCTGAAAAGAGTAATCGGAGAGTCAACTCTTACCTTTGAGGAAATGTCTACCCTTTTAGCACAAGTCGAAGCCTGTCTGAACTCGCGACCACTTACCATCGATAGTACAGATCCAAATGACCCAAGACCCTTAACCCCAGGGCATTTTCTTATTGGAGGACCTCTGCTAGCAGTGCCAGATATATCCAATTACAGTCAGTCAAATATCAGCACATTGACGCGTTGGCAAGTTCTTCAACGAATGCTACAATCCTTTTGGAATCGTTGGTCTCAAGAGTATCTGACTAACATGGTCAATAGACACAAATGGAATTATCAGGTACCTGAGCCAGAGATAGGTGACATAGTCCGTATTAAAGAGGATGACATGCCACCTAGCCGTTGGTTGATGGGAAGAATATTAGAAAAGCATCCAGGTAGTGATAACGTTACCCGTGTGGTCACTATCCGAACAAAGTCTTCCACAATCAAAAGACCAACATCTAAATTATGTGTGTTGCCTACACGTTGTGAATAATGGCAGACTCATTATGTATATTATGCAAAACTGTTTTATCATTATGTTAGAAATGTTATTTATAGTTTAAGTTTGTTAAAAATGTATTTGTTAAGTTTGTTAAAAATGTATTTGTTAAGTTTGTTAAAATGTATTTGATAAGTTTGTTAGAATTTATTTGTTACGTTTGTCAAAGTTTTGAATATCACCGCGATCCACTAGGACACGGTGGGCGGATTATTCAATTAAAGGAAGGACATTTTGTCACGAACTGTCCTTGGTGGGCGGAAATGTTAATGTTATCATTAGTGGTTATAAGAATGTTCAATAGATGGCGCTGCCCTCACTTATCTCGCGGTAGTAAGTAGTGTCATCGAATTCTATAAGACTTCATACATTAAAATTAGTTCGTTAAATTATCAACAGATGTCGTTGTACTTATTTAGTTCGCAGAAGTAAAGTTTGTGTGCTAATTCATAAGACCGCAAACATTTATACATTTATATATATATATTGGATAATATACATGGCTTAGATCAAGTACTTACGGTGGTTTTATTTATTAACATAATTCCCCTATAGTATTCAATAGTTCAGCACACAGTGCAAACAGGTCAACCAGTAGGTCAATCCTAAACACTAATAACGAACTCCTGTAAATGCAGATATCAATACTCGATCCTTGTTTTAGAAGTCGTACCGTATCAAGCCGGTCTGAAATCCGATATTTGTTCTGTTCAATAATGCCGGGGCCCTATTCTGTACTTTAAGGCTGTATTTACGAGGAGAAATCGTGTTATTCCGTTAGTGCCTGTAAAGTAGAGTTAGCCGGACAACATCTTACTGCTGGATAAAGACCTCATCTCAAGAATTAGGTGGTATGACCCATCGCTACCCATGCGGGCTTAGTGTGGATTGGTTGAGGGGTGTTGCAAGGCAAGTGACGAATCTTGCTCTCAGATTTAAGTGCCACTGAATATGCAGATATAAGCCGGAACCATCAGCTTTCGTGCCTTACGAAGCATGGAGATGCTCTTTATATTGTCGCAATGGTCACCCATCCAAACACGACTGTAAGTTGCTTTACTTAGGTATCACAACCAAAGTCATTCTGCTGCATTGTCTGCGTTTCTAGCAACGAACTGATGAACCTTTAGAAGTTAAGAAATAAAAACGGCAAATAAAATACGGTAATAAAAACCATGCAAGCACAGAAGCACGAATGAAGATTGTATGCGCTGATAGTACAGGCACCGATTGATGCCTGCAAGTGCAGGAAGACGACGATAAGTTAAGTTTTAACTGCATTCACCTAGCGTTTCAGACGGATATGGTTTTATTATTTATGTAAGCAATAATTGGCCCCCTGCCATCTCAGAAAATCAGCCCTTAAAGCTGGAACAGTAGCGGAGTTGGCTGAAAACGCTAAGCGTCGCAAGTACGTCTCACTTGCAAGTGATTACCTATGTGTTTGCGCCGTTTGGCGTTGAAACATTTAGGCCGTGGGGACCTTCTGCTAAATTGGTGTTTAGAAAAAAAGCGTCAAAGTTAGATTCTGTAACAGCCAATTATAAAGCTGGCTGGTTCTTAGCTTAAAGGATAGCTATCCAATGCGGCAGGCAACGCAGCCAGGATCTTAGCCTCTTTGCCTCAAGGAAATCGTTTCATTTTTGAAAAGGTAGATTTTAAGTTAATATTTTTATGTTGCATGTGTTTAAGTTTAATTTTTTCTTGTTAGTTAGATATTAATAAGATGTAAAAATGAATATTTTCTCCTCCTATCCTCTTTGAAAGTGGTCCATTTTCGATTTATATCCTTCATATTCGATTTTACTCCTTATCAATCGCACGTGGACACGCGTTTCTGCGAGCAAGTCAAAAACATGACATTATTTTATAGTAGAACCTTTAGCTTTGCAGGCATTTCAATCATACGTCAATACTAGGTTGCTAATAAAACTTCACAAAGCCTGTTTCCATCGACTATCAAGGCACATCGTTAGGGACTATCTCGTTTCTGTTCAGTTCTTGGAAATTGTATTTTCTGTTCTGCATTGAAAAGCATAAAGCTAGTGCATATAACATTTTTTAGATAATGAAGCTGACAATTTCATTAGCCTGTCCCAGCAAGCGCTCTGCTATTTTAGATTATCAAATAAGGTCAATAGTATTTTAGAACCTATTGTCGTTTGTACCTGTGAAATTAACATAAATAAATCATGCAAATCGGTCGAGACGTTACGGAGTAATATTTTTGGGAGTTCCTGCGCCTTTAACGAATCATCAAACAATAAGAAAACTTTCAGCTTATTTATATTTTCTTATACACTAACCTAAAGATAAGCCTGTCACTCATTTTCAATAACCTTTCGTGTTTTATTGGCACGGCATCAACAACTTTGAAGTGTTCCGCGAAATTTGCTCTTGTACGGGTATTTGTATGTAAAGAACATGTAAGAAGCTTCTACTGTGAGCTCTCAACCCTTACAATGGCGAAGAAACAAGGGCGAAGCTAGGGTTGTCAAAACTAAAGAAAATAGCAGAAAGTTTTTTAAGGCCGTTATAATGTCTTGTCGTTATATGACGACCCGTCTGGTGTAGTGGTCGAGAAATCGCCTACTACGCAGCGGGTGCGGGTTCGATCCCCGCACAATACAAACATTTGTGTGCATGAACATGTCTGTTTGTATTGGTCTGGGTGTTTTCTATGTATATCATGTATGTATTTACAAACAAAAAGTATTTAAGTGTTATATCCGTTGTCTGGCACCCATAACACAAGCTTTGAGTAGCTTACTTTGGGACTAGATGGCGATGTGTGGGAATGTCCAAAGGATATATGTGTAAAATGTGTTTGTTTCAGCTCCATTTATTTTTTTTTCTTTGGAAGCTTAGAAGTGCTGGCTACAATCCTTATAGTAAACAATTACCAAATTAAATACTATTTTTGACCTGGACTGCTTAATTTAACACTTGTTTTCCTCATCGACAACTCTTAAAAAAAATGTAAGGTATCATTCTTTAGGTTCACGTTAACGACACATTCCGCGGTATATTTTTATTTGTAACACACAAAAATTAAATTGTTTTGAAAAGCCGATTGTTAAATTTTGTTTAGACTTAACACGTTGCTTAAAACTTTAAAGGTAAATACTTAAAACAGATATTCCTACTTAGGTATCACACCTATTAGACGCCAAATGGCCCTAAAAGGGTTAGCACAGTGCTTCTCACATATTTTTTTAGGGGCCACAGAGAAGTTTTAGAAGTGATAGTCCGGGCCGCAAAACGAATTCCACGTTCCACCCCACGCTCCCCTGCGAGCATAGTATAGTATTATGACCTAATTTTGATTTGATATGACCGTATATTGTGACCGAATTTAAAGTGTTTTTTCTGATGTATTTATATTGACAAATAGTATTGTAAACCTGAGGTATTGTATTGAGATTTATAAGGTTTTTGTTAATTATGCTTGATTATGATTTACTTTAATTTTACTTACCATACTAACGGTTTGGGCAACTGTAAGTCAGTATGTATACTGTGTATTTAAATAAAAATAAAAATAAAATAGTGTAGCCGCCATTTTATTTTTACTTTTCGTACAAAACAGGACAGTGTGAAATAGAGAAAACACTAGCGCGGGCGTAGCAAGCAAAAAAAGTAGAATCCTATTGTCTTTAATTTTATGTACAGAAAGTATTGACAGACAGACAGACAGTATTAGTAGTGTATTATTGGGCATTCTGTCCCCCAGTCGTCCGCTTCGCTCCCGACCGTTCGCTGCGCTCACTCTGGTATGACAGAATGCCCAATAATACACTACGAATCAGTGGTGCAATATATTCAGCAAACCTTCAGTTCGCAACCGGAAGTTCAACAAACTGCGTGGCAGTGAATTTTTCATGAATCCCATTAAATTTATCTATCATCACTATTTTCATCATTCCGTTGAAACCCGTCAATCGGAACGGTTGAGTTAAAAGAAATGAGATTTATAAAACAAAAAGAATCACTTAGATTACAATGTATATGTCCAGTCTCTTCAAATCAGTGTAAGAGGCATGGCAATTTATTGCCAAACACAATCCGAAGCATTGTTTGTGGTCCATCAAACTGCGGAAAAACTAACTTAGTAATAAGTCTATTGCTACACCAAGATGGGCCTCGTTTTAGAAACCTTTATGTATATTCGAAGTCTTTGTATCAACCTAAGTACATATTTTTAGAAAAGGTATTGGAGAAAATTTCAGAAATATCTTACTACAAGTATAATGATAATAGCGAAATTCTAACGCCACACGAAGCTTTGCCCGACTCAATTTTTATTTTTGATGATGTTGCGTGCGAGAAACAAAACAATATTCGCGATTACTTTGCCATGGGAAGACATAAAAACATTGACTGCTTTTATATTAATCAAACCTACACCAAAATACCTAAGCAACTCGTAAGAGACAATGCTAATCTGATAATATTATTTAAACAAGACGACATCAACCTGAGACATATATACGATGAGCATGTAGGATCTGATATGACGTGGTCACAGTTCCGTAAAATGTGTTCAACAGTGTGGAAAAAACCATACAGTTATGTCGTCATCAATAAGGATTGTGAACGAAACAAAGGTTGTTACAGAATGAAGTTTGATACATTCATAATAGTGGATTAAATGTTTTATTTCTTGTATAAGTAACTATTACTTGGACGGAAACGAATCAGTTACAATCAGGAAGTCATACAAAGTGGAATCCTTAACAATGGAGCGAAACCTTAAGGAACAAATTGTAAAGTCAGCATCAGCTGTGAAAAAAAAGGTACAAATGATAAAAGATTCAAAAAAGAACAACGACTTGGCTCTGGAAACAATATTTAAACCAATTGTAAGCCCCCTTAAACTATTGACGAGTGGAACTGCCAACAAACGCCTCATAGATGAAGAGACAGAACAAAGCAAATCAGTGAAAAGAACTAAACACACTAAAAGTGAGTCATCAAATATTTCTGACGAAGATTTTGATTATTTTAAAGCGGATGATGACAACGAAGAATATTTTGAAGAAGATGAAGTTAATATAGAAAATGAAAACTGTAAAACGACGCCTAACAAAACCCTTACCGCACCACCCACTGAAGGTGATGATGATCATGAGAGCTCATTCAAATCTCTTCAGTCCTCGCCAAGTACTGGCAATAATAATAATGATTCTTTATCATGGTCTGTATCATCTGAAGTAATGAAAGATATACCTTTCGGTATTAGGAACGTAAAGGGGAAACTAATGCTTGGCAATACGCGTGTTCACGATGATGACCATATTATAAAAATTGGAAGTCGTAGCCTCAAAAAGACTCCTGGCCTGAGAGAGTTATTGTATGAAAAGATCCCAAATTTAGAAATTATTACAGAACAAGATTTACAAAATTATAAATTAATACTTATGGATACCAATGCTTACAGACGCAACTTTGATTCTTCGAAACCAATTAACAGTAACAAAAGTTTTAAGTATATGAAAGTAATCAAACCATTATTTAAGTTCGCTAGAAGCCATACAAGTAGTTTGGAAAGTCTCCGACAGGGCAAAGGCATCGATATTTTAAAAGAAGTGAAGAACGATACCGATTTGGTTTACTGGGATGATCCCAATGAATTAGTGGAAAGGTTAAAATTACTACTTGGATCATGGGCAGCTGGCAACACTGGGGTACAAAATGAAATTTATGCAATACTTGAAGAGTTGTATGAAGCTGGAATTATAAAACAAATCAAATATATAAAGCTTCCATCAGGAGGATCCGACAGTGTCATTAAACTACGGAAGCGGACCAGACGACAATGAATATTGACAAATTTGGTCATCATATTCACAAACGTTTACGACTATCAGAATTCAGTAATATTCTTAGCGACATCCTAGTGCGAACAGATGAAGGAGACTTTGACTTAAAATCATCGAGATTAAAAGGACTACAAATTCCGGAAAGGAACGATGAGGCTGTAAATAAAGAATACGTGGATAAACGTGTTGATGAACTAAAAAATTAACTGAATAATATTCAAAGCAATTTAAAAAAGTATCTTAACAATTTAGAAAAACTTACTACTACAAATTTTAGTAAATTGTACTACACAAAAAAAGAAATTGACCTCATGCTACCATCAAAAGTTGTTAATAATGAGTAAACAAGATATAGTTAACGAACTTCACAAGGCGGCAAGAAGAAATTTCATTCGTCGACATACTGTTATTAAAGGAATCGATGATTTATGGCAAGCTGATCTCATGGATTTTCAAAAGTATGCATCATTCAATAAAGGATACAAATATGTTTTAGTAGTAATTGATGCTTTATCAAAATACGTTTGGGTTAGACCGTTGAAGACGAAATCTAAGACATGCGTTGCAAATGCTATGCACAGCATATTTTCTGAATCCACACGAAAGCCAAAAAATTTACAAACAGATCTAGGTACAGAGTTTTACAATGATTCTTTTGAAAAATTAATGAAAAGTAACAACATAAACCATTATTCCACATATTCTGTTAAAAAAGCTTCCATTGTAGAACGCGTAATTAGAACCATAAAATCCCATCTTTACAAAGCATTCAGTTTATGCGGACGATATGAATGGGTTCAAAGTAATTTAGATTCTGTTGTGAATCACTACAACAATACTTGTCACCGTATCACAAAATTCAAACCAATCAATGTTAATCGTTCAAATGAGCTTTTAGTAAGGTCTAATATTTTTAAAACACAACATGCAAAGATAGCACGTCCAGGTCCAACTTTGAGAGTTGGTGATTTTGTTCGTATAAGTAAATATAAAGGTGATTTTTATAAAGGCTATACTCCTAATTGGTCTACGGAAATATTTCGCATTGTTAAAATAGGTCAAACTAATCCTCAAACGTATCAAATAGCTGACAAACACAATCAAATTATCTTAGGTTCTTTTTACCGGTATGAGTTACAAAAAACTAATTTTCCTGACATATACCTTATTGAAAAAGTTATAAAAAGAAAAGGAAACAAACTATTTGTAAAATGGTTAGGGCTAGATAATGAAGAGAACACTTGGGTAAACAAAAAAGAATTAGTGGTGTAGTGGAGAGGTATATAAATAACACAAATCACTTCTTCATGACACTTACTGCTTATCAATGAAGGAAGGCAGCGGTATAATTGATAAATTGATTGATCGTTTGCCAGTTGAGCTACACTTACCAGGCTATCAATTTTGCGGTCCTGGTACAAAACTTCAAAAACGGATACAAAAAGGTGATCGAGGAGTTAATAGATTAGACGAAGCTTGCATGCATCACGATATTGCATACATTAATAAAGATTCAAAAGTACGACGTAAAGCTGATTTAGAACTTTTGAACATGGCTAAAAAAAGGTTGAATTCGAAAGACGCAGGCAAAGGAGAAAAAATTGCCTCATGGATAGTAAAAAACGCAATGAAAGCAAAAATCAAAGCAGGCGGAGCCATAAAATCGTTTCATAAAGGAATTAAAAAGATTAAATCTCATTTAAAAAAACATAAATCGAAAAATCACACTTCGTCTATAAAATATGCTTATGCAGCGGCAAAGAAATTGTTTCGGAATAAAAAAGGAATACGTTTGCCACGTTATATTCCTCTCCCAAAGAGTGGTGGAGTATTGCCACTCATCCCCATATTTGCTGGGCTATCGGCCTTAGGTTCACTTGCTGGAGGTGCAGCAGGTATTGCGAAAGCTGTTAATGATTCTAAGGCTGCACAAAAAAGTCTTCAGGAAGCTGAGAGACACAACAGGATGATGGAAGCAGTGGCTCTTGGAAAAGGATTATATATAAAACCACATAAAAAAGGAGCAGGTTTATATCTTAGTCCATCAAAAAACTAAATAAACGGCTGCCCAGACGTGCACTCACCAACCTTGATATAATACAACATGCCGCTAATATTCCTTATTTTCGTGGTGTTTACATGAGAGATACGTTACCATTAAAACCTAGAAAGATAGAATGTGGAATTATGAATTTGGATAGCAACATAAATCCTGGCACGCATTGGGTAGCCTATGTAAAGCAAAATGAATACATAGAATATTATGATAGCTTTGGAAATTTGAAACCACCAATAGAATTTATGAAATATGTACATGACTTGCCTGTAAACTATAATTATGCAAGACATCAAGCATTTGGTACTACAAACTGTGGGCATTTGTGTCTAAAATTTTTAAGAAATTATTGGAAGAATCATTTATATAATGAAAGAAAAAAATAAATATGTCAGTTTCAAAATGTCTTTCACTGTGTCTATAACTGGGAGAGGAGCTTCCTTATCAACAAATTACTCACCAACATTAGAGCTTCAAGGAGACTATGAATGTGGTCTTTTGTACTTTTCCACTTTCAACTCTATTCCTAATATAGATGAGCGTAATAATAAGTTTTACTATGGTGAAAATGAAATTATCGAAATTCCTGAAGGGTCTTACGAGCTTCAAGATATTTGTGATTATTTAAAAAGCAACATTAAGAACACAATTTTAAAAATCACTTGCAATAATAATACATTAAAAACCAACATCTTTTGTTCAAAAGATGTTCATTTCAATAAGAGTGCATCATTAGCTCAAATTTTAGGGTTTGGGAAGGAAACAATAAATGCTAATATAAGTACAGATTCACAATATCCTGTCAACATTCTATCAACGACCATCGTACGGATCGAATGCGATGTTGTTAGTGGTTCATTTGTAAACGGGAAAGCAAGCCATATTATTTATGAATTTGTGCCGAATGTACCACCTGGTTATAGAATAATTGAAGTTCCAAAAAATTTGATTTATTTTCCTGTTAATCAATCATCAATAAGCGCTATCAATATAAGACTCTTGGACGCAGACAATAAAGAAATTAATCTGCGAGGTGAAGAAGTTCAACTCTATTTACATTTTCGAAGAAAATGATAAATTTCAATAAAAGCTCCCCTCAGTCGAATATTCGAGTCAGTGCTGAAAGATCATCCCGCAAAGGCACACCGCTACAGCTCAAAAAGAAACTTACCAAGACCAATAAAGAATTCCTAAAGAAAATTGGGCTAATAAAATGAATATCTTAAATATATCTGAACAAACTACATACGACAACAGCATTGAAGGTTTCGAGTATCATTCATACAAGCCATACGTAACAAGTTTCAACAAGAATGATGAGATAAGAATTCCGATTAATCAGCAAGACCTATACGTACTGCCATCACTTAGTAGTCTGTACATCGAGGGAAAAGTGAGTGTTCATAACACCACGACCAAAGCAAAAATATCAGATGTAAACTTCGTTAATAATCCGGCATTGTTCCTATTTCAAGATATTCGTTACGAATTGAATGGAGTAGAAATAGATAAAATTAAAAATGCTGGTTTAACTACAACTATAAAGTCATATCTGTCCTTAAGTGAAAACGAGTCAAAATATGCTCGTGTTTGGGGCTGGTCAACAGGGGGAACCAAAAATACAGGAGATGGATCGTTTTCTGTATCAATTCCTTTAAGCAAGATATTAGGATTTGCAGAAGATTATCAAAAAATTATCATGAACTGTAAACACGAGTTAGTGCTACTTAGAAGCAATACGAACCTTAATGCCATAAAATTAAATGCAGGAGAAGCTGTAGATGATATTACAATAAATAAAATCATTTGGAGAGTGCCACACATTAAAGTGTCTGATCGAGAAAGAATAAATCTATTAAAGCATTTAGAGAGATCGTGCTATTCCATTAGCGTTTCGCAACTGGGATCTTTACGAATACCCATTACTACCTAAAACACGCAAACATACTTGGTCTATCAAAACTTCATCGCAAATAGAGAAACCGCGCTTTGTTATCATTGCTTTACAAACTAACCGGAAACACAACAGTCAATTGTCAATGGCAGAGTTTGATCATTGTCACGTGCGTGATGTAAGAGTATTTTTGAATTCATCATATTATCCATATGAAGGATTGAACATCAATTTCTCCGAAGACAAATTTACTTTATTATATGAACAATATACAAGATTTCAACAGTCGTATCATGAACGTCGACCAGAGCCGTTGTTGAGCTTAAACGAATTTAAAAACATTGCTCCTTTATTCGTTATTGACTGTTCACGACAACACGAAACGCTTAAAGGATCTATTGATGTGCGAGTCGAAATTGAAACAGACCAAGAAATTCCAGATAAGACAGCTGCATACTGCTTGATTTTAAACGATTGTTTATACGAATATAAGCCTTTGAGTAACATTGTAAAGAAAATATCATGAATAATTATAATACAGCAATCGTTGATTTGCAAGGATTCAAGGACATCGATAATAAATTCTTGGTTAAAGAAATGGCAGTAGCTACTCCAGAGTATACTTACGTGTTTTTAATAAAGCCTCCGTATCCGTTCTCTGCATTGAGTGATGAAGAAAAGAAATGTGTTCGTTGGATTGAAAGAAATAGAGGTTATTTATGGAGTGAGGGCTATATAGACTACAGAGAATTTCTTAGAATGATCAATGGTTTTTTGAAAAATAAAAGAATTATAGTCAAAGGGGAAGAAAAAGTAAAATGGATGCAAGAGTTGTGTGATAATTACAATAGTGTTTTCGATATAACGCGTAAAGGTACTCCTAATTTGAATAATCTTAATGAACTCTATTGTAAAGACAAAATAATGTTTAATTGTTTTTATCATGATAAGTATTGTGCGTTACGAAACGTTTTAAGTATTAAAAAATGGTGTTTAGAAAATAGTGAAGATTTTTAACCCTATGGTTTTTAATAAATTTTTTGTCAATATATATATTTTTTTCTTTTCTACTAAAATATTCCCAAAGACAACCCAAAAATAAAAAGAAGACACTGATTTCAATATAATTTATTAAATTATATTTAAGTAACATACACTTACTATTACAAAATATCAAATTAATTAGAAGCTACAACCACATAACTTTTTTGAAATTTTTTTAATTACACATTCTGTCATGTCCATAATTTCATCCACTGCATCATGAACCACATATTGTGCACTAAGCAACACGCACTCGCTGTCGGCATCCGGCGTCGATGGCGATGAGCTCGTCTGCGCTCGGTCCCCCTCGCAGACCAGGTCCAACACTTTTATCTGGATCATCTTGAAGCCTTTTTGTTCGTTACAAACCACGAAAGATTTTGGAGTTAGTCGCTTATTCTTTCTTGGGGTAACTCGTTTTTTTCTTTTTTGTTTAATTTCCGCTGATTGCACACCGAGTAAATCTTTGTATTGCTGAGTGAAGTCTTGTAATGGGTCTTGCGCGTATTGAGGAAAATCATCATATACGTCATTATCTGTAAAGAAGAAAAAAAATATAAATCTATTGATTTTATGTATAGCATACAGTGATTAAAATGTGTTAAATACAGATTATATAACTGTTAAGTAATAAGTTAAAAAAAAAAAAAAAAAAAAACATACCTGATTGTTGAATTATTTCTCAGTCACAAAGTAGGTCTTTCGTTGCGGTCTCGTAACTTGGAACTGATGTGCGACAGTAGTTGCAGCGTGCTAAAATACACATCGTCCCAATTTTCGTATACAATGTATTGTGTTTTTGCACGGCTTTGAATGTCCACTTGATCGTTTGACACTTCCACTGCATCCATAATTTCAATCTTAATAATCTGCTTTGGGACTCTACTATCGATTGAAAGAACGTAGCTGGCTTGTGGTGAGGTAACTTGATGGTGACTACCTTGAGCCATCTTAACTTTTAATCCAAGCAAGTTTGAACACAATGAAGGCGAATTGATAACTAAATAAAATCTACTGATTGTTTAGGTCAAATGGGTAATATGAGACACGCTGGTTGTGCCACGTGCTGTTAATTTACTTCAAGTTCAAACCTGTAAAAGTTTTCTTTGCGTTGCAAAATAAATAATTAGTAAATTGATTCCCAGCGTGTGATAGTTGTCATACGATCTCACCGTTTATACGCGGTGACTAACATTAAATTTAAAACATGTCTGAACTTGATTGAGATGTGTAAGAATTTTACATAAAAGAAATAAAATCCAAATAAATATTTAATCATCATTTATTTTTCATATTAAAGCATTCTATATATATATATAATACATAACTAATTACATTTATTACAATGTAGATAAGAACTTGTTTTTTCAATTTAACAATCAAAAATAGGTTACATTCATCGTATATTCTATAGTAGGAAAGGTTCATTCTCGGTTTTTGTTAATAAAATGAAATATTTAACAAGTTTTTACACTAACATAGTCAATTAAAATAAAATAAAATCCTGTAATAACCTATTTCTTGGCTCAATATAAATGGAACTAAATGTTAAGAATTGATGTGTGTCCCCAAGCTCTCGTAGACACCTTGTCTCCCGAAACAAATCGCTTGTCATCGTTACTGGATAACGCTACTTTGTTAAGACTGCGAGTAAAAATATCATGTTTGATTGACTTAAATAAAATATTTGTCTTTCGCACTATATTACCGTGATACAAGGTTCTTTTGTAATCTGATATTTGTATATCGCGAACCACACTTGTCTTAACTCCCTTTGCTTTTTTAATTGTAGCATTAATTGTCTTTATACAATACAATTTTGACCGTAATCCAACGAATTCTGTAATAATACTTCCTCCCATTTCGTCTTTGAAAAGTCCTGGTACCTTTTTATTTAAGAGCGGCAAACCATATACGTTGTTTTCAGAAAAATTACTTGTATCAAAATAATGAAGGAATGATTGTTTCAAATCTCTGTAAAAGTCTTCGGTTTCAATTTGATACACGAAACTATCTGTGTCAGTGTAACACATTTGTAATTTGTTTTTATACGATGGTTCAAAAACTGAATAATGAAAGTCATACATGTGGCTTTTAGATAACTCTAACACCGTGAATCCTATGTATATTGGCTTATCTAAAATCACGCGATCAGGTTTTGTTTGTATAGCAACTAAATTTTCTGTGAAAATTGAAGCACTGTGAAAACTAGAGCTTGCAATTAATTTATTAGCAGTTATTTTCTTTTTTGTTTTATTATTCTGGTCACTCCATTCGTTAACTAAATGTACGTTAACTCTTTTTTCATTGTTTTCTAAAGTTTTCCCAAAAATGCTGTTATTGAGCAACTTAAAAAAATCTTGTTCGAACGTAGACTGAGCTTGTTGTCTTAAACTTGTGTTTAGATCGATATATTGCTTTAAGTAAGGACTTTGTTGAAATGTAATGACTCGATGTATTTTTTTTAATACCAGTCCATGTTTGAGACATGTTTTTAAGTGGACATAGTGAATGACGTAGAAGTACTTGTCGTAAAGATTAGGCACGAGTTTATTGGTTTTACCCCCGGGTGGAATGCATTTCAGGGCAAAATGGCAAATCATTATGTCTGTCATGTAAATCTTTCGGATAGCTTAAGTCGACCTCAAGTATAAATCCATAGTCTGCATCAGAAGAAACATTAACAATATCAAGACATTCTATTTCTGACTGGTTTAAAAATCTGAAATTCGACAACGGCAGAGATTGACACATACTAAATCCGTATAAGTTATTGCAATCTATGTAAACAACGAAGGTATCCGGTTTTAAGGGATCGTAATTGTTCATGTATTTGTTATTGCCCGTAGCATGCCTGTGCGAACACATGCATACGCCTCCCCTAATGCCTGATTGAATCATACGCAATATGGCAAGGTCATCTATCAGCTCCAACTCAACTCCGGTTTTATAAAGCATTGCATCGAATGACAAACTAGGGGCGGTCACGTAAAAAGCAGGATCTAATTGATAATGAGATTTACAAGTTTTTCTGAACTTTTCAAAAATATCAGTCAACAAGAGAACGTCTGTTTTTAAATATAACTTAGTGTATTGACGTAGATTTTTAATGTTAAAATGAGACCAAACTAATTGAGCATGTTCATAATCTGCGTCGGTAATATGTTCATTCGTAAGGCAGCTGTAAAATTCTTTTTTTTCTGGAAGACAGCGCTCTTTAAAGCGATCCCAGCTATCCATGTATTCGTACGGATATATACCTTTGCGAGTAAGTAAATCAAATTGGGACTGTATTGGAAAATGGCTGCGTAAATGTTCAAATTCTTCTTTTTTAATAGTTTTCGCTAATTTTTCCAAGCTAGTGCCAAGAAATTTAAATGAATCAACGAAACGCAACTGTACAAATTCTTGATCAGAAATAGGAACAAATTTCGTAAATGACACATAATTTTCTTTAGTTTTAGGTATAATCTTAATATTTCCTGGCATTTCACCTAATTGTTTTATGAATAAATGACAGTCATAACCTGCCAAATTGTGGAAAAAGACAGGAATAAACTTAGGTATTTTGTATTGTAAATTGCAATATCTGTGTGCCGCACCGCGATATTGACCTGTTATGTGGCAATGATCTCGCACTTTGTCAGAAAATAAAAAGTGGTCACATATATGACAGCGAGTAGCTTGCGAAAATTCGAATGCATCTTTTTCAGTAAAAATCATAGGCGAATTTTTGCATAAGATTGTATGAATTTCACGCACATCGCGATAAAGAGATTCTATAAATTTAGCAACACAGTCGGAGCCGAGATATGATACATAACGATTAAAGCTAGTATTTACAGAACATACTATATTATATGCAAACGCAGCGGGTATATGGTGCTGCAGCGTTTTTGTATTTTCCGTATCAGAAACAGACTTGTCTTTGTGCTCTTCTAAAATAGTCTCAAAATCTGCATAAATTACGAATGGAACATTTTGTTTACGATCGTAATTATTAAATTTGATTACAGACCCCTTTTCGGGTAATACAGTGACGATCCCGCTACAAATATGATTTTCTAGTTCATCACAAGTAGTAAAAAATACTAAGCATGTATCACAGAAATAAATTTTACCATGATGTGCTGTTATTTGATTTCTGAGAAGCCGCGACAAGTCCTTGATAAGACAATAATATGATGTCGCACCGTTTTCTAAGAGCAGTAAATGAATAGTTTTTTTGTTTTTGGTATTTTTGGATTTATATACGGGGCCGATAATGGTTTTGTTATTTTTTAGTCCGTAAATGATAAAACTTAATTTGGGATTATTTTTTTCCAAAAATAATATCTGAGAAAGTGATAGGATAAGATATTCCGTCAATATTTAGAACATCTTTAAAATTAGGATAAGATGAGACTCGTTCTGGATGATTTCGAGCTGGAAAAAGAGCTGCTGTTACACTCCATAAAAAGCAACACTGGTCTTTATTTTGAATATTTATGCACGCTTTCTTACTTTGAATGAACTTAGGTAATTTTAAATAAGTTGAACCACCTAATGGCTGGTACTTATTAACGTTCATTTCTAAATATGAATTACTCAAGAAGGCCCAACCACTGTCACTTTCCTCAAAGTCTTCCATTTTCTTTTTCAACATACTCAATAGTTTAGAAAATAAACTATTAAAATCATAGTTACGAAGTATAAAATTTTTTGTAACAAAGGATTTCATTTCCTGCTTGTTATTTTTGAATAACAGGAAAATGCTAAATAATTCAAAATTCACTTTGATACAAGTGTGTACTCTTAAAGCTTCGTCTAAAAGTGTTTTTATTTTATTATGTATAGAATTCAAAAAAATATCTATAGAGTTTTGATCAAGTTCATTTGCAACTATTCGGTACGCAATTATACGAGAGCGAAATGCTGATCCTACAATTTCTACACCATCACTGTGCGGCTCGCTGGAGTTATTTTGTCTGTGCGAGCGACTACGCAAGTGGCCTACCCAAGAGGTCGAACCCATGGACACGTTACAAATAGTACAGAACGGCATTTTAGAACCAAGAATTATAAAGTAATAAAAAAAGTATCTTATCTACCAGAAATAATGACAAATGAAGAAATATTTAAGAAACTATAATATATTTGAAATTATTAAATTACAAATTATTTTATGTTTATTTTATTACTATAGTACGTTGGTTCGGACTCTTCGAAAATGGTATAAGCCCTACTTATAAACTCTTGTAAAATTTCCCACTCCCGGGATTGTTCGCCGCATTGGAGCTTTACCGATGCAAGCGCTTTCTTATAGCGTTCGTCGGCTGGAACGTTCTTAACATCGTCGGTGTGGTAGATTTTCAAATCCACGTAGAACTCGCCGCTGGTGACGGCAGTGCGACGACACTGGCCCGAAGACACCCGCGACGTAAAGCTCGACGCGATGCTACGAGTTGTCTCCTTCGTACTTGCCCGCTCGTCTTTGTTGAGAATAGAAAACAAACTCTTTGTTTTCTTTGGTCTGTGAACAATTATTTTTTTATTTTAGCAACCTATATTTTTTACGGGATATCTAGTTTAGAACATAATATTATTTATTCCTTGTTTTGTAATACTTTTGTGCATTTACTACTTTACTTTCCTAAATACTCTACTCGTAAATACTTATTGTAATTATTAATTAATTAATTATTCAAAGCAGAATTGAGTTTTATTGGTAAATATAATAAGAATATGCCAGGAGCTAATTTACCTAGATAAAGCTTCAACGTTTGCCACTGGAGCGATGGCAGGCTTTCGCTTTCTCGGCTTAGGCGCAGGAGCGGACGAGGTCGACGTGCCGGCTTTGGCCCTGGGGGGTAATTCAAGCTTGTTAACTCACGGCCACATGGCCGTGAAAGGACGCCGCGGACTGCTCACCAATAGGTCGCCTACATTTTGACATCCGCGACGGACACCGCTCCAGTGATGCGTGGTATTCACAACATCGTCGCTGCATGAAATTACAACTAGCAATGTCACGCGTTTTTACCCGCTGATGACTTTCAAGGACGCTATTACTGTCATCAATGTTTCAGCACTCGCGGATGCATAATTTCACAAGTTAATGTTTCTTAATAGGTAGAAAGTCATCATCAGATGTATACTTATTGCGTAAAAACACAATTGTCTTTATTATTTACAACAAACAAACGTACATACTATAAGTAAGGATGCGAAGTTTTGTCTAACCATAGAGCATAAACTTGAAATGAAAAGTAAAATAATGTAAAATAAGGTTTAATGTGCTGATCTGAACTCTAAAACTGAAACATAAAAATACCAGAATTATTTAGTTTAATTTATTTTAAACTCTAATAAATCAACAACACAATGTATTGAACCTAGTTTAATTTAAATTTACCTATTTGCCCACATACATTTTAATGGTGTATCCACACCCTGACCAGCAGCGGCTTCGCCGCAGGCCTACGTCAAGGTCTTTTGCCGCCAGGCGGAGAGGATACACCACCAGAGACAAAAACCGTTAAAAAAGAAAATACGTTTGACACAAGTTTTGTGTCATGCCATGGTTTGTCAAGAAGCTTGTCATCATATATAAAAAACAAATAAATGTAATTTGTCAGAACAGTGAGCCACTGATCATGTAAATAGGTAATCTTTTTTCAGTGAGCCCACGCTGGTGAACTTATGTTCGATCGCCACCAACCAAAACAATAGTTATGTACATGTTGCATGCCTTAATAGTCACCAATGGAAATGTTATATTCATTGTGATAGACGTGCATGTTTAATATCAGTCTTTACCTATAGTAAGCCGCCCAGAGATACTATTATGTAGGTAGCAACCTACCTATGTACGTATTTATGTTTGTATTTTCTTTCAAGATTAAAGAAAGTTTCCTTATTCACATTACAGAAGATTCAAGAGATTTGATATTAACATTCGAAAAATACATTCTCAAAAGGTAATGAACACAAGTTAAAGAAATAACATGAATTTGCCTTTAGCAGCAAGGGAGCAGACACTTACTACATTTCAGCACAACATCAATGACAATCTGCACTGAACTAAAGTTTTTAAAATTTATAAGGAATAAATACAATCATTAACATTGATAAATGTTTTTATTCATAAAAGCTTTTATATGCCTAAGCACTCACGCTATCTTTCTTTTTATGTGGCTTATCCTTTTTCATTATAATCATGGTTACTCATGCTTGACCTACCCGGTTTGTTAGGTATTACCCCTTATTCGCAGTTATCAGCAGCAATACAGATCACTTCCTCATATCAAGGAGCTACTCTCACAATGAGTATCTCCCTCTCAAAATGTTTAACTGTTTAATGTCGTTTTGAATAGTTCAATGGACGTAACATAGAAAAATGAGACTCCTTTTGTTTTTCGATATATTAGGTGTTTGTTCTTCCTGCACAAGAGGTACAGACATTCCTCGCTCAGAACGATTTCTGATAAAATCCATTGCTCACGTATCAAGCACACTATGCTCTAGAACGCAGCAACCCAAGATGATTAACAGCAACTACTCTCTAAGCGTCTTGACGACGGAGCATCATAAATTTGCTTGATTGGCATCTTCAAGGACATTATTTCTAGGTTTGTGCTAGTCAGAGTTGAAAAAATAGTTATGAAATGACTGTAAATTGATTTATTTGCTTGCAAATACTGCTACTGATATGCCGTTTTTATGTCAAAATCTCACGGATGCATTTCATCTCAAGCGATGTCATGAATCGGGCGAAGTGCGTCACGATTAAAGATGCAAAAAGTATTTTAAACGTGAAGACGTAACGTAAGTTTTTGCAAAACCGTGACATCAACAAAGGCGAGATAGCAAGCAAGGGCGAGGCGAGATCAAACGAAAGGTGTAATTGAACCAAAGAGCAAAAACAGACAGATAAAAATCAAATATTTTTATTGAAAAATAAGGTTTTGATCTGTATTTAAAAAAACGCGTTCTAATAACAATATCTTATTTAAAAATACACTATTGGTGTCTTTAATCGCAAAGTCAAACCTTCAGCCTTACTACAAATACCTACTAATTGTTACATTGGTACATTGTTTCATGTCTTGGATTAAACAATATTCGAAATTATGTGCTAAATACTGTTTAGAAAAATAAACGGAGCTGCGATGAGGACTGTTATATCAAACTAAATGGTATGAACAGCAAACTCAATTAAAGCCTTGAAATAAACTAGGCATGTTTTATGTTTTATGTTGGCTGCATGGCTTTAGACCTGGAAACCGTAAAAAGGGAAAAATCATTTGTGCATATTTATTGTGTCCACACCACCCGGTGGTATTGTGTTGACGGCTCTGCTGCTCATACTGAGATTAATATAATAATCTGGGGCTGCAGCGGCATTTTCTATGAAAAATAACGATACTATGGTATCTGACGTTTTTGACGTTTGGACGCCGGTAATGCCGCCGGGCGATGTGGATACACCATTTGATTGACACAAATGTCTATGTCTTTTGCTTTATGGTTAAGTTTTTAATTAGATTTCGCTCTCGCCCTCGCCCTAACTATCCGCCTTTGTTGATGTGACGGCTATGGTTAAGGAAAAATAAACTTTATGGTCTTAAACATTAAAATACTTTCTGTATCTACAACCATGACGTATTTCGCCCGATTCAGAACATCGCCTGAGCTAAAATACATTCGTGAGATGTCAAATAAATTTATGTCTTAAGCTATTTTCAAGCTTTTTTAAATATTTTTTCAGCTCTATATTCATCATTATTTCTCCAACTCTAGCCAGCAAAAGCCTGAAAACAATATATTTGATGTTACCAATCAAGTAAATGTTGCTGCGTCGCGATCGTCAAGACACTGAAGGCTGGTTTTAGGAGCATGTTGTGCTACTCGTAGGCACGCGAGCCCTGGGTTTTAACCAGAAAACGGTCTGGGCAAGGAACAATTCCATAAACTTGCCATTTATATTATGTTACGGTATTATGGTTTAGTTTAGCAAATAAGTATTTTTGATGAAATCTTGAATTAAGTACCTACCTAATTATTGTAATAAAATAAAAGGAACGAGCATATACCAGGTCAACAGTGCAAAACAAAAACACAGCATCTGGCACGTTTAATAGACTGAATCATCCATCCATCATACCTCTAAGTGTATGTATTAATAACAAATGCATTTGAATAAATGACTTTATTTTATTAAAAGTTTTTTAGCAATAAACCTAAGCATTACACACTAGTGTTTTACATTCTCTCCATTTCTTGGGGTCAGTAGCAATACTGGATCTCTTCCTCGAACCTATAGGAGCTGCTCTACTTAGTTCAATCATTTAAATGAGATTTTCCCTCTAGCTCTTTTGCTCTTTACATTGGCACAAATAATCAAGTTCATCTTGGAAGTGGATAACCGATATAACAAAGTAAGAACGTGACATCTGCATATTGTGGACAAACGAAACGATATTAAGCACTGTGCTGTATTTTCTACTCTACTCCGTCTCAGTGATGCTTAGATAAAAATATAGCTTTTCATAATTTTCAACATGTCTGATGTCATCTCATAAAAATACACTATACCTACATAGAATCTGAAACAACAGCAAACGATAAAATATAGGTTATATTTCGTATGCCTCAGGAATTTTATAAAATTGATTGATTACACGTATCGCGTGCTTAGCCAAAGCATTGTTTTAGGCTAGCTAGCCTTTCTATTTAGTACCTTTGGTTAGAGTAGGACTGTAGTTTTAAAGTTGGATGAACGTATCTTCATTCTCTTTGAGAATCCGCACCACGAGGATTTCCCGTTAAAAAAGGTCCAAGATATTGCTTCGAAGTGAACTTGATACTCGCTCAGGCAGAAAATGTATATCTCGCAAAATTATGCTCCAAGATCCAGCTTATATTACTGTGGCGGCTCCAGGAGTCTTAACGACACAGAGTACCACAAGCTTAATCGGATTCTTCAATAGCTTTATTTTTTGGTGTGTGATGGCCAAATTTGATGAAATATCTTTTTGTTTTATTGCAAAAAATATAAAATTTTATGCAAATAGGTATTGACGTCTTGATAATCTTGACATAACTTTTCAAGGATATATGTCAGACGATGTTGTGAATAGGCGATGTCCGTATTCACAGTGCACTTTAAAGTCAGTAGATACAGTGCAATGTTTTGAGTTTTTGAGCGGTCTCAGTACATATTATATTTTGTAAAATTTTGAATACCTATGATATCATATAGTAGTAATGCCTATGGTATTATGAATATTTGACACTCAAGAATACAAGAGGAAATAAGAAATTAAAAATTTATTCTTCTTCATTTTATTAAAATACTAGTGGATTGATTTTGATTCGATAGCATAAAAAACATATGATTTTTTTGTGTCTGATACTTTTGGTGTTAGTTCTGTTAGCAAGTTGATGGATATTTTTCATAAGAAAAACCCTCATTAATGCGGTCTCTCATCTTCATTACCTTCAAGGACCCAAAAAAGGATGTTAAAAGTTAAAAATTAGTTTCACAACATTATTTTTCTTCCTTCTAAATACTACTTATCATTTATTTACTGTGACATCGACTGAGGCGAGGCTACAGCTTTGGCGATGCTATAATTTTTCATCTGCCAAACACGTCAAAGTCCATAGAAACGTGTCAAATAATTCGCCCAGGATTAGTTTCAACTCACGCCGTTTGAGGCGATCGGCGCTAGATTCGATGAGAGTTTGTGAATACCAATTTCTCGACCCAGGCGAAGGTCCATATATGGATCAGTGTCGAGGTTGACTTTGTGAATCAACAGGCTGCTCTTGCTCAGAGGCGGTGGCAGCACTTCTACTTGCGCCTCCTCAACAGTTGATTCATACTCAGAGTCCGACCTGAAAAAATATATAATGAGAATCATTAATATCAGCAAACTATCCGACCATCTTCATAATATCTAAATACGGTAAAGGCATACTTCAATACACTAAGTTCCAAAATGGAAATATATAATATTCACATAATATGCTATTTACACCGATGGCTGCGGGATTCGAACCTGCGACCGATCAGCGGATTGCGACGCAACTACGCGGTAAAGAAAACTTCACCTTATTAAAATTTATAAAAAAAAAATATGAAAAAATAATAATACTTACTAACATTTTGCACAACCAGGAGCTTGTTTCTTGCGTTTCACAAAGAATCTCACAAAATAATTGATTTTATCGTGACAAAAATCCGTATTTATGGGAATCAATAATAAATCGTCAGCAAAAATAAAGCTGATTTCTCGTGACAAAAGTAACAATAAAATAACATACGAATTTAAACCATATTAATAATATGTAACATATCATAGATAAAAAGTACAGTAGCAAGTTACTTATTACCTTTTGAATTAGATATTAACGATACTTTGTTGTTACGTTCAAAGAAAATGTGGTAGTATTACACTATGTTACAGTACAAGTGAAATCAGAATCTTATGCTTGGTTGCCATCATTCCTTGTATAGAGTAAAATTGATATTACTACATTGATTTGAGTCTACCGCTAAGTAAAAACTATTTTATTAAGTGAGCATCATTAAATATTTATTAATCATAATCTCATTAATAAACTTAACTTTTATTGATTTTATAAATTAATATTTCAATTTTATTACAACGTTTTCATATTTTTTACAGTGCATACCATTTAGAATACTTTCTTTATTCATTTATATCTTTATTGCACATACTTGTGAAGTGTACTAAACCTAAACTTAACGCTAGAAACATTCTCTTCCAGTCAGCCTTTATGTCATGTAGAAACTTTAAAATAATTATCATTTCCAACTTCGACCGCAACACGAAGTAAACAATAAAAATCTAAAGTTACATGTCGTACACACACATTCAAAACTTTCAATGCTGAATCTGCAAGTTACTGTGTGAGACCAGGAGCCGTAATGTTTGAGGTGACATTATAATGAACATTACTGGTGAAAGTACTTATGATTTTTAATTTCTGTTGTAATAGTATTTATATGAGTTTACGGAACAATATGAAATATATAAAATATGATGTCTTAACAAATACTTTGATTTTGCAATATTGAAAAGAGGTATATTATTATTATTACAAAATATACAATAAGTACACAATGGCAAATTATAAAAAAACACAGAACTAAACAAAATTAAAACCTTTTAAAATAAACAGGTTTAACGATAAAATACAAAAATCATAGTCCGAAACAAGTGAGCATCTTACTCCTGGACTATAAATTGCAGATTGCAAATTCCCACGGCAACCGCGATGCAAGGCACATTCAGACATTGGACGTCATCGAGTAGAAAGTTATTCATCATGATTATTATTTATCAAAAATATTTAAAAAGTGTGGTAATAAGTTTAAAAAATATGTGAATTAAGTGCATCATTTACAAAAACATGTAAGTAAAATTGTATTTTATTTCATATACTTTTTGTATAGAAGAGAATTAGGATCATTAACCGTAGGATGTTACTTTTGAATTAATATTTTCGTTCAACTTCCGAGATATATTACCATTTTTAATTCTTCTTAGCATCTTAGTTTTTAGCATTTACGCATCATGCAAGTGGCTTGCCCTATTCGCAGTCCGAACTTTTTTCGTGTAGTAATTCGATTGCAAGTTTAACTGTTTTACCTTAAAAATCAAGTAAAATACCTACACGCAAAAAAAAAAAAAACTATCGCATAAACAAAATCTAAATACATTGAAATCGTGACCCTGAGAATCAAAAACTATTTTATATTCGATCAGTGAACTTTTTTCGTTAACGATTTGCACGAGAATTGCGCCCCATATCACAAATAAAATTACTTAAGCTGCAAAAAATCGTTAGTGATTTATTTGTAAATTTCATCTACAAATAAGATTGATGATTAACACAAATGTTTATTTTTTTCAGGATTTGCGGCAGGATTTAATCAAGCCAGACCAAATGTAGAACACATTGTTTCAAAACTTTTGTAAAAACAGGTAAACTTTTTATTTATTAATAACTTTGAAAGTATTTTGAGTTTGTATTTTCCTGCATTTTATTTAAAGCCTTAATGTTTTTTTTTTTCAGATCTCCAACGATTCGATCTAATAAAATTATTACACCGTGAATATGAAACTTCGACGAGAGGAAGATTCGCTTCATTTCATAAATACTAATAAGAAAAAGGTCTTCATTTTTTTTGTTTTTAATAAATAATGGTTGTTGTGGTTGTTTTATTCTGATAAAAATTTAAAGGTATGGTTTAATGTTATAAAAAGGTATGGTTATGCTAAAATTGGTAATGGTAAAAAGGGTAAGTAATGGTAAAAGGTAACTAAAGGTAATAGTAATCAAGATAGAAACTAGAAACTTGCCATAGGTCTTGAGCTGCATATGTTAGGCATAACAGACGGAGAGAGAATCTTACCTCGGGTCTCTCTGAAGATACTTGCCATGGGTCTTCAACCGAATGAGTTAGGCGATACATTCAGCAAAGGAATCTTGCCATGGGTCCCGAGTTGTCTGTGTCGAGTTAGGTAGGACGTTCGGTGAGAGAATCTTACCTCGGGTCTCTCTGAAGATACTTGCCATGGGTCTTCAACCGAATGAGTTAGGCGATACATTCAGCAAAGAATCTTGCCATGGGTCCCGAGTTGTCTGTGTCGAGTTAGGTAGGACGTTCGGTGAGAGAATCTTACCTCGGGTCTCTCTGAAGATACTTGCCATGGGTCTTCAACCGAATGAGTTAGGCGATACATTCAGCAAAGGAATCTTGCCATGGGTCCCGAGTTGTCTGTGTCGAGTTAGGTAGGACTTTCGGTGAGAGAATCTTACCTCGGGTCTCTCTGAAGATACTTGCCATGGGTCTTCAACCGAATGAGTTAGGCGATACATTCAGCAAAGAATCTTGCCATGGGTCCCGAGTTGTCTGTGTCGAGTTAGGTAGGACGTTCGGTGAGAGAATCTTACCTCGGGTCTCTCTGAAGATACTTGCCATGGGTCTTCAAACGAATGAGTTAGGCGATACATTCAGCAAAGGAATCTTGCCATGGGTCCCGAGTTGTCTGTGTCGAGTTAGGTAGGACGTTCGGTGAGAGAATCTTACCTCGGGTCTCTCTGAAGATACTTGCCATGGGTCTTCAAACGAATGAGTTAGGCGATACATTCAGCAAAGGAATCTTGCCATGGGTCCCGAGTTGTCTGTGTCGAGTTAGGTAGGACGTTCGGTGAGAGAATCTTACCTCGGGTCTCTCTGAAGATACTTGCCATGGGTCTTCAACCGAATGAGTTAGGCGATACATTCAGCAAAGGAATCTTGCCATGGGTCCCGAGTTGTCTGTGTCGAGTTAGGTAGGACTTTCGGTGAGAGAATCTTACCTCGGGTCTCTCTGAAGATACTTGCCATGGGTCTTCAACCGAATGAGTAAGGCGATACATTCAGCAAAGGAATCTTGCCATGGGTCCCGAGTTGTCTGTGTCGAGTTAGGTAGGACGTTCGGTGAGAGAATCTTACCTCGGGTCTCTCTGAAGATACTTGCCATGGGTCTTCAACCGAATGAGTTAGGCGATACATTCAGCAAAGGAATCTTGCCATGGGTCCCGAGTTGTCTGTGTCGAGTTAGGTAGGACTTTCGGTGAGAGAATCTTACCTCGGGTCTCTCTGAAGATACTTGCCATGGGTCTTCAACCGAATGAGTTAGGCGATACATTCAGCAAAGGAGTCTTGTCATGGGTCCCGAGTTGTCTGTGTCGAGTTAGGTAGGACGTTCGGTGAGAGAATCTTACTTCGGGTCTCTCTGAAGATACTTGCCACGGGTCTTCAACCGAATGAGTTAGGCGATACATTCAGCAAAGGAATCTTGCCATAGGTCCCGAATTGTCTGTGTCGAGTTAGGTAGGACGTTTGATGAGAGAATCTTACCTCGGGTCTCTCTGAAGATACTTGCCACGGGTCTTCAACCGAATGAGTTAGGCGATACATTCAGCAAAGGAATCTTGCCATGGGTCCCGAGTTGTCTGTGTCGAGTTAGGTAGGATGTTTGATGAGAGAATCTTACCTCGGGTCTCTCTGAAGATACTTGCCACGGGTCTTCAACCGAATGAGTTAGGCGATACATTCAGCAAAGGAATCTTGCCATGGGTCCCGAGTTGCCTGTGTCGAGTTAGGTAGGACGTTCGGTGAGAGAATCTTACCTCGGATCTCTCTGAAGATACTTGCCACGGGTCTTCAACCGAATGAGTTAGGCGATACATTCAGCAAAGGAATCTTGCCATGGGTCCTGATTTGTCTCTTTAACTGAATGGTTTCAAAACGCTACTTAGTTTTAGTAAATACCATTCGTAGTGTATTATTGGGCATTCTGTCATACCAGAGTGAGCGCAGCGAACGGTCGGGAGCGAAGCGAACGACTGGGGGACAGAATGCCCAATAATACACTACTAGTATTGAGCTAGGCTTACATCTTCTATGCGTGATATGCAATTACGAAGTAGAGACATTGAGTCTATGCGACCGTAGGGAGAGAAATGAAATTATAAATCCATAAGATAAGAACAGCGGCAAGAGCAGATTTTATATCCACATTTTTCTTTCATGCCAATATTTCTGGCAAATCTCGCATATGGTCTTGGGTCAGGCTGACGGGCCGCACGAAGAGGTTCGGCGGGCCAGATGCAGCCCGCGGGCTGCAGGTTGAGTATAGCTGGGCTAGCGTGATAAACTCCGTTTTTCTTGGCTAGTCCAATAATGCAAACAATATTTTTATAACTTTTAAAATAATATCGACGACCTCCGTGGTCGAGTGGCTAGCGAGCTGGGTTTCAAACGTCGCCATCTCTTGAGGTTCCGCGTTCTTTTCCCGGTCGGGTCAATGTAGAAAAACGATCTTTTCTATATTTTCCCGGGTCTGGGTGTTGTGGTACCACTGTTGTGTCTGATTTCCATAACACAAGTGCATTGGCTACTTACTTTAGGATCAGAGCAATGTATGTGATTGGTGTCCAAAATATTTAGTATATTTATTTATTTGATTTAATAAGATCTTAGTATAAAACGATGAATTGCCCATGTGATTTGCGAGTTTTGTGTTTATTTCATTTTAAAATAAATCATTTCGTTAAAAAGGAATGTCACGACTGTTTCCAATATCCTTCAATAAAAGCGGATTGTAAAAATTTATTATAATATACTGAGTAAATAAATTACCTATTCGCATATTGCTTTTTCACAAGATGTCGACACCCCTATCCCCCATCCCTCATTGATATCCGGGTACCCTATGACATGTTGTTTGACAATCGTCGAGTCAAGGGTTCTTGTCCCGGCTCGAGCAAAGAGCTTGGGCGGTCACACTTGTAACACTTTGTCCCTTTTCTAACAATTTATGAGTGTTTTATGTAGCACATAACCTTTTTTCTGTAGCACTAGCGTTTCACGCGACGTCACTTGCTCCCCGACAAATTAAGCCTAAAATGTATTTGAATTTTGACTGACTCCTCTATTTTTAGCAAAACTGGGTGCCAATTCTCGTGCATTTCGTATACGAAAAAAGTTCACCGATCGAATAAATAATATCCTTTGGACATAATAAATATCCTTTGGACATTCCCACAAATCGCCATCTAGTACCAAAGTAAGCTACTCAAAGCTTGTGTTATGGGTGCAAGACAACGGATATAATACTTAAATACTTTTTGTTTGTAAATACATACACGATATACATAGAAAACACCCAGACCAATACAAACAGACATGTTCATGCACACAAATGTTTGAATTTTGCGGGGATCGAACCCGCAACCCGCTGCGTAGTAGGCGATTTCTTGACCACTACACCAGACGGGTCGTCGAAATTTTCATTGCCCAAAAAAAATGAATTTAATTTCTCAAGGTCACGATTTCTATGCATTGCAATTACTTTTGTGCGGTAGTTTTTTATACGTGTGGATATATTACTTCAAATAAAGTTAAAACGGTAAAACTGGCAATCGAATTATCATTAGAATTAAGTTCGATTGCCGCGAGAATCGCCTCCCAGTACTTAGGTAAAATACTATAAAATTACGATGGCACAGTCTTAATAAAAGCACACGTTTTCAAAACAAAAATTGACCGAGTCCCATAAAAGTGGTCAGTTTTAAAATTGTACGAGTGCCGGAATTAGCCGTGGTTAATTTTTCTAAAGAAAACACCAGCTAACCCGCATAAAAACGGAACAAATACCCGGAGGCCCTGAGAATGCTGCAGTTAAAACAGGAAAATCGGCTTATGCGGAAATTTCTGACACATTCTTATTTCTCCTTTGCACTACACACACGAGGATAGTTGTATTTCGAGTTATTCGCGGTAAAGCAATTTAAATAAGTTTCCATTGTTTGAACTCTCATCATTCTCAGAATTGTCTATTTATCCTGTTAGCTATGAATTGGTTTTGTAGTTTTCCGTTCATTCCCTCTACAATAATTTAAAAAAATACTCTGTCTCAATTTAAAAGTATTTGTGCACTTAACAACAAGTTATTAGCCTGGATAAGACTGCAATGGTTTTCTTAGAATACATTTTTAACTCTCAGCTGCCAAATCAGGCAATGATGCCAGACATTTGGATGACTTCCCAAAATCGTCAATTGACTGCGACAAGATATTATAGCATGATGAGCCTACGGAGATAATTAGATGCTCATATCTACAGATGTGATCTTTGTATTAAAATTAGCGCACTTTGCTTGAATACGAACTACTGGTTTTGAGATAAAATTACTATATCACGTGACTACGGCTTTTTTTGGGAATAAACAAAATAACTAACTGCATCTGGTTATCTGATAGTTTACTGGGTGCTCTCATTTATTTATCTATTTAAAGACTTTTTTGCACAAATCATAGTGCACAAAGATGGACTTAATGCTAAAAGCATTCTCTGCCAGTCATACCTTTAAGTCAGCCAGAGAGATGGCAATGGGTGCAGGGAAAGAAATAAAAAGAGTAAATCAACAAGAAAAAGCAACAATTAACTAATATTTTACAATTACAATTTTCGTTTTTATAGTGTTTTTACACTTTAATTAACTAATATTTATTGTTACAAATAAAGGCTTATTTGTTACAGTAAATATTTCTTTAATAACTGTAACATCATATTTTATATTTTATTAACGTACATTAAATAAATAAAAATTTACATAAATAATAAGAAAATAATATTTTTCAACTATCTATTCTAAAGGAATAGACGGACTTTACGCTCTTAAAAACTATTTTGTTAGCGAATTAAGCAAATAATCCGCAAATTAACTTCTCGCCATCACTTTGACCATCAAGCCTCAACTGTCGCAGCACTGACTCCAAAAAGAAATTATATGCCTAAAATGGATTCCTTTCCTTTCAACGGTCGAGAGTTTATTTAAGACTTTTTAGTGCATTTTGGTTTTGAAGTCGGTTTTTACTTTTTTAAAGTTAGTTTTAGAGATTACAGGAGAGGGGGGGGGGAGTTGCACCTTATGACTCTGTTTTTTTAAGAAGCTACAAACTACCTATCATAATTTCTGTCATTATAATTACTGATCTCCTAAGCGTTAAGGAGTTCCACCATCAGCTCAGCCCCACAAGATGTGGACTATCAGACGAAACAATACGTAAACATTAAGATTCTAGTAAAGTAAAAAAAACATTATACGTGCCTTTAAAATTTGAGGGTTTCCCTCGATTACACCAAGATCCCATCATCAGATCCCAAATTGGTAACAATGGGACCAACTAGAAGGTATACCCTCTAGGTAGGTGAAATAATTTTCGACTTACGACTGAGATATGAGGTAACATAGATACAAAAAAAAACATACAGTCAAATTGATAACCTCCTCCATTTTGAAGGTTATTAAAACTCATTTAAATCGTAAAACTCAAAGACACTACACCAATTCGGTAAACGATATGACACTGCGGTTTAAATGCAAAGTGTAAAGGCACATCATCATATATGAACAGCTTTTCGAACTACATATCATGAATAAAATATTAACATACGTTGTTAGAAAAAATGAAAACAGTTGTCTCGATTTTCCTAAAAAACTATTACCGGTTCCTATTTCTATGACGTAATAGGAGATGCTGAAAAAAAGATAGATTTTTAGAAATAATAATGTAATGATAATCCAAAACTTACCTGTAAGCGAAATATTACTAATATATATCTTTATCAGTTATTAATTATGACAGTTATATGAGGTCAGAGCGTTAGAAATCATAATAATATAACTGTGTCTTTATTAACATCATACTCGTAGAAACAGGACGACATCGAACAAAATAATTTATTTAACTAAGTTTCAACTGTGTAACTAATAGTATCAGAATAAAGTGGCTTTTTCATACGGACGGACAGACTTGACAAAATTATAAGGGTTTCGTTTTTTGCCATTCGACTACGGAACCCTCAAAAAAAACAATTACCTTCATTTCTAATATTTTAAAAATAGCATATACAAACTCAATATATATCATTTATTGTGCTGAATCGGCCTTTTAAATATTATCACTTAAAACGAGGTGACCTTATATTGAGTTCAAATTTTGGTTGATAGAAATTCTACTGACAGTAGGGTACCAATTACCTCAGAATCATCAAACACACTGTAATAGGAGATAATGTCATATTTAATACCTGACACAATATGATAGTGACGTGCCTGAAATTTAATGAGCTCCTAGATAGATATTATAATAATATAGTTCATTACTTTCAAAGATATGTATAATGTTTGGCAAATAGTATTGAAATTGAAAGCGACGGGCGACGGTAACTATTCTTAGATGTTGACTTACATAAATACTACTTCCAACAAACTAAGAAAATAAAACATTGTTCTCATGTATATTGTTAAACAATTTCTAATGCGAATTGTATTGAAATAAGGGCACAGTGTAAATCTGTAAGAAGAGTAAAATATCGGAGTTCGTGCCTTAGTATAAAAATTCTCTAAATTAAATTAAATTGAACAGCAAACCACTAGTTTGCGGTATGCGAGCGGATGCCGGGGGGGCGAATTCGCCTGAGCACTTTTAATCGAAAATTGCTTATACACAAAACACAAACACGGTAACTTTAATCAAAAGGCGACCCCGGTGCAAAAGATTTAGGTGGTCAGGCGAAAAAGTCCTCAATCTTTCTCTTAACATCACGATATCGATATTCAGATATCGGTCTTTCATTGAACTTGTATTACAAAGTTTTATTTTGTTTTAATTTAAAAAAAACGGCTATGTGCGGAAATAAGGAATCCACTTACTGGAAGTAAGTGGCTTAGTTAAAATACCACATGAATTTGTTGAGAGCAAATCTAACTTTGTTTTTCATAGTGTATCCCTCAAGCATATGTGAACGAGACATAATAGATATTCTATTGTAATGCGGTCTCATGCGACCGCTCGGGTGTTGAGGCGTAACAAAGTTATGTTTGCTGTTGTTGAAAATGTGTTATACCTCTAAAACTACTAGTTCAAGCCCGGCCTAACTAATTTTAAGATCTACATTAGATATTTTTTTCAAAATTTACTCTCGCTTAGTTTAGAAATAAGAGAGGGGGGGGGGGGGGAGGACGCCCATTTTACCACTTTGGAAGCGTCTATCTTTCAAACGTTAGACTTAAAAAGAAAATGATTCTAGGATAAATGACGTAGAGGTTCGTCATTTTAAAAGACCTATCTATAGACATATTTCGGTTTTAGTTTCATGTTTCCCCTTAAATATCATTATTTTTTATTTTTTGTATAAGAATCGTAAAGCGGTTAACAGGATATAACTTGCTACCAAATTTCAACAGTGTGATGCTTATTGTTTCAGAATAAAGTGGCTGTGACATACGAACGGACATACAGACAGACAGACTTAAAAAAATATATGAGGGTTTTGTTTTTTGCCATTCGGCTACGGAACCCTAAAAACATACTTACCAACAAAGGCCCCTTTAGAGCCTCCTCCTATTTTAGTTGTATATTATTCTGAAAATAGCCTACATACCGCTCAATTTCTATGTTAAGTGAATCTTAGTACTAGGAGTGAAATATTTATTTACTTTGCTTTTAATTAGCAGAGTTGTGGTTTAAAACACTTAAGAGTAAAGTGAAAATTAAAATTCAATTAGTACAGCGCGAACTTACTCTTCATTGTTAGTTTAAAATAAGTATATGTAATTAATTTGACATATTAATTGCTCTGTAACTAGATAGATAGATAGATAACTCTTTATTGCACATAACATAAATTGATTTACAAATTCGTTTTAGGGAAATGTACAATTTAGGCGGTCTTATCGCTATAAGCTATCTCTTCCAGACAACCTTTGGGTAAAGAAATTATGAGTTTTATAGGAAGGACTAGTTATCAAGTTTTGAAAATTTTACGTGGTTCCAAGTTCCAAGCAAACTATATGTATTATAAATTTTTTTTGGTATATTTACTTAAGCTCCTATCGTTTAAAGCGAGTTTTTCTTCAAAATACCTTATATCTCTTTCTTTTCTATTGCAAAGAAGATTTTTAGTGTACGTTTTCAACCGACTTAAAGAAATAGGTGTTTTTTGTATACAGAGCTATTATTCTACTCGTATTTATTTTGAGCGTATTTATAATAATAGTCCCTCTAGCCGGTTACGACTAATGAATGAATGAATGAATGAATGAATGAATCTTTATTTCAGACAATAACATCCATATCATAATAACAAACATTAAAATACAAATTGAAAATTAAAATAAGAATAAAAAAATTCAAAATTACGATTGATAAATAAAAGTAGGAATGATAATAATAGTTGATAAAATAATGAATTTAAAATTAATTTTCTTGGTATATAAATTCTAAGTTTGACTTATTCTAGCGATCTGTCGTATAATGGGGCAGTCATATTTTTGGGTAATTGCATTTAAAATACTGTTGGTACTCCCCCGTAATCTGCTCAAGCAGGACGCTGCCTTTTTGCGCATAATGGCACCAAAACCCTCTGTACGTGCTTCGCAAAACATACTTGAGGCGCTGCAGAAACGTGGGAACCCCAACAGTATTCTAAAGGCATAATTGTATTGCACTTTAAGTGCCTTTAGCGCCTTTTGCGTGCAGCTAACCCAGAGGGAGCACGAGTAGAACGACTGGCAGTACTTTGAAGAGAGTTAACTTAACTTCATTACTACATCGGGCAAACCTCCGGGCCAGCATATTACTCCGGATTGCCAGGGCTCTCCTTTCCCTCTCTATATCCAAGTCGTCTTTTAGATCATCTGTTACATAATGCCCTAGGTACTTAAAGTGTGTGACCCTCGTCAGAGGGGTGTTATAGAGTTTAACAGGTGAAATAAAGCTTGGACATTTATTTGATGCCTTAAATAACACCAACTCACTCTTCTTAACGTTATAGATAAGACCATGTGCACTGGCGTAGTCCTCACAAATTCCCAATAGCTTCCTCATGGCACTGACCGAGGGACTCAGCAGCACCATTTCGTCCGCATAACTGAGGTTGTTTACACATTTTACATCCACATGACATCCGACTTGTGTGCTGCAGAGTCTCTCGATCAGCTCATTAATGTATAAATTAAACAATAGAGGAGAGCTTAGTCCACCTTGTCTCACCCCACACTTCAAAATATACGGCTCAGAGAGTTTGTCTCCCCACTTTACATGGTTCGTCTGATATTTGTACCAATAGCGAAGAATAGCCAGAAGATCCGATGGTAAGTTACATTATGCTATCTTTTTCCAGAGAATATCATAAGACACCAGGTCGAAAGCCTTAGACAAGTCTAGAAAACATCCATATACTGGCGTCTTACGATCTTACTATATGTTTGAGTCCCAAAATTGCGCTTTCAGTTGATAACCCAGCCCGGAAACCGAACTGGGCATCATGGAGCTGAATATATTTTTCAAGTTCTATTCTTAAAAGTTTGAAATGTTGGGGTTTCGTAATTATAAAAAGAGCACAACCATTCAGTAAAACTGTAATTTATTGTCTAATTAAAATCACGTATACCTAAGTTACACCAATTCACTAGCGTCAGCGAATCATACTTATTAAGGAGCGTACATACTAGTATCGGCTAAAGTAACATACACATTATATAATTGACACACTTCACCTCCCGGGGGTGTATGAAAAAAAAAAAAAACATGCAAGTGTTTTTTTTTTTACAATCATATATTATTGTTATTTACTACCTACTAACAAATGTATGTTAACAACTTACAATATTTTCTATTATTTTAGTATTTATTAACTCAAACACAATTAGTTATTCATAAAAAGGGCGCGTCCTATTTTTATGAACTAAATCTATCTTACCGTTATTCCTATTACATATTTTAACATTACATCCTAAGTCTTCTACAACTACAAAAGGACCTTTATATATTGGATCTAGTTTTTTATTGGCTTCATTTCTTACAAGAAGCAAATCATTTACATTATATTTAATAGAATTAACAGTGCTATCATAACATTCTTTTCTTTTATGCTTATTACATAGTAAATTTTTCTTTGCATCGGCATGAGCTAATTGTAATCTATATTTAAGTTGTACAGGATAATCGTCAATATTGTACAATGGTTCTACTTTGTCATAAATGTTTGTAGGTAAGTGACATACTTTACCAAAAACTAGTTCATATGGCGTGTAATTTGTTTCTGTATGGACTGTGTTATTATAACTAAAGCACCAAAACGGTAACCAGTAGCTCCAAGTATCAGGGTAATTTTCACATTGAATTCGCAAAAATATTCCCAACGACTTGTGTGCATTTTCCAGAGCACCTATTGATTGGTGATGATATGCCGTGGACGACAACTTTTTAATATTTAAAATTTTACATACCTGGCTCATGACTGTTGAAATGAACTCCGTCCCTCTATCAGTGGCTATTCTCTCAGGAACCCCAAATCTTAAAATAAAATGTCGAACAAATGCATCAGCAACGGACACAGTTTCTTTATTTTTTAAAGGAATAGCTTGAATAAATTTAGTTAATTCGCACTGTATGGTCAATATGTAAACATTATCATCTACATCTCTATCTAATGGTCCTACTATATCTAAGAAAACTTTTTCAAATGCCGAAGAAGCTGTTGAAGTTATCTCCATTGGTTCTTTAATGTATCTAAAATATTTTGTCTTCTGACATTTAGAACATTTCTTTACAAATTCACGAACGTCTTTTTCCATATTTGGCCAGTAGTATCGTCTTTTAATAGTATTTATCATTCTCCTTACTCCAGCATGACCACTGGAGGGCAATAGATGGAAATCATTCATAATTATAGTTTTTTCGTTATCGTCTACAATTCTCTTTACTCCTCGTAAAATATTAATTCGTGGTCCGGACCATTTTTCTAACGACTTTATTTCTTCACAAACATTTTTAATAAAATCTATATTATCTTTATCTTTTATTATGCAAACTTCACTTATCACTGTTATCATTACAAAACGATCTTAATTTTTGCACAAATTCGGCTCGCGAGAAATGCGCCTTAAAATTAAGATTAATGCATAACAACTTTTTACTAGACAATAACGCAAAACATTCCAATTCTTCCGTAACTAGTTTCTTCTTTCTCATCTCATTTACTTTCTCTTCTTCCATGAAAACTAATTCATATGAATCATACGGCTTTCTTAATATGTCTACAATTCTTGGTTGATCAGGCCAGTCCTCGGTAGACGTACTAAGTTCCGTATCATCACATTTATTGACTCTATCATTCTCGTCAATTTTCCTTCTCTGCGCTCTTGTTAACACACATACAAAATTTTCATGTATATTTTTTAGGTCATCTGATGTTATGATTATCCTAGACAAAGCATCTGCAACTGAATTATTTTTTCCTTTTACATAAACGATTTTAAAATTATATTCTTCTAATGTCAATCTAAATTTAAGCAGTCTACTCGATGGATCTTTCTATTGCTAGTAATTCTTTTTGTATTGTTGGGTAATTTTTCTCAGCTTTATTTAATGGCCTACTCGCATATGCTACTGGTCTTAGATCTTTATTGCATAGCACGGCGCCTATTGCGGTTCCGGAAGCATCTGTTTGAATTATAAATTCGTTATCTTTTGCGAAATCTGGGTACTGCAAAACGGGTGATGACATTAATGCATTTTTTAAATATGTGAAACTATTTTGACATTCATCAGACCAAATGAATGGCTCATTTTTCCTACTCAATTTATTTAATGGTGCGGCTATGTCTGCGAATGACTTTATAAATTTACGGTAATAGTTGCAAAACGCTACGAAACGCTTTACTTCTATTGCATTTTTCGGAATAGGATATTCTTTTAATACCTTAGTTTTATCAGGATCAGGTGAAACTCCTACTTCTGAAACTACGTGATCTAGATAAAGTATTTCCCTTTTTAAGAAATCACACTTAATATAATAGCTTCAATTGACTGTTGTTCGTCTTTACTTAGATGCTTTAAATTTAACTGAGATAAAATTTGATTTACTCGTTGAGCATTGATATTGCAATCGTTGAACCCACAAATGTCGTATTCTGTTAATGACTTTAATTCTGGCGTGAAAACTGGTAAAAATATGTCTTCTTCACTAACATTTAATATTTTAACTGGAACCCTATTATTATGAACGCTAACTATCGCATTTGCTAGAAACACATCCTTCGCCAACTCTCTCCCACATACCACAACATCTTCATTTACACAATTATCCAAGAAAATATGATGTATTGATTCTGATCGCGCCGGAATTCTTAAAACTCCATTAATCCTATCATTTTCACTGACTAAATCAAAAAAATAATTATATCCATTGCTTATTAGCGTCAAAATATTAGAATTCAGATCAATATTAGCGTCATATTTAGCTAAAAAATCTAAACCTAGGATTCCGTCTGCTTTCAAAGGCAATGTATCAAAAATTAAGAAATTATGTTGAAATGTTATATGATCATTATTTTTAAGTGGTATATTCACTGAACCTTGAGAACGCGTTTGTCCTCCAATGCCATTTATTAAAGTATTATCTTTATTAACTAAAACATTGTTTGGTAGCACTGCACTTTTCACGATTGATAGTGTAGCGCCTGTATCAATAAGCCAGTAATATTTAATGTTATTTATGAAAAAAGTTACATATTTAGCATTACCATTTGTTGAAAACACAAAATGGCTAAGATCGAAAAAACTGATTATTATTTGTAGAACCACAACTCGTATTATCGATTTTATCTGGTTCGTTAACACTGCTTTGTTCTGCAGTATAAACGTTTCGAGTGCCTCCACGATTTAAATTCGAGCCTCTTGAAAATCTACCACGCTGACCTCTATTTGAGTAAGTCGCGGGATGTCTATAATTGCCTCTAAAATCAGCGAAATTTCCACGTTTAGACGCAAAACCTTGTCCTGTCTGGCCATTAGAATAACTGTTACGATATTGACCATAATAGTTATTAAAGTTACCACGGTGGTAACGATTACTACGGGCATATCTCGCATTATTACCTCGTCCTTGCTTAGATGCATGCATGATGTTACCTGACTGTGGTTGGGACGTAATCTCTTCGTCCTTTGCTGCTTGGATAGCGTCCTTCAAGCTGCTGTAGTCACGCGCGGCGATGATTGTAGCCAGCCTCGAGTTGCGCAGCCCGTCTTTCTCATCCAGCATATCTGCATACATCTCGGCAGCATCGATTAACCGTTTTGTGGTCGCTTCCGACCCGTCCGTTACTGGAATCAAACTACACGCCTCTTTTAGACTAAACTCCATTTTAACACTTGTTGTTTCAGGAAAAATACATAAAATATTTATTTCCTCACTTAACTTTCTTATTCGCTCAAAATAATTAGTGGCTAATAAAACAACCTTAGCATCTTTTTTCCCCTCAAAAGTAGAAAATATTTCTTCACATTTGTCGTAAATCAAATTAGCTTCATCTAACTTATTTTTAGTCGTATTACATGTATATCTACTTTTACCTTTCTTAATTAAGTATTTCAGTATCTCTACTAATTCATTATGCAATACAATTAAATTTTCAATCATATCTTTAAACTTTACATTTTATTTATGATTTCGTAATTATAGTCTAAAAATAGATTCCTATGAAACATAGTGACAAAGTTCACGAACAAAAATGTGCAACGTTAACAGTTTACGCGCGGGATATCATATTTGCGCACTCTTTCAGCTACTTATAATTTATTGCGTTATAAAATGTTTTGACCTACTTTATCGTAACCACGTTTTATTATTAATAACTACCACTAATATTTAAATATTTCGATAAATCTAACATACTTAAGCGTCTTTTTAAATCTTGCACGAACGAACTAGCACAATCACATGTAAAAAAAAACACTCTGTCAACACTGGAACGTACGTAATTTATTCACTTACTTCCTTAAGCTGTTGATTCCTCGTCCTGGGCTCGTCCTCTCATCGACGCTCGGATGCGCCGTACCGCCTGGAGACCCATTTCCTCGCGGATCCATTGCTGATGGCATTTTTTATAGAATCGCGCAGCAAAAAAGACGGCGACTAACATGAGAATGGCCAGTGAAACGAAGCTCACGATGCTGAGCTGGTCCACGCTGCTTCCAATGCCTTTTACTATGGCGTCGTTGTTTCCACCCGCTGCGTTTTGGTTCAAGAAAACCTCCTCTTTTTCCACAGTTGATCTACACATATTGATGCGATTTTGAAAGCCGATGAACGTTAGTAAATCTACTGGTAGAGCCCCTTGGCAGAGCCCTTTGGCAGGGTCGCCATGAAATGTTGGGGTTTCGTAATTATAAAAAGAGCACAACCATTCAGTAAAACTGTAATTTATTGTCTAATTAAAATCACGTATACCTAAGTTACACCAATTCACTAGCGTCAGCGAATCATACTTATTAAGGAGCGTACATACTAGTATCGGCTAAAGTAACATACACATTATATAATTGACACACTTCAAGTTTATCAAGAATTTTTGCAGTGACTGTCGCTAAAGAAATTGGTCTGTAGTTGTTCTTATCAGCTATGTCACCCGTTCTATTCTTCACTATTGGTACAACAATCGTTTTTATTAAGTCTGCGGGTAGATACGAATGGCTGACGCACAGCGAATAAAACATTGCTAGAACCCTTGGCAAATGAATACCAGCATACCGCAAATGCTCAATGCTGAGTCCATCGTGCCCTGGTGATTTACCTCTCGACATGCTTTTGACGATTTTATCGACCTCCCTAGCCGAAAACCTCATCGGACTATCAACTTTCACCGGTCCATGCCAGTTCATCTTATTTGAACACCCTAGTGGGGATTCAACATTGAAATAAGCTTTAAACATATCAGCTATGTCTTTTGGATCATTCACACCAGCAACGCTCACCGGTCGGCCTGTTCTTAAATTTAATTTATTTGTCTCTTTCCAGAATTTACTAAACTGATGACGTGAGTGGTGCGAAGCAATAATGTCCATCTTAATTTTGTCTTCATTATTTTGACACCACCGTAACCTTGACTTAAAAATTTTTCTACTCTCGACCATTTCATCATAAACCTGCCCATTCATAGGCTTATTGCATTGCAACCAAATCTGAAATTTAAGTCTGGCCTCCCCGTGCGCGCTGCTGACGTGTTTGTTCCAACCAACTACCTTACATTTCCGGTCCTTTTTACCAAAAGATGAAGCTCTAGTATGTTCTGCAGCTTTACATAAAATATTTATAATATTTAAATACAACTTATCTATGCATCTTTTATGTTTTACATCATAACAAAAATTATCACCACACTTTCTGAACTCAACTGGAAAATCAATATCTCTGAGTTTACTATGACAGATCTCACTATACTCTTTGATTTCATGTGGTTGTCTTGTTCCCCATAAGACTTTACATTTTAAATTACGTTCATTTACAACAATTTTTGATCTTATAAATTCTATGTTTAACGTGACCATAAGGGGGTAATGATCAGACCAGAAAATACCATTGTCTATATGGATATTTGTGATTGCCTTACTTGCTGATTGAGTAACAACACAGTGGTCTAACCATCGCCTACATCCATGAGCTTCACTCATAAATGTATACGAATCAGAGTCAATACCTAATCGTTCAAAATCCGCGCAAATCCAATTTTGGTCCGAACAAAAATTCAGTAGCTCTGTACAAAAAGTTTCATTTGGATGCGCATTAAAATCTCCCATTATATATACTGTCTCTACTTCTGAATTTTCCACTATTGAATTTATTTCACCAAGACAATCCGTCATTTCTAATAGGTTTTCACTTTTATCCGTGGGCATGTAAACGCATACAACAATAAAAGATTTATCACTTACAGTCATTTTTACCGCTGCGATCCGCGTATTCTCACACTTTATGACTGACACACAGTGAAATAAACTTTTTCGCCACAGAATAGCCACACCTCCGTATGGCCTTCCCCGAAGTATATCCGCACTTACATCCACTGCTGATTTTCCCGTATATCCAAAATCACTATGTATAGTACCAAGAATCGGGATATCCCACGGTAATAACCAAGTTTCTTGTAAAATAACACAGTCGACCTTCTGACATAAAGCTCTCACATCATCTATTGATCGCTTGATATTTCTACAATTAAAGCTCGTTACAGTTAAATTCATATTTATTCAATATTTTCTTTCTTCAATTAAAGGCCGCCTATCGCTTTTCGCCTCGGCAGACTCTCTATTTCTAAAATATACGTAGCGCCTAAAAGTAATACCTGATGGCCATAAATTACCTTATAGGAAGATATCTACTTTATTCTTTGGCACAAATAGTTTGAAGGAATTGTATGCCTTTTCTTTTTTCATATTAATTTTCTGTATAGTAATTTTCTCTTGCGTTTTCTCAGTAACATACCTTAATATATCTTCTTCAGAGACTTCTTTGTTGACGTTAGATATAAACAAAGGAACTTTAGTCTCTGCCGCTCTAAAATTGCCCGAAACAGTTAACTCTGCCTTACCAGTTTTTCCTACAAGGCGATTTCTAAGCCTTTTTCTTTGATATAAAATCCATCCTTCGTTTGGCGATTCCTTTGACCAAGTCCCATTACTTAATACTTCCGCCATTATTTGTTTTGATTGAACGCTCGCACATTCGCGCTTTTGCGGTCCCCCAATAGCCGAATGCTCGCCGAACCCGCTCGGCGCGCTTTCGCGTAGCGCGTTTGAAAACGCAGTGCGGGCCTCCACGCGCTCCGTTACGGTCTTCTGTGATTGGCTGTTTTGACACATCAGGTGATTCTCGGTCGAAACCGCCGTAAGGGCCTCCACGCGCTTCGTTGACATGATTTGTGACGATTCTGGCGGCTGTTTGGAGTACTCCCGGCATCTTTATCAATAATAATTGTTTTAGGTGTGATAGGTGAATTGTTTTGAAAGTGAGGTAGACCCATGGGACCGCTTTCGCCCTCCTCTAGTTCAGTGCTTTCTGATGAATATACTCTACGTTCAGTATTGACATTATTCATGTTTATTGATCTATAATTATTTTGTGTTACTTTAAAATCAATTAGCTGATCCTGAGTTACGTAGTTTTCTCGGATAAATGTAAGCTCTTTCTGAAGTATTATGATGTCCTTTAATAATCGTGTAACATCAATGTAACCGGAGGTAGTTTTTGTTAATCTCGTGCTACATAAATCGGGATGTCGTCTGGATCAGTTCCTTTCATCACACTTACGATATCCTCCAAGTCACGCTGCGACTTCGCCTCTCCTTTACGCTTAATATTGCGTTTCTCCGGAAGTGCACCAAACAATAAATCCTTCGCACAATTAATGTCTTGTGCACTAAAAGTTTTAGAGCACAACTGTACCAAACTCACTTCATCCATGACGTCTTGTTTATTTTGCACAAACGCTAAGATTTCATTAATAACTATATTACACGAATTACACTTAACTGTTGCCATAATTGAAAGCCATTCACTCGCGCGGCTGGAACGAGACTAATGGACTGTTGGGACATATTATAGTGCACTAGTGTATGCCGCAAACACAGGTGCACTCTCTATTCCTTTTAATCTCATAGACCGATGGGATAGCAATCTGAGGCAACCGGAGAGAGATCAGGCGCAGAGCCAATGACACTACGTGTGCACCGAGGCACGAGGATGGAACACCGCCAGCTTCTAGACTCCGGCTACCCTGAGAATTTCTGAACAGAGAAATCCATACATATTTTTCGCCTGACCCGGAGATCGAACCCGGGCCTCTGGCGCCGTCGCTTTAAAGTGCGACCTTCCAACCGCTGCGCTACCGAGACTGGCGAAAAGCGTATTTATAATTGTTATGTAGGCAACCTGCGCTTACATATCATAAAAACATATATTTTACATCTCATACTTTATTAACTTACATATTCCTTATCTTTTTGTAAAAGTTGGCGGCTGACTAACTTAATTCGACCGGTGGTCATTTTCTTATTACGCCGTCGACCGCTTCATGCATAATGGAAACATGCTTTATTATGCTGCTTGAGAAATAACTAGTTATTAGGGTTCCGTAGCCGAATGGCGAAAAACGGAACCCTTATAAGCCCTTTGTCAAGTCTGTGTGTCTGTCTGTTTGCCTGACCGTATGTCACAGCCACTTTATTCTAAAACTAATAGTATTACACAGTTTAAACTTAGTAGATGGATGTACGTATCTTGTTAACGAACGATTCTCATACAAAAAATAATAATATTTAAGGGAGGGGGAATTTTTGGCAAACCTATGTGTGTAGGTGTCTATGGATAGGTCTTTTAAAATGACATAGAGGTTTCTATAACCAATTTCTCCAAAAGTTTAACGTTTGATAGGTAGACGCTTCCAAAGTGGTAAAATGGGCGGTCCCCCATCTTTCTTTAAAACTAAGCGTGTGTAAATTAAAAAAAAAGGCTTTCAACGAAAATTGGTTTGAACGTGATCGTTTTTGAGATAGAGCACATTTTCAATTACCGCAACCATACTTTGTTATTCATACAAACACTATGAAGAACAAAGTTTTATTTCCTGTCAACAAAATATTGTGGTATTTTGGCTAAATGGAAGCAAGTAGATTAGTTAAAGTTGGCACGGAACCCTTAGTGTGCGAGTCCGACGTGCACTTGGTCGTTTTTTTTATTTTTCAGTGCTTTTAATTAGGTAATGTATAGGTGTGTGTAAGTACATATATTGAGGTAAAATCAAGTAAAAGAGGTTTTTATTTTGTAAAGTAATAGCGTGTATTATATTTTATAGTGTTTTTTATGGGTGCAATAGGTTATAAGTATTGTTCGTACGTGAAATATTTTTAAAAACTACTAATTGTAGAAGTCTTTGATAAGTCTAAAAGGGATATTTAGCTCTTAAAGTTTCGGACCCGAGACCCCAAATGGCGACCAATAAATCATGGACATTTTATTCTAATTAATTGCACTGAGGTAGTAGCAATTTAATAACAATCATACAACATGTTAACACGAATTATTGCATACAGTCATCCCCAAAAAAGGCGGCATGCAAAAGCTCGCTAAGACTTAACTACCGACTATAAATCGACCCTGATTACTAAAACGCGTGTAATTTTTAATTTATCCTTCCCATATTTTTCGCCGATCTGTCTCCAATTTGCTCTTTTTATAACTCAATTTTGCGGTATTTGCATAAATGTAAAATGGCATTCTCGCAAGTTGTTAGCTGTTATTTATTTTGCATAACCGATTTTTGAGCTCTTTATTTGGTTGTCGAGTTTTTTGTTGCCGAAAATTTACGAATTCTTGGTTGCATCTTGCACAGGGTTGTAAGTTTGTGACTTTTTGGTTTATTTCAGTTTTATTACTTACATTAAATTATTACACAGATGAAATGAAATTTCAACGTACTCTCCTACTAAATAAAAACTATTTTTACATTTCTATTTCGTATGATTTGTAAATAACTGGTATTTTTATATCATTTTATAAGCGGTACCATTTCCATTTGGCATTTAAACGGCTGCTCACCACCAGGCACAATTAAAAATAATATTAATGCGCGGGAAAAATGACGTTTCGAATACAAAATGGCGTCCTTAAGATTTGATTGCAGTTATTTTTGTTCGCAGAACTAGCTTTTTAATTATAAAAGTGCTTTTACTGGCGTTATGGTCATGTTTGCATTTAAAACCATCTGGTTTTTATTAATAATGGTAATAAAGGACTTTGCTCTGTCTTGAGGTTGAATATATTTTGTGTTAAAATGGGCACGAATCTGTCAAGTTTGTGTGTGTACTGTCATATAAAATTTTACTGTCATTTTAAATTTGACATCTAGGAACCGAGGAACACGTATATTACAAAGCAATGTTGTCACGTAAACTATATTGTTTATTATAAGCTCAAGTAAATGATCTTCCATAAATACAGTTTTAAGACACTGCAACTTTTAGCATCGATGCAGTCGCGCGTTTTGAATACGCGCTGCAGCATCGCGACTCACACAATGAACAAATTTAATTTAGCTATTTAGTGAAGTGCAGTCGCCAAAATTCAGTACATGATTTGTAAATTTCCAGTTTCTGCAACGCTACTAAAAGTCGCAGTGTGTAAGGGTCTAAACAGTACATATAAAATTAAATTTACTTTCTTAATGTACGGTTGTCAATACAGATTAAATCACATAATTTGACTACTAAGACATTGAACTATACTGCTACGTACTCATAATTCTTACGAACGTTAGTCTGATAGAAAATTGTACTGCATTTACTTAAGGCGTTAAAAAAACCACGTAGCAGTTATATAAATTGATGGTTAATCAGATCTGCTAATGATTTAAGAGTAAACAGAATAAAATAAACCAAACAACACCCAAAAATATCATATTTTTCTTGATTAAGGCCTTTATTTCGTTAATGGAACAAATTAGGGCCGACTTCTCCAACGTCATATAATACTTATCCGACTGAAATGAGTAGAAACAATTCAAAATGACAGATTTCAAAATGACATTGATCGAATGATTGCTGAAAAACAGTAGACGGTTACAAATTATGCGTATCTATTGTATTATTCGACTTAAATTCCATCTGACGTTAAAAAACAGGCCTAAGGATGTTTTCTAACCTGCCAGCATTATTACTCAGAAAAAGAAAAGTGATAGCAATCCTCTCCTGCTCCAAAAAAAAAAGATAAGCGGCAGCAAATATTCTCTGTCACCAAGAAAAGAAAATAAAAACGGAGGAAATCTACCGAGGAACGGAACGTTCCCAGGGGTTCCGTACTTCTGATCCAGTTAGGGCTAATCGATTTAGCAAGCTTACTTACAATCTAATTGTCTGAACAGTCTGTCTAGGAACGATCGTTAGTAACTTGATGTTAGGTTTAAAACCCTTCAGGGCCGGTTACGTGATCGATAATTAGCCGTTACTAGCGGTTGACTAATTACGACTGTGCGTATTTTGAACAAAATATCAGATGGCTGTTTGAATGACTTTTGGTTGAAAAATATATTTTGTTGTTTAAGTCACGCATAATCGTTATTATTCAAGCAATTATAACGACTTTTTTAACCATTAGTATAGTAAAATATCGATGAAACCGGTCCTTAATAATTTGCTCTTTTAGAGCTGAACAAAGGTTTATACACGATGGCCATAGAAGAGACGTCCAAAATTTTTTATAGATTCTTTACATCCAGGTCTATCCAAATATACCATATTTATATAGATAAACAATTTTTTTATATACTTATCGAAGTTTGAAAATTGAAACTTTTGTCAGTCTTAGTTTTAGAGAGCTCATAATTTTATATCAATAAATTTCATTAATAAGGACCATACTGCAATACAAAAAAAAATCGACATAACACCATAAAAAGTGGAGGAATTATTTGTTTGAAATTTCTCAAAATTTTCAAAAAAAAACGAAAACTTACGAAAATCCGGCTTACATACATAGAGTAAATTTGATAGCCCTGGATGAAAGGTATCCAAAAAAATGTAGACGTCCCTGTTTTGGCCACCCTGTATAAGCAATCAATTCTAAACCTTTGAAGACAAAAATATTACGGTTCCCCGCGAGTACGTGCATTTTGAGTCAGTTTAAAATTAGTCCAGTAGTTTTGAGATTAACGCGTTAAAAAAACAATCAAGCTCTTCAGCTTTGCAATAAATATATATATATTTTTAAACCAAAACTTACGTGGATAGTCTCATAGCCATGTGTTTTTTCATGGGTAGCCATTTTGGCTACGATCTTACCTTGTAATGCCAGATTTGTTCATGGTAATCTAGTGTTACCTTAACTACTTAAAGGTGTGTAAGTTTATTCCGAACATTTTCGCGACCTACAAGGAAACTTACTCAGGGTAAACTCCCGTGTTCACGTTACATTTATGAGCCCATTCATTTATTTAAGAGTCAACTCGAAAATAATTTATACGAACAAGCGCCAGGAGGCACAGATTTATATCGGATTGCGTACAAAGGCCGATCACAACATTGTATTTTTAACTTAAAATCAAGTCTTTGCGTAACGTTCAAATTATTTTATTGATGCAAGTAACACGTCTTTATTGAGTGGGTACCCTTATATTGCGACAGAAAAATATGATATTGGTTGTTTTTATAGAAAGAAAATAATGAATAGGCTGCAAAAGTACAACTAACCGCCTGTTTCATCATCGACAAGTAAGAACTAACTACCGAATAATTCAACGTCATTTCGTCTGATGTGTCTGGTAGATAGCGCTATACCCGGAACTAAATTGTTAGTGTGAAACGGGATCTTAGCGTCAGTCAGCTGGGCTTAAGTAAAAAAATAAAAAAAAATCATAAAAACTAACTAGTCTCTTATTGATCTGTAAAAGTCATTTATTGATGCAAATACCACTTGGGGCAGTTTATCACGTCACGATGTAAACACTACCACAGCTTCGGGACAATTGTGGGCTAGTGCTGAGAGAAGCTGCTTAACAAACTCAGTCACTATTGTCAATTTTTCAAAAGGCTTTCATGTTTGTGGTGATCATGCAAATCCATACATTTATCTTTTAAATAATTATCTTCTTTATAATACACTTTCGTCATTTGGTTTCTTTAATTAAAGCAAACGTATCTGTTATAATTAAACTAATCAGTAAATTGAACTCAATGTAAATACAGGAGTCCAAGGTTAGATAAAGCATTTCATTAGTTGATTACTCCAAAACTTCCGTGATCCGTAACGTAAACTCGAAAGCTGAATTGCATGTCTTTTATTGCCTTATGAAAATATCCATTAGATTCAACGATAAGTCAACCCTAACAAGCACGCAATATACAGCATGTTCCTTTAGAAAAGTCAAAATTAAAAAATGTTTAGTGATTGCCATTAAGTGTAACATATGTCTTAAAACTATATTGCGGGCTTAATACTTTTAATGCCCCTGACGGGTGTTGCAACCTATAAATAGGTTTACTTAAATATTTTAAAAATTAAGTTCCAAAATTAATACCAAGATATAAGGCCTACTCAAAACGCGGAGCGCCATCAGTTTATGGACTTTATAGTTTTTTTATTCATGGTATTTTTTAATATTTGAGCATTAAGTAATGTTATTAATAATAGGTATACCTAATGTACATTTTTTATTTATATTATATTATTTAATTAGAAGTAAGTGGATTCCCTTATTCAGTTGAAATTGGCACGGAATCCTCAGTGCGCAAGTCCTACTCGCACTTGGCCGGTTTTTTTGACAAATACCTGAGTTACACCTTTGCTCACTTTTTTGTAATGAAAAAAACACACTGTATTTCCTCATTTCGTCATCCACTATATCAAAGCAAACTAGACATTGTATAATATTGACCTATATAAAATGAAATCGATATTCGATGAGTACCTGCCACTTAAAGAACATTATTAATAATTCACTAATTTTGATTTGTAAATGGACGTGACCTTTTAAAGAAATCGAAAATTAAGTTTCAGCTTCTGTAATTTTGAAGGCAACCTTGATATTCGATATTTTATTTTGTTTCTAAGGCTTTTTTATCATCATTGTTAGCAATTCGTTTCGATTATTCATTGTTTTTTACAAAATTAATCAAATGGTTTATTTTATTCTATTCTTGTTTTTTTATCATAACCAAATTAAAGTCCTTCTCGCAATAAACCAAAAACTGCTGCACAGATATTCATGCGGTTTTATCTGTATTCTCTGCAACTGAGTCCGAGCGTTTTGAATTTGCTCCCTCTCCTTCCGTTGCAGCATGATGTATTATGAACTTCATTGATAAATAAGCAATTCAACACAAAAATACTTTTCAATTCGGTACAGCAGTTACTGAGATTAGCACGTACAAACAAACAAACAAGCTTTCTAATATAAGCATAGATATGCGATTCCAGTCCAATTTGACAAAGTTATTGTTATTTAACTACCCATGTTGGGTCATTTTCAAAACCAACACATTGTACATAATATTTGGGAGCTGGGCTAGATTTCTAGTCTAGTTCAAATTCTATAAATTGCCAAAAAACTGCGAAACTGTCCAAATAGTATCATTGCTCTTTTGGTCAATTGTAACTCGACGCAGAGCACAATAATCAATAAACATTCGATTTTTCTAAACAACAATAACTTTACGATCTTCGTGGTGTAGTGGCTAATCACGCTGGTTTAAAGGCGTCGCCACTCTGAGGGTCGTCCCGGGTTCGATTCCCGGTCGGGTCTATATATATATATTTTTTTTCTATATTGTCTCGGTTTTGGGTGTTGTGGTACCACCGTTATGTCTGATTTCCATAACACACGTGCATTACCTACTTACTTTGGGATTAGTGTAATGTATGTGTTTGATGTCCAATATTACTATAATACTTTACTAATATTATCTCAAGACGGCCTCCGTGGTGTAGTGGCTAAACACACTGGGTTTCAAGGCGTCGCCGCTCCGAGGTCCCGGGTTCGATTCCCGTCCGAGTAGAAATCATAACTTTCTACATTGGGTGTTGTGCTTTAGCTTCTTTCTTTGGGATCAGAACGATGTATGTGATTTGTCCAATATTATCTATACTAATATTATAAAGCTGAAGAGTTTGTTTGTTTGTTTGTTTGAACGCGCTAATCTCAAAAACTACTGGCCCGATTTGAAATTTTTTTTTTACGTTGGATAGTCCATTTATCGAGGAAGGCTTTAGGCTATATAACATAAAGATACGACTCATAAGACCACAGCAGAAATGAAAAATGTTGCGAAAACGCTGCGGAAACCGCTTAAGTTACACAAAAATCATGTATGACAGGATTGTTCAGCATTAAGAGTTCTATAATAAAGTCCGCGACAGCATATGTCTATCTTTTATGGTTGACTTACTACAACCTTTTTTATGTTAATAAATTTGTAACAAAATAATGCATTATTTTTAGAGGTGTATTGTACACATAGGTATTTGTTCTTATCAAAATAAATACATTCATCATCACGAGCATTTCATTTAGAACCAAGTTGCCCTTTATATCATTTGATTTCAATAAATATCTTAGGAGCTATCACAGTTTTAACATAACTCCGCACCAAAATAATGTTCGCAGCTTAAGTACAACGTGCGCTTTCGCTAATCTATACTAATATTATAAAGCTGAAGAGTTTGTTTGTTTGTTTGTTTGAACGCGCTAATCTCAAAAACTACTGGCCCGATTTGAAAAATTATTTTTACGTTGGATAGTCCATTTATCGAGGAAGGCTTTAGGCTATATACCATAAAGATACGACTCATAAGACCACAGCAGAAATTAAAAATGTTGCGAAAACGAGAGAAAGATATTCCTTTTGAGAGCTTCCGCTACATACGCTGCGGAAACCGCTTAAGTTACACAAAAATCATGTATGACAGGATTGTTCAGCATTAACAGTTCTATAATAAAGTCCGCGACAGCATATGTCTATCTTTTATGGTTGACTTACTACAACCTTTTTTATGTTAATAAATTTGTAAAAAAATAATGCATTATTTTTAGAGGTGTATTATACACATAGGTATTTGTTCTTATCAAAATAAATACATTCATCATCACGAGCATTTCATTTAGAACCAAGTTGCCCTTTATATCATTTGATTTCAATAAATATCTTAGGAGCTATCACAGTTTTAACATAACTCCGCACCAAAATAATGTTCGCAGCTGAAGTACAACGTGCGCTTGCGCTAATATATTATAAAGCTGAAGAGTTTGTTTGTTTGAACGCGCTTATCACAGGAACTGCTGGACCGATTTAAAAAAAATATTTCTGTGTTGGATAGCTTATTTATCGGTCAATCATCGGTGTGTCAAATCGGTCCAGCAGTTCCTGAGATAAGCGCGTTCAAACAAACAAACTCTTCAGCTTTATAATATACTAGCGGTCCCCCGCGACTTCGTCCGCGCGTTTTGAGTTTGCTCCCTCCCCTCCCGTTGCAGCGTGAAGTTTTATATCCTTAAGCCTTTCTCAATAAATAAGCTTTGTAACACAGAAATATTTTTTCAAATCGGTTCAGCAGTTCCTGAGATAAGCACGTTCAAACCAACAAACTCAGCTTTATAATATAATTAGCGCAAGCACACGTTGTACTTAAGCTGCGAACATTATTTTGGTGCGGAGTTATGTTAAAACTGTGATAGCTCCTAAGATATTTATTTGAATCAAATGATAGAAAGGGCAACTTTGTTCTAAATGAAATGCTCGTGATGATGAATGTATTTATTTTGATAAGAATAAATACCTGTGTGTTTAAAACACCTCTAAAAATGATGCATATTTTTTTTACAAATTTATTAACATAAAAAAGGTTGTAGTAAGTCAACCATAAAAGATAGACTTATGCTGTCGCGCACTTTATTATAGAACTCTTAATGCTGAACAATCTTGTCATACATGATTTTTGTGTAACTTTAGCGGTTTCCGCAGCGTACGCAGCGGAAGCTCTTTAAAGGAATTTCTTTCTCCCGTTTTCGCAACATTTTTCATTGCTGCTGTGGTCTTGTGAGTCGTATCTTTATGTTATATAGCTTAAAGCCTTTCTTAATAAATGGACTATCTAACATAAAAATATTTTTTCAAATGGTGCCAGTAGTTTCTGAGATTAGCGCGTTCATACAAACAAACAAACAAACAAACATACAAACTCTTCAGCTTTATAATATTATATATAGTATAGATTAGCGCAACCACACGTTGTTTGTACTTAAGCTGCGAACATTATTTTGGTGCGGAGTTATGTTAAAACTGTGATAGCTCCTAAGATATTTATTGAAATCAAATGATATAAAGGGCAACTTGGTTCTAAATGAAATGCTCGTGATGATGAATGTATTTATTTTGATAAGAACAAATACCTATGTGTATAATACACCTCTAAAAATAATGCATTATTTTTTTACAAATTTATTAACATAAAAAAGGTTGTAGTAAGTCAACCATAAAAGATAGACATATGCTGTCGCGGACTTTATCATAGAAATCTTAATGTTGAACAATCCTGTCATACATGATTTTTGTGTAACTTTAGCGGTTTCCGCAGCGTACGCAGCGGAAGCTCTCAAAAGGAATATCTTTCTACCGTTTTCGCAACATTTTCCATTACTGCTGTGGTCTTATGAGTCGTATCTTTATGTTATATAGCCTAAAGCCTTTCTCGATAAATGGACTATCCGTAAAAATATTTTTTCAAATCGGGCCAGTAGTTTCTGAGATTAGCGCGTTCAAACAAACAAACAAACTCTTCAGCTTTACAATATAAGTATAGATTTATTTACAAACAAAAAGTATTTAAGTATTATATCCGTTGTCTGGCACTCATAACACAAGCTTTGAGTAGCTTACTTTGGGACTAGATGGCGATGTGTGGGAATGTCAAAGGATATTTATTTATTTTACACTGTTTTGCTCGTTCTTTCTTGGCGCTGTTATCATTTGAAAGAGAGTGACAAAACAGTCATTATCATTATCATCATTCTCAGCCAAAGGACGTCCACTGCTGAACATAGGCCTCCCCCACGGCTTTCCACAGCGATCGATCACTATCGGTCTGCATCCAGTTTGATCCTGCGATCTTTTTAAGGTCGTCTGTCCATCTTGTACGTGGACGTCCTATGCTGGAACTTTGGTCGAAGGGTCTCCAATTTAGAACTTTCCTGCCCCAACGGCCATCAGTTCTTCGCGCTATGTGCCCTGCCCATTGCCATTTGAGCTTACTGATTCTCAAGGCTATGTCCGTTACCTTAGTTCTTCTACGTAGGGTAGAAGTACCGTTTTGGCCACCTTTGCACCGTTTGTTGACAGTTGAAATTTGCGTTAATTCATATTTAATTATAACACTTAAATGATTTATTATTAAATTTTTAACTTTTTACGCCTAATTTAATCAAGATTATGATGGTATTTTTTAAGCAGAGTTATTATTATAGCATATTTAGACAAAAAATGGCCATAAATGGTACAGTGGCCACAAACGGTACTTCTACCCTATCTCCTCATTTCTGATTCGTTCACGTAGAGAAACACCCAAAACAGCCCTCTCCATTCTTAATGAGGCTCATAGAGAGACTATGTTTAGGATCCGTATGTCATCACTGGTAACACACACTGGTTGAAGACTTTCGTCAAAGACACTGAGGTAAATGAGATGAGAAGACACTCTTGCGTAATTTCCCGAACGCTGCCCAGTCGAGTTGGATTCGTCGATTGACCTCTTTCTCGAAGTTGGACCTACCCGATTGGATCACTTGTCCCAGGTAACCGTACTCGTCGACAACTTCGAGAGTTGAGTTCCCAATGGATACTGAAGTGGGTACAACTCGACTCGAGGGAACTCGACATAATTTTCGTCTTCTTCATGTTCATTTTAAGACCCACTTGTTGGGAGACTCGGTCAAGGTCTTCGAGCATAGTGCCAAGATCGTCAAGCGTCTATGCCAGAACGACTATATCATCGGCAAAACAGTGTTAAGCTAAAATAGGTTTATTGGACTGTTTGAGTTTTTATGAATAATGGGGGTTAGTTTTTAAGCTTTTTATTTACTTTTTAAGGCGGTTAATTTTTATTATTTCATGATTGTAAGTTATTAACCCATATCTCAAACACTACAAGACCGATTTTGATGCAACGTAAACTCTACCCTTAATTGAAATATACCTCATCGAACTGAAAGAATTATCAGCTCGCTTTGGCTTCTTGTTTCCGAAAAACATACAAATATACAAATGAACGTTTATCAATATTAACACGGACACTTATAAAATTTTGCACACGAGTTTGGAAACCTTTAAAAATCAAAATATTTAAATATTATCAAAATTCAACAATATCACAACATACATATCTACACATTAAATTGATTACCTCCTTCAATATAAGACGATATAAATAAAGCTCCAGAATTCATAATTCTCATAAGTTTCTGCTAGATTAAATCTAAATATTATATTTAAATTTTCAAGGTACAATAAAAAATGTCTAGACCATATTTAGGAATTCGTCGAAATCAATTCAGTAGTTTTACCATGAAAGCGGTATATGACGCGCTTTTGCTTGTAATATTCTGTAGATTAGTAAGTTTTTAATTAATTTCTATGCAGAAATAGGATGATCACATTTGTTGTTAAGTTTAGTGTCTATGTAATCTAAGATGGCACATAGAAATGTGAAAGGAAGGAAATGTTAAATATTACGAGCAAGTAGCTAATGCGTAACCTAGTCAAATTAATAACCTCGAAATATTTAGCAACTAATAATTATCATACCGTTCCCAAACCTAAATACGTACTAATTTATTTGCTATTGTCAATTATAAATAAAGTTATGAAGCATACAATTGAAGATGTCAAAAGAAATAAAATCGAGGATACGTCAAAAAAATGGCCGCCAGGCGCATTTGCAATTTACGGGGCGTATAAAATTAATTTAAATAAAATTATAATCATCTTTATTCGGACAAATTTACACTTATTTATTTGATTTCAACATAGTATTCTAAAAATAAATATAAAATAGTAACTTTGATTCCTTGAAAAACCACCAAAAAATAATAATAAGTAATTGATGATCAAACGAACTTACCTTAATTGAAGTTCGATTCAAATTGTCCTGACTTTGTCGTACTAATATCATCAATTCATTATAATTCATAAAATTCATAATTAAGAATCTTAATCGAACCACAGAATAATTACTAGCTTACTAAACCCTGTTCCCGCTTGACCCTTTTTCAAACTGAGACTAATTTACATATTATTATTGGATCAGGAAAACAAAGCAATCAACCTTTTGGACCAGCGCCATTGTGTTACATTCACTCCAATTTAAACTCAAAACCAACAGCGTAAGAACCATTTTATTATAACTGACATATGACCTAGTCGGGTCAAATATTTTAGTAGCAAAGTCTGCATTTTTGTTGGCAAATTAGTAAGTTCATATTTTTTGGGACATTTGTAAGGTTCTGATTTTAATTTAATTGTGTGTAAGTTAAAAGTTACTTTGTCAAGTTTCAGTAAATAAGTATTGCATGCTAGTTTCAGCTGTTGCAAGCGCAAGTTTTAATATAGGGCGGCGTGTTTTGCTACAAGTTTAAAATGAGGTGGCGAATTGTTAGATAACCTAATTTATACCAATGTTGGAAATAAAAACTACGGACGTGATTGATATTTTTTTTAAGAATGCCATTAAATGGTTCAGAATGTTTTTTAACATTCAGTGTCATATCTTATATTCAATAAGATGAAAATAAAAAAAACAAAAATTGCGCACGGGCGGGACTTGAACCAGCAACTTTTTGGCTAACCAGGCCAAACGCTCTTTCAATTGAGCTAACGTGCCGTCGGTCTGACCGTGCGAATTTTCTGGTCTCTTATGAATACCTACGTCATTACGCGTGACGTCTGCGCTATCTACCCCCACTGTTTCACAACAGCAGTGGGCAAAGTAGTTATTAATTACAGAATAAATTCAATTTGGAAATTGACTACGCTTTGCCATCCAATGGTTCAGAATGTTTTTAACACTCACAGTGTCCTATTTTATATTCATAAACATGAAAATAAGAAACTAAAAATTGCGTATGGACTCGAACCAGCAACTTTCTGGCTAACCGGGCCAACCGCTCTTTGAATTGAACTACCGTGCCGACGACGGCAAGTTGCTGGTTCGAGTCCCGCCCGTGCGCATGAAGTTATTTTTACCTTCTGGTCCACTGATTCGTAATAGCACTTGATATTTAATGTCATTGGTAAAATTGATTTTGTTATTTTGGGTTGAGTAAAAAAGGTTTGATGTAAAAATATAGTATAAAAACGACATTTTCTACTTATTTAGAATACTTCATCGTTTCTGTCGTAAGTGGCAATCATCGACGACAGCTACTTAATGGCTTGATTCTTTTTTTATTGCTATACATCAAAGGAAAAGAAATTATCGTTGTAAGTATTTCAGGTTAGACGCAATCAAACTATCTTTAATATCGAACCAGATACGCCACTTTCTGATTTATTTATCACTTTGGTAGGTTTTAATAGCTGCAATCATAATTATTACTGTCCTACTTTTATTTCTCTTTTGCAATCGGCCACGTATATAAACTAATCTGAATCAGTGTTATGAAATACAAGTATGTTACTGAGAGTTACCACCAAGTTTAGTAGCAGTATCATAATAGTTTTGTGTATTACTTCAATCTCAAAGGAATTAGGTGTTTGGAACAAAATTACTACTATATTTAATTTGTGTATGTAAAAAGAATTAAAAAAGCCTTTGAAAATTCCGCTGCTGAGCTTTGCCCTCACCTCAAGAATGAGGTTGCATGTGTTTTGGTGGGTAATGTATAATGATAACAATTGGTGCAAGAAATAAAGTGACATTTAAGGGTTTTAAGTTAAGTTAATTGGACTTTAACATAATACAACGGAAGTAGTAAAAACTATATGGTCGGAGCATGTAGGAACAAAATCACTGTGTTCACTCCATTGCTACACCCGGTATATTTAATTTACGTTCGTCAAAAGCAGTAAAATTGAAATTATCGGTTTAATGATACCATCATTATCTTTAAGGCGACGTGAAAGATTTATAAACTTTACTTTTCCAAGTTTGTTTATTAATAGTTACTAATTGTTTTTTTATAGCCCTGGGTAGTTATTTGAAGTCTGACACAGTGAAATATGGGCTTTCCTATCTTGCCTCGTTACCGACGCATTCTTCTATGTCGCAATAAAACATAATAGTTTTTTTCATCATTCGTGTTCGAAAAATTGAACTTTCATGTGAAGACAGCCGGGTGAAAAAAAGCTATTCCATCCCTAAGGTGGAAAGTAATTAAGTTTTGATTGCTCAGTTTTAATTCACTCGTGTCAAGGTGTTGTTTGATATTAATTAATTAATGTCCGATTTTCCATTGAAAATGAGTACCTATTATTCCACACGCGCGTGATATAAAAAAAGATAATTTATTTTTGTGAGTACTAAGGTCTATATTAAGTGTGATTTTTAATTCGTATCCGAACGAAAATTACACAACATATTTAAGAGTGTGATTCAAAAATAGGAGTCCAGACATGGAGTCAAAGATAATGAGGCACTTCATTATTACTTGATTAACGGCCAATTTTTCAATGGTCAGATAAAACTTATCAGACTGAAAAATTATAAAGCGACAGATTTAAAAAAAATACAGGTACTTATGATTACTGACAATTAGTTGACGTTTTCAAATTAGCCATATTGTATTTTGTTCGATGAATATTTCTTATCTGACTATAGAAAAATCAACCCTAAAAAAATAAACAATCCGGCTAATTTTTATTCGTCAATTAAAGTATTCGGGTGCTCGCCATACATGGAGCCATTATGACACTTTTTATTTATTTTGCAATGTCACTTTTTATTTTTCTTTCTGTCTTTGTCTTTTTTTTTAGTTTTGTCTAATATTGTAAGCAGGTCCATTATAAAATCTTCTTACTCGCACCCACGTTTAGCTGTCACTCATAGCGCTATCTCATGAGACAAGATCGAATCTGCAATTTGACATAACCTGTGGTAGTTTTTCTGACAAGGTTAAAGTTTTGTTCTTCCACTATTATTATTGTCTGAGATAAAAATCTATCGATATTTGAAACTACTTTGTACAATATAATACCTCTTGACATAACTAAAATCACACAGCTAAATATAATTATTTCCTAACAGTCGAAATGAAAAATAGTATGTTCAACTCGGGTAAAAGCATCCATTTCGCTCTGGCACTATTGGCGCTCTTATTCCGTTTGAAAAAAAAAATATAAATCTAGAGTGAAATGGATCGCTTTCTTCCCTTGTATTTTAATAGGAATTCGACTTGGGGCTTTTTAAGAGTAATTGTGTATTAAGGACTAATTTCAAACTACAAACTACTCAAAAAAAACACTGGAAATTTGCATTTTTTTTCATATAAATTCTTTATTTGCTCTCGGTACTTGTGCGAATCTAAGTCTACAATACCTATGGCTAATTTTAAAATGTCACTTAACTGTCAGTAATTATACGTAAGTAACTGTATTTTTTTAAATCTGTCGCTTTATAATTTATCAGTCTGATAAGTTTTATCTGTATTCAACGAATAGTCATTATCTGACTTTAGTAAAATCGACTCTAAATAAGTATAAGACCACCAATTTTAAAATTACATTTACATAAATGATTGCTGAAAAAAAGGTGTCGTTTTAAAATTAGGCGATTGTATTATATTAGACGAATATTTTTTATCTTATGTTAGTAAAATCGACACCAAGTCGGTAATAAACGTACCTAGTTTTTCCTTGTGTTTCTATATGTGAACAAGCACAGATTTTATTCACAGTTTTCAGCATAATTGTGTGAAAATTATTTAAAATAAAGCAAATAAATTACAGTGCTAGCGACACGCTACAATACCAAATGTTGCTTGAAATATGTGAATTTAATTTTAAACCGCCGCCATTTTCTAGTATATTTTACTTTGGGAAATGTACACGCTCTAAATGAATTATTTTTATGAATACGTTTTGCGTCAAATATGACGAAATAATTTAATGTCGGTAGACTTGCTTTACCTACTTCATAATTGGTTTATTTTTAACATTAAATTATTAATTAATACACATGCTATTGATATAACTAAACCGCCTTCAATAAATTGACTAAAAAGCTTAAAATAACGCATTGGCCCTCTACCTATGAGAAACAAATTCATATGGGGTCTGTGCATTCGTGGAGGCAGGTAGACTGTTGGTGTAGGCAACTTTGACATCATGCAACGACTCTAAATTTTGTTTCTCCTAGGTAGGGGGCGAATGCGTTATTTTAAGCCTTTTAGTCAGTTTTTTGAAGGTGTTTTTTTATTCCTTTTTAATTTCATGATTTTTATTTATTTACCTATATCTCGAAAACTACAAGGCCGATTTTGATTAAACTTACACTGAACCCTAAGTTGAAATATACCTTAACGAACTATAGAAAGAATAATCTCGCTATGATTTCTTGTTTTCGAGAAAGCCGTGGACAAACATACACATACACTAATTTTGAACAAATTGTATCAAACTCCAACAATATCACATAATGCACATTGAATTGATTACAGGAGGTAATGCCTTCTTCTTTTTCTTCTTTTGAAGTCGGTAAATAAATAAAGTTTTTATTTATAAATTCAACAAATGTATCTTTAGAAGGGTTTTACAAGATAACAGGATTATTTTTGAGCACAAACATCAATTATTATTAATTATTGGACATTGTAGAAACCACCCATAAAGGCCATCAGTATTTAAACTTAACGAGGCAAATGTTCTCATAATTTAAACAATATATGCAAACATCTGCAAAAAATATTCTCAAGATAATAATCGTCGATTAATACACCATTAACCAGATATGACTACCGTGAGATCTGGATTTTAAACACGTCAGTGATAAAAAAACGAAAACAGAAGCCAATCTTATTGTATAAAACGGTACCACCCATAAATTCTTTAAAAAAAAAAAAAAACAATTAAATAGATTGGATATTCGACCTTAAAAGTCGGGGAATAAGACGTAAAAAAGATGAAAATCGACTGCACACGTTCCTTCGTGTTTCGGAATTTTTGACGCCATCCTTGAAGGATTGAATCGTCAACATCACGTCTTAAGTCATCTGCTTCACTCGTTCAATTTTGACCCTTATTCATAATACGATTTGGTTGGATTTCATGGTAAAAGAAATGAGTTCATTGAGTATTTTTTCACGTCAATGTATCTTGAATGAGCAAGCGCCGCCAACCTGTTTGTGCAGTGGCGTTTATGTTTTTTTTTGTTTTTTGGGGTTCCTTCGAACACGGTTTTATCTTTTAAGGTTGAAAATACCTGGGAGCTAAAAGTAAAGACTATGCTGTTGAATTCTTGTTGTTGATAGATTCTCTAATGACGTTTCGTTACGACTGGTTTCCTAATTAGAACTAGGTATGAGAGAGTGCGAGTATTGTTTTTAATGTAAAGTGAAGTTATTTTCAACCGTCTTGAAAAAAGGAGGAGGTTATCAATTCGACTGTATGATTTTTTGTGGCTGTGTTACCTCATATCATAGATAGATAGATAACTCTTTATTGCACATTACATAAATTGATTTACAAATTCGTTTTAAGGACATGTACAATTTAGGCGGTCTTATCGCTATAAGCGAACTCTTACAGACAACCTTTGGGTAAAGAAATTATGAGTTTTATAGGAAGGGGTATTTTGTGCATAAAAAGAAAAGAAAAAGAAAATGAAGAGCTTAATAAGTGGAATAGAAAAGTATCTGCATAATAAAAATAAATATATAAAAATAAAAACAAATAAATAATAATATTAATAAATAATAAAAATCTTTATAAAATATTACAGATTATAATAATAATAAAATAACGGAGTCATAAAGTGCAAGCTTAGAAGACCCTTTTTTTTGGAGTCGGTGCTCGGATAGTTGATTCTTGAGATGGACAAAGTGATGGCATTTAGTGCATTTTGGTTTTGAAGTCGGTTTTGTTTTTTATACATGTTACATGTGCATATTTTGTCATACACAAGGCATGATATCATCTGATGTTTAATAATGTGAAGTTTTTAGATAATAATGTTTTAAATACATAAGCAAAATAAATAATCTTCCACATTTATCTACCTTTTCATTTCGGGTTAAAGATACATTTATTTCTCATAAAAGACAAAAAAATCACTTACATGAGAACTTAATCACTAAATCCTTAGTTCATTTCACGTAAGAATACTTCTTTCGTACCATTGAGAAAAGCAACAGAGCAGCAGCTAGCAGAGGATATTGTTTGTCACCAACGTCAATTAAAAAAATCTCTAACGACTCGTCAATGGCATATAGTGAGAGATAAAAATTTAAAGAAACAAAATTCCTCCTTGTGCGAAACCCGCTTCATCTCAAATCACTTACACTTCACCAATTTTTATTGCTTTTTATCTGTTTCCTTTTACAAATGTTTTGTTGCTCTGTCGGTTTATTTCATGTCTTAACGATCTCCGAATGCCTTTTAATCAAGATGCCTTACAGTTGTTTATTAATTCGATTGCTAATAAGGGTGTTTGATCAATTGACACCGGATATTTACGTAGGATAAAATTGGGACTTAGAAATGATTTGTCTTTTAAAAATATCAAAATTAAAATAAATAAAAACACAGTAAATGTCTTCAGTATTGTCAGCTATTGATGATTTAGCATAATAACAGGTATTTTCTAAGAATCTCAAAAAAAAATGGGACTCAGCTAGCTATTTACCTTGAGTTATTACCTCATAAATTATTTCACTACGACTCATGATGATGTCCTAACGATGTTGTAGTTTTTACAGCGTCACACATTTTATAGGTAATACAACTAGAATTTATTTTTATTATTTTTAGTTTACATACACTCGTATTTTATTTTAAATGAAGACATTTATGTACGTGCTGTTGGCGCCAATTTCTGTGGCAGGGGCCCACCGAAAACCAGCGTCAGGTTCTCCAGAGTGAGTGAGACCCCTTTTGGTCTATAGGCTTGACACACAAAAAAAGCGAAACAAATAGGCATTAATACAATATATTTGTTCAAATTGAACTAGTAGTTCCTAACATTAGCCCGTTACGCTGTTAGTACACCAACGCATTCGCAAGCGGCAGCGATGCGACTTAACGATAACGACAAGGATGCAACTACCACATCTAGCTATGTTAGAGCAAGACATAGCATAGGTTAGCCAATATCAGATTCCACGTGCGAATGCGTTGGTTTACTATCGGCGAGTTAAACAAAGAAACGCTTCAATCCATACTAATATCACAAAGCTAAAGAGTTTGTTTGTTTGTTTGTTTCAACGCGATAATCTCAGGAACTACTGGACCGATTTGAAATATTATTTGTGTTGTATAGCTTATTTATCGAAGAAGGCTTTAGAGCGATTTCACATTTAGGCGACTTCAGCAGCGCGGCATCAGCGCGACAGGCGCTCTGCCGATGATCTCATACTATACACGGCAGCGCGGCAGCAGCGCCGCAGAGGCGCGTTAGTCGCGCGGGTCCGTCCAACTACACCCATTACCCATTGCAGTGGTTATACTATCCCCGTATTAGCACTGAAATGGGTAATGGGTGTAGTGGGACCGACCCAGTCGCGCGACCGTCGCGCTGCTAATGTAAAGGCATCCGCTGCTGACGCTCTGATGTGAAGGCGCACTTAGGCTTTAAAAAATTACGCTGCGACGGGACGGGAGGGAGTAAACTCGAAACGCCCGGACGCAGTCACAGAGGACCGCTAGTTTTATAATATTAGCTTTAATGGATATTCCCTGTAGTAATAAATAATTGATAGATCTAAGTCAGCTTTACCAGTCATTGTGACATACATATCAAAGGGGTCGCAAACATCTCTGATATGTTTCCTTTGAATTTCCCTGCTCTCGTTCCTCGTCGAGTCAAGATTGAATTTATAATGTGAATAGCTCAACCAAATTCCAGTCTTTAGGCTGATATTTTATTTAATTTTGAACCGCCAACGCAAAAATAGTGGTGTTATAAGTGTGAGTGTAAGTCTGTATGTTTGGTCTCAGTTTTGATATTACTGTAAAAAGAATTGATATTAGGCTTTTACGGACTCTGATATTGTCCGCATGATAATTATACTTAGTGGATATTTATAGGTAAACCATTTTTTTCTTTCTCTATTCAATAATTTGACAACCTCCGTGGTGTAGTGGCTAAGTACACTGGGTTTCAATGCGTCATCGCTCCGAGGATCCGGGTTCGATTCCCGGTCGGGTCAATGTTGAAATTAAAATTTTCGATATTGTCTCAGGTCGGGGTGTTATGTAACCGCCATTGTGTCTGACTTCCATAACACAGGTGCATAAGCTAGGTACTTACTTTGGGATCAGAGCAATGAATGTGATCGGTGTCCGTTTTTTTAACATATTTAATAATTTCATTTTCGTTCTGAAAAAAATTGGATTTTATTTTTTATTTATTTAAATGAACATGCGAATGAAATTTAACGCAGCATACAATTTTATAGCGCGTTCAAAATTTGACTAATAGCTTGACTTCTTATCGATATCGGTAGACGATAATCGACAGTCACTAATAAACCCCGCATCCATTCAATCGCAGCGCAGCCGTTCATTCGTTCGGTCGCGCCGAGCATTTTAACAAGCAAAAACTCGGCTCGTGTCCGATACACACGTGGATAGGAATAATTGACCATCCATTGAGATATATTCTTATTGAATTATTTATTATTTCAGGCGGTAATGTAACAAGTCAGGTCAAGGCAGGGCCGTTGGCCCTGCCTATTCTTCAGATACTTATGAACTGAATCTATTGATTTAGAATGTTTTTAACACTCACAGTGTCACATTTTATATTCATAAGGATGAAATAAGAAACAAAAAATTTGCGCACGGGCGGGACTTGAACCAGAAACATCTTGGCTGACTGGGCCACACGCTCTTACCAATGGGCCAACTGTTTCATAAACAGACGGCTAGATGGCGTTAAGCGTCACGCAATGACGTATCCATAAGAGACCACAAATTTCGCAAGGTCGGATTGACAACACGGTAGCTCAATTGGTAAGAGCGTTTGACCCGGTCAGCCAAGAGGTTGCTGGTTTATGTCTCGCCCTTGCGCAAATTTTTGGTTTCTTATTTCATCTTTATGAACTGAATCTATTAAAATCTATTTTAAAAGGCTTCCCGCGACTGCGACCGCGCATTTGGCGTTTGTTTTCGTCGCAGCGTGATGTTTTATAGCCTAAGGCTTTCTTCCATTAATTAGCTATCCAACACAAAAATCATTTTCAAATCGGTCTAGTACGAGGGTCAAACTGAAAGTTCTTAGAAAATCAAAAACTGATTACATTAGCCAGTTATTAGTTTTATTATATCTTTTCAAAATATTGTCCATTGACGTCAATACACCGCTGCATGCGATGGAACCACTGGGAAAAGCACTTTGCCCACTCGTCCTTAGGGGTTTCTTCAATGGCATCGCGATACGCAGCCACCGCTTCTTCAGCATTCATAAACCGCTTTCCTTTAAGTTTTTCTTTAATTTTTGGAAATAAATAAAAATCACAAGGCGCGAGGTCGGGGCTATACGGCGGGTGACCCAGTAATTCAACGTTTGATGTCGCCAAATAGTCGATCGTTCGCTTGGCGGTGTGCGACGAGGCGTTGTCGTGGTGAAGGAGGATCCTACTGCGAGGTCGTTTCTCTCGAACTTTTTCCAAGACAAGTGGCAAACAATTGGTAGTGTACCATTCTGCAGAAACTGTTTTTTGATCATCCTCTAACACAATTGTTGCGAAATGATCTATCCTTCCAAAGAACGAGGCCACCATTTTTTTTCCCGCACTTCGATCTCTCTTCACTTTAGTTGGCAACTCCTCGAAAGGAAACACCCACTGAGCAGATTGTCTTTTGGTTTCAGGATCATAACAGTAAATCCAGCTTTCGTCACCTGTTAGTATGTCGAACACAGCATTTGAGTCACCTCCGTTAAATCTTTCAATCATTTTACGGCACCAATCCACACGATGGAGTTTTTGAGCCTTAGTCAAATTATGAGGTATCCACCGGGCGCAAAGCTTCCTGACCGCTAAATGTTCGTGGAGGATTTTGTGCACTTGACTCATACCGATGCCTAAGCTTGTCCGAATCTGCTGATAGGTCACTCTTTTGTCAGTCTCTATCATACGCCGCACAACACAGATGTTATTTTCAGTTGTCGCCGTAGAAGGCCGTCCCTCACGTACATCATCAGTGAGATTAGTGCGACCACGTTTAAACTCATTAAACCAGTTGTAAACAGTCGCACGAGATGAGGCTTCATCGTGAAAGGCCAATCGTAGTCTATCATAACTTTCTTGTTGACTTAAATGACATCGAAAGTCATAAAAAATCATTGCACGAAAATTTTCTCGTGTTAAATTCATGTTGACGTGACACAGACAATTTTCAATTTGCCGCCAAATCGTAAAACAAATGACAAATGAATGAAATATGTACTCAGTAATATTGGCAAAGAGTTCTATTTTCAAATTTTAGAATATTTTTTTTATTATATTGTTTATAAGTGGCCAGTTCTAAGAACTTTCAGTTTGACCCTCGTAGTTCCTGATATTAAGTTCAAATTTACAAACTTTTCAGCTTTATAATAATTACATAGATTTATTAATACTTTATTACACACCTCACATATATTTAAAACGTCACGGTGCATTTTCTACCAATCATACTTTTGGAATAAACTAAAATGATTGAGGGCAATCCGGATGCGATAAAACAACACATTGTTTGTAAACAGTGACGTGACGGATTAACCAATTTGCCTAGGCACGTGAGTAGGCAACAGCACCAACAATTGAATTATGAGCGTGAAGGAACAGCGAGTGTCATGCTCTTGCACAAATGAACACTATAATATGTTCTAGGCCATTGGCCAAGCGCAGTTGAAATTGGCGGTCATTGTCGGATACAATCAGAATGACGATATATTTATTTATCTCTCGTAAATTATAAATAATCATAGCAAACAGGGAGTTACTAGTTAGCATACAGTAAACCTGAGGGAGAATTGTGTAAAACAATCTTATTCATTTGACAGTTCGAAACGTACGAGTTTGAGAGATCACATCGTACGTTTTGAACTGTCAAATGAATACGATTGCTTTGCACAATTCCACCTTTGATGGTGCGATGGCCCAGTGATTGTCATTGCTCACCTGAAGCAAAACACTATGAGGTGATGGACAATCGTTATACTTTTGCGTCACCGTAAGTAGACAATAGATGTAACCATATAAAATGATACTAGTGTGTGGGCAACTAGCATTACCATCAGCCTTGAATCTCTCGTTAGAAGCCTGCGATTGAGAAGTTTCTTTGTGTGACGAGACGTGCCATCGCTTACGAGAACCTGTCTTAGCTTAGGGATTTGTAATCTAGATTTATTTGAGGGTTATGGTAAGATTTTGCTAGGTATTTAGTTAGGTTTTACCCGAAAAACTAATGTTATAGAACTAATAGGTTAATTAACAGTTAGATGACGAACTCCGTGCTGTAATGACTAAGCTAAAACCCAGCGTGGTTTCAAGACGTCGCCGCTCCGAGGTCCCCGGGTTCGATTACCGATCGGGTCAATATAAAAATCATCATTTTTTAAATTGTCTAGGGTCTGGGTATTGTAATTGTTGTCTCTGATTTCCATAACACAAGTGCATGGCTACTTACTTTGGGATCAGGGCAACGTATGTGATTGGTGTTAGTTAATTTATAAAAAAATATTTAATAAGGCCTTATGGGCGGACGGCTTGATAACATCTGACAGCAGGGTTAGTCGCTTGCTTTGCAAACACCTCTCCATTAATTCGCACTGAGCCCGCGTGGTCGAGTATTGCTTACACCACCTCATAGTTGAGGTAAACTTTTTGTCCAGCAGTGGGACGTTACAAGTTAACTTTACTTCAAACCGTCTTCAAAACCAAAATGCACTAAAAAGTTTTAAATAAACTCTTGACCACGGAAAGGAAATTAGTCCATTTTAGGCAAAAAAATCTTTTTGTAGTCGGTGCTGTGATAGTTGATGCTTGATGGTCAAAGTGATGAGAAGAACTTGTTTGTCTAAAATAAATTTCTTTCCTTTCAAGTCAAGAGTTTATATAAGACTATTTACTGCATTTTGGTTTTGAAGTCGCTTTTTACTTTTTTTAAAAGTTAATTTTATTTCTTATTTTTTTACAGCAGAGGGGTGGGGGGAAGTTTTACCATATAATTTTGTTCTTTAAGAAGCTACAAACTACCTTTCATTATAATTACGTTCTGCCATTATAATTACTGAACTCCTAAGCATTAAGGAGTTCCAGCATCAGCCCACAAGATGTTGACTATCAGACGTAACAACACGTCAACATTAAGATTTTAGTAAATAAATACTAGACGTGCCTTTAAAATTTGAGGGTTTCCCTCGATCACACCAAGATTCCATTATCAGATCCCAAATTGGCAACAATGGGACCAACTAGGTAGGAAAAAAAAAAACGAATCGGTCGACAAACGACTGAGATATGAGGAAACATATATACAAAAAAAAACATATACTTAGTTGTATTGATAACCTCATCCTTTTTTTGAAGTCGGTTAAAAATATTCTCAACCAATATAATATAATTCACAGTGATATTTTGTGAGATACGATATGAAGGCGAGAAACTGCTAGTGTTTGTGAAAAACCTTTCTTTAAATGTTTTTATTATAAACTAAATACATTACCTTCTTTTTACAAAAAACCTACCCTTCAGTAATAAACTTGCTCTTCATTTTAGCTTATCAAACTGGTTTGACGTCACTCCTGGGCCGCCCTGTATACATAAAAAGCAGATTGACGCACAAATATAGAACATGTTTACTCGAACAACATACCTTGATTGTTGATCGCAGATTATAAAAGAGGGGGAGTACACCATTCATCATAATCAGGCCAAACACGAATGGATAAGGAATGAAAATGCATAACTTAAAAAGAATATACTTTTACCTTACTTAGTTTTACAATAATAACTAACATACAACAAAGCTCCCAATAAATTCATCAAAATGGTAATAAACTAATATCTTAATGCATTTGTATCGTAATTCGTTATCGTATTTGGCCATTACGATGTATTCGTCATTTGTATTGGTATCGTAATAGCCGTATCGTTGCATCCCTAATTAAAACAGTTAGTAAAAGTACATTTTTTCGCATAAATACTGTTTGTTGCTAAAATAAAAGTTATCACCCGACTAAATTATATCGCTTCTTCTTCATTTTACTTACGACTGGCTCTTTTTAGTGGTGCTCGGTTTTGTATTGTGTGCACCCAATTTTTTAAGGGGTAAGACGGAAGTGTCCTAAATCGTGCCCAAAAAGTTTGAATCAAATGTGTAATGAAAACTATGATAATATTTGCTGTAATTATTTGTTATCTTTCTTCAAGTACACAACCAGTTTTAACCCTTTTCATCAATTCGAACGAAGCGAAGTTTCCGAGTCGCAATCAAGAATTTATATTATATTTCGACTTTGATGATGGCTCAGACAAATTGAAATCATTACTCAACATCTGTTATCTTTCAAGTTAAGGGATATTATTCATTCAAGAATTTACGACTGGCCAATTTCTTGTTACTAGAATCTGTATAATTTTATCCCGGTATCAATTTTTGGAGACGTTTTCGTGAATATTTTGATTTCAGCCGAATTTTGCGTTAAATCTTAGCGTTAAGACTGTGTAATTTTATTACATGGCTTTTCAATTAATTCGTAATCTTTTGAAATCGAAATAGTATTTTTTGGGAAACACCTTATTCACTTCTTAAATATTTTAAATTAAGTACCAGTAGTTATGAGAATAAGACTAGCTTTTAAAAAAACATTAAAAGTTATTGTATGTATGTACAGTATTAATAGGTTTTACTTATCTTCTTGACTGTGTATAAAGGTATGATTTGCTTCAAATGCACTAAGTTTCAGCTACGCAAACAATTTACCACTTTGGAAGCATCTATCTACCAAACTCTGATAGACTTTCAGATTTTTTTGGATCCTCGATGTCATTTGAAGAGACATATCCATAGACATGCATAGGTTTGACTAAAAAAATGTTTTTTTTTTCACGTATTTTAATTTAAGAGCCCACCTCAAATGTCATTATTTTTTATTTTTTTGCATAGGAATCGTAAACCAGTTAATGAAATACATCTACCTACCAAGTTTCATCTGTGTATTGCTTATAGTTTCAGAATAAACGGACGGACAGACAGACAGACAGACTTGACGAAACTGTTAGGGTTCCGTTTTTGCCATTTAGCTATAGAACCCTATAAATGAAAGCTGTTTAATGAATTACCAACTGATGTACGTAATCGTGAAAATTTAAATTCATTCAAAAGGAAGTTAAGCTTCCTTTTGAATGAATTTAAATTGAAGCAGGTTCACATTGAAGCAGGTACCGGCGAGTAATATTACATACTACCATTTAATTTATTTTTGTTATCTCATTTTAAGTGAATTGTTATATTCTTATGAGAATAAAGTTCTTTAAACATAAACCTAAAATCATGAAAAAAAAATTTAAATGACATTACAACCTTTTATTCTAATATTTGCATGTTTTACAACCAACTAATTTCAACACGTTAAATAAAAGTTCAATAGGTACTTTCATTAGTTTAATTAAAACCCAATTGATTTTGACCCACTTTTATCTCGTTCTCGTTTGTGGTATTTTGTTTTTCTTAAAGCAACGAAAGCAAAAGGCTGACACGCATTATTTCCACTTTATTTTGCAAGTACCCTCATTCCGTTTAAAAATGTATGAAACTAGGCCATTCGCGCTCTGGCAGGCGATGTTTTTGGACGTACCTATATGCTGTTAGCGATTTATTATGCAACTTCAATTTTGTTCACGCTTCTTTTTTGTGACCTGTAGGAGGCGGATTTTTAACAACAGGTATAGAAAAATTAAGTCTTTCATTTGTGTCTGTTTAATTAACTTAATTGCTTTAAAAAAAATCTTGACTTGTAACCTTATATTTAAAGGCGACAGTACACATGCCTTTAGCTGGCACACTTGCATGCTAGCTCCTTCCACCTACGTGTAGGTTTTCGCCTGGCATTTAATGTGAGGAGTGCGGGGGGTTGTAAAACTGGCGCGTGTGATTATCAACAGTATGAATATAGGCATGCAAGGACTCAAATTGCTAAACTTTCACATGCCAGTAAGTGGCATGCAAGCTACTGATCCGTTTTACAGGCATGTGTAACGCTGCTTTAATTTTAAGTAAAATGTTATTGTAAAAGTACATGTTATGTTTATATAGGCCAAATGCCATCTTGTACTTGTGATGTAGAATGTTTTTCACACTTATAGCGTCATATTTTATATTCATAAAGATGAAATAAGAAACGAAAATTAGCGCACCGGTGGGACTCGAACCAGCAACTTCTTGGCTAATCGGGCCTAACGCTCTACCAATTGAGCCACTGTGCTGTCGGTCCGACCTTTTGAAATTTTGTGGACTCTTATGGATACGTCATTACGCGTGACGTTAAGCGTTGGTTTCTTATTTCATCTTTATCTTGTACTTGCCTATACTCACTGCGCTCATCAGCGGTAAATACACTCGCCAGCACACCAGGTTGCACATTAATGTTGAAAACTAACCCTTATTACACTGCAAAAGATACCGCATCGTTAACCTTGACTTGCTGTTCATCATCATCCGGGCGTTAATCCCAGTTGCGTGCGGTGACGCCCGGGGTCCGCCTTCCTACTTTTCCGTCTCCACTTTGCACGGTCTTGGGCATCCTCTGTGGACAGTTGATTGGCACGCATATCGTCTTTCACGACATCAAGCCAGCACTTTTTGGGTCTGCCCCTTCTGCCGGGGCCTGGCGGAGGCGGCATGGCTAGACATTTGTTACCCACGTAGCTCGCCGGTTTCCGTAAATCGTGACCGTACCAGCGAAGGCGACTCTCCTGCAACTTTTCCGCTATGTCACGAACATGCAGGCTGCCGCGGATGCGGGAGTTTCTTATGCGATCTTTTCGCGTGACTCCGCACATCCATCGCAGCATGTTCATCTCCGTGACACGCAGTTCCTGCTTGTGTCGCTCAAGCACTGGCCACGCTTCACTACCGTACAAAAGGATGGGTCTAATGATGGTCTTATAGACTAGTCCCTTCAACTTAACCGGCATTTTGGGGTCACAAATAACACCAGTCACCTCACGCCACTTTGCCCACGCAGCAGCAATGCGTGCCTTGACGTCGTAATCGATGTCACCAGACGCGTGAAGTACAGATCCCAAGTATTTAAACTGGTCCGTGCGCTCGACCATGTCTCCGCCTATGCAAACGGACGTGGGGTCTGTGGAGTTGCATGCCAAGTACTCAGTCTTCGCCACGTTTAGTTTCAGGCCGCCGTTTTCTAGCGACTCTTTCCACGCATTTACACGTTTAACCAATCGTCCCCTGTCCACGTCCGCCAGTGCGATATCATCAGCATACATCAACAACCATGGAGGCTGCTCATGCGAGTCTCTGATGCTGTCTGACAATACGTCCAATATCACACTAAACAGAAACGGACTAAGGACGGAACCCTGGTGTACACCAACGGTGATGGGGAAGGGTCTGGAGTCACCAACTGCAGTCCGAACCACAGTGCTGTTGTCCGCACTAAAGCTGTTTATATCCCGTTTCTCGTAACTTCACTAATTACAAAAAAGAGACACGGGAATGCACGTCGCTAAAAGAACGGTGACAGAAAATTCACTGATGTGAATGCACAGAATGTTTTGATCGTGTTTACATCCAACGCTCTGCTAATACAGTTTCTAAACTTCGTCAATAGAAAAAAAACCGAGAATTTCGTCCTCTCGACACAAACTTTCAATCGCTTTTTGGAATTAGAATCTTGTACTAAAATAACTAAGTTATGCTGTCAAAACCTTGGTCATCAAGAGCTCTTGTCGGTGGAGTTTTATCCATTAAACTCCAAATTGGAGAAGATAATGCGTTGGTTTCTCTCTTGCATTCCACACTGCAGTTTAAGAACCGGGAGTTTGTCGCCTCTTCAAACCTTTATTATTTAGCCTTCTGCCAGCACTGACGATGCAGCTACCAAACATCAGAGAAACGCTTATTTAATGGCGGCCTTTACTCGCCATAGTCTGGTCATGGAGTCTCCTTACATGGACTTCTCTATTAAAAGCTACAGTCAAAGTTAAAGTCAAAAATAATTTATTCAATTTAGGACACTAAATAACACTTATGAATGTCAATAGTTAGTGTCATATCAATCCATTATCCACTGAATATAACAGCGGGCCTAAGATGCGCGCCTATTTGTCATTTATCGATAAATTTCAAACGTCTTTTTTATCATTTTAAAAAAGGTTTTAGTAATTTTGTTGTATTCATTTGTTTTAAAAAGCAAAAAGGATTGATATACAAGTGAAAAATATGTGTCAAAACATGTTGTTTAGGAAATAAAATGATTTTATCGACGCGATAAACGGTATTGGGGTGTGCATGTTAGGCTTACTGAACATATTATATTCAGTGATGATAAACTTATGAGTGTCAAAATCATTTAAAATTTGCCAGTCGTACCTTTCATGTAGAAAGGTTGCAGAGAGTGCAACTTGCGCTTCACTAGACGAATGGAACGTTTGTGTATTGCAAAATAGAATATATATTTTGTCTCAGAATGAGTAATAAAATAAATATTGGACACCAATCACATACATTGCGTTGATCCCAAAGTAAGTAGCCATGCACTTGTCTTATGGAAATCAGACATAACGATGGTGCCACAACACCCGAAAACATACAAAAATATGATTTCTACATTGACCCGACCGGGAATCGAACCCGAGACCTCGGAGCGGCAACGCCTTGAAACCCAGCGTGCTTAGCCACTACACCAGGGAGGTCGTCAAGTAACGTAGGTATTTGTTTTCATAGTGTTAACGTGAATAAATATTGAATTTCAGAATCACGATATTACTCCTATTAAAGTACGTACAAGAAATTTCCGGGAACGCCTGATATTGAAATGCGTATAATTAATTTATGGGCTTAACAAGGCCTCTTTAATTAAATAAAAGGATTTGACGTCACCTTAATCAAATTAAACCGGAGAGGCGGTGATTTCAGATCTGAAATAATTAGGAAATATAATTTAAAGAGATATCCAGTTTTGACGGTATGAAATTATTTAATAAAAATATTAAATTGGGGAAAGTAAGAGCACTTTGTCTTGAATTTTTTAAAGAATGACAAGACATTTGTAATTTGGAATTAGTATGTATTCCAATCACGATGCCAAGGTTTTTTTATTGGTAATTTTATTCCAGTGCTCTTTAAATTATTTAAAGTTAACAGATTCTTAAATGTTTCGTCACGGAATACGATTTAGAATGACCAATTATGATATTATGTCATAAATACAAATCGTTAAAGCTGAGGAACTGTTACTTCATATAATTTCTATACCAATAGAACCAAAAATCGCGCTAGGAAGCTCGCGTTCCTTTTACGAAAATCAGATAAGTTACAGAGTTATAGATCGTTAGAGTAGGTACGGAACTCTTGAAGAAATGGGTGGCTGAAGTCGCGGGTGACCGCTAGTTTCATGTTATTTCTGTTCGTCCAATTATTGTTTACCAAATCGAGTTAATTTAAGTATTATTTTACAGCAAATAATGTAATAGATTATTCATCGGAGCATTCTATTGGACCTTATAAGCGGTATTTAATTGGGTACAGGAGCAAATCTAACAATTAATATGGAACACGTGCAAATTGTACAGTCAGCATCAATAATGTTATAACGTAACGGTGTTTTTAGACTTTAGATGGAGGGTCTAGGTCTCTCATGCCTTATCACTTTTCAACGAAAAAAGCTTTCACACACTTCACGAAAACGACAATGGCGGAAAAGACCGTACTGAATTTGGAAGCGATGTATTGTTTTTCTGTGGTTCCTCCTCGTACTTATCTTATTGCCTATTTAAGTGATGGTTGTAAATCTCGACAGAGAAAGAGAGGAAGAAAGAGCTAATTAAGTATGCAAAATATCTGCACAGGTGCAGTCTCTTTATATTTAAAGTTCATTTATGGAGAAAAGGCATTTTGGTTCTTGGACGTATCACTATCGCCAGCTTATTCGATGCCTGAAGAAAAGCATTCTCAATTTTAGGAACAATCTGTCAAAAACATTGTACACGTATTTATAACTTTCTTTGTCTCTTATGCCCAATTTTTTTATCAATAGTAATGGTAAAATATCGTAACTAGCGGTACATAAAATATATAAGGTCGCCTTATTTTAAGTGATAACATTAACTGGCCGATTCAGTAGAATAAATATATATTTTTTTGTAGAAAACACTTATGGTTTTCTATACGATACCTAGTTTTTGAGAGAATTATACATTAGGTAGTTATTTATTTCATTTTTTATTAATAACGGTCAAGATTACAGAAAAAGAGGCAGTGGACATTGAATTGAGAGTGGCGAAACCCATGACGTAGATAACTTTAAAAAATGACATCGTGCTGTTTTAAAATGATATAATTATTCTTTATCAGGGAAAAAAATACAATGTCGATTTTCGAAAAATGATTAGTGTCATGTTTCTTTGAAACTAAGACACCATTAAAATATTTCCACTTAAAACAATTTGACCTTGAATTTGATTGTGTGTTTAAAGAACAATATTTTAACCAATGGTCATTGAAAATGCCATTCTGTCTTTGATTTAGGTAGTTTTTAGCCTTAAAAGAAGAAAAAATGATGTGTACTGAATAAATGGAATACGAACATTGCTAGTACGCAAATGTGAATAAATAATGAATGAAAAAAGTGCCTCAACGATTTCTATCATACTATCATTCGTTTGAGTGTACCTTCTTAAAGGGTTCATTTCTTCATTGTTCTACATGTTATGTCAAAAATAGGATGGCATTGTGTTTATTTCACGTACTTTCGCTACTAATATACTTATATGGTAAACGGTCATTTATATCTGAAATAGTCCGCTGGCTTTGTATGGGAAGAAATTATTGTTCGCTAGATAATAAGAATGTTGCCTATTATAATGTGAGTCATTTTACGCACTTTCATAATGTGAAATTACATATTTGATAAAAATGCTCAGGCCTCATTTTACGAAGTCGAATAAGGAATATCTGTCCACTAACATACAATGCGCCTAATTTGAAAACGTCACATATTTGTCAGAATCATTAACGTTAATGTCATTTTAAAATCGGTCGTTTTATACTTATTCAGCCGGATAAGTCTTATCTGACTTTGATAAAATCGACCCTTAGTGTTAAAAATCTGAAAAATAACCCACCCTAATTTAGACAAAAAATATAATCGACATCAATTAAGGCAGTTATAGATGATTTAAAGTTAATGTACAATTTTGGCGGTCTTATTAAGCGATCTCTTCCAGTCAACTTTGAGGCTGAAATATGTGCAAGCGAAATTGTGAAAAGTCATTCGTATAGCTTATATTACAGAGAACAAGAATAATTTGTAAAAATATACCAAAATGATATTGAAAATAAAAAATGAAAATAAGGAAAATAACCTACCTGAATACTAACGTAAACAACTGAATAATTATATTAAAGTTGTTAAAACTATTACCGCTAACGAGTATTTTTTACCGCAACAGATTTTAGCTTGATAAACTATGTTTTCAAGTTCGCTTTGTAACGTTGTATATTTTTGTCTAAGTTCGCGTGAAACGAAAAGCTTAATGGATGTAGGACTCCAGTCCATATTTTGGCATAGATGTGATGGATGCGGACACTGACATTTGTCAAGTGTGACAGCTGCCGTTTTTCCGGCTCCGCACTGTTAGTCGTGCGTCGGAGTGGAACGTTTGTGGTAATAATGTAATAAAAGTGAAAATTTTAATGGGGCACGCCCCAAATTATTTTGTAGTTTGATAGTTATTCCTGACGCCGCCAACATGTCAATTTGGATGAATTAATTTCGAGAATGATTAATTGATAAATGACTGGAAAATGGTCTCAAATAGAAAAAATAGCATAAATGTTTAGTAATTAATTCAGAAATTATATGGCGAGCCAGCTTTTGCAGGTTTCGCTTTTGATATGTGTCTGTAAGTTGAACAGTCACAATTTGGTGATCATGTTGTAACCTCAGTGACCTTACTTAGACCTTACTAAGACCTTACTTAGACCTCATTTGGATTATTTTTGAAGTCAGATTTTACTTATGGAATGATTTGCTTCTTGTCTGCTGTTTTGAGGATGGACCGGTATTGGTGAAGATTTTGGGTAACGTTGCAGAGTTGTTTGTAGTTTGATGCAACAAAGATTTGAAATGGTAACCTCCGTTGAAATCCAAGGTTGGTTTTCCTTGTATTTACTTTAACTTTAGTGAAAAGTGGGATAATTTAGCTATTAATTTAAGCATAACTTAGGATTACTTAGTTATAACTTAGTTATACCTTTGAGGATAAATTTTGGAATCAAATAGGAAATTAAAAACTTAAATTGGTGGTTTATCTTTATTTGATTAGAAATTTGTGAACATAAAGATTTGTAATAGTATAGATATAAATAACTAAATTAGAACCTTACCAAGTCTCTACTGAATTCTGAGCTATTAAATTTTGTATTTGATTTTGTTAAAGGTAGATGTGTAATAGCAAATTTGAATAAACTTTTGTTGCCAAATGCTATACCCGATTTTTTTTATTTCATTCGAATATTAGTACCTTTTAAACACCCTTTGTCCACACTAGCCGGGAGTGACTGCGACAAATGGCGCCCTACATTAGAATTAGTTATTAGTACAATTTTGAGCGCTTTGTTGTTAGAATTTTTTTGGAATGCTAATTAAACACCATATTACTTAGCTTAGGTTTAATTTTGCCTGTGTTACTAACTGGTTAGGAATTATCCCACAAGTTTAGTGTTGCATCAAACAATTTGTATTTACTAACCAAATAAAAGTTATTGTTACGGTGTAAACCTTATTTTGTGAAATTCCAATTTGTTGTGTTTGATTTTATTTAGCATTTAAAATACTCACAATCAGTTTAAGTATTGTGATATATTTTGAGTTGTTTTGGTTGTAATATTTTGGACTTACTTTATATTGTTTTGTATGAAAACTTGTAAAAATATAAACCACCAAATAATAGTTGACATGATTAAATAATGTTACTTATCAGTGATTTAACAGTAAATTCATAAGCATGAGTTGCGAATTAGTTGAATTAATTTTGCATTTTAATTATTGCTTTTGTTGTGGTTACATTGATAAATGAGTTATGAAGTAAATTGTAGGGTCATTGTGGTTACCCGTCAGCGTTATTGGAGTTGTTCTGAAAACGAATTACATTATGTTACTTGCGTCTGTTTTGTATATAAACCAAGAAATCAGTTGCAATTTTCTCGGTGTAACACATTGTTTTGGTAAATCGACTCTGTTGTTTCCTATTAGGCGTGCTACTGGTACGGATGTTGCCAAAAATTTTAGAGACCATTTATAGTGATTCATGAGTTACTGAAACCGTGATTGTGGTTAATTGGACACATATTATGGGATCGTGATTCAGGGAGGCACTGGTTTGTTACAACATTCCTTAACATAATTTTACAGGGATACCGGGACGGAGTACACAGTAACTATGCCTAAGGAGTATTATGTCGGTGAGTTCGGTTGTTTAAAGGATTTTTTTTTGAAGTTTTTAGTGTCCGTGCTAGACATGCCACAAATTTTGTTGTTTTGGGGCGCAGAAATGCGTTTTGTTTTGGTTGGTGATGTAGTTTGGAAGTCCAGCTACACTCAGGTGATGCCCAATTTGGCACCAGTTTGTTTGTTTTTTGTTTGGTGTGGGATCACTGAGGTAATTTTCACCATTTTGTTTACGAGTTGGAGGCTATGGATGGTCGTTCACTCGGTTCGTGGCATATTAAGGATATTAAGACATAAGTTTTGATTCGACTAGAGTTTCTTTGGTTGTGTTTAAATTGATGAAAATTCTAAACACAAAAGTGAAAGGGTTCAGTTTTATTTAGATTGAGAAATAAAACTGTTTAGTTTTTGTATGATGAAGTACGAAAGGCGAGGTTGATAGGATGTTTGCTTGTGGAAGAATGAAATTAATTTGTTTGTGGGTATGTTTTAGCGGAAACCCTTAAGTTAAGTCGCTTGAAACATATGATTTTGAATTGTTGTCTAGCATGAGGTCGTTTTGGATTTATTTGAATGTGTTTGTTGCCCGATTTTGACTTAATTAACTTTATGAGTAAATTGAGAAAAAAAGAAATTACTTTGATATTGAGATTTTATTTTAAAGGCTTTTGGATAATTTTGAACAGAACATTCAATGTAGCTGATTTGTTTTTTTTTGTGAGCTTTTGGATTATTTTGAACAGAACAATCTTTAATGGCGTTGACGTTGAGATCTTTAGATATTTTGGCGATTTTTTTTTTAGGATTTTAACATAATTTACTTAATGATTATGAGTAAATTATAAAAAAAAATGATATTTGAGGATGTTTTTTACCGTGTTTTTTTTCACGGTAAGAAAATATAAGGATATTATATAGTCATTATGCATGAAATGGCTGTATGGATTGCGGGTTTATTTTTATTTTTTCGAGCTTCGAAGCTTTGTTCTTATTTATGGTTAGAAGTTTTTATTTTGAGGCCTCTTAGATGTAGTTTTCTGATTTATACTTTTGAATCCTTCAGATAGTATCAACTAGTGATATAGTAGATAGGATGTCTTCATAGGTTAGTTTGAACTTGTTGGATAGCGGAAGGAGATTATTTTGATTATATTTTGGCATTTGGTAACAGTACATATTTTACAGTTACGAAAGCTGGGGACAGCTTTCGGTTCACTGTAGTGAACCTCTTTTCTTTGGGAGGGGGAATTGTAACGTTGTATATTTTTGTCTAAGTTCGCGTGAAACGAAAAGCTAAATGGATGTAGGACTTCAGTCCATATTATGGCATAGATGTGATGGATGCGGACACTGACATTTGTCAAGTGTGACAGCTGCCGTTTTTCCGGCTCCGCACTGTTGGTCGTGCGTCGGAGTGGAACGTTTGTGATAATAATGTAATAAAAGTGAAAATTTTAATGGGGCACGCCCCAAATATTTTGTAGTTTGATAGTTATTCCTGACGCCGCCAACATGCAATTTGGATGAATTAATTTCGAAAATGATTTGATATAAATGACTGGAAAATGGTCTGAAATAGAAAAAAAATGATAAATGTTTAGTAATTAATTCAGAGATTATATGGCGAGCCAGCTTTTGCAGGTTTCGCTTTTGATATGTGTCTGTAAGTTGAACAGTCACAATTTGGTGATCATGTTGTAACCTCAGTGACCTTACTTAGACCTTACTAAGACCTTACGTAGACCTCATTTGGATTATTTTTGAAGTCAGATTTTACTTATGGAATGATTTGCTTCTTGTCTGCTGTTTTGAGGATGGACCGGTATTGGTGAAAATTTTGGGTAACGTTGCAGAGTTGTATGTAGTTTGATGCAACAAAGATTTGAAATGGTAACCTCCGTTGAAATCCAAGGTTGGTTTTCCTTGTATTTACTTTAACTTTAGTGAAAAGTGGGATAATTTAGCTATTAATTTAAGCATAACTTAGGAATCCCTTTGAGGATAAATTTTGGAATCAATTAGAAAATTTAAAACTTAAATTGGTGGTTTATCTTTATTTGATTAGAAATTTGTGAACATAAAGATTTGTAATAGTATAGATATAAATAACTAAATTAGAACCTAACCTAGTCTCTACTGAATTCTGAGCTATTAAATTTTGTATTTGATTTTGTTAAAGGTGTTAAAAGGTAGATGTGTAATAGCAAATTTGAATAAACTTTTGTTGCCAAATGCTATACCCGGATTTCTTTATTTCATTCGAATTTTAGTACCTTTTAAACACCCTTTGTCCACACTAGCCGGGAGTGACGGTGACAGCTTGTTAACTTGATATAATCTAAACAAGTTACAGACCACCTAGATAATAGACTCCCTATACGAATCGTATCAGTTTGCTAAGAAAAAAAGTTTTGCGCCAACATTCCTTTGTTTTTTTCTTTCATCAGTTTAGCATGAAAGTCTGATATTTTGGCTAATTCACATCATCATCATCATTAGCCGCAAGATATCTACTGATGAACACAGGCATTCCCCATGGTTTTCTATAGCGTCCAGCGTCCGGTAGTAGCGGCCTGCATCCACTGTCATCTTTACAAGGTCGCTTATCCATTTTGTTGGTTAGACGTCTTTTGCTTTTGTCTGCGCTTGTGTACAAACTGTTTTGTGAACTTATAAAATGCCCATAAATACCCTACGAAACTCTATCTAAATTCCGCTTCTTTTTAACCGACTTCAAAAAAGGAGGAGGTTATCAATTCGACTGTATGTTTTTTATTATCATTATTTTTTTTGTATGTATGTTACCTCATATCTCAGTCGTTTGTCGACCGAATCGACAAATTTTTTCACCTACTTAGAGGGTATACCTTCTAGTTGGTCCCATTTTTTCAATTTTGGGATCTGATCATGGAATCTTGGTGTATTCAAGGGAAACCCTCAAATTTTAAAGGCACGTATAGTGTTTCTTTACTAGAATCTTAATGTTAACGTGTTGTTACGTCTGATAGTCAACATTTTGTGGGGCTGAGCTGATGGTGGAACTCCTTAACGCCTAGGAGTTCAGTAATTATAATGACGAAACTTATGATAGGTAATTTGTAGCTTCGTAAAAACTAGAATCATAAGGTGCAACTCCCCCCCCCCCCTCTTATGTAATCACTAAAAATAAAGAAATAAAATAAACTTTTAAAAAAAGTAAAAACCGACTTCAAAACCAAAATGCACTAAAAAGTCTTAAATAAACTCTTCACCATTGAAAGGAAAGGAATCCGTTTTAGGCAAACAATTTCTTTTTGGAGTCGGTGCCATCACTTTGATCATCAAGCATCAACTATCACAGCACCGACTGTTTAAGACTTTTTAGTGCATTTTGGTTTTGAAGTCGGTTTCTACTTTTTTTAAAAGTTTATTTGCTTGTCCACCTTTGTTTACAATCTTGACATTCTTTTATACCGATATAATTATTTTGATAATTAGCAACTGCATAGATAATTCATCGTTTAGCACTGAGATCTTTTTAATTTAAATAGTTAATGAATCTGATACACTGGTATTATTTAAAAAGTTGTATAAGTTGTAGCTTGTTTACATTATACGACTAGCAAAGATAAATAGGCTTTAGAAGAAAACTATCGTTTATGACCCTTATCATTTTATCGAACAAGTAGGTCAAGTCACAAGTAAGTCAAGTGAACGAAAATTCGTGATAAGATAAATGTACAATGTTTGTAATATGAAATATTATTATAATTAACTGACGCGTCATCTATAGGTCTTAGTAGTCTGTGCAACAAGTTCATTGATTATAGTGAACCGTTTATGTAGATTGAAACATAACAGTTTAAAGCGGCTATAAAACTTAAACGGACAGTTGAGAACCTTTCTTTTTTTTTCGTTTTACATCGATAGTACTCCAGTAGCTATCAGTAAATACGTGCTGATTTATGTGAAACAGAAATACTATTTGCCTGCTACCGAATCTTGTATTAGCTATTTGTGTTTATCAACAGTCTTTTGTTATGCTTTTGTTTATGCGACCGCCGGCGGCCTTTTGATCCGTGAGCGTCGTAGCAAAGTTGTCGTCGTATTTCCGACACATTTTTTGCTTCTCATAATTTCTCTATAAGTAGTAATAACAACTCACTGTATGCAGCTGGCATTTTTAACTATAAAGTAAACTATGCAAGTCTAATAAGCTTCTTATTAAATACTAGCGGTCCCCCGCGACTTCGTCCGCGCGTTTTGAGTTTGCTCCCTCCCCTCCCGTCGCAGCGTCATGTTTTATATCCTAAAGCCTTTCTCGATAAATAAGCTATCCAACACAGAAATATTTTTTCAAATCGGTTCAGCAGTTCCTGAGATAAGCGCATTCAAACAAACAAACTCTTCACCTTTATAATATTATTAGCGCAAGCGCACGTCGTACTTAAGCTGCGAACATTATTTTGGTGCGGAGCTATGTTAAAACTGTGATAGCTCCTAAGATATTTATTGAATTTAAATGATATACAAGGCAACTTTGTTCTAAATGAAATGCTCGTGATGATAAATGTATTTTTTTTGATAAGAATAAATACCTGTGTGTATAATACACCTCTAAAAATAATGCATTGTTTTTTTACAAATTTATTAACATAAAAAAGGTTGTAGTAAGTCAACCATAAAAGATAGACATATGCTGTCGCGGACTTTATTATAGAACTTTTAATATTGAACCATCCTGTCATACATGATTTTTGTGTAACTTAAGCGGTTTCCGCAGCGTATGCAGCGGAAGCTCTCGAAAGGAATATCTTTCTCCCGTTTTCGCAACATTTTTCATTTCTGCTGTGGTCTTATGAGTCGTATCTTTATGTTATATAGCCTAAAGCCTTCCTCGATAAATGGACTATCCAACGTAAAAATTTTTTTTTCAAATCGGGCCAGTAGTTTTTGAGATTAGCGCGTTCAAACAAACAAACAAACAAACAAACTTTTCAGCTTTATAATATTAGTATAGATTCTTTATCAAAATAAATATTGCAGTGTAGAGGTCGAGAAATCGCCTACTACGCAGCGGGTTGCGGGTTCGATCCCCGCACAATACAAACATTTTGTGTGCATGAACATGTCTGTTTGTATTTGTCTGGGTGTTTTCTATGTATATCATATATTTATTTACGAAAAAAGTATTTAAGTATTATATCCGTTGTCTGGCACCCATAACACAAGCTTTAAGTAGCTTACTTTAGGACCATATGGCGATGTGTGGGAATGTCCAAAGGATTTTATTTATTTATAATTTATTATTAATTTATAATAATATTATAATAAAGTTTCGACACCAACCACATACATTGCTCTGATCCCAAAGTAAGTAGCCAATGCACTTGTGTCATGGAAATCAGACACATCGGTGGTACCACAATATAGAAAATATCGTTTTCTGCATTGACCCGACTGGGAATCGAACCCGGAACCACCAAACCAGCAAACCAGCGCGCTAGGCACTCGACCACGGAGGTCGTCAAACTCCAACAAACATGCGTTAAAATATAACGGTATCTTTGGAGCAAAATATATAAGCATTATTTCTGGGCATCATTTCAAGTTGATTTAAATCAAAAATGTGATTGCTACATTGACCCGACCGGGAATCGAACCCGGGACTTCGGAGACCACGGAGGTCGTCAACATTGGTTAATAGCCGTCTTTAAAAAGAAGGAGATTATCAATTCGACTTTAAGTTGTTTTTTTTTAATCAGTATAGTAATCATATCTCAGTCATTTGTGGACTGATTTGAATTATTTTTTTCACCTACTTAGAGGGTTCACCTTCTTATTTGTTACTTTGTTTTCAAGTCGTGATCTGATGATGTAGTTGAAGGAAACCCTCAAATTTTAAAGGCACGTGTAGTATTTTGTACTTGTATCTTAATGTTGACACGTGTTTACGTCTGCTAGTCACCATTTTAAGAAGCTGAGCTGATGGTGGAACTCCTTAATGCTCAAGAGTTTAATGATTATGACACCAGAACTTATGTTTTAAGCACTTTGTAACTTAATGAAGAACAGATAAAAGGTTTAGAATGTTTTAACACTCGCATTATCATATTTTATATTCATAAAAATGAACCAAGAAACCAAAAATTGCGTACAGGCTGGGCTCGAACCTGCAACTTTCTGGCTAATCGGGCCAAACGCTCTTCCAATTGAGGAACCGTGTTGTCGGTCTGACTGTGCGAAATTTCGGGTCTCTTTATGGATACGTCATTACGCGTGACGTTTGCGCTATCTACCTTACTGTTTACAACTGCAGTGGGCCAAGAAGTTAGACAGAAAGTTGCAGATTCGAATTCCGCCCGTACGCAATTTTTGGTTTCTTGTATCAGCTTTATGCAAATAAAAGGTGACTTTAAATGCTTTATATGATTTAGACTGATATTTGTGGTGAATATTATACTCGTTGCTAGTAAAAAAAATACGGATAACTTTATAAATAGCAATACAACCACCTTCTTGATGATATCAAGTTTATGTTTAAATACCGGTTAAATATCATCCCTGAAACTGAAACTCTGAAGCCCACTAATGATTTCCTAGAGACCATTGAGAAATTTAGGGAGCGGAAATTTCCATTCAGTGTTTTCAATTGTTTCAAATGATAGCTAAGTCGTCGCTAGCGAGTAAACTCAAGGTAACGGTACTGTTTAGAGCTTAATGATATCCTTTTACATGTGTAGTCTGTGGGCTGAATACAGTAATAAGTCCTACAGTGCGCTCTGTGTCCCATTCAACAATACGTTTAGGGTGTTTTTGGGACTGCCACGGTACTGCAGTGCCTGAGGGATGTTCGCAGAGTACCGTGTGGACTGTTTCTACGCTACAATGCGGAAACGGTGCGCGTCCCTGGTCCGCAGAGTGCGTGCCAGTACCAACAGCATCCTAAACAGATCGGAAGTAGGCTAGATTGTCCGTGCGTCAATCACTGTTGCGCTATCTCAAGTGGTACGGCACTGCAGTGAATGGCGCATTTGTTTTTATTTTGTCCATAAATATTTTGTTACTTACCCTAGGCTAAGAACTTTGTTACTAACCACACTTATAACAGCTGTGTGGCCTAAAAAAATATTCATTATTTTTATTTTTATTACATTCTTCCAAACACGTAGACCATGTTTCGTGAGTGTATGTTTGCCCACGGATTTCTCGATACGAAAAAAGGTTATTCGATGATTATTTTTAGTTCAGTTTTTTTAGTTGTATTCTTACTTATGAAATGTTGTAAGTTTTATTAAATCGATTATGTAAATTTTAAGATATGACTATGGTAAAATAATTATTAATTAAGAGGATAGTTAAAGACTACTACCTCATAGTTGAGATAAGGTCGTTGCCCAGCAGTGGGGCGTTACAGGCTAACTTTACTGACGCATTTGCCCTATGTTAAGGAGTAACAAAATAATTTGGAGAAATGAACTACACAACGTAGACTATTAATTAATGCATGTAAGCTTGACATTATGTTCAGATTCCAAATAAACTTGTTTCTCCTAAACAGAGTGCAACTATATAATTTTGAGCTATTAGGCAGTTGGCGGTTTATTTTTTTAATTTCATGATATTTACTTATTATTACCCACATCTCGTTAACTAGTTGACCGATTTTGATGAAACTAACTCTGTACCCTAAGTTCTGTTTGAACTTCCAAAAACATCTGGCTATGGCTTCTTGATTTGGAGAAATCCGTGTACAAACATACAAAAATACATACACTTACGAAACTAAGCACCCGTGTTCGGAAGCCTCATTACATCAACATAGTCGAATAATATCAAATTCTAACATATAAATATATGTGATATTGTTATATAACATATATCGCTCGTCACTGACCAAAACAACATCCTGTATAAAATGACGACGCCGCAAACACTCGGGCCCGAGTAAACGGCACCGCTGGAATGGTTCTCGCGCTCGAGTGCTCGGTACTAGGTAAACGAGTTAAAATTCAACGGCATGTGACGTTATATCGTCACAATATCAATACAGGCTCATCATTATTCACATCACCCATTCAACATGTGTGGCCTGTGCGGCGTTTCACTTAAAATAGCCATCGATATGACCCGATTATCTAATTAACCAATCAATATTCTAATCTCCTTTGTCATTACACTTTATTGATAATAAAACCCATTTAAACAGATGGGATTTGGAGATCTAAACTAAAGGTTAATCACGCAATAGATTTTTATATGGTTGATTCAAAATTAAGTTTAAAATAGATTCGGTTAGCATAATGTATTAAGCTTTAATTCAATGGTTATTAGGAATTGGAATCATTATCAATTTCCTAATTTATTTTTAAAGTTGAATATTGTGTTAAAATCCAAATCTACTCAAAGTTAGAGTAAAAATACTTCTTCTGGGCGAGCTTGTTCCATTTTCGACTCCATTTTCTTACGCTTGGCTTGTTTTGGAGTCAAGAGCAAACTCATACCTACTAAATATAGAAAAAGTATTTTAAAGAAACCTTGATCGGATTTGAGCAATAAAAATCACACACATGCTTAAAATAAAAGACACATTTTTATTTGTTTACACACAAATTGTATAAGATTTATTCGAGTACTAGCTTAATAATATTCAATTAAAATATAAAAAGAGCTTTATTTATAGCTCTTACATAAATGTGAGCTTTCCGTAGTAACCCGGTATTATTATTAAAGAGAAAGACATCACTCTGAGTTCCGAGACGAGGTGACAATTGGAGTGTGAAAATCGTAAGAAATTATATTAAAAGTCTATGAATAGATTCTGATAAAGATTAGTGCACACGTTTGATTAAAAAAAAACTTTAGTTTACCAATCTTCTGCCTATTGATACTACTGGGTAAATAAATTTAGTTATTTAGTAACTAGCGGTCGCCCGCGACTTCGTCTGCGCGTTTTTTAGTTCCCACTCGTCGCAGCTATTGTTTTAAAGCCTTCTTCGGTAAATAAGCTATCAAACACAAAAAAATCAATCGGTCTAGTAGTTCCTGAGATTAGCGCGTTCAAACAAACTCTTTAGCATTATAATATTAGTAAAGATGAAATGGGCTGACACAAACACGTTCAACTATACTATATCATAAAGCTGAAGAGTTGGTTTGAACGATCGAATCTCATGAACTACTGATATGATTCGCAAAACAGTTTTTGCATTTATTTTTTTATTTATCGGGGAAGGCAACAGACTATCTATCAAACGCGGACAAAGTCGCAGGAACCCGCTTTATCTACCCAGTTTTAAAATATTTAGTGTCGATTTTACTAACGCCAAATAAGACTTATCCGATTGAATAAGTATTAAACGACCGATTTTAAAATGACATTTATATAAAGATTGCTGACAGTTAGGTAATGTTAAAAATTGTGCGTATTGTATTTTATTCAACAAACATTCCTCATCTGAGATTGGAAAAATCAGGCCTTAATTGAATACACTTACTGTTAGCGAGGAGAAAATCAAGGAGCATGGAACGGCACTAACAATCGAGTGGATCATAGAGAAAAGTAAAAGTAATACTCCGGAAATAGAGAGCCATTTTGCCAGTTTTTAGTGTCACCAACTTCTTATGCGAATGCAACGCCATCTATTAGTAGTTCACCTACAACTTGCTATACCTATATATATATATACTACCCTATAGCATAATACGAGTATGTATATACATCTATACTACTGCTATATACGAAGGTAAACCAAAACCGCATACATTTTTACAGTGTTTTATTCAGTTTAAAATTAATATTAAACTTAAAACCACATGAACAGTAAATTTTAAAACTGAATAAAACGCTGTAAAAATGTATGAAGATTTGGTTTACCTTTCTATAGAGCAGTAGTACATAGTTGCAGCAGTAATAAGTAGGTAGAGGTAGATACATTAAAACAATAATAATTAAAGATTACTTTTTATTTTTATTATGTTTGTATTTATTATAATACATTTGTGCGTATATTTTTTGTTTCATCATCCCCAGCATAAGCTATTTTACCGCATAAAATTCTATTAATGGAACGGCACCAACTGTATATCGTGACATTTATTATGAGATCTTCAAATTTTGTTCGAAGATCATACAACACAACACAACATATTTGACTGTCTTACCCATAAGGGATTATGGGTAAGACAGTCAAATATGTTGTTGACAAATATTTTATTAAATTCCTTAATATTTTGTTTTATTTTCTTTGTGTTTAAATTTCTTTTCAACATTGTAGTGGTAGTTTTGGAAATTTCATCAAAACATTTTATAAACATTCGATTGAAGGATAGCACAACCACTCTTTGTTACAGTATTCTTTTGCTGAAATAAACGCATGGGCCGACCCACGTTCTGACACAAATAATTTTCTTTTACAGATATTGCATTTTTTTATGATTTTTGAACATTTTTTTAGGACCCAACCGCAAACGTAGCCTTTTTTGCTAATGCCTTCTATCTCATCAATTGTAGTCAAAAGTTCCTCATTTATAACTAACTCCTCCGTTGTTTCTTTTACCATGTCTACATTTGTGCAATCGGTAGATTCTTTTACAAAAAAGTCAACCGATTGCAAAAATGTAGATATATCCTCTTCACAATTTGATTTTATTGAATGAGCCGAACTAAAATTATTTAATAAGAGGGATTTAAAGGCTCCAAATCCAATTGTATTAGGGGATATATTTCTTGCCCCTAAACTTCGAATACTCCCAAAAAAGTTTTCGATTGGGTCTTGATTAAAGTTGTTTGCTGCACAACATTGTGTCAAAAGCATACCTTTCATGCAAAACTTTCCAAATGGCCTGCATTCCTTCAATAGTTTTGATAAAATTTTTGATGGAAGGTACCGCTTTTTCAATCAATCGAATTTTAGCACCACCTTTCTTCTTTTCGACATATTTCATATTTTTCAAAAATTTTATACTATCTTGCCAAAGCTTATGATGAGGAGAATTTCTTTTTACACCAGCCCTAAATATTTTGCCATTGACAATATTGGAAGTATTACAATTAAGGCTGTCAAATAAATTGTCTAATAATTTCACAATTGGTGTGATTTGGCGACAATCTGGATCCAATTGGCCTATAGCCGTCAAATGATTTGCTGTCACTGCAACAGAGTGGCTAAAAAGTTGAGTGGCGGTTTTAACTTTCATTCTGTTAATTTTTTCTGGGTTCACGTGCTCTTCCGTTAGCTTAAGTAGATATTTAAGCTCCCCTTTAGATTTGTCTGCTTCGTATAATTTTTGGAAATACTCCCATTTTAGAGTTTTTTCTTTGTTATCGTCTTGAAAATCAACATATTTAAGGTCTTTTGTTATAAGGTTGTTCCTCAGACCCTTGATTAGATGAGGCACATCGTACAAAGGTATTATTTTAGAGTTTTCGATGATCAATAGGTCATTTCGCCAAGCTTGACCTTTTCTGAAAAACATTGCTTTTGTATCTTGTATAAGACTTTCAATGGCGCCAACATTTACTGCGCTTTGGTCGCACACGGTTGCCACTACTTTTAAGCCAGTGCTCTTGACGTATCCCACTATTTCTTTTATACGTTGTTTTAAATCAATTTTATTTAAATTTTGGGTAACGTAGTAAGCTACGGGCTGCTTGTATTTTTTTTTTATTCCCTTGACCATAAAAGTGAGTGCATGGTCTGCGATCTTATTTTGGGTCCCTATTGTGGCAAAACCTTTTAATGTGTCACTGTTTGCATCATAGTGGACCTGTGGGTTTATTGACATTTCGTCAAACATGAGAATACACAGACGGTCGTCGTCGTTCATGTCAGAAACAGTGTCTCTTTTTTTTTTTTAAATCGTTTTATTGATCCCAGGTCCAATTTTAATTTTACTCAAAAGATTTCTTAGAGACTTACTGGATGGTAATGTAAAACTTTTTTGTAGTAATGTATAGGCTTTCGGACTTCGTTTATACCACGACAATGATAAGATTTTTTCTTCAAGAGTAAATCGACGGCCTTTGGGCTTCTTTTTCGATTCACGGAACTGCATTCTTGTAAAAAATTTTGCAGGCAGGGTCATATTGGCCGTGACTCGTTCAAATGCCTTGCTATTGGATAATTTCATTGCAGCTTCCAGCCTGGATTTAAAGGATTTGCATTTTTTCCTTAATCTGAGGATTTCTCGTCGCAAGTTCCTGGTTTTCCTTTCTGTCTCTTTATAATAAGCCAAATTAAATGTTTTCAATCCCGACCCTGTAAAATGAAATTTTAATGTTTACTGGTAATAATAATTTGAGTATTGAATTAAGTCAAGGTAGACACGTAATATTTTTTGTATGGGTCCTAGAAAATTTAAAATTTTATCGTTATTTACCTTGCATTTTCTTTGGCTTCGATGTTTTTTTTCGAACATTATTGGTATGTTTTTCACAGCTGCTATCGCAGTAGTCATGGTCGTGCCTAACGCCAAATATCGCACCTGAAATAAATATAGAATTATTAAGAAGGTTGTAAGCTACATTTTCAAATAATATTACCTTAAGAAACAAATATAATATTTGTTATATTAATATCAACTAGATTGAATTACAAAAAATGCACTTCACAAAGTTTTACCTGATGCTAATAGGTGTTGTTGATGTTGGAGAGAAAATGGTTTTTCAATTTGGAGGCTCCCATGTTTTCCATCTATCTCTTCAGTAGATTTTGATGCTCCTTAAAAAAGTATGAATCAATTAGGACATTTTTAAACCTACTAAAAAGGAGATTGTTCTAAATTCGTAAATAAATCTTTCATGTTTTTTTAAAGATTTATTTCAGATTTCCTGCCTTGAAAATCCTTAACATAAAATAACTTTCACTCTAATTAAATTTAAAACAATCTTTATGAGAATATCATATATGAGAGTATAAACATCAACTAGATTGAACAACAAAATAATAACGTTTTTCTAAAGTAAATCTTACCTGATGGTAACAGTTGTTGTTGATGTTGAGAAGAAAGTGGTTTTTCAATTTGGGGGCTTTCATGTTCTGTGTTTAGCACTTCAGTAGATGTTCCTTAAAAAAAGAATAAAGTGCCTAATTAGTTTTTTTTTATAATAGTGTACTCACGCGCTCATTGGAATTACATATCTTGAAAAGGGAATGGGCACGAATGTATGGATCGTGGTGCCCACTTCAATAGCCATAACTTATATATTGTAAAGGCCTTCAGATGTAGGAAAGCACTGCCATGGGGCCAGTTCCCATTCACGATTTGAAATCTGTAATTCCACTAATATAAATGAAAATAATTATAAGAGTATTACAAACTACTATGATGACTTAAATATGGATAGAAAAGGAAAGGATTAGACAATGAATAACTACCGTTATAGCGAGTCCCCTTATCCCCTTAATAAGAGAAGTAATAAATACAGAGTTCTTCAAATAAAAATAATTTATCTATGGTTAGACAGAAGAGAAAAAAAATCATATCGCTTTCAACAACAATAAAATTGAGGAAGGATGCTGGAGCAGTAAACCCCTCATGCCCCACACACCAATCAGACCGCAGCTGCACTCTGAAGTTGTTCCGGGTCCATCTACTCAAAATTATGACCAGCACGTACATACTCTCTCTTCGGACTCGGACCAAAACGTCACGATAAGGAAAAAAATGTCATGTTTCAACAAAAGTAATTCCCCCCTCAGTGATAATGATTTGTCAAGCTCACCTCAAGGAAATACACCTAAACAGAATGCACTAAACAACCGCAGTAACAGTGAAATGAAAGTTTGTAGCAATTTGGACGACGAGCAAATCTCCCTACAAAAATTTACATCAATATTGCAAAAAAATAATAAATATATCCTATCCTCAGTACAATCGTTGATTCGCAGTGAAATTGATAACGCACTATGTAAAATTGAAGAAAACATAAAACAAGGTTTGGAAAAGATTTATTTTGATCAAATGCAATTCAAGCAGGATTTAACTACTTTAAATGCTAAAATAAAGACATTAGATCTCAGCTGCCGAGCCCTTCAAATGGAAAATGAAAAATTAAGAAATGACATTCAAAATCTACAAAACAATCCACACAAACCTGCAAACCAATTTCATGATATCAATGAAAAAACGTTTGTGTTACATGGACTTATTGAAAACTATTGGGAGACAGACGAGGATGTAATTGGAAGAGTTGTGAATATGTTCTCTGACTTACTAAATATAAACTTAATGGATTACATCGAGGAAGTGACATTTATAGGTAAACGAGGTCAGAAAAGACCACTGAAGATTGAGTTAATCAGTAAAAGAATGACAAAATATATATTAAATAATTCGTACTACCTAAAGGAGGCTGGCTTTAGTGCTACGGAATATCTTAGTCCAACAGCCTTACAAGAAAAAAGAAAATTAAACCATGCTCTACAAACAGCTCGACGTAATGGGCAACATGCAATAATAAAAAACAACAAGTTGTTTATAAACGGAACAGAGACTAGTTTACAACAGATTCAAGAAAGTCACACTTACGCAAGCTTACTAGAAGCAAAAGTAACAAATAGAGAACAACAATTGCCTACCAGTCTGCAGCCTCCACGCATGCCTTGCTTACCTATTTCACAAGAAACAAATACAATTAACACCGCGTCAAACACAAACACTTCGATTACCATAACACACCCCAATACAAACAAAACACTCACTAACACAAATGCAATAAACACAAATGAACAAAATAAAAAAACACATAAAACTAACAAACCTAAAACCTCTAATTTTCGCAACTAATATAGACATACTTTTTCAAAACATTCAAAGTATCTATAATAAAACACACCTTATTGAAGCCTTATTAGAAAACAAATCAAACTTAAAAATTATCTCTTTATCTGAAACATGGTTAAATAAAGAAAAGGCTGATTTACTCAATATAGATAACTTTACATTGAGTTCATCCTTCTATCGGGAGGAATATGCTGGAGGTGGAGTGTCGATACTTGTAAGAAATACTTTAGAATACAGTGAAAGAAAAGATATAAATAAAATGTCTCATGAAATGATTTTTGAAATTAGTGCAATTGAGTTACTTAGGGAAAACTTATTAATTATAAATATATACTGGCCAAATAGCAAAAGAGAGGTTGAAATGTTCTATGTTTGCTTAGAAAGATAACTTGAACATATCAGTAAAAAAGATCATTCCAAAAATATCTTAATAGGAGGAGACTTTAATATAGATTTCCTCGTATATTGCAGCGAAAGACTTAGAATGTCAAATTTGATGTTGTCAGAATCACCCCAAATAGCGCAACATGTATTGATTTAATCTTTACAAATTTTGACACGAAAGATACCGAAATTATTGTTTCAGAATTTGGCTTGTCAGATCACAAAGGCCTATTATTTTCACTACCCGCTAACACCCATCACTTAAATTATTTCATAAAATACAAACGAATATTCAATAAATCAAATATAAGTAAATTTAAACACGAAATTTCTACTATAGCCTGGGAAGATATATTAAAACAAGATAAAAAGTTGAATGAAAACGCTAATACGTTTAATAAAATTCTAGAAAATTCTTTAAACAAATGTATGCCTATAAAAAGAATAAAAATAAGTCCCATTTCAAATACTCACTTAACATTAGGACTGAAGACATCGTGCCGCTATAAAAGATTATTAAGAATACTTATATCAAAAACTAAAAGTGAACACTCAAGGGAATATTATAAAAAATATCGCAAAATACTTAAAAACGCAGTCAATACATCAAAAAAACTAAAAAATAAAAACCAATTTGAAAATTCGCTGAACAAAACAAAATCTATGTGGCGTATAATACATAATGAAACAAATAAAATAAAACGGAAGAATAAAAATATTTGTATCACGTCAATAGATAACTCAAATATATTAACAGACCCTAAAGTAATATCTGACGAATTTAACTCTTTTTTCGCTTCTATTGGAAACTCACATACAAATCCAGTCACTTATATTGGAACACAAGCAAATAATCTTTTAGAAAATTCATTCTTTTTAAGCCCGGTCCAACCCAAAGAAATACGAACCATAATAAACAATCTTAAAAACAAAACATCTTTTGGTATTGATGAAATCCCCCCTTCTCTTATAAAACAATGTGTTGATCTACTAACTATTCCATACACCATACTAAGCAATCAATCATTTTTAGAAGGAGTTTTCCCAGATGCCCTGAAAATATCAATAATAAAACCTGTCCATAAAAAAGGGAAGACCACCGATAAAAATAATTACCGTCCCATATCATTATTACCAACTTCAGCCAAAATATTTGAATCTGCTATGATAAATCGACTATACTTATTCTATGAAAAATTTAATATATTACATGAAAATCAAAACGGCTTCCGGAAAAACTACTCTACAATTCTGGCAATATACAAATACACAAAAAGAATTTTTGAAGTAATAAATAACAAAAAAAATTGCTGTAGGTCTTTTACTAGATATGAGTAAAGCCTATGATAGAGTCAGTCATCAAATTTTATTAAATAAATTATATAAAACAGGAGTAAGGGGAGTGGCACATGAGTGGTTTAAATCTTATCTCAACAACCGTTACCAACATGTAGTAATAGAACACACAGATTTTGATACCGGAATAATTACAAATACAATATCAGATAAAATACAAGTCACTGGCTCTATTCCTCAGGGCAGTGTTTTGGGATGTTTGTTATTTCTAATATATATAAATAGTCTTCCAAACGTACTGGAAGAGCAGTGCGTCCTTTTTGCAGATGACGTCTCTATCTTAATCCCCTGTTCGGATCATGACGAACTTAAAATTAAATTAGATAAAACATCAGAGAACATAGTAAATTGGTTAGAAATACATAACTTGCAGCTAAATTTGAACAAAACTAAAATCATACAATTCAAACCGTACCAAAAAACTACTTTTAAAATTTCATATGCATTTAAAAATATAAAGTTAGAAACCGCAGATTCTGCAACCCTTTTGGGAATAGAATTAGACTGTCACTTAAATTGGAAAAGCCACATTCAAAAATTACTTAAGAAAATGTGTTCCTTCATCTATGCCCTACATCATCTTAAAAGAGTTACAGATTTTAGAACCGCCCTTACGGCATACTACGCGTACGCGCACTCCAGACTCACCTATGGTATAGTTTTCTGGGGAAGTTCGTGCGATGTAGACAAAGTTTTCGTTCTACAAAAAAAATGTCTTAGAATAATAACAAATATTAACCAAATGGAATCCTGTAGAGCCCACTTCATAACCCATAAAATATTAACCGTCACATCAATATATATTCTCGAGTCCTGCAAATTCATTAGAAAATACCTAGATTTTTATTCACCAGTAAAAAATGATAATAAAAGAAATAACAGAAATTTAAACAAACTTAAAACACATTTACTAAATTAAAATTAGTTTCATCCAGCCCTCATAACATGTTAATAAAAATATACAACCATCTGCCTAATTATATAAAAAACCAAACCAGCCCAAAAATATTTACCAAAACATTAAAGGAATACTTGATTAATAAGTGATACTACAATATACAAGAGTTTTTCAATGACAAAGATAATAATAAATAATATATATATATACACCAATGATACATACATACACTTTAACATCTCTCCTAATTATCATTATTAGTTTCATATTATAGTTTATTTAAAAGTGTAAAGTTTAGTTTAGTTTTGTTTCAAATGTTTATAAATTTAAAAGTAACTAGAGCTCTCAAATATTGCTATGCCCTTGCAGGGCGTCATATAGACCATATGTACCTACCTACCATCTTTGTACAATGTTATGTAATTTATGACATGCAACAAAACGAATTTGATTTGATTTGATTTGCCTCGCATAACCAAGGTACTATACGATGGACAGGAATGTGTACGGGACACTCACATGTTGTACGGTTAATCATGTGCAATAATGTTGAACAATATTATTATTTGCCCTATTTATTATTCAGTATTAATATTTTTTTGAATAAATTAACTAGGATGCCCAACAGCGCACCCTGCACTCAACTCCTCCGCCGTTCCTTGGGCTCAGATGAGTAAAGGTGAAATTATAGGAGATCCCCCAAAAAGGTATTATTTTTGAATTGTCTATAATTCTGTCGGGGTCACCAGATATGAGATGCCCTATCGTGAATATAAATAAAATAGAGGAAAGAAACCGGGCAAGTGCGAGTCGGATTCGCGCACTTAGGGTTTCGTGCCAACTTTAACTAAATAAGGGATCTAGTGACTTCCACTGAGCCAAAATACAACAATATTTTGTCGACCGCAAACATAACTTTGTTTTTCATAGTGTTTGTATGAAGAACAAAGTTATGTTTGCGGTTGCTAAAAATGTACTATATCTCAAAAACTATTTTTGTCATAATTTGCACTCTCTTAGTTCAAAAGTTAAAGGGGGGGGGGACGCCCATTTTACCACTTTGGAAGCGTATATCTCTCAAACGTTTGACTTTAGGAGAAAATGTTTTTAGAAACCTCTATGTCATTTTGAAAGACCTATCCATAAACACCCCACACGCATAGGTGTGACCAAAAAAAGAAATTTTTTGTGTTAGTTTCATGTATGGGAGCCCCCCTTAAATATCATTATTTTTTATTTTTTGTGTAAGAATCGTAAAGCGGTTAACAGAATACATCTACTTACCAAGTTTCAACTGTGTAATGCTAATAGTTTCAGAATAAAGTGGCTGTGTCATACGGACGGACGGACAGACAGACAGACTTGTCGAAACTGTAAGGGTTCCGTTTTTTGCCATTCGGCTACGGAACCCTAAAAAAATTAATAAAGTCTTATTCACAAATAGAACAGTTCCACATATAAAACAGTTAACAGAAGGTAAGGAAGATTGAAATAGATAAATTAGATTAAGATTTGAATTGATTTGTGCATTCGCCGTGAGATACCAATTCCGACTGCGGCGCGATGCGCTTGCTCCGGTGCCTCGTCTTGGACAAAAGGCTACGGATCGCGGGCGTCAGCAGTTTTGCTAAACTAGCTGCGCGCCCGACTTTACTCGTGAATTAAAGTTTTGATGCGATTTTATTAAGAATATAAAACAAATGATTTATATAATGTAAATGAATTGAAGTTAAGTTACAAAGTTTACAAGTGGAGCTAAATTAATTTATTGTTAACTTATGTATACACTTATAAACTAATGTTTGTGCATGCCACCACAGAATACAAGATGATAAGATGTTGAAAAAATTGGTTGCCTGTAAAGTCGGTATACGGGCGAAAGTTTTACGTGACAACGACTTTTTATGTCTGTCTCTCTCGCTCTTACGCGTGCCTCTCACTCGCTCTCATTGTGAGCGCATAACGTGAGCGGAGCGTAACGCAGTTTCTTGAAGTGTCACCCGGCAAACCAATTTATAAGACGTTGTCACGTCAAAAGGGTCCATGGTGATAAAAAGATGGCGATGATTTTCGGGATCTCCTTTGTCAAGTTAGTGTATCCAAATTAGCTTATCTGCTAGGTCTAGAAATTATTATTAGTGTTCAATTACATACCTTGATCTAGTGACAGCATGGTCATATTAAGTGGAAGGTTTATGATGTCTTCCACAAAAACCCTTTTACTTGGTTCACTTGCTTCACAAACATTTGGCTCAGTAAGTGATTCTGAAAAATATTAAATTCAATTGAATAAAATTGCAAAACTTAAAATTTAATCCATGTGGGCAAAGAAAGACAAATAGAAGTGAAATAATAATGGTCACATCATTAGGTATTAAAAATCGGCCAAGTGCGAGTCGGACTCGCGCACTGAGGGTTCCGTGTCAAATTTAACTGAATAAGGGATAGTGGATCTTAATTCAGTTAAATTTGACTTCCACTTCCACTTAACCAAAATACTACAGAATTTGTTGACAATGAGAGCAAATATAACTTAGTTTTTTATGATTGCGGTTGTTGAAAATGTGCTATATCTTAAAAACGACTAGTCAGTTAGTCACATCTTGCTCCAACCAATTTTCGTTGAAAGTATTTGTCAACGTCTACATTATGTATATTTTTTTCAAAATTTACACTACCTTAGTTTAAAATTTGGACAGGTCGCTCAGAATAAAGTGGGTGTGACATACGGACGGACGGACCGACAGACAGACTTGACGAAACTATAAGGGTTCCGACTTTGCCATTCCCGTTGCCGAATGGCAAAAATTGGAACCCCTATAGTTTCGTCCCAAAAAATTTGCATTATTATTGAAGACTTAAAAGAGCATGTAATGTGCCTACATGGACACTGTTATGCAAAAGGGTGTCAAGTGACCAAAAATCAGGTATGGAGTTATTGGTACCACTGGATTCGCAAAAACGTCCTGTTACTGGTCGCCCAAAGGTCTAACTTCGGAAAAAAATATCAAAGTTATTTCACAAAATAACGTATTGCGAAACAATCCATTGGATATACTGATATTTGCAAAAAGGTTCCATGTGTTGCTTGATTCCGTTTAGCGATTAATTTTTGCTGATTTTTTTTATAAAAAGGTTTCAAGTCCATGTTTACTAATGGACATCCTTAAATTCTTGTGCTTTTTGAATAGCTGATCAGTCAGGTTTGCTTACAGCTGTCGTTTTTTCTTGCACAGGTCTTTAAATATTGACTAAATAGTCACGGACTATTTTAGTTTTAGTAGACTATTTTATATTTAGTTTAGACTTTTGTCCAAAAAGTTGGACGACGAGTCATCCCTGTCATAATTCATTTAAAAAGATTATTCAACATACAGAAAAAGTGTGTGGATATACCAGAACGTTAAAATTATTAAAAGTAACCCTTTTTATAAAGTTCTACAGTAAAAAAGAAATGATATATAAATAAAGAAATCATTAAAATATAGAAAACTATGACTTTGAAACTCTTTTAAATAAAGAAATCATTAAAATATAGAAAACTATGACTTTGAAAAAACCATAAAACTGATACTAATTGGATTCTGAAAAGAGTTTTGCAAAAAGGCTTTAAAGTACTTTGAAACCTTTCAACAAATTACTTTCAACGATTTTAAGATTTTTAATTGACTTTATCTACTTGTATAATTACTATTCATACAAATTAACATCAAATGCATGAAATATACATCTTTTTCTGTAGTTATGCCAATTTCCAGGCATGTTCATCATATACGAGGGTCAAACTGAAAGTTCTTAGAACTGGCCACTTATAAACAATATAATAAAAAAAAAATTCTAAAATTTGAAAATAGAACTCTTTGCCAATATTACTGAGTATATATTTCATTCATTTGTCATTTGTTTTACGATTTGGCGGCAAATTGAAAATTATCTGTGTCACGTCAACATGAATTTAACACGAGAAAATTTTCGTGCAATGATTTTTTATGACTTTCGATGTCATTTAAGTCAACAAGAAAGTTATGATAGACTACGATTGGCCTTTCACGATGAAGCCCCATCTCGTGCGACTGTTTACAACTGGTTTAATGAGTTTAAACGTGGTCGCACTAATCTCACTGATGATGTACGTGAGGGACGGCCTTCTACGGCGACGACTGAAAATAACATCTGTGTTGTGCGGCGTATGATAGAGACTGACAAAAGAGTGACCTATCAGCAGATTTGGACAAGCTTAGGCATCGGTATGAGTCAAGTGCACAAAATCCTCCACGAACATTTAGCGGTCAGGAAGCTTTGCGCCCGGTGGATACCTCATAATTTGACTAACGCTCAAAAACTCCATCGTGTGGATTGGTGCCGTAAAATGATTGAAAGATTTAACGGAGGTGACTCAAACGCTGTGTTCGACATACTAACAGGTGACGAAAGCTGGATTTACTGTTATGATCCTGAAACCAAAAGACAATCTGCTCAGTGGGTGTTTCCTTTCGAGGAGTTGCCAACTAAAGTGAAGAGAGATCGAAGTGCGGGAAAAAAAATGGTGGCCTCGTTCTTTGGAAGGATAGGTCATTTCGCAACAATTGTGTTAGAGGATCAAAAAACAGTTTCTGCAGAATGGTACACTACCAATTGTTTGCCACTTGTCTTGGAAAAAGTTCGAGAGAAACGACCTCGCAGTAGGATCCTCCTTCACCACGACAACGCCTCGTCGCACACCGCCAAGGGAACGATCGACTATTTGGCGACATCAAATGTTGAATTACTGGGTCACCCGCCGTATAGCCCCGACCTCGCGCCTTGTGATTTTTATTTATTTCCAAAAATTAAAGAAAAAACTTAAAGGAAAGCGGTTTATGAATGCTGAAGAAGCGGTGGCTGCGTATCGCGATGCCATTGAAGAGACCCCTAAGGACAAGTGGGCAAAGTGCTTTTCCCAGTGGTTCCATCGCATGCAGCGGTGTATTGACGTCAATGGACAATATTTTGAAAAGATATAATAAAACTAATAACTGGCTAATGTAATCAGTTTTTGATTTTCTAAGAACTTTCAGTTTGACCCTCGTAAATACGAAGTTACAGCAATTGTAAAAAGTGACGAGATTAAAAATCTTTAAACGCGTTTATCTCAAAATGACCAATATGTCACTTATCACCCTTTTGCATAACACTGTCCACATGTAATGTAATGAGGATGGTCATGTCTGATCAGGCAACAGTCCATTTACTCTTTCACATGAACCACACATCCTTTTGGTTGATTTTTAAATACATACCTTGATCTAATGACAGTATAGGCATATTAATTGGTAAGTTAGTGGTCCTTTCAGAAAGCATAATTTCACTTGTGTCACAAACAGATGGTTCAGGATTGATATCTGAAATTTTTCGAAAATATTATGTTTATTATCCCTGGCACTTACATTTCTTTAACTTATCTACATTTTTCTTAGTTTATTTAGATATAATTAATGCATGAAATTAAATAAATAGAGTTTACATAATATGGTAAACTCTATAATTCATCTGTAAATTTATTTATAGTCGTTGACTAAAGAATTTCAATGACACATACCTTGATGTGAAGACAGTGGCATGTCGATTGTTATGTTAGAAGTCTTGCTTTCGACATAAGCATTTTCCATAGTTTTGTCAACTGATGGTTTAGAAAGCATATCTGAAATTTATAAAAACATAATCAAAATTAGCAAATTGTTTATAAAATGTCATTCAATACTGCACATAAATGACGAATTTTCATTCTAGAGGTAAAGATTAGTTATTTTTTATTTATTTAAGTATGTGTTAGCAAAGTATGGGACTCACTCAGCAGGGGCCCACTGAAAACCAGCGTCAGGTTCTCCAGGGGACCTGGCGTATGCTGAGTGAGGCTCCTTTTGGGTATAGGCATCACACTCACACACACACACACACACACACACACACACACACACACACACACACACACACACACACACACACGCACGCGCGCACACATTTGTTGGCCTGGTATGGTCACAGAAAATATAATAGTACTACGTACAGAAGGATCACTTTACTAAGAATGATAAAGTAAAAAGGACTTTCGCTGCAACGCAATAAAGTTCCATTCACTTCGCACGATTTTAATTCAAGGTTGTTTTATCTACCTATCTATACCTGTCTCTTTCTAACACGTAACGCTTTCCCTGTTTCGCGGCCTTGAATGTGTCAGGGTTGCGAGCGGCGCGTGGCACGAACATACGCGTAGGTACACAACGCGCTACTCAAATAAAATAAATAGTCTAGAGGACCTAGCACATTTCTTGACTGTGTTCTATCCAGGGACCGGAAAACCGTGATTCCTTGATCGATTTTTAAACCCTATTCATAGGGTAAGCCTATTGATAGTGTTTTTGGATTTGGTAAGCGATTACCCGAATTAATTGTATTAATTTGGTAAGCCTTTCGTTAGGGTAAGTTGACGATTAGGTTACCGAATTGATAAGGGTTCTTGGAAATAACTTTAAAAAATACCCTATCAAAAACCCCTTTAAGGGTAAGCGGTTCCGGTCCCTGGTTCTATCGGAGAAAGTAATTGATAGAATCAGCGTTCGTTTAGTATTAAAATAAGTGTTTACTGTGTCTAATTTAATTATTTGGTACAAAATTACTGAATTCGGAGAAATGAAAGTACAAACCAAACACACATGTATGTACGGCCAACAGCACGTCAAGGTAAACACTGCGGTATCTTATGCAGTTGTAATAAGGGCTAGTTTGCAACAAAAGTGGATAACTGAATATAAAATTTTATAGTAGAATTATTTTCTCCGTGCAGTTTGGGTCATAAATCATAGCTCGGCCTCAGCCCGGTTAGGGTGGTGAGAAGGTTGCATATTATTTAAAAAAATTAGTTTATTATAAATAATTTCAATAAATATAAAATTTTATATTAATTTATTTATATATATATGTATGTATATATATATATATATATATATATATATATATATATATATATATGTATATATATATATGTTTTTTATTTAGTTACACACACTTTTGTTGCAAACTAGCCCTAATGTCAACTGCATACGATACCAGTGTTAACCTTAATTTGCTGTTGTCCGTACTTAACTACAAAAAGAGACTTTTGTATAGATGAACCTTACCTATCGTACCTTTATAAATGCTATCAAAATCGAGATTAATTTTATTGGAATACCTAAAAATTAAGGGTGATATTATATAGCTAAAGTAAAATAATGAACTGTAGCTCTTGGACTATTAGATTTTGGACTACGTAAAATCCTAACACAAAATTACTTAAGTATTTGGTAGGTACTTTACTTATAAATATTATGCTAAATTTAAAGTAAGTTTATTGACCTGTTTCCGTTTGTTTTAAGTTAGATTGACGTAAGTAACTGGGTAGGTATCTTAAACTCAAACCTATTTCTTTGAACAAGAAATGTTGAATACCTACGTACAAAATTTGTTTTGATAAATAATGTCATAATTAGGAACACATAATTCTCAAATTATTAATAGTTATTTCGTTGTAACGAAGTCAGTCACAGGCTGAGAAAATAAACACAGTCACAGGCGCGTGGCGCGGTCCGCGAGCGGCAGCCCTAGCCCCGCGCTCATTTATGCTCGGCGTACCGAGTCGCTTGAACGTACCTAAACTTCGGAGTGACACCCCCCTGGTATGGTGTCGGTGTAACACTTTGTCATGGACGGTTCCACATTGATTTTTGTAACTCTTCTGTGTTAACTTTCTTTTTTTTTTCTCTCTCGATCTTTGGATTTCGTTTGATTATTATGTGTAATGTTGTGAATGTGTGTGTTTGTGATGTAGGCCAATAAACGTTTTTTTCTTTCTTTCTTTCATTGCAGACAAATTAAGAAATCAATTATCAAGGCATAAAACTGCCACTGGACCGCAGTAAGAAAGCGTGCAGAAATAAAAGACCTTAATGGCGATCCTATCGTTGACAAGCAACAGCAGATTGATAGGTTGGCGCAGCATTACACTAATCTAACTAAAGAGTTATACATTATTCTAAAAACCCTAGATCATTTACAGTCTTATTATGAGTTCGGTTTTAATGTGTGTCTCACGTGTGAACCCACCTTAGATTTACGAGTCGAAGAAGCCCAAATTACTTTGTTTTATGCCAACCTTTTTTCAGATTTTATCGACACTTCGGTCGGTCTTTATATCTATTATGAATATAACGCGTGGCTCGTATGAAAATATGGCCCAAATGATGTAAACTGGATAAGCACAGAAGCTAAAAAATGATATAAATCTTATAATTTTTTCCATCACTTAACGCAACTAACAATGGAAATGATAGATAATCCTTCTTTAGAAAAGATTCATATCACATCAAACTGTTAAAAATAATGTTGTTTTTTTAATTTAAAGAAAGTATTGGACATCAATCACATACATTGCTCTGATACCTAAGTAAGTAGCTAATGCACTTGTGTTATGGAAATCAGACACAACGGAAGTACCACAACATCTAGACCCGTGGCAATATAGAACATTTTGATTTCAATATTGACCCGACCGGGAATCGAACCCAGAACCACAAAGCGGCGACGCCTTGAAACCCAGCGTGCTTAGCCAGTACACCATAGAGGTCGTCAATATTACTTATAAGAATCCTAATTTGTTTTGGATTGGATTACCTCTACCTACGACCTACTGGTTGATTAATAATTTTACTTTGCAGTGGCAATAGTAATTTTATGTCCAATAATTATACCGTACTTCTTTCAACAGTGGCGCAGCGGTACGAGGGTCGCACTTTAAATCGACGGCTGCGTCAGAGGTCCTGGGTTCGATCCCCGGGTCGAGACAAAAATATATACGGTTAGCGGTGTTGCAGCCCCGTGCCTCGGAAAGCACGTAAAGCCGTTGTTCCTGCGCCTGATCTCTCTCCGGTCGTGTCAGATTGCTGTCCCATCGGGCTTTGAGAGTGAAAGGAATAGAGAGTGCAAATGTGTGTACCATATTATAGTGCACAAGTCCCGCGCAGTCGGTTAGTCGTTGTGACTGGCCACCGTAGTCGAATTCGGCTAGGGGGATTATTATTATGCCCAGAGCTTTTGTTCTATTATAACAAAATTTTCCTTATTATCAATTGTCCAGTAAAAAAGCTTCTGTGCTTTGTTCGTCCAGTAAAACCTTTACGGCATGTTGATAAAAACGTGCTTCGTTTACGTCATAAGAGTGCTTAGCCCGTACTTTAGGGCTAAGCATCACTCTATGATAAATATAAGTATGACTTCCTTTTTCTGTGCATTTGCGTCGAATAAGATTAAACTCACGTCTTTCCTTTGCTATACATTAATGACATATTTTTTTCTAAAGGATAATTTTTTGATGCGAGCAGAAAATTTTCGTGAAGGTTTTACTTTTAGTATCTGATAAATAGAGAATTTATCAGATACTAGCATTGCCCCGCGGCTTCGTCCGCGCGTTTTGAGTTTGTTCCCTTCCCTCCCATCGCAGCTGATGCGTGAGCGTTTTTTCAAAACGTTCCTGAGGTTAGCGCGTTCCAATAATTCCACAGACAAAACTATGTAAATCGTTTTGTGGGTCTACTTTTTCATTTCATATTTTACTGTAACACTCTGTTTGTCTCTTTATTAAATAACATACAAGAAAAAATAAAACTAAGACATGCAATATAAAAAAAACTTAAAGTCTACCTATTCAAAAACGAAACCATTTCCTTGAGGCAAGGAAAAAAATAATAAAAAACAAACTCTTCAGCTTTATAATATTATTATAGATACCTATACTATATTCAGAAAGAGATTGTTCTACCTTATTTTATTATACTTGTAGCAAGTTTACTTAGACACTTTAACAGGATATTGTCTATTTTATTAGGGCGGCGATTCTCAAGTCTATCAAACTCTTTTCGTGTGGTAATTCGATTGCAGGTTTAAACCATTTATCTTGAAAATCAAGTAAATATCTTCACGTAAATAAAACTATCGCAGGAATCAAATCGAAATGCATAGAAATCGTGAGCCTGAGAAATCAAAAACTATTTTTTCTTCGTCAACGTTTTTCGCATATACGAATTGCACAAGAATCTGCCCCTTGGTCCGGGTGTTGTGGTACCACCGTTGTGTCCGATTTCCCCAACACAAGTGCATTCGCTACTTACTTTGGAATCAGAGCAATGTATGTAAAATTAGTAGCAATGTATAGGTATGCAATTTACACAGCTTGTAGTAGCCTGTAATTGGAGCACAAATTTAAAATATATATATTATCAAGTGTCATATAATTAACCTGTAATGAAAACAAAATAGCTTCATTTTATTTTATTGGAAATTAAATTTATTGTTATTTTTTACTAAAACAAATCGAATTTGCAATGTATTGTAACAAATGTGTCCGTCATAGCACTTGACATTATCATTTACTGCAGTGGGTTAGCGATTTGATATACATTAATTAGGGATTATAACCTTGGATAATTATATCTCTGAGTTAAAGCACTTTTAGAGCACTATGACCAGATCAAGTTAACAACGTATACTCTGTAGAATCATTGATTAAAACTTTTGCTCTTATTACAGACCACACGTTGTAAATACAATACGCTTTAAAAACATAGTTTCAAAACACTTACAATCGATACATACGCTTAAACCAGTCCTTTTGAAATAATCATTTAAGGTCAAATAATTTTAAATATCGTTTTCCCCAGTAAAAATTAGTTATTACTTAATGCTTTTGTTAAAACTAGAAATAATCAGTTAAAACTAGAATTTACCACTGAAATATTTGATTTTCAGATAAAACTAGTTGTCACATCGAGCTATAGTTAAAACTAGCGCTGGAAAAACTGATTTGGGATTGAAAACAAGATATAAGTTTTAAAAATATTTATTGAAAAGATCTAAGATACTGGGAACCAAATAATAATAGTCTAAGACAAAAGGACCATTTTGGAGAAATTGATTTAAATTTAGTTGCCAAGATGACAATATTAATAATAAGTAGGTAAAAAAAATAATCAAATAAATCAACAGAACACAACCATAAAATTTTAAAAAGCTAATTAATTGCTTAAAAACTCCTCTTTCCATCGTGACCCCTCATTTAAGTTTGCCATTGCTTAGGCTATTCTATCGGAATAAAAACAAAGTGGGATTGACAGAAGCAAGCGCATAGCGCGCGGGCTGCGCCGTTCCCCCGCACTTGTTGAATCAGGTTACATCTCGCTACCAATCGGAATAAAGTACGATGATTTCGCGACCAATCGGAATAAAATACGATGGTCAGGTGATGCTTCGCAGCTAATCAGAATAAGGTATTATGAACTCTAACTTTGGTCGGAACAGTTTTAACTGACTCGCTTCGGGAAAACGCGTTTTGTCTTGCAGAAACTAGTTTTAACTGATATTTGATTCAGATATTAGTCAATTCTAGTATTAACAAAGGCATTAAGTAAAAACTAGTTCTAACTAGAAAAAACGCGTTCTAACTACTAACTAGTTTTAACTGTAACATATACATCATAGAAATAGTACACTATCATTTTATTATTTAACAAAGAAAAATTCATTGTTTTAAACAGCACTCTGATAATTTTAAAGGTTATCTACGTCTTCGGCTTCGCCTCTCTTAATTCAATGATCAATTTTTATTCATCTCCAATCTTTACGTATAATTAATAAAAAAATAATATCTGAAGAAAGTATTTACCTTAATCTCAAATTTTCTCAAAAACTAGAGTATAAATACCCAACGTGCAATTTACAAAGAAGTTTTAATGAATGTGCCAAATCACCTGTTTATTATTATCACTTAAAACAAGGTGACCTTATGTGGGTTTAAAGCGGACGTAATCGATTTCCTCTATAAATGGCATCATCCTAAAGCCTGACGCTGCAAATACTACGTCTACATGTAACGGTGGCAGTGTTGCAAACGCTGGAATATTCCCGAACACGAGACGAACTCTAAGATGGACATACACCGCACTCGCCGGTGCTTTGCGGTCGGTTGTAAGGTTGGGAGCACACTGAGAGTAAATAAATCGGTTCAAGGTTTTTAAATAAAAGTGGAACGAAAAATATTTAAGCGTCAAGGTTTCAAAAAAATAAAAGTAGAACCTCCAAATTTTAAGCGTACATTTTACAAAGCAAAATGATCCTGTCATGTCTTGTTAATAAATAATCTAATTCTGTGGCTTTCTTTCTAGTTACACGAATCTACCTTGCAAGAAGACAGAATAAGGCGCGTAACGGCAGATTAAGACTTGAATTCAGCGTATTATTTAATAATTTTTAAATTAAAACAATTGTCTTATGTATCTTGTTGCACTTTAACTCCGAAAGATTAGGTTAAAAAATATAGGCTTAATTCAATTTTTGTTTTTATAGTGTTTAGTCACTATAAAAACTTAATAACATGAATTGCACTTGTAAAAAGCAACTGTTTCAGACAAGAAATCGAACCCTGTGTCATTAAATTTCAAATTATCAAAATTATACTATCCAGGCGCATGTTTTTACCACTCGGCTGCCGACTTCCAGAGTTTTCTTTAACGCGTAGGCTGCGTAACGTCATCAATGTTGCGAGATTGCTCTCTCAACATCCGAAGGAAATATTTATACAAATATTTAACAATTGGTTAAGATGACGAAAAGTTAATTTTTGTTTTTATAGTATTTTGTCACTATACAAACTTAATAACATGAAAATATAAGTTTGTCTTTCCACCTTTTATATAACAAGCTCAAGCTCCGTTCCAATTCAGTTTATACTCAAATAGTATCTGTCTTTGACATTTAGCACAGTTTATTTTCCAAATTATTTTTTCGTCTGCATCAGTGTGTTCCTAGCCTAAGAGCCGAATGCGTCAGCATAGCAACTGTAACCAAGTGAGATGGCGCATCTTCCCTTACAAGAGCACCGCACGTTAGCGTAGCAATAAATTTAACCCAAAGTTAATCCTCGCTTTAGTTGCACGTAAAATTACTTGGCTGTACATTTACGTTTTTTATCATTGAGGTAGCACATATTACATAATTAATGTAATCGGATAATTTACCGATGAAACATTTGTAAGTGGTACGTTTGCACCAATAAGAAACGTTTCATTTATTCAAAATAGCTTCGTCGTATCCCACAGTCAACATTAGGAATGCGAACGCAAACATAACGTTATTACTTCGAAAAAAACCGTTCATTTTCTGTTATCCGTTTTATTGAGATGAACAATACATCGAAGACACGCTTATACACGCCTAAGCAAAATTGCTGTAAAAAAATAACTAAACATTAAAACTGACCAAACATATACCATAAATGAGGAATATAATATGTAACTACTGCACACCATAGCCCTCGGAAAATCAAAAGTCGCGATACTTTATGAACAGACTATGTATAGGCGTGTGCAGTATTTCGTTATTCTTTTCGATCCTTACTAAGCAATTCTGAGTAAACGTCAACAGCTTTTATGAAAGTCATCGAACTTTACCTTCAACTCGCAAAGTCTCGGCTTCAAATTGTTTACCTTACTTATGTTATGTGTTCAAAGTTTTAGCAATTCCACAATTTTATTAGTATTGCAGCGAACTTTGAGTAAACTTCAACTTATTATATGCGTGGCCCTAAATTACTATTATGTTCAATAATGTTATTGAACTAGAAGTTGCGGATTGGTTACATATGGATTAAAGTTGGTCACGTCTATGCATATTGTCGTGAAGCGACAAATGTGAAGAAGTAGAAGGTAAAAGAAAGAGGTAAAAGAGGGAATAGAATTTATATTAAAACAAAAAAAAATACAGTACCGAAAAATGAGATGAGTTGATGTATGTATGAATGTAAGTAAAGTGCAGTGGGCGTGAGTTAGTGTCTTCAGATCTTCTATAAGTATTGTCCTGGAGGCAGCAAAGGGCGGCGTCGGAGTGCAGGGCCGACACAGCGGATGTAGCAGCGACGCCGATGAGCAGCGGTGACAGGCGCCGTGAAGAAGTATAGCAGCGACGCCGATGTGCAGCGGTGACAGGCGCCGTGAAGAAGTAACTCACAGCAGTGATGAGGGTAACGGGAACAATGTAGAAAATGTTATGATCAGTTGGAGTGCCAGAAGTACTTGGTCTCGGGTCCTCTTCCGAGAAGGAGACAGGTCCCTCCCCTAGAGCGAGGAGGTGTTACTGCAGTCAAATGGACTCGGATACTCCTCCGGAAATGTGTCCGGTCCCTCCCCTAGCGTGAGGAGGTGTTTCAGTAGTCACCGGCGGTTCTTCAAGACTTCTTGAGGGAAAATGTAGAGTGTTAAAACTTGAAGTATATTTGATGAACTAATAGAACTGTTCGAGCTTAGAACTCGGAATGGAATGCCTTGAATGAAAAAAGTAAAGGCTTTTAAAGGGGCCTGGGCCGTTCAAATTTAGATCGAGGTAGGTTCAAAAATAGAACATGAATACTGGTGGTTTACAGAGGATTAAACCCGAAAAAGTAATAAACTTTGATAGATGTTGTCAGACTTTGAAAGATATTGTCATAACAACCATGTCAATAAAGATAAAAAAACTGTCAAAAATCAAGCAATTATCACACAAACAATCTGGAAAACGAATCATCACCTAATGCAAATTAAAGGAAAATTGCAAACAAAGGTAAAACGAGGCTATTTTTACAGTATTATGTACAGAAAAGTAGAATAACAGAGCTTTGAAAGTTTGACATTTTTAGATTCACAATAAATATTGTTCAAAAAGGATTAGAAAACAACAATAATCCAAAAATACAGAGTAATAGTATAAGATGAGTAGAAAGGCAGGTGATGCCTATAGTTTAATGTCTACAGTACGACTTTTTAGGGAGAAAATACGAACTGCGTTATGGTAGATAGAATCTATGATTAACTCTATGTTCGTGTTTACAGCAAAAGGAACAGCAATCTTTGGATGGAAAAAGGAAATGAAAGCATGGAAAAACAAAAATAATGTGATGAAAATGTTAATGTGGGTCCGATGAATATTAAATATATTAAGGTACTCAATTTATTACACGTAATACATGTACATCGGTACAATATTTGAAAATCTTTAAAAGAAAGTCTTGATAGTTACACACTATTTATAACTAAAGAACGGCTGAACCGATTCTGATGAAAATTTGTGAAAAGTCGCGAGTCGCGTTGGGTGGCGCAGTTCACGTTGTATGAGTGCGTTTCGGATTTTTTTACGCGTTTGTTTGTTATGAAGAATCCTTACGCGACGCTTGAATTTTTCACGTTTACGCGATGACGCGGCGGGTACTAGCAATTTTTGCAACGCGGGAACGCGGCTGATGAAAGCGGCGTGCAACACCGCGAACCACACGGCTGCATACTTTTTATACAGTATAAGTTTGAGTCTTTGCGTGGGCTGGCGCTGGTCTCTTCACGCGACGCTGAACGCACCGCGTCTCCCCAGTATATCACGAGCATCTCCGTGCTTCAGAAGGCACACTAAGCACCTCTTCCCTCCGTGGATTTGTTGAGAACGGACGTGTGTATCGGTCGCGCTGCATTAAATTGAAATTCGCATAACAATCAAGAAACGGCTTGCTGGCTTTCAAACGCACTCCAAGGCCACGGACATAAGCAGCGACGCGGAAAAGAGACAACGCAGTGAACGTAATTGCTATCCTGCTCTCGGCCGTGCGCCGCATGTGCTGCTACGACGAACCTGATTTTGTACTACGAGGAACGACTACGAAATCAAGCCACGCCTACTTATCTACAGGGAGCTACGAACCCGGCTACGGCGGTACGATTGTAAGTCTACGCACTCCTACAAACAAAACAACTTACTACGATGCCGTTGTTGCATACGCCGGAAAAATCTGACTCAGCACCCGATCTATCTACACTGGAAGATACGCACACGTCTAGATTTGTAACTGCCAGATCCAAAAGAAAAAGGGATGAGGTTAGCCCAGACCAGCCAGAAATGGTGTCCTGTGATATAAAGAAAGATATGACGGATTTAATAAATAGATTGGCTGAATCTTACGATAGCAAGATAGATACGATCTTAACTACGCTAAAAAACATGCATCAAACCAGTAGTATGGTGCAGGAGACCCTGAAATTCCTATCTGAAGAGAACTCTGAGCTTAAAAGCAGAATAAAACAGCTAGAAATGCAGTCAAAAAAAGATAGAGAACAAATAGTTTTGTTGGAACATAAATTAGAAGAAAACCAAAGAATAGATAGAAAGACCAATATTGAAATTAAGAATGTTCCTCTGAAAGGAACAGAAAACAAGAAAGATCTCCTTCAAATGATAAGAAAATTATCCGAAAAACTGGCAGTCAAAGTGGAAAACTCCGATTTTAAGGACATTATTAAAACAAAAAAACAGAACCAGGAAAGAAGCACAATTATTGTGGAGTTAACAAATACTTTTATCAAGATTGAACTACTGAAAGCTGCTAAAATCTACAACAATAAAAATAAAACCAATAAATTGAACGCTGGTCATATGGGTCTAACTGCTCTTTCGGACACTCCAATCTTTATGTCTGAAAACCTAACACCTTTGTCTTCAAGATTATATTTCCTGGCACGCAGCTTTGGAGAGTCAAACGAATACAAGTACTGCTGGACAAGCTACGGAAAGATCTACTTGCGATGTACAGATGACTCACCAATCATTCATATTACCAGCGAAGCCCAGTTACTACAATTAGCGAAGAAAAAATGACTATATGTTCTTGCTACTATAAACTTTATGTACAATATCATCAAGACTTCGTTCTATGGGGATCTTCGGAATCTCGTGCATCGTGATTCAGATAATTCTTTGATGCTCAATATCATTCTTCTGTTCGTACACTTGAATGGTAGCTATGTAAGTAACCTAACACAAAAACCATACATAACACAACACCATCTCATTACACACAAAAAAACATACCACTCCACACTTAACACTTATCACAACAGCTTGCAAAAATATAGATTACATATAGCTTTTAACAACAAAAAAAATTACATATATTACTTAGAACTAAATAAAAAAACATATTTCACCCTCCATCCTATAAACATAGAGAATGGATAATACACAAAATACTTTGTTAAATGAATTAGACTCTTTCCATCATTTAAACTCACTTCACTGCTCCATTCAGAAACTCGCAGAATACTTACCAAAACGAAAGCCAGATATTTCTATTATCACCCAAAATATTAGAAGCGTACACAAATCAACAAATATTGACGACTTAGAAATTAACCTCAGCATGTTTACTCATTCTATAGACGTGATAATCTTGACTGAATGCAGAATAAATTATAATAAGCCTTTACCGCAAAAACTTGACTATACTACTTATGCCACAACTATTAAAAACAACCAGAACGATGGTGTCGTCGCGTTTGTCAAAAATGATATTTCCCACTCGATAACAGAAATCTCTCTTTTTGGTGCTACCTGCCTGGAAATTACTTTGCCTAACTACATAGTTGTCTGCATTTATCGATCACCATCGGAAACTAATGCAACTAAATTTATTCAATCACTTGATACTTATCTAAATAGACCACACCAGAAATCAAATATCATATTAACCGGAGACATAAATATAAATATAATGGTAGACAGTGATAATAAATACTGTGATAAATACATCGACATGCTTGCTTCACATAACTTGGTTCCAGGACATAGAATGGACACTAGGATAAATAGTTGTCTCGACCACTTTTTTTGTAACATTGACACCACTAAAGTTAACGCAACGGTGGCCGTTTTAGACACAACCATTACCGACCATAAAATGATTCTTCTGTTAATTTATAATAAAATACACACTTATAAATCCCAAAAGACAAAGACATTCACTAACTACAATGAAGCCTTAGTTACTCTTCAGACCACTAATTTTATCGATCTCTTTAGCTCGCAGAATCCTGAAACTGTCTGTACTGGCTTGCTTAACCGTATATGTGATTGCTTAAAAAAACACACAAACACTATTAAAATACCGTCAAGTAAGAGAATACTTAAACCTTGGATAACCCCGGGCATCCTCAAGTGCATAAAAAATAGGAACAAACTGCAAAACAAACTACGTCACGATGAGACGAATGAAATTCTTAAAATTACCTACAGGAGATACCGAAATTACTGCAATAACATAATTAAAAAGTTGAAGAGACAATATGAAAGAGATTTACTGGAAAAAAATAAAAAAAAACAACAAGGCTTTATGGAGTAGCATAAAAACAATAACTAATCTACACAAACAAAAAAATACCAACAATATCGAACTTATGAAAATCAAAAGTACCAATATAGAATCAGCTGAGTATATAAACTGTCACTTTAGTACAATTGGTCAAAACTTAGCAAGCAAAATTGTTAATAACCCTATCTATAGTAAAGCGTATTTTTCTTCGTTACCTTCTACAGTCAACTCAATTGGTGTTGTCCTTCCGGAAACATCTGAAATAGAAACAATTATAATGAAGTTAAAAACAGGTTCAGCAGCAGGAAAAGATGGTATACCTACTGGTTTTATAAAATTTGCGAGAAAAGAGCTGTCCCCTATTATCACGCACTTAGCCTGTCTGTGTCTCCAACAGGGTGTCTTCCCGCTCCAGCTTAAACAGTCAATCATTCACCCGATATTTAAGAGTGGGGACAGAGACGATATAAATAATTATAGGCCTATCTCAGTCCTTCCTGTGATTTCGAAAATTGTAGAAAAAATTATTAATAGTCGTTTGATAAGCTTTCTTAAAGCTCATCACTTACTTTCTAAGTCACAATATGGATTCCGCGAGGGCATCGGCACGGAAGATGCAATTCATGACTTAACAAAAAACATTATCAAGTATCTAGATCAAAAACAAAAAACTCTTTGCATATTTCTTGACCTGAAAAAAGCGTTTGATACCGTCTCTGTCCCCATCCTCCTTCACAAACTGGAGAAAATTGGCATAAGAGGTACTTTCTTTAATTTAATTGAAGACTATTTGCGAGACAGGAAACAGTGTACAAAACTGGGAAGCGACCTCGTAAGCTCTGATATTGCTACGTCAAACTTCGGTGTTCCGCAAGGGAGTGTCCTTGGTCCTACATTGTTTCTTGCCTACATCAATGATCTGACAGAGATGAAGATAGCAAACGGAAAAATATTTTCCTACGCGGACGATACTGCAATCCTTTTTCATGGAACTAATTGGAGGGATGTGTTCAGACTGGCTGAAGCGGGACTTCGTGATGTTATCAACTGGCTTAACATTAACTTACTGTCCTTAAATATATCTAAGACAAATTACATAGCCTTCTCGATAAGAAATTCTACGCAACCTGACCCTCAACTATCTATAATTGCACATTCTTGTGAGCAAAATTCCACCTCGTGTAATTGTGATAAACTTCAAAAAGCTGATACAACAAAGTATTTAGGTATAATACTAGACAAAAATCTTTCATGGCAACCACACCTCCAATTAGTTGATAACCGTACCAGGAAACTGTTATGGATCTTCAAATATTTAAGAAATATATCAGATAAAAAACTAATTAGATACATCTACATTACACTGGTTCAATCGATCTTGCTTTACTGCATTCCCATATGGGGCGGTACGTACAAAACTAGCTTCATTAACATTGAACGTGCTCAGCGACTAATCCTTAAGGTAATGCTGAAAAAGAACAGAATATTTGAAACTAAGAAACTGTACTCTGAAGCTGATGTTTTGACTGTTAGACAACTGTACCTACTGCAATGCATACTGAAAGTTCATAAAGGAATAGTTGTAGAACCTAAAATCCTAAAAAAAAGAAACAAGTCGTCTGTACTTACTCAGCCGCGCACACGAACCATATTTGCGTCTACACAGTTCAGTGCCCAATCTGTGAAAATATATAATAAAATTAATCATAAAGTAAACATTTATTCAAAATCTTTAAGAGAGTGCAAAAAAGCTGTCACAACTTACCTTAAATCTTTATCATACGAAGATACAGAAAAAATCTTATGTTTCGCAAGCTAATATATAATATACAAACACATATACGATCACGCACACACACACACACGCACACACACACGCACACACACACACACACACACACACACACACACACACACACACACACACACACACACACACACACACATACACATACATAAACATCACACACGCACACACAAACTCATCTACCATTCTTTTAGCGGTGTACTTACCCTATATTTTTCATCATCACTTTTTATTGTTAATTTTCTTTGTTTAATATAGACCTAGTATGCAAGTCTTGCAAAACGTTGTGTAAAAATTCAAATTCAAGTGTTGAAAATACCACCGAGAGAAGAGGGTACACTTCTGATACAAGTTTTATATAAACTTAAAAGAAGTCGTACCAACCCAAATAATGTAAAAACTTGTGTTGAATAAAGATTATTTATCATTATTTATCATTATCATTATCACTAAGCTGACGGTCCTAGCTAATATCAGCTGATATTAGTCGATAACCAAGTCACAGGCCTTTGGGATGGTTTGATAACATCTTCATATAAATAGGTAAATCAATTTTGGATACCATCCTTGGCTTTCGCCCAGCTTACTTCAATTTATCTCATTTTATAAATAATTGCACTTGTAAAAAGCAACTTTGTTTGTGTGACAGACGAGGAATTGAACCCCGTGTCTTACACTATCCGGGCGTATGCCTACTATCCGGGCGTATGCCTATACCACTCGGCCACCGTCACATTAGTAAGCCTGTTGAAATTTGCAAGCGCTTACTTAAAAACGCGTAGGCTGCTTGACGTCATCAATGTTGCGAGATTGCGCTCACAATATCCGAAGGAAATATTTTCAAAAATATTTAACAACTAGCTGTGCCCGCGACTTCGTCCGCGTGGAATAGTGACTTTGGGTAGATTTTTTAATTATTTAGGCTAATTATTTTACAAATAAGATATACCGCGAATATGTTGCAGCAATATTCTCAAATAATAGCATTCAGTTTGAGACGGATGGACGTTGTAGACGTGGCAGACTGCCGAGAAAGCTGAGTCCTTTTTCTATGCATTCAACTTATTAATTCAGTAGGTACTTTTTTATTAAAAAATATAATTTGGTAGGTAATTTAAAAATGGTGAGAAGATAAACAAAACTTAACAACTTTGTCATAAAAAAATTCCGAAACGTCAAAGCTTTGTAGAGATACAACAAAACAATACCCAATTACAATGAAATTAAATTTTGCATTAAGATTGGTAAATATAAATTAAGTCAACCAACGTATTAATAAGGCATTAACCTAATGTAATCAATCACTTTACAGAGAATAAGAAGAACAATATCAAATCAAATTACCTACTACAAAATCAAATTATAAATGCACATTTATATTTAATACCTACTTTAAATGGTACTTATTACTAAGTCAAGAATTGTTTTTATTATATGCTGAGATGAGCTATCGCAGTTACTTATACCTGCATAAATCAGAAGAAAGAATAACAAAAGTAATTACCTACTAAATCTATTAAACTTAATAATTAATAGATGCATTCAAAATTAAAACCTACTCAGTGGCGAAAAGAAAACTTTAACCTGCATAAATCTGAAGAAAGAATTTTAACCAAAAGTATTACTGAATCTACCTAATAGAAAATATCTGCAATCAAAATACTGAGCTCAAGTTTTTACTACTCAGTAGCGAAAGGAAAACTATGTATTACGCGCTGAAATCACTTGAAGTATCGCAAAAAGCAGTTGCGCGGGACAACCGTTCCGACTATATTAATCTAATAATAAGGAAAATATTTCAACGCAAAAAACATATTTTAATTTAAGTGAGAAGCCACCAAACGTACTTAGCGCAAGCTCCCGTTGTAAGTACTTAAGCTGCGGGTATTATTTTGATGTGGAGTTATTTCAAAACTGTGATAGCTTCTAAGATATTTATTGAAATCAAATGATGTGAACTTTGTTCAAAATAAAATGCTCGTGATGATGAATGTATTTATTTTGATAAGAATCAATACCCGTGTGTATAACACCTTCAAAATTAATGTTCGAATAAAAATAGTAAAATATTTTAACGCAAAACATATGCATCAGTTTTATTGTAAATAAGAAGCCAGCAACCATAGCAATTAGCGCAAGCGCACGTTGTACTTAAGCTGCGAACATTATTTTGGTGCGGAGTTATGTTAAAACTGTGATAGCTCCTAAGATATTTATTGAAATCAAATGATATAAAGGGCAACTTTGTTCTAAATAAAATGCTCGTGATGATGAATTTATTTATTTTAATAAGAATAAATACCTGTGTGTATAATACACCTCTAAAAATAATGCATTATTTTTTTACAAATTTATTAACATAAAAAAGATTGTAGTAAGTCAACCATAAAAGATAGACATATGCTGTCGCGAACTTTATTATAGAACTCTTGATGCTTAACAATCCCGTCATACATGATTTTTGTGTAACTTAAGCGGTTTCCGCAGCGTACGCAGCGGAAGCTCTCAAAAGGAATATCTTTCTCCCGTTTTCGCAACATTTTTCATTGCTGCTGTGGTCTTATGAGTCGTATCTTTATGTTATATAGCCTAAAGCCTTCCTCGATAAATGGACTATCCAACGTAAAAATAATTTTTCAAATCGGGCCAGTAGTTTCTGAGATTAGCAGGTTCAAACAAACAAACAAACAAACTCTTCAGCTTTATAATATTAGTATAGATCGGTTAAGATGAACGAAGCCAATTTTTAAAATTTTTGTGTTTTTATATTATTTCGTCACTATACAAACTTAATAATATAGATTGCACCTGTAAAAAAACAACTGGCTGTGTGACAGACGAGGAATCGAACCCCGAGTCTTACGCTATCCGGGCGTATGCCTATATCACTCGCCCACCGTCACATTAGCAAACCTGTTGATTTGTTTTTTAAAGTGACAAAACACTATAAAAACAAAAATGTAATTATTATCTCATTTTCTTTCACCAAAGACGTTGTCTGTGCTTCTCAGAGATGAACTACCTCAATTATGATTTTACTCATCTCATCTCATATCAACCTAAAGGTCAAAGAACACTTCTCACTACTTAGTGATTTTTGTATGTAACTACTTAGTTAAGTACAGTAAACACAGAATACTTTCCACTTAGAAATTATAGCAAACAAAGCGTGCATTAGCAGTTCTGTGAGCTGCATAATTCTATTACCAAAGTCGTCCTATTAACGCTTCCTCGCGGCCGATGAATTATGAAACGCACGTTTTATTCTGACGAATAGTCCAGGGGTCAGACTTTGATTCAACTAAGAGATTAAATAAGCAGTTTAATACCGGTACAAAACGACTCCAGCGTTAAGAGCTATCGCACATTGATCCATTAGTAGCGACCACTAAACGGGACCATAACCTTCTAACGAGTTTATTCATACGTTTTGTATAGCTGGGCGCAAACTGACCATTCAAGTGGCAGCGTTCGAGCAAGCTAGTGGCATACTACCGCGCATCGCGCAACACACATGTATTTTAGGAGTTGAGTTCGGTGTGAATCAGAAATGATGAGATACTTACACAAACAAAGGTAGCGGACATAGCTCTGAGAATCAGTAGGTTTAATTGGCATTGGACAGGGCACATAGCACTAAGAACTGATGGCCGTTGGGGCAGAAAAGTTCTAGATTAGAGACCGTTCGCCTAAGGGCGCAGCGCAGGACGCTCACCGACAAGATGGACGGATGACCTTGTTAAGATCGCAGGATCACATTGAATGCAGACCGCTAACGGTATGACCAGCAGTGATGTGGTATAATAATAAAAAAAAACGCTTCAATAAATTCTCACGTAATGTAATAAGTTCAACTCCAGTCTCCTGGTTTATACATTGTCAGCGAGTCAATGAGCGTTTTTGTATGAATGTATTCGGGAATAAATTCAACGAATGAATAATTCAACGACGTCTCAGTTGTAATGAAAAAATAGCGTAAAAACGTACCAATCCTGGTTGTTAATTTAACTGAATGACTTTTAAAAAAAACTGTGAAAGCACTCCGGGAGTGCCGGCAGAAGTGAAAACTTGAATATCAACGTTGTGCATTTTTGATTTTTTGGAATAGTTATTATCAATATAAAAGTACTATCATTTTTGTGATAGAATACAATAATAATAATAATAATAATAATAATAATAATAATAATAATAATAATAATAATAATAATAATAATAATAATAATAATAATAATAATAATAATAATAATAATAATAATAATGATAATAATAATAATAATAATTTTATAGAATACAATATTTATTTATTGCGCTATCGTACACAAACATTACAATTTATATTATATTAAATTACATTAAAAAGTTCATCTCTCAAAAAAATCAACTTACATCCATAATTTCACCAACCGTCTTACGGTTTTTCGATCAGCCCACGTGTCCTGTGTCGGAAGTCTCGACATAGTTCCGTGTAAAACCACCAGGTGGCGCTCGAAAAATGCTGAGACAAAATTGGTGTTTTCGTGTATTTATTGATTGAGAAGAATTTTGGAATGATGCTTCAAAAAGTACAAATAATTTTAAGATTTATAAAAGATATAGCTAAAAAGATATTTGATGAATTAGAAAATTATAAGATTGAAATTGTCGACGCGAAATGTCAAAAATGATGCATCAGACTTCGCCCGCTGACGCGAGTTTTACATTTTTCCCCCATCCCACAAAAGTGCTCAACGCCGCTAAAGAAGTTTTCACTTCAAAAAAACATTATTTTTTCTGGATTTTCTTATTTCCTTTTATCTCGAAGAAATCGGTGTAGGTGTTTTGTATCCATTTACGATTTTATTTGCAATTTGTTATTCTCAGCACTCAATATTTAATATGTGTGTCTGTGATATCGTTAAATAATATTTGAGTACGTTGATCTATTAAGGCTTCCAAACACGTGTGCAAAATTCCGTAAGTGTATGTTTGCATATTTGTATGTTAGTTTATCCACGGATTTCCTGAAAACGAGAAGTCAATGTTGTGAATGTCAATGTCAAGTGTTTTAGTTCAATAAGGTATATTTTAACTCAAAGTACAGTGTATATTTAAAAAAAAACGGCCAAGTGCGAGTCGGACTCGCCCACTGAGGGTTCCGTGCCAACTTTAACTGAATTACCATAATATTTTGTTGACAGCAAATATAACTTTGTTTTTCATAATGTTTGTATGAAAAACAAAGTTATGTTTGCGGTTGTTGAAAATGTGCTATATCGCAAAAACTACTGGTTCGATCCCGTCCGAACTAATTTTCGTTGAAAGTATTTGTTAAGGTCTACATTACATATTTTTTTCAAAATTTCCACTTGCTTAGTTTAGAAATTAGATGGGGGGGGCGACGCCCATTTTACCACTTTGGAAGCGTCTAGCTGTGAAACGTTAGACTTTAAAAGAAAATGGTTTTAGGAACCTCTATGTCATTTTGAAAAGACCCATCTATAAACACCCCACACGCATAGGTTGGACTAAAATTTTTTTTTCAGTTTTAGTTTCATGTATGAGAGCCTCGTTAAATAGCATTATTTTTTATTTTTTGTATAAGAATCGTAAAGCGGTAAACAGGATACATCTTTCTACCAAAATTTAACAGTGTGATGCTTATAGTTACAGAATAAAAAGGCTGTGACATACGGACGGACAGACAGACAGACAGACAGACAGACAGACAGACAGACTTGACGAAACTATAAGGGTTCCGTTTTTTGCCATTCGGCTACGGAACCCTAAAAAAAGGGTTAAGTTATTTTTGATCTATGGGATATAAATAAGTCATGTAATTAAAAAAAAAACAATTGAATCGCCTTCAAAAATCTGTATAAAAAGCTCAAAATTACACATTTGCCCTCTGTTAAGGAGAAACAAATTCATTTGGTGTCAGTCCATGAGCTCAATATTAAGCGGTTTTATGAAGGCAGTTTTTTTTTTTGGGTGGTCCGGTTATCTTATCACCATCATCATCATCATCATTATCAGCCAAAGGACGTCCACTGCTGAACATAGGCCTCCCCTACGGATTTCCACAGCGACCGATCACTAGCGGTCTGCATCCAGTTTGATCCTGCGATCTTTATAAGGTCGTCTGTCCATCTTGTTGGTGGACGTTCCACGCTGCGTCTCTGGTCGAAGGGTCTCCAATCTAGAACTTTCCTGCCCCAACGGCCATCAGTTCTTCGCGCTATGTGCCCTGCCCATTGCCACTTGAGCTTACTGATTCTCAAGGCTATGTCCGTTACCTTAGTTCTTCTACGTATCTCCTCATTTCTGATTCGATCCCGTAGAGAAACACCCAGCATAGCCCTTTCCATCGCTCGTTGTGTGATTTTGAGCTTCATTATAAGGCCCATAGTAAGAGACCATGTTTCGGATCCGTATGTCATCACTGGTAACACACACTGGTTGAAGACTTTCGTCTTCAGACACTGAGGTAGATGAGATGAGAAGACACTCTTGCGCAATTTCCCGAACGCTGCCCAGCCGAGTTGGATTCGTCGATTGACCTCTTTCTCGAAGTTGGACCTACCCAATTGGATCACTTGTCCCAGGTAGACGTACTCATCGACAACTTCGAGAGTTGAGTTCCCAAAGGATACTGGAGTGGGTATGACAAGGGAACTCGACATAATTTTCGTCTTTTCCATGTTCATTTTAAAACCCACTTGTTGGGATACTCGGTCAAGGTCTTCGAGCATAGTGCCAAGATCGTCCAGCGTCTTTGCCACAACAACTATATCATCGGCAAATCGGAGGTGTGTGATGTATTCGCCATTAACATTGATGCCGATTCCTTCCCATTCCAGAAGTTTGAAGGCGTCTTCCAATGCCGCTGTGAACAGTTTCGGAGATATGACATCTCCCTGTCTCACACCTCTCCGCAATGGAATCGCCTTCGTGTTCTGCTCCTGTACTTGGACCGACATGGTGGCGTTATTGTAAAGGCACCTTAACACCTCTATATACCTATAGTCTATGTGGCACCGCTGCAGAGACTGAAGCACCGCCCAAGTTTCGTTCGAATCAAAGGCCTTCTCATAGTCCACAAACGCTAAGCATAGAGGCATATTATACTCCTCGGACTTCTGTATAATTTGCCTAAGCGTATGAATGTGGTCTATGGTACTATAGCCTTTTCGGAAACCGGCTTGTTCGGGAGGCTGGAAGTCATCAAACCTACGTGCGAGACGGTTCGTGAATACCCTTGAAAACAGTCTGTAGTTCTTCAATAAGGTTTTGTCTCCTTTTTTGAAGAACAACACCACCACACTCCTGTTCTATGCCTCAGGCGTGATGCCCTCTAGCAGCACGGAATTAAAGAGTCTCTGAAGGACTTTAAGTACTGGTGTTCCACCCGCCTTCAGAAGCTCTGCTGTGATTCCGTCCTCGCCAGATGCCTTGTTGTTTTTGAGCTGTTTAAGGGCCATCCTTATCTCGTAGAGGCTGATGTCCGGGATGTCTTCGGTGTAGTGACGGGTCAGGATAGCTCGTGGGTCTCTGGCCGAGCTATCAACGGGTTTGGCTACTGAGGTGTACAACTGCCCATAGAACCTTTCGATCTCCCTCAAAACCTCTGCTTTCGTCGACGCTACACTGCCGTCCTCCGTCTTAAGCTTCGTCAACAGGCTCTGCCCAATAGACATGTCCCTTGCAAACACTTTGGAGCCTTGGTTACGCTCTATCGTTTCTTTAACACTATTAGTGTTAAAGCAACGAATGTCGTGTCGCAGGGACTTCCATATTTGTCTATTGAGCTGCCTGTAGTTTTCAGCATTAACGGAGGTCTGCAGTGCCATAGATCGACGTTTTGCCATAAGGTCGAGAGTGTGGACCGACAGTTTTTGAGGTCTATTTTTACGGCCAGGCCTAAAATACTTAGACCCCACCGTTTGAACAGTTTCCACAAACCCGTTGTTAATTTCGTCCACTGTAACGCAATTTTCTAGGCAATCAAAGCGGTTTGATAACTCGAGTTGAAAGCTCTCGGGATTTTGGATATGAGCACGAGTCGGTTGGAGCGTGGACTTCATCAGGCGGGATCTATCCAATTTATATTCAATGTGCCTCGAACCATTCGGTGATCGCTTCCGGTTTTCACCCTGTTGATCACGGAGACATCATTGAATAACCGTCTCTTGGAGGTCATGAAGAAGTCAATCTCGTTTCTCGTGAAGACATCGGGACTCAACCAAGTCCACTTCCTTTGAGGCGGCTTCTGGAAGAAAGAGTTCATCGCAAAGAGTCCCTCCTTCTCCAGAAAGTCGGCCAGCCTCTGTCCCCTGGCGTTCCTTTGCCCGTATCCAAAAGGTCCCACCTTCAACTCATTCTCGCCTCGCTTGCCCAGTTTCGCGTTGAAGTCCCCCATTACAACAGTAAAATAGGTTTTGGAAGTATGTATGGCTCTACTTACGTCCTCATACATTTCCTCCACCTCTTCATCCGGGTGTTTCGAGGTCGGTGCATATACCTGTATGACCTTCAGCGAATACCTCTTGGATATTCTGAGTATAAGGTATATTACCCTGCTCGACACACTCTCGATGGTCTCGATATTGTTGACGAGGGACTTGTGAACGAGGAACCCGACACCACCTTGGGGCTTTCATTGGTTGCCTTCCCGGTAGTAGAGCAGGTTTCCGGACTGTAGGGTTATCGTGTCCTCTCCCTCTCTACGGACTTCTGATAGACCCATTATATCCCAGTGTAACCTGCTCATTTCTTCCTCCAGCTCGAGCAACTTCTCATCTGTCCTCAGTGTACACGTGTTGTACGTTACCAGGGCCAGTTGTCGTCGGGGGTGGCAGCGCGATCGCCTCCGGGGATTCTTAGCACCCCCTGCCCCGCCGTTACCGTGACCGCTACCAAAGTCAGGAATAGCGGGGCTACCGGAGACTGGGGGCCTGGTTTTTTTGTGTGCACTCATGAGGGGATTTTGCCAATACTCGCCACGCTTGGCAGGTGGGTTGGCGAGCGCAGAGGCGCAGCCCCTTGCAGCTGTGACGCTGCTGCCCGTCACAGTCTAACATTTAGCTGCGCCTTTCATTGGATGGTTATACCGCCATCGGTCGGTCGCCAGAGCCTCGTCTGTATAAACAGGACGCACCACGTGAAGGTGAGGTTGGCTTGGAGCTTATGGTCTTGGTCAAGCTCCCTTACGTCCCGTCCCGGTTATCTTATCAACGCGGTTTTAATGTTGTTATTACTTAAATATTTTAAGGCCGATATTTCAATTTATTTTTCCTACAAATTGGTTATTTATTTAATAATTTTAAACAATTAAAATAAGAGCTGCATTTACCTACCTTAATAACAAAACTTGGATACTTTTATTCGTTTGTTGTAGTGTAATTATTATTTTTCCTCTTATTTTTGCCTTTTTTGTGTTTAGTTTTCTTTCTTGGTTAGTTATGTATAATCTTGTGTATGTGTGTGTTTGTAATGTCTTTCCAATAAATACTTTTTCTTTATTTCTTTCAAAAACTAGTACTAAGAAGTAGCGTACTTTTTCGAACCACATTTCACCAAATTTCCTACTAAAATGGTGGATTAACCACCAAACCCGATGCTGTACATGAAATTTAATAATACCTTCATTATTTCTACCAGTCATAAACGTAGATAACGGCCCAAAGCAATTTACGAAGTTCCGAATAAACTCATTTCTTGCTTTCGTAAAGAAAGTAAAACACAAACTTAGAATTGCCTTTTAAATTCGCAATAACATTGAGGTCTGCCTGTAATTACGTGTGTCCTTCCGGAATACTTTTAAATGAAATTGAAACTTCAGAAAAAAATACTTAAAAGTGTGTGCTTAATAATGTTAATCTATCACGAAACCGGCCCTAACTACATCCAGATTCGTACAGAAACAAATGCGTACGGACTAAAAACTAAATAAACTTTTGCAATTAAAATAACTTTAGTATCACAAGCATGTTGTGACATAAGTGTAGAAAGGATAATATTAACCCGGCGTCATTGACGCTGGGTCATATTGACCCGAGGCATTTTTAAATATTCTCATTTTTTATTTTCGCACATTTTATGATTTGAGCGTCCGTGTAGTAAAGAAAAAACACCCTTCTACCCGCCTTTTTAGATTTTGAGTAAAATGTCTTAGGCAAACGGCCAAGCAAAAACTTAGCGCTGCTAGAAGGGACGGATTCATAAAATACCTTTCCCAAATGACGTATAGTCATTATTTTGCATGATGTAGAGTTTGTTAAGATTTTGAAATAGATTTGCAGTGTCAAGCTAAGGCGCGTAGGGTGAGAAGTTTGGCTCATCATGAGAACACATAACTTTTTGACACTAAAAGCCATACTTTTACATTGCACATGTTTTTGAGATCTTATTCCTTTTTGAAAAATGTTTAGAACATTTTTTTATACTTTAGTGTACTGAATTAGACCAGTCATCAATAACATCATCATCATTTTCAGCCAAAGGACGTCCACTGCTGAACATGGGCCCCCACACGGCTTTCCACAGCGACCGATCACTAGCGGTCTGCATCCAGTTTGATCCGGCGATCTTCAAAAGGTCGTTTGTCCATCTTGTTGGTGGACGTCCTACGCTGCGTCTTTGGTCGATGGGTCTCCTATCTAGAAGTCTTATATCTTATAAGATGATCTATATAGTCTTATCTCTCCGCCCCGGACCGCGCAAGCGATTAGACGTGTCAACAGCTACGCTCTGCACGAACGAACGAAAGAGACGCACATAGTGACAGCAATAGTGCAGCCAGTTACGCACGAGGCGCATACGCCACTGGCAACCGCACGACGTCATCATAGCTTTTGCCACAGTGTAAGCTATAAGCAGTAGTGACACTCCAAAAACTATGCCAAACCTCCACCGATCCCCGCCGATGAACAAATCACTTAGCATGTCGGAATCGGAAGTGGACAAGGTGACTTCACAATCATCCACGCTTGATGGGTATGTGCATGTCACTCAGCGGGAACACAAGCGCCGACGTTGTGCAGATGAGCAGATGGGAACCGCTGAGACCTCGGACATCCGGACAATCATTCGTGAGGAGTTACGAGAAATGGTTAGTGTTTTACAGACACAACAGAATTCACGTCTTGATCTATTAGAAAAACATATTTTTGACATTAAAAGCCAAAATGACACCTCTTTCACTAAAACTCAAGACATTGAGAAATCTATCGAGTACGTGACCTCAAAAGTAGAGGACGTTCAGCTCACAATTAACTCCCTTGAAGCGGAGAGGAAGCAGTTAGCCACTCAGATATCAAATATCGAAGGGAAATGTGACACACTAGAAAGACTGTCCAGAAAGACAAGTATACAGATTAGGAACGTCCCAAGGCAGAAAACTGAAACGAGGGAGAACCTCTTCAATATGATCAAGCATCTCTCTTCTTCTCATGGAGTTAACATGCCAACTGCAGAGCTACGCGACGTGTATCGTCTGCCTGCCAAACCTGATGAAACGAATACGACGATTATTGCTGAGCTTTCCTCTACGCTACTAAGAAGTAACTTTCTGAACGCAGCAAAAAGTCACAAACTGGCCGCAATTCGCTACAAAACAGAACAGCTGAATTCTACACATCTGGGCATTACAGGGAACAAATCAGAAATATATATATCGGAGCATCTCACACCTCTTGCTTCACGACTATTTTTCTTAGCTCGTGATTTTCGTAAGGCCATGGGGTACGACTACTGTTGGACCTCCAACGGCCTAGTGTATTTACGTAAAAAGCAAGGAGACCCATATATTTTGATCAAAAGCGAAGAACAACTACAACTACTAAAACAGAAATGACTAGATGCCGACTCGAACCTATTCTTTGAAGCAATAAGTGCTAAATTCGAACTTGAAAATCTTACCTTAAACACAAGTTCGAAACCTCGCCTGGATATTGAATGTTTTAAAGCAGCACACATTATCTACAATTTGAATTGTGAGTCCTTTTCTTTCTTGTTTTTCTACATAAAAACTACGAGTACTACCATCCCCACCAAGATTATTCGACGTTCCCTTTGTCCACTCATAAAATTGTTTTATAGTGCAAATGTAAATCACACCAGCATCATTATAGGGTTCAATGCTTCTAAAGACCTTAAATTTTCTGCAAACAACAATAATGAATAACCACCGTTTATTTGATGATATTGAGGAATCTTGCACCGCCTCATGCAAACTTATCGAAGATCCTAATAGTCTCAAGCTAAAAATGGACAAAGTAGGTTATGGCGGTAATAACACGCTCAACATAATTTCACTTAATTAAGAAGTGTGAATAAAAAGCTTGATGCCTTTCTTATATACGTAACTCGTCTACAGATTAACGTTCATATTATTATACTCTCTGAATGCTGGTGCGATGAATATTCGGTTCTCCCCACAATAGATGGCTATAATCTATTTTTTACTAAAAGGTCCTATAATCAAAATGATGGTGTTATCATGTACATAGCAAACACTATTAAGGCATCTGTTCAAGAAATTGAGTTGTCTGAATCCAATTGTCTCGTTGCAAAAATCAGTAACATGATAATCTTTGGTATATATTGCCCATTTTGCTTTACAAATCCAACCCCTTTTCTAGAATCCCTCGACAGTCAACTAGCTACGATAAAATGTCGTAACATTGTAATTACAGGCGATATAAACATAGATACCCTTAGCACTAAAGAATCTTTTGTTATAGATTATCTGGAAATTTTGGGTTCGCATGGCCTCCAAAATACTATAGATGTCCCAACTCACGGACTCACTTGTCTGGATCATATTATGTGTTAAATATTAGGCCACTTTCAAAGCTACGTGTTTGTTGTTGACATAACAGACCACTATCCTCTACTTATATCCATTTTAAACTGCATCATCCCAAAACACAAATTCTATCCCAAAGAACAGAACGAGGATTAATTATGAATCATTAGCCCAGGAAATAAAAACTATCGACTGGAAACCCTTTTTAGCAATTAACGATCCAGATTTAGCTGCAAAGACCTTGATTGACTCACTTCAAGAGCTTATAGTTCAACATTCTAGCTCCATCACGTTCACCAAAAAGAACCGTCCACTTAAGCCCTGGATAACCTCTAGTATCGTAAAATGCTTTCAGAAGAGAGACCGTATTAATTTACTTGTTAAAAGAATCCAAATGACATAAAGCTAAAAACACATTCATAAAATACCGCAATGTCTGAAATCAACTAGCAAAAAACCTAAAATCCAATTATTATAAGCTGAAACTTGCACAAAACTACAAAAACAATAAAAATACTTGGGAGATCGTAAAAGACCTATGCAATATAACAAAAAAAATCGTTCACACACTACTGAATTGTTGAACCTAATGCCATCCCCGGAAAAATCTCTTGAACTTGTTAACTCTTATTTTACTTCTATCGGCAAGGAACTTGCATCCGATATAATGACAAAGAACAATATCGATGAGTCTGACCTGTTAAAAAAGGCTGGAACTACCAGCAATGTTAAATCAATCTGTATGTACCCAACAGATTTTATTGAAATAGATAAAATAATTTTAAATCTCAAGTCAAATTGTGCACCTGTCATAGAACACATTCCTACGGTTATACTTTAGAACTCACACTCTATTCTATGTTCCATGATAGCTCACCTTTGTAATCTCAGCATGTCTTCAGGAATTTTCCCTGCCATCTTTAAAAAGCAGTTGTATAACGTTCCTATCTATAAAGGTGATGGTGAGGAAATGGTCTCAAATTATCGCCCTATCTCATTGCTCAGTACATTAAGTAAAATTATTGAAAAAGTTGTCAACACACATTTGATGGGGTATCTGGAGAGTAGAAGACTGTTGGCAGCTAATCAATACGGGTTTCCGATCTGGTAGAAATACTGAAGATGCTATTGCAACTCTTACCGAGGTAGTTACCAATTCTCTAGATAGCGGTAATTTATGCTTGGCAATATTCCTAGATCTAAAAAAGGCATTTGACACTGTGTCTATTCCTCTACTCTTGCGTAAACTACAGGATCTTGGAATCCGTGGAACTTCGCTGGACTGGTTCACTGGATACCTCACAAATAGAACGCAAGTTGTAAGAGTGACAAATTTCACCAGCTCTAGCGTACCCATCTCATATGGTGTTCCGCAGGGTAGTACTCTCGGACCCACCTTTTTTTTTTTATTATTTTTTTATTTTTATTTTTAGGGAAACATACAGTTATAATGAAAAAAATATAAATAACACTTCAAGATAACACCAAAACCAATTAAGTTTCCTCAGACTAATATTACATTACATTTTGAGCAAACCAAAACCTTCAAAATAACAATTCATAAGAAAATATTTGAAAAAAAAGTGAATAAGTCATAATAAAGTAGTCCACGAAAACTATTGACAGTCACCTGACAGGTCGTGGATTTGCTTTTTAAATTGAAATAAAGTTAAGGCAAATATATCGACTCCTTGATACCTGTCATTGTGACTGCGGCAAGTACGCGGCAGGAAAGTGTTACAAACATATTTAGTCCTATATGTAGGCACATTAAAAATACTTTTATGACGTGCACTTAGTCGGGTACATCGTAAACTTATTTCGCTCAAAAGAAAAGGAGAGTCGATAAGGTTGTGCAGCAATTTATATAGAAATAATTGATCTCTTTCAATGCGTCGGCTATGCAAAGAGGGCACGGACTTCATATGGTTACAAGAGTCAGGTACATGACATCTAAACTGTAGATGTTTTATAAATTTAAGACGAATCCGTTCAATAAGTTCAACATACTTTTTATAATGTGGGCTCCAAACTACGGACGCATATTCAAGAATAGATCGAACAAGGCAGTTAAATAAAAGAATAAGGGTCGAGCAACAATGAAAGTCTTTCCCTGTCCTCAAAACGAACCCCAGCATACGGTATGCGTATGTTAACAATCTATGCATACTCAGTCTTACCAATGGCAGCTCGCTGGCATTTGCTGACGACACCGCCCTTCTATTCCGAGGTAAATCATGGCCTATTGTTCAACATTCAGCTGAAAATGGTCTCAAAAAAGTTTTGGGCTGGCTTGATGATAACCTCCTTACAATCAATGTCCCGAAAACTAAGTTCGTTTGTTTTAGAATTACCGATGCTAAAAAACCACCACCATCGTTCACCATTAAAGCTCACACATTTACTTGTATCTCAGACATTCCAAATTCCTCATGTACTTGCCCCTGTCTAGTTCAAACTGATACTCATAAATATCTAGGTGTTATTATTGACAAGAACCTTAACTGGAAACCTCAAGTAAATGCACTAAGTAAGAGGGTTCGCAGACTTCTTCATATTTTCAAAAACCTTCGAGACTCGGCCGACCCAAAACTGATTACTTCAGTCTACTATGCCCTATGTCAATCTCTCTTGACATATTACATACCAGTATGGGGTGGTGCAGCTTCAACATATCTTCTGGAACTCGAAAGGGCGCAGAGAGCAGTTATAAAGGTCAATATAACAAAATGTCACATAAACCCAAATGGTACCCTACGGAATAACTTTACAAGGAAGCGAACCTACTGACCGTTAGGCAACTATTCATCTACAACTCAATCCTACGTACGTACCACAGAACGATTGATCCCGCTCAGCTCCCGCGACACAAAAGACGAGTTGGTTTTATAGGTACCCTCTTTTACGACGATGTTTGCTCGGCGTCAAATAATCTTTACCGGACCCTTTCTTTATAGATATTTTAATGACCTCTACCAAATTTTTAATCTGAATAGATTCAGGCTAAAATCAGTACTCAAAAAAGAATTACATGCGCTTTTGTACTCGACAACGGAACAAGTCCTTATTATAAATTCATAACTTTAGTAGTTAATGTTTTTAATTTTATGTTACTCTCGATTCAATTTGTTCAATATATTTTTTTTTTGTGTAAAAACTCGGCTTACTACATGTCTGTGTTATCCTTTGTGTTATTGATTAAAATTATTATATTCCATGTGCTGTTTTGTGTCGGTATTTGGTATCTATGCGATGTTTTTTCTGCAGCTATTTACTTGTAATTTATTATTTTATTAAGAGATTTCTGTGATTATATACCTACGGGGTGGAGGGCTAGCAACCTGAGCGACAGGAGCTTTCCTAATTCAGGTGTTAGCTCGCCATAATGTCTGCTGTGTATTTTATATGTTCAACTACAATATTTTTACATTCCAATTTGATGTGCATCTAAATTAATCTAATTAAGTTAAACTAATATCACTAGCTATAGTTCATAACTGTATCACTGTTTTGTAACATTTATGGTGAAAAATAAATCTTATCTTATCTTATCTTATATACGAGTAGCATCCGAGGTCATAGGCCAATAAGTATGTAAATCATTTTGTACATTATAATGCCAAAAAATATATTTATGTTAATAAAGTATTATAAAATATCGATTCTAAGGTTTTTTGAACATGACGTACCTATCTCTGACAGAGGCAATAAATTTCAAACCAGCAACCTTGGCCTTGCAACTAATAACGTTAGCTATTTTTTTACTGTAGGTACTAACGAGTACTCCACTTCTACATATACTCTCATATATTAATGATAATAATTACTTTGGCTTAGTTTTTTCAAAGTTTTACTCATTTTAATAGTAATTTATCTATACGTATAGATCAAGTAGTAGTCCGGAAGTCTTATACAAAATTGCATCCCAAAGTGTAAAGGGGTTATGGGGATGAAATTGAAAATTTTAGAATTTCCTCGTTGTCTATGTACCTCGGATTAGCTTCCATACCAAACTTCAGCTTTGTATGACTTCAAGATGTCGCTACGTCTTTTGATGATCATTAGTCAGGGACGACATAGGTTCTATTTAGATATCAATAAAACCTAGTTTAAAAACTTTGCAATTGAAACATTGCATGATTAATAAGTTTACTACATACATATCCATAATGTTTCGTATGTCAGGTATAATTGAGACCGCAGTTATAGGCTTAGCTAGTAATTATATTTTGTTTTTTAAGCTCAGTAAAGAATCCTTAATATAAAGTAATACAAATTAAAATGACTTGCCTTAAAAACGACCGATGAATTTGGGTCATTATGACCTAGCGTCATCGTCCTTGAAATTTTTTACGTCATTAATGCCGGTTAAGTTGTCTTTCGCCAGAATTGCACGTATTCAATTGCTACGAGGAAAAGCTGTTAGCTGGATATCAGAGGTAATCCTACACTTTCTAATTAATTTCATAGCACGCTGACTCTGATTTCTCCTGGGATTACCTGACCTCCACTGTCATGGATTCTTCGTGGTCAAATAAAGATATACATAAAATTGAAATAGGAATAAAGTTTTCCTATAACTTTCCCGAGTAAATGACAGTTTTCTTATAACTAAGATATACTTATTTTGACTTTATTCAAGATAAAGTTTGATAGCTACCTTATTAAAATCTTAAGTATTATATACCAGTTTTTAACATCCACTTATACATTTTGTATTTGTTCATTTACTGAATCTAAATAAAACGTCAGGTTATGCCACTCATTAGATAAAATTACGACCAAATTACTAAGACCTCTACATTTTCTTCTAACACGACAATTTTCTTCTAACACGACAAGACAGAGAGGCCTACTTATTTTGGACCTACAATCTAATAGTAATATTATCTAACTCAAATGCTTTCGTATTGCAATCTCGAAGTAAGTAATCATCAGATTCGGCCACTGGACGTCTGCTGAACATAGGTCTGCGGTCACCCTCACAGTTATGCACATCAGCCGGTAGTAAGCGCGCTGCATCCAGTGTGATCCTGCGAACTTTACAAGACCGTGGGATTAGTTTCACCGACAACCCATCGATGCTTGAGCTCATTGATCCGCAGGGCTATGTCCGTTACATTGGTTCTAAGTAATACCCCTTACACACTGCTACTTACAGAGGCCGTAGTGCGGATCGAAGCGTGACTGACTCGATCAAACGAATCGAGCGCGTAAAAGTTAATGTATCTGGGATTGATTTTGTTTTCCCTTTAGCCACTAGACGGCGCTGCTTCAATTAATCCCATATACATTCACGTTAAAGCTGCTAATGCTTTGGTCGAGTAAGTCTCGCTCCGACTCGCACTACAGCCTCAGATTTAATTTGACATAATGCAGTCGCGCGTTAGTATCGATTAGAATCTCGACTGCGTCGATGCTAACGCGTGTTAGTATCGATGCAGTCGCCAATATACATACAGTACATTATTTGTCAATGTCCAGATTCTGCATAGCGACTGTATCGATGCTAAAAGTAGCGCAAGTGCGTAAAGGTCGACAATTTGCGACTGCATCGAAGCTGCAATGCGACTGCATCGCTGCTAAAAGTCGCAGTGTGCAATGGGTCTAAAGGAACCATACAGTGATAGTTGTACAGTAATTTGATTCACTGGAGTTTTAATATACTTATTAGTAGATTGTTATACAAGGGGAGAACCATTTCACTCGAGATGTATTTGGCGCTCGAATGGAGTGAGAGCGCTAATATATCGAGAGTGAAATGGGTGCTTTCACCCGAGTTAAACATACTATTTTTCATTTCAACTGTAAGGAAAAATTAATAAACTTAGCTGTGTGATTGTGATGCGATGATGAGATATTATGCTGTTTGGTGAGAGATTAAACCTCAAGTTTTTACATAACATATCAGTTTGTTTACGTCGTTATACATAAAACACACGATTAGAAGGACAGTAACGGCACAGAAAACAACAAAGTGTTCAAATCATTGTTAAAAATATTGATCATTTTTTTCTCGCAGACAATACTAATAGTAAGTAGAAGAACGCAACATTAACCACCAAAACTACCACAGGTTATGTCAAATTCCAGGTTTAATTTTGCCTCATGAGATAGCGCTATGAATGACAGCTAATGAAAAAAAAAGTGTGACACTATGTATGGCGGGCAACAAAATATTATATTTGCAGATTTTAAATTGTTAAAAATTAGACAAATTGTAAATTTTTAAAATCATTGACGAGTCAGAGTAGCTAATCTTACAAAACCGGCCAAGTGCGAGTCGGACTCGTGTACCGAGGGTTCCGTGTCAACTTTAACTGATTTAAGGAATTCACTTAGTTACCACACTATTTTGTTACAAAATTCCACATTATTTTATTGACAGCAAATATAACTTTGTTTTTCATAGTGTTTGTATGAAGAACAAAGTTATGTTTGCGGTTGTTGAAAATGCGCTATATCTCAAAAACTACTAGTAAGATCTCGTTCAAACCACAATTTTAGTTGAAAGTATTTGTTAAGATCTACATTATGTATTTTTTTCAAAATTTACACTCGCTTAGTTTAGAAGTTAGATGGGGGGACGCCCATTTTACCACTTCGGAAGCGTGTATCTCTCAAACGTTAGACTTAAAAAGAAAATAGTTTTAAGAACCTCTATTTCATTTCAAAAGACCTATCTATAGATACCCCACACGAATAGGTTTGAGTAAAAAAATTTTTTTCGGTTTTAGTTTCATGTATGGGAGCCCCCTCCTTAAATATCATTATTTTTTATTATTTGTATAAGAGTTTTAAAGCGGTTAACAGGATACACCTTCCTACCAAATTTCAACAGTGTGATGCTTATAGGTACAGAATAAAGTGGCTGTGACATACGGACGGACGGACGGACGGACGGACGGACGGACAGACGGACAGACAGACAGACAGACATATATAAGTCTTTCCAATATAGATTGGTGTTTCAGTTCTTACGTCTATGTAGTTTCCAAGTGGCCAAAAGTTATTAGGTACGAATATAAAGACTATAACCGTAGCATTTATTCGGTATCACGTAAATAATGTATTTCTTAATACAGGGTGAAAGGTTGAACGAGTATATTATGGAACGAGTATAGTATGGCGTTAAGTTCACCTTTTGCACAAATTTTTGGTTGTGCAATAAAGTATAAATAAATAAATAAATAAAAATATTACGTATGCCGTATTAGCCGTCACGCTAAAACGCACTGCCATATTGGTAATAGTGACAGGGATGGCGTGAGTCAAAAATTTGGATGCCGAGTATTTAAACTCCGTTTTTTTTGGCTAGTCCAATAATGTAAATAATCTTTTCATAACTTTTAAAATAATATCAGTAAATAAAATTAAAACTATTTGATTTCGAAAGATCTCAGTATAAAACGATGAATTACTCATGTTAGTTGTGAGTTTGTGTTTATATCATTTTAAAATTGATCATTTCGTTAAAAAGGAATGTCACAATTGTTTACAATATAAGACTTACAGTTTAATGCCTATCCGTAACACTAACACTAACTTCTCCGACCCTCTTAAGTGGAAAATATCCAAATGTGGTTTACTCTATCTTCTCATTTCTGACTCCATAGTAAAACCTTAATAACATTTAACGGCACTAACAGAATCTGCCAATCAATTGCTAACAAATCAGTACGTAATACCCCTACCGATATTTTAGATCGAATGCTTAATTTATGTTCGCTGTAAAACACGAAACGTAACTTCGGTATTGACAGAAGTTATATGCATAGCCTACCCTAATTTTACGATCAGCCACAGCGTAAGAAAATGTATTACCCCTAATATGTAAAGACTTGTTTAGCAAGTGCCGATAAGCTTCGATCGTCGCCGGTAGATGTACCGTATTTTGTAGATAAAAAACTTTAAAAAAAGTAAAAACCGACTTCAAAACCAAAATGCACTAAAAAGTCTTAAATAAACTCTTCACCATTGAAAGGAAAGGAAAGGAATCCGTTTTAGGCAAACAATTTCTTTTTGGAGTCGGTGCTGTGGTAGTTGATACTTGATGGTCAAAGTAATGGCACCGACTCCAAAAAGAAATTGTTTGCCAAAACGGATTCCTTTCCTTTCCTTTCAATGGTGAAGAGTTTATTTAAGACTTTGTAGTGCATTTTGGTTTTGAAGTCGGTTTTTACTTTTTTTAAAGTTTATTTTATTTCTTCATTTTTAGTGATTACATAAGAGGGGGGGGGGGGGGGGGGGAGTTGCACCTTGTGATTCTATTTTTTAAGAAGCTACAAATTACCTATCATAAGTTCCGTCATTATAATTACTGAACTCCTAAGCGTTAAGGAGTTCCAACATCAGCTCAGCCCCACAAGATGTTGACAATATCGTATTGTTGTCAAAATTAAGATTCTAGTTAAGAAACACTATACGTGCCTTTAAAATTTGAGGGTTTCCCTCGATTACACCAAGATTCCATCATCAGATCCCAAAATGAAAAAAATGGGACCAACTAGAAGGTACACCCTCTAAGTAGGTTAAAAAATTTTTTGATTCGGTTGACAAACGACTGAGATATGAGGTAACATACATACAAAAAAAAAACATACATACTAATTGATAACCTCCTCCTTTTTTGAAGTCGGTTAAAAAGCTTACTTTTATGATAAAATATGAAATAAGAAACCAAAAATTGCGAGCGGGATCCGAACCTGCAACCTCTGGCAAATCGGACCAATGGCCTTTCTTGCTCTTACCTTCATGGTATAATAAATAAATAAATAATCCTTTGGACATTCCCACACAACGCCATCTAGTCCCAAAGTAAGCTACTCAAAGCTTGTGTTATGGGTGCCAGACAACGGATATAATACTTGAATACTTTTGTTTGTAAATACATACATGATATACACAGAAAACACCCAGATCAATACAAACAGACATGTTCATACACACAAATGTTTGTATTGTGCGGGGATCGAACCCGCAACCCGCTGTGTAGTAGGCGATTTCTCGACCACTACACCAGACGGGTCGTCATTCACATCGTATGTTAGCTGACAAGAGACGGCAGATAGGCGCTTGTAACAAAGTGTATATTAACAACATTATGTGTTTTTATGTAAACATATTTTTAAATATAGCCTGAAAGGAAACACAGCTTTATAGCCGATTTTACTGACGTCAAGTAAGACCTGACGACTGAATAAGTATAAACCGTCAGATTTTAAAATGTCTCATTTAGATAAATGATTGCTGACAATTAAGTGCTGTTTTCAAATAGGGCGTTTTGTATTATATTCGACGAATATTCCTTATCAGATGTAGTATGTATGATTCTATGTTGAATTGTTGAAACATTTTGAATGTTTTATGTCGACTTTTAATAATAGATCGGTGAGATGATTAATTATATTATTTGATATTATAAGTTATAATTAAACAATAAACAATGCAGTAAAATATATGCGCAGGACAATACTACAACAATAAATATAATGCCAAACAACATCTCTCTGACAGCTCTAGTGCTGTCCATACTCTAGTTTTGTCTATCATAGTAAACTCATAATCGATTATGCGTCTGACTCGATATCTTGTTTATAGGGACGTAAAATACTTACAACCCAAATAACATAAACTTAGAGATTAATGGAAAATAATTGAATGAATAAAATTCGATTTTTCTTTTTTCAAAATTAATCGAGGAACACAAATACATATGTCATTATTTTATAAAAAATAGTACTAATCAAATTTATAGGCACATTACTGCATTGATACTAGCCGTTTCTGTAAATCGGTCTTAACACGTAATTTATATAATCGATTTACTAAAAATCGATTATAAGCAAAGAATTATTTCTTAAAACCCCATACCTGAACTAGACAGAAGACAGAAAATGTGGCACCAAATCTGATGACGTCATCCAAATTTATATATCTGGGAATTCTTGGGTTCTTCTAGATTCGGACGATTCGACGCAGACAAGTGTGCGAGGTTTCATGCGATTTCATAATAAAGAATTCTAAAATTCGTTTCGTTCGATTCGTTCGGCGCGTTCGGCTTGGATAAGTGTGCGTTCGCCTTTATCGTCAGAATGAAACTGTCAAATATGTCACGTTCCTCCCACCTCACCGCTCATCTACCCGCGTTCGTCCATTTCGTGTCATTTTTTGCACGATTTTCTTGCGCGCGGGGACAGTGACAATTTTTTATGATAACCAGGTAATTACTATATAAAAATAAGTCGGGTTTTCCTTCCTGACGCTATAACTCCAGAACGCACGAACCGATTTCCACGGTTTTGCATTCGTTGGAAAGGTCTCGGGCTCCGTGAGGTTTATAGCAAAGACTCTTCAAATATAAAACCCACAAAAAAAAATATTCTTATTTAAATCACCAAACGAAATTTTACATAATACGAAGCCATCTGGTGGCGAAACGGAGTTTGCCGGGTTTGCTAGTTGTTGATAAAACACTTTGTTTATTATAACATAAATGTTCAATTTATACACCAACCTTGTACAATTTCCAAAATCCCTTAGTCATGTTTCTGTCCAAAGTTTCAGACATGATTTCATGTCAAACAAGTACCCGTAGATCCGTTGGAGGTAAAGAGTCATGGTATACAATATTACAGTGTATGTTATTAATACACGCTTTTATGTAACTTGCAATGCATGAAGTTTATCCGGGTGGAATTTTGCAACTTAATTTTGAACCAATTATCTTCAACCTATTGAGATGTGTTTTTAATATATGCTTAGCTTAGATGACAATGCATGGCGGATTATCCAAGATGGCGGAGTAGTATTTTTATGTGCTACCACAATAATATGGGTATCTAATACTAAAGTACGTCGCATTAAAATGTAACGTTGTATATTTTTTTCTAAGTTCGCGTGAAACGAAAAGCTTAATGGATGTAGGACTCCAGCCCATAGTCGTGAAATTTTGGCATAGATATGATGAATGCTGACACTGACATTTGTCAAGTGTGACAGCTGCTGTTTTTTTCCGGTTCCGCGACTGTTGGTCGTGCGTCAGAGTGGAACGTGTGTTAAAATGTAAAATAGTAAAAAATTTGATTACGGGGCACGCCCCAATTATTTTGTAGTTTGATAGTTATTCCTGACGCCGCCAACATGTCAATTTGGATGAATTAATTTCGAAAATGATTTGTTATAAATGTCTGGAAAATGGTCTCAAATAGAATAATTAGCATAAAGGTTTAGTAATCAATTCAAAATTTATATGGCGAGCCAGCTGTTGCAGGTTTCGCTTTTGATATGTGTCTGTAAGTTGTACAGTCACAATTTGGTGATCATGTTGTAACCTCAGTGACCTTACTTAGACCTCATTTGGTTTATTTTTGAAGTCAGATTTTCCTGATGGATTGATTTGCTTCTTGTCTGCTGTTTGAGGATGGATCGGTATCGGTGAAATTTTGGGGTAACGTTGCAGAGTTGTTTGTAGTTTGATGCAACAAAGATTTGAAATAGTAACCTCCGTTGAAATCCAAGGTTGGTTTTCCTTGTATTTACTTTAACTTTTAGTGAAAAGTGGGACAATTTAGCTATGAACTTAAGCATAACTTAGGAATCCCTTTGAGGATAAATTTTGGAATTAATTAGGAAATTAAGAACTTAAATTGGTGGTTTATCTTTATTCAATTAGAAATTTGTGAACAATAAAGATTTGTAATAGTATAAATATAAATAACTAAATTAGAACCTAACCTAGTCTCTACTAAATTCTGAGCTATTAAGTTTTGTATTTGATTTTCTTGAAGGTGTTAAAAGGTAATTGTGAAATAGCAAATTTGAATAAACTTTTGTTGCCAAATGCTATACCTGGATTTTTTTATTTCATTCGAATATTAGTACCTTTTAAACACCCTTTGTCCACACTAGCCGGGAGTGACGGTGACAAAAATGAATAAAAGAAAATTTTAAACAAGCTTATATTTCAATTAGATATGGGCCGAATACCACGTGATGCTTGATAAGGTTTGTCCTTCTCTGTTTCCCCTATTATAATCTCTGTTAGCCCATGTATGGATAATTGTATGTATTCAAGTATGTTTAAGTAGGTTTATATATTATTATTTATGTAAGTATATTAGTAGTTTAAAATTATTTTGTTGCTTTTATGTGTAATTTTACGCCGCCTCAATCGTTACTGCTTCAACCAATGGTTGACTGGTAGAGAATGCTTTAAGCATTAAGTCCGCGATTTGTACTTTAGTTTTTGTCAGTGCAATAAAGAATTAAAAAAAATACTTTAGAGTAGACACTCTCAGGATTCATGTCGAAGTTCCTAACTAGATGTTATAACTATGTTAACGATTTTCAAGAGGATTTAAAGCATCCAAAGTTATGGCAGTTGGGTTTCAAACGTAAGCACATTAAGCGAATGCTACTAGTTGCTAAAGCTTGGTTACATCAATATGTTAACTGTACCTTTATTTTGACTAATCGCAAAAAGACTGGGGTTTTTATTGATTTTACTGAGTGCCGATTTTACAAACATCAGATAAGGAATATTCATCGTAAAAAATACAAAACGCCTAATTTGAATACGTCACCTATTTGTCAGTAACCCTTTTTTGGAAATGACATTTTAAAATCGGTCGTTTTATATTTATTCAGTCGAATAATTCTAATCGGACGTTGGTTCGAGCCTAAGTCGATAATTTATTTATACCAAACTAAAGGCCTATCGCAACATTATTATCGCGATTTGAATTGACTCCGTTTTCCAGTAAGTTATGCGTTATGTGAAATATCGGTAGCCCAAAGCCTTACGCGAAAAAAAAGCTATCTAAAACTTTTTTTTTTTTCAAATCTAACTGACAGTAGTTTTTTAGATAATCGCTTTCAAACAACAAAAAAAACAACTATTTAGCTTTATAATGATATCTATATTATCCTTCTATAGTCTGCCTATGTTTACTTTTACACACTGTTTCAATAAAAAGGAGCATCAGTTTTAGACAAAAACAAACCACCATCAATAAAACACCATCCTCCCCGCATATCGATCATGGGAAGCCAGTATAGTCAACATACTTGTTAACAAATGTCTGCTACAAAAGGCCGCCTCTTGTGCTGACCCTACACGTAGTTTAAAGATCTGTCAACTTTAGCCTGTTGTCCCCTACTATGGGTGGAAAAAAATACAATAATCGTCACGCCCGCCGCGTCAAGAAAGAGCACTTTTTTTTTTAAATACATGACGTTAGCCGTATGTGATTTTAAACTTTTCTATGACCTACTTACAATAAATCGAGCTACGAGTATCCAGTATACATAATTTAAAGTTAGCTGTCCTCTGCACTTATCTAAAATTCAGAGTGAATACGAAAGCGGCGCTGTTCCTTAAAATCGTTATGTGGTGTCGAATTTTTTTTAAACTAGCGGTCCTGGCGAACTTCGTTTTGCCCCCGGTTCTGTTCCCTCCGGCCCCGTAATTTCAATAGCTTTTATCATATTCCGGACGGTGAAGAATCTCACAAAGTAAAAATCATGGGAATCGGTCCACCCGCTTAATTTTCGTATTTTTTCTTTCACAAGGACCTTCTCCTAACAATAACAAACTCGACAAAAAATTAATCAGCAAAATCGCTCTAGCCGTTCACGCATAAAATAGCAGACCCAGCGAACTTCGTTTCGCCTTTCGTATTTTACTTTGTGATCTTAGTAGGGGCACTCAAAGCCTTCCTTAGAGCGTGTTGACCGAGGTGACCTAGCCATGTGATCCTAGCATCTTCAGGGCGGAAGTACTTTTTATGTTAACACGAGTAGTTGTGATCCCCTGATTTTGTCTGCATTTGTTATATTATGTTAAAGTTATTGTGTCGTCAAACTTGTCTTCTTTTGAAAAAGCTTAAGTTATTTATGTTTAAGTCATAAAAAAGTCATAAAAGTCATTTATTTATGCAAATAGGCCCTCTGGGGGCACTTTTACACGTCCCAATATAAACCCTACCACAGCTTCGGGACAATTGTGGGCTAGTGCTGAGAAGAAGCTGCGCAAGAAACTCAGTCACTATTGTCAATGCCTCTTTTCAAAAGGTTTACAATGTTTGTAGTGATCATGCAAGTCCATACATTATTATCATTTAAATAATCATCTACTTTATAATACCCTTTTCGTCATAAGGGTTTCTTTAATAACAGTTTTAAATTTATTAACCGGTAAGTTAATAATGTGTTCTGGTAGTTTATTGAAAATTTTTATACCTTTCCCCATGAAAGAATTACCAACCTTTCGAAGCCTAAATTGTGGAATAGCAAGCTTATCCTTATTTCTAGTATTATATTTGTGTATGTCACTATTTTTCGTGAATAAATGAAAATTTTTCCGTACATACATTAAATTTTCGTAAATATACTGAGAGGCTAGAGTTAATATTCTAATTTTTTTAAACACCTCTCGTAAGGAATCTTGAGGTTCAAGATTATAAATAGCTCGCACGGCTCTTTTTTGTAACACAAAAATTGTCTCTACATCAGCAGCCGCGCCCCACAGTAAAATGCCGTAGGACATCAAGCTATGGAAATAACTAAAATAAACTAACCTAGCTGTTTCTACATCAGTCAAACGTCTTATCTTCCTTACAGCAAAAGCAGCTGAGCTTAGTTTCCCTGACAAGGCCTCTATATGAGGACCCCATTGTAGTTTGGAGTCTAAAGTGATTCCCAAGAATGTTGTGGAATCAATAGTATCAAGCGGTTTGTCTTTTATCTTAACCTGAGTTGATGCCTGTCGGACATTAGGCATCGTAAACTTTACACATTTAGTTTTACTTCCATTAAGAAGAAGATTGTTAACAGTAAACCAATGTAATACTTGTGAAAGAGTATTATTTACATCGTCAAAATTTCCTTCACCTCTTGGAATTTTAAGACAAGTGGTCCCCTGCGACTGCGTCCGCGCGTTTTGAGTCATAAAAAAGGCATAAAAGTTGTTTATTTTTCCATATAGACCCACTGGGAGCATTTATATATGTCCCAACTTCGATCATACTACAGCTTCGGGACTATTGTTGGCTTGTGCTGAGAAGAACGCAACAATCTTAGTCACTATTGTTAATGCCTCTTTACGGAAGTTTTACGATGTTTTTGGTGATCATGCAAGTTCCTATATTATTGTTCTTTAAATAATCGTCTTATGTATAATACCTTTTTGTCATTAGGGTTTCTTTAAAGACAGTTTTAAATTTATTTATCGGTTAGTCAACTATGTATTCTGGTAGTTTATTGAAAATAAAATGTTTATACATTTTACCATGAAAGAATTACCAACCTTTAAAAGCCTTTTCGAATTGAGGAATAGTAAGCTTATCCTTATTCCTAGTATTATGCAGGGTGTTGTTTTGGTCAGTGACAACCAACTCAGGGATGATGTTTTCTTTAAATTCTTAGCCAGTTTTATACAAGAAAACCTCTTCATAACATTCAAAATAATTACAAAACGAATGGGAAAACTCGCACCCTCGCGCGTAGCTAGCACTTATCTACGAAATATTACGCCGTAGTTAGTAAGCTACGAAGAGGCTATCTGGTGTTGGTAGTTTTGACTCGATCGCTGTACTGCATAAAAAATGATTTTGTGGGTTTTATCCATTTAAAAAATATATTTTTTAATATTTTTTTTGGCATCAGTATCGTTTGTACAGCGACCCCTGAGTCGCTCGTCGCTGACCAAAACAACACCTTTTATTTGTGTATATTCTTTTTTTTTTTGTGAATGAATCCAATTTTTGCACATTTTAATTAAATTTTCATAAATATACTGAGAGGCCACAGTTAATATTTTAATTTCTATAAACATGTGTTCTAAGAAATCTTGAGATTTACTATAATAAGTACGCACGACCCTTTTTTGGAATACAAAATTTGATTCTATATCAGCAGCCGAGCCTAACAGTCAAATTCCGTAGGACATCGAGTGAGTTTGCTCCCTTATTCCCGAGTGAGTTTGTTTCTGAGAGAAGACCTCTGCGCAGCCGTCGCTTTAAAGTGCGACCCTCCTACCGCTGCGCCACCGATGCAGTTTAAATAAGATAGTAATTACAAGATAATCTTAGGTAGAAGAACCAGAAATATAATAATATTCTCCTATCGGTTTTCGGTAATGCGGCCTCTCAACAGAGATAACGCCAATTACGCAGGATATATTATAGTGCCCAGATGTTTGCGCAAAATACAAGTGCACTCCTCGTTCCTTCACTCTCATTAATTCGGTGAGGCGGCTCCAACATGACCGATGATAGATCAGGCGCAGGACCAACGGCTTAACGTGCTTTCCGAGGCACGGGGGTGTCATCACAACCAACTTCCTGACTCCGACATGTATCTGAGTATTTTCAAAAATATGTAAAGTTGGAAACCCTAAATAGGAGACCTTAGGGCTTAGCGTCTAATAATGTAGGCTAAGTGAATTTCTAAGTTGCACAAGGGAGCTCTTAAACGAAAATGGGTTCTTAATCACATGTAAAATTCACCCAGGCTAGAGCTATAACTATTTGTAATGACTATATTAATAGTCTTAAGAGACTCCCTGACTTATAAAATTAGTCTTATTTAAGAGTGTTCTTGAATCTCGCGAGGGCTGTGTAGTAACTTGGATTAGGGTCTTTTGATCTAGAAAATGATGAAGGCTGCTTAGATTTATAAATTATTTATTCAATTACAATGCTTTGTTATGATCTAAGATAAATGTCTGAATTTGAAGTAAGTATCAAAGAGATGTTGCGTAGCCACAAAAAGCTTATAATAAAACTGAACATTCATACTAGGTATAATGCATTTATTATTTTTATTACCGACTTAACAAAAACTAGGAGATAACCAATACGACCTGTTTCTATGTCATATCGTCAGAATTCGATAACATTTTTGTATGTTGATCTTTTCAGACTTCCCTATACGTATGAAAAATTTATGTGTATGTATATTTGTACAACTAAGGTAACGGACATAGACTTGAGAATCAGTAAGCTCAATTTGCAATGGGCAGGGCACAAAGCGCGAAGAACTGTTGGAGCAGGAAAGTTCTAGATTGGAGCTTTCGACCAAAGACGCAGCGTAGGACGTCCACCGCCAAGATGAACAGACGACCTTGTAAAGATCGCAGGATCAAACTGGATGCAGACCTCTCACAACCGGTCGCTGTGGAAAGCCGTGGGGGAGGCCTATGTTCAGCAGTGGACGTCCTTTGGCTGATAATAATGATGATGATTTAAATTTGTATATTTGTATGTTTGTCTCAGGATTTCTTTAAATCGAGAAGTCATAGCGAGATAAGCAAGAACTGACTAAAAAGCTTAAAATAATGTCTTCTATTTAGGAGAAACCAATTCTTTAGGAGTCGGTGCATTTTGTCAATCTTACCTAAAGTTACAGTCCAAACACATCATGCACCGACTCGAATAGAAAACGATTGTATTATAGTCAGTTTTTTCAAGGCGGTTTATTTTTTAATCATTGATTAATTAACATAAGGATACGAACACCTTGTTACTAACACCTATGTATGCAAATCTGAAAAATATTTAATTTAATTTAATTTTGATTTACTGAGCGTAATATGCATGTAATTAGTTATGATATAATACAAAGAATATATATTGTCAGACAAGTCTATGTAAAAATCGACCAATCAAGATTATGCAGAAAAATATATGAAACTAGTAAACCCAGTTACCTCATAATGTTGACGAATCTAAAACGTGAAAATCATTAAATTCGGTCCATCTGCTCAATTTTCGTATTTTTACTTTCATAAGTACTTTCTCCTGACGATAAAAATCACAACAAAAAAAATAGCGCAATCAGTCCAGCTGTTCACGGGTGATATCGTAATTAAGGAAGAAAAGGATTCATTTTGATATATAGTAAAATAAAAACTTATAAAAAAAAAACTAACCATTGCACCAAAACCACTGTAAAAATTTTCAACTGCACCATTATTTCGACTACCTACAGAATGCCTTTGTATTTGATTTTCGTAGTAAATAATAATTTTCTAAGGAACCCTTATTACATAAGTCCAACTCGCACTACATTTCTTTTTATGTAAATGGCGCATGCCTCACAAAAACTCTCAAAGTAACATCCATTAAGAGTGATGACATTCCCGCGTTTCCGGCGCTGGATGTACGACTTCCGGTCCCAAGTGTCCTGGGAGCCGCTCTTCCGGTAGGCTTTTAGCAATCTTTCTACGAGTTGTCTATGGTGTAGCCTGAATGGATAAGCCTGACCATATCTTCGTAATCTTGACTCAAATGAAATTTATTGCGTATAGAAACTTGGTTATATAAAGGTTTAATATCAAATACGGGTACGGAAGTCTCGACATAGTTCCCTGTGAAACCACTAGGTGGCACTCGAAAAACGCAAAAAAAAATGTTTTTTGGTGTATTTATGATGATATGATGTATCGATTTAGCAGGAAATCAGAACATTTAAATTGTCAACGCGAAAGTCAAAAAATTTGCTTCAGACTACGACTGCAGGTTTCACTTGGTTTTTAGGTGCATAAACACATGTTAAATGAATGCACCTTTTCAGGTGCATATACGGAATCGAACCCCGTGTCTTACACTATCCGAGCGTATGCCTATACTACTAGGCCACCGTAACATTAGCAAGCCTGTTGAATTTTGCAAGCGCTTACTTTAACGCGTAGGCTGCGTGACATCATCAATGTTGCGAGATTGCTCTCACAATTATATTATTAAGTTAGTATAGTGACAAAACACTATAAAATCAAAAATGTAATAATGAATTGAGCTGTTTAATTCGGTCTTTGGCAACAGTAAGGGACAAGAGACGGATGTCCGGTGGTTAAGGTATCCATCCGTACACTAAACCTTTAATGATACATTATGAAAAATGGGGTTTTCAACCATGATTATTATTTTTGCTGCAACATTAATGCAAGTTGTAATTTACGCGGCACTTACGCGTATATGTAAATACTTTTTGCTTACCTTTCGTGGTCAAAAATTTACGCCTTGCTTTTAAAAAATAAGATAACTACACCCCTTTACAAGTCCGGCTTTATGTCGGACTCTTTCACTATCTCTGCGATTCGACTTTGGAATTCTCTCCCCAATGAAATCAGAATGTCCCCCAACAAATTTACTTTCAAAAAGTGTCTCCGCACCCATTATCTTTTAATCTTACCTTGGCTCACTTCATAATTAACAACCATTTTCTTTCATTTGTGTTTTTTGGATGTCGCCAATATCGTCACCTTTATCATTCATAATTTTGTATGTATTAAGTATATGTATTCTATGTATATTTATTAGTCTTTTGCTTATGTATCCTAATATATATTTGTGTAATATTAGCATGTATGTTTATGTCAGTGCATTTTACTTTTCTTTGTACCACTCTTCTCACTTATTATAAATATTCCGCCACTGACTAAACTCTCTGCATAACCAGGTGGTTGACTGGCAGAGAATGCCATTAGGCATTTAGTCCGCCAATTGTACAACTTACAGTGCAATAAAGTTTAAATAAACAAATAAAAATCTTTATTACATATCATAGGTACGTTATAAATTCGTTTAAAGCGGTCTAATTGCTATTCATGTGTAATCTGGTGCATGTTGCAATGTTGCAACGCAGCGCCAGAGGTCCCGGGTACGATCCCCGGGTCGGGCCAAAAATATATACCGTGATTTTTCTGTTCAGAAATTCTTAGGGTAGCCCGGAGTTTGGAAGTTGGCGGTGTTTCACCCCCGTGCCTCGGAAAAGCTCGTAAAGCCAGTCTTGCGCTTAATACCTCTCCGGTTGTGTCAGATTGTTGTCCCATCGGGCTATGAGAGTGAAAGAAATACAGAGTGCACCTGTATTTGCGCGCACAAATGTGCACTATAATATGTCCTGCGCAGTCGGTTAGTCGTTGAGACTGGCCACTGTAGTCAAAACCGGCTAGGAGACTACTAATCGTTATCTAATCAAAAAATACGCGTATACAATACAATACAAGATGATATCAAGGCTGTGTCCACTCCGACCGAGACCCATAAACCGGGTTAACAAGATCGCAATATAATGCCTGCAAATCCGACGCGAGGGCCCAATGCGGACGCGTATTTACTAAATCTTCTAAAGCAGTAGCCTCTGGAGACAGATCGTGAAACGGCAAAAGGTTGCACCAAGACAGGGCTATAATTTTAGCGGTGGCTTTAAAGCAGAGCTGTCAAAATGCCATGTGGCATAAGTGACGCTTCATTTTTAAATACAGGTGGCCAAAACAGTAACATCCAAAATAAAAATTTTTGAAGCCTTACATCCAGGTCTGTCCAAATATACCATATTTATGATAGTCATTTTTTTTTAGTTTTCGAGGCTTTTTTTTCAATTTTTTAAGTCTTAGTTTCAGCCTGCTCATAATTTTATGTAAGTAAATTAAATTTATCAGGATCAAACTGCAATTTAAAAAAAAACGACATAGCACCATAAAAAGTGGTGTAATTATTTGTTTGAGAATTCTTAAAATTTGTGCAAATAAATAATATATCGAAATCTACGAAAATTCGGCTAACATACATAGGGTATATTTAGATAGCCCTGGATGTAATGTTTCCAAAAAAAATTGGACGTCAATGTTTTGGCCACCCTGTATATTTAAACACCTACCTAAAGCATACAAGAAAGCCGTGTTAGTTACACTACTTACAACTCGAACCCGCATAGGAAGGGGAAACGAAGTTTGCTGGGACTGCTTGTATTTTTGACGACTTCAAAAACAAGGAGGTAATCAATTTAGTGAGTAGGTGATATTGTTGTAAATTCATAATATTTGAGTATATCTATAAAGGCATCCAAACACGTGAGCAAGATTTCTTAAGTGTATGTATGTGTATATCTGTGTGTTTGTCTACGGACTTCTCGAAAACCTTTTTAGTTCTATTAGGTAGCGTTTAACTCAGGTAACAGTTAAAGTTTAATCAAAATCGGTTCAGCAGTATTTGAGATATGGGTAAATAACTAAAAATCATGAAATAAAAAAATGATGAGTGAAGACTGTTGGTTACTTGGGATGCGACTGTTGGATAAGAAAATATTAGACTATTAATATATATAAATATTCAATCGCACGTGTTATACATATCATCATATCTGCTTAGTAGCAGCCTGTTAACTATTGCCTTCAAGAGACTTAGGTCATATTCCTTAGGGTAACATCAGTAGGAAGCGAGTTTCGTCCCATAGCTGCAAGTATTTAAAAAGTGCCAGCAAAGCGCATGAAATACTCGTATCAACAGCATAGGGATGGAAGGGTAGCCTCCTTCTGTTCCCCTTGTGATAGTAATTACTAAATTGACTTTTTATAGAGATTTCTGTCTCACAACGACAAAACTCCTTATTCTATTCAAGGGTATAGTGCAAACGTCCCGCAATGTATATAACTTTCTATTACTATTTGAAAGAGATCACTCCCAGCGATAAGACCGCCAAAACTGAACTTATAATTTAGTCCTATGTTGTGTTTTTGGCAATAAATAATAGCTATCACTCTATCTTTTGTATCATCATTATGAATTTGCACATCTTGTAGATCACCTAGAAAAAACCTATTTAAACCAGAGGAATTTCTGTAGTATGACAGATTTTCGAAGTTGACAATGGTAATGACAGCTCTGATAAGCAAATAGTATTCACACTTACCGGCGGCTTAGCCTTTGCATACGTCAATTAACTGTCAGATACTGTGTAAAAGGATACACGATTAGAGAATCTTATTATCGTTGTGAAATCATTTTAATCATACACTATTAAAACCATAACGTATTATTTTTTCGAAAATGCAACTCAATCAATGTGTAGTATTTGCAAATACGCCCAACTCGCGTATGTTGCGGTAAAACTACGAAAAGGCCATACGTCTTGCCTAATTGACGTTATCTTGCCTCGCAGGACGGTCGAGTTTTCTTTTATTTCCTCTTTTTGTGCCTATGTCGCAGTGCAACTCGAACACGCCAGCTTTTATACTTTTTTCACCGCAAAAAATTGATATAGAAATGCGTCTTTTCGGTGGCGCGAAATCGATTTCGGGTTTATTTTTTGGGCATTATATGTAAATATATTGCGATAGCGTTTGAAGAAATAGTATTTTATGGAGCTCTCTAAGTTGACTAAGGGGCGATTTTTCCAAGTCAAAACGACCGATTTTAAAATGTCACTTACATAAATGATTGCCGACAAATGGGTCACCCATTCTCAAATTAGCCGTATTGTATTTTATACGACGAGTATTTCTTATCAGTAGTTGGGAAAATCAGGCCTAGAACATCTATCTACTTCTTAGCGCTATTACGATTTGATGACCAAGCATTGGTTAGTCAGTCGGATCTATATCATACAAATATGAATGCAAAACATTTATGGGGATGTGTGGACCTTTTGTAACTAGATTTTGATGAAACTCAATACAAAACTAATTTTTACATTGGATACGGGAACTATATTTTTAAGAGGTTATATTTTTTAATAATATTTAGTGAGGGCCGATTCAAACGCGGGTGAAGCTGCAGAGATCCGCTAGTGGATAATAATTGTATATAGGTCCCTATCTGTTTTTTTATATAATAAAGTGCCTTCTTTTATATTTACATCGCAGTGACTGAAAATAGTCAATCAAATATGGTTCTTAGTACAAGCTTAAACAAGAACTTTTAACATTAAAGCACGAATTTTAAACACTGTAAGCCAGGAAAACTGAAATAAAGGCCATTCCATATAACGCAGCATTGTCCGCATTACTTTCCACTTAGATTAAGAGCAGTATAGTCACACTAAGAACCGGAAATTCACTTCAGTACATTTTACTTTCAGCTTCTAAATGCCACATTACGTTTCATGATACAGTTTCAAAGCGTCACAGAGAATTCAGGTTGCATCAGGTTTCAGCCAGGGTAACCAAACGTCAAGAATTGAAATGGACACGTCCAGATTTTAAGACTACATTATATTCTGAGACAATTTGTTCGTAGATTTAAATATAATAAGCGTTTATGTATCGACATGGTAATCCTTCGACGTAGGAAACCCTCATTTTTTTCTATAGCTAGGTGTGAAATCAAGTTAATTTTTAATAAGTTGTATGAATTTTTTAAAATTATTTTATTATTGCATGATTTTTAGTATTTTTATGTCTTAAACTATTTCAGGTAAGATTTTGATGAAACTTACACTTTACCCTTACTTGAACTATACCTGATTGAACTAAAAAGCGAGATAATTCATTTCGCTCTAACATTTCGTTTTCGAAAAATCCTGAGACAAAATCAATAAAAATATACAAACATACTCGTATATACAATTACGAAATTTTGCACACGTATTAGGAAGCCTTAATAGATCAACACACTTAAATTGTATCTAATTCTGACGCTATCACATACATACAAGTTGAATTAATAACATCCTTTTTAAATTATCTGGCCGACAACGCTAACCAGAAGTTGTTAAGACTTTGTGAAACAGGCCGTTAGTGTTAGAGTGTAATTAATTGTCCGGCTAATCTTTGAATTTATGGTAAGCCTACTCACGCTTCACTACGACTCCGATTATGTAGAACGTGGCGAAACACGGAAATATAAAAGTTCTTGAGCGAATTTAATATTTCATCTGTTTTGCTTAAAGTGGCGGGATGATAGGAAAGTGCACGGTTTGTTGGCTTGTTGCAAACAAATTCTGACTTTTAGCTGCTTCTCAGAAATACGTTTCGCAATAGCTTTTTAGGGTTCCGTAGTCCAACAAGGAACCCTTATACACAGTCTGGCCATAAATACTGTTACTATTAAAAATATGAAAGATATTATATTTGAATTTGGAATCTGTCATTTTATACGATTGCTCATTGTCTTTTCTAATTTTGGCGCCAATACATTTTATAATATTTTGCGATATTAAAATGGAGTGGGGTGATAAAGAGAACCGAATCGCTGTGATTGCATTACACAAAGTTGGTATGGAGCCAAATGCAATTTTTAAAACTCTCCATACGCTTGGTATTAGTCAAATGTTTGTGTACCGGGCTATCAATAGGTACAATGAGACCTCCTCTGTTTGTAATAGAAAAAGATCTGGCCGTCCACGTAGTGTTCGTACGAAAAAGGTGGTCAAAGCAGTAAGGGAAAGAATTCGCAGAAATCCTGTCCAAAAGCAAAAGATTTCATCTCGGGAGATGAAGATAGCACCCAGAACCATGTCTCGTATTTTAAAAGGTGACTTAGGACTTGCAGCCTATAAGAGACGCACTGGTCATTTTTAACTGATAATTTAAAAAAGAATAGGGTGGTAAAATCGAAAAAACTACTGAAGCGTACCTCAAAAGGAGGTCACAGAAAAATTTTGTTTACGGATCAGAAAATCTTTACAATTCAGAAACATTTTAACAACCAAATGACCGTATTTATGCTGAAATCTCTAAGGAAGCTTCCCAATTAGTCGGCAGAGTGCAACGTGAGCATTACCCGACTTCAGTGATGGTTTGGTGGGGTGTTTGCTATAAAGGAGTGACTGAACCATATTTTTGTAAAAAAAGGTATCAAAACATCGGCACAAGTGTATCAAGATACCATTCTTGAGAAGGTAGTTAAGCCCCTTAACAACACCATGTTCAATAATGAAGCATGGTCATTCCTACAAGACTCGGTGCCGGGTCATAAAGCTCGGTCCACGCAGTCTTGGTTAGAAGCGAACGTTTCGGACTTCATCAGAGCTGAAGACTGGCCGTCGTCTAGTCCTGATCTTAATCCGCTGGATTATGATTTATAGTCAGTCTTAGAGACTGTGGCTTGCTCTAAACGCCATGATAATTTGGAGTCCCTAAAACAATCCATACGATTGGCAGTGAAGAATTTTCCCATGGAAAGAGTGCGTGCTTCTATTGATAATTGGCCTCAACGTTTAAACGTTTTGTGATCTCCCTGCCAAAGTTATAATTTTATGTACCCTACATCTCATACAAGTAACTTGGAGATTCCTTTTTTGTCTATTGCTAAACGCATCGTGTGAGGTATCGTTAATAGGTCTTTTAAAATTATTATGGCTTTTTTACATCATTTTTCAACATTCCTAAGTTTTCCTAACATTTAGTTTTAAAAGGCAAGTTTTTGTTAGATTCCAATGTCCCTCCCCCTCCCCCCCTTTCCCAATTAAACGGTCGTAGGTGGATACGTGAAAATTCACAGCACTAGTAAATACAATGAATTTAGAAGAAAAACTATCTCAGCTATTATAAGTAAAAGAATGACAGAGTGGTCGATAAACTTATCAAAATTATCAATCGTTTAATTATTTTTTTATTTTATTTTCTCCAAAACATGTTAAGATATGAAACTGAAACTGAAGACGAATATTGGTATTAATTGTCTATCTTAGCTATAAAAAAAAATGAGTTCTGTGTCATCGCCATCAACAGAAACAACCGGTTTTGTTTAGAATTTCGAATTCGAATTTCTGCAAATTTCGAATATTTTGTTTTTAAAGGGAATCGAATCCTTATTATAAACAATCTTTATCATGTTTTACAGGAGATTTTCATGATAAGAAAAGTGCCTAAATACATAGTAGGTACGGAACCCTTCGTGCGTGAGTCCGACTCACCTTGGCTGTTTTTTTTTATATATTTGAAAATTGTGTTTGACTATTGTTAAAAAAACATAATTTTACTTTCTGAAAGAAAAACTACTTTACTACTTTTTTATGTTACTTATAATAAGCTTTTTTAGTACCAAAATAAACAGTGTAAACACATGACTGAACCATTATTCCAACACAAAATGAACTTAGCTCAAAAAATCTACTTGCATTTCCGAACGAAGCTAAGACGAAAACTGTCAACTACGAACACCTAAACACACAACGCCTTACCGTAAATTTTATATTTACATCTCTGTAATGTCTAAAATTTTAGAGTCTGACCGCGACGGATCGTAAAGATACTCACATCAAAAGTGTCTAGGGATCAACATATATTTATGCAATAACTTTTCTCCCGATTGATATTAATTAAAATTTTCTTTAAGGATTTCTTTTCATCAAATAAAGTGTTTTCGTTTGTCTACAGTAACGATTAACCAAGTCACCTTTGCATTAATAAAGAAATTTGCCATTTTCCTAATAAAGGGATTTTTGACATTTGAACCACTTACATTAAAGTTCGAAAAAAAGACTGAAATAACAGTTTTCTTTAAAATTTTATTGGGTAACTTAAACAATTAATAATCCGTGTTTCTACCGCGAACATTAACAACACAAGAACATCGGTTTGGCATACTCAAAATGAGTTCATCCAAATCACGCTGTGGAATGGCCGCCCATGTTCGTTGCAACAACAAAAAAAGGTCTTCTTGCGACTGGATACCCTCCATATTCGGCAGAGCTCTTCTCTGTAGCATATCCCATGCATGCTCAATCGGGTTCAAGTCTGGCGTCTGAGCAGGCCAGGGCAGGACATTGATGTAAGCTGCGGCGAGAGTCTGTCTTACAACTCTTGCGGTATGCGGTCACGCATTATCATGCATTAACTGAAATAAGGGACCGATTTGCACTTGTAGAGGAACGATGACGTCTGATACAATCGTCTCAGCATAAATTTGAGCGTTGAGGTTGCCTCTGATCCGAAACAAATCAGTTCTTCCGCCGATCCAAATATCCGCCCATACTATGATGGTTCCACCACTATAAGGATGAACTTCCTGGCAGGATTTTAATCGCTGTTGGCGTCCAGGGGTTCTCCAGTGTCGTATACGTCTTGTATCCGGTCTCATACCAAAACGAGACTCATCAGAAAAGCACACGAAACGCCATTGTTCTTCTGCCCAATTTCTGTGTTCAAGAGCCCATTGATATCGAATCCTACTATTGTGCACTGCTATAGGTGGTACCCGTAGCGGTTTTCGGGAATGAAGGTTCACTTCATGCAAGCAGCTTCTGACTGTTTGGTCGCTAATTAAGTTCCCTGAAGAGTGATGAAGCCTCACGGCTAACATCATGGCGGTTATTGTTGGAGCTCTTCGAGCTGTGATTTGAATGTATCGGTCTTGTCTCCGTGTGGTGCAGCGATACCGTCCTCCATGGCGCTCAGCCACGGTACCAGTGCTTCGGTAACGTGTCCAAAGTCGACTGATAACACTCTGACTTTTATTCTGAGCTAAAGCCACAGTACGTTGCCGGGAACCAGCTTCTATCATTCCCACGGCTCTGACCATTTCTTCCCCGCTTAAATGACGTCGCCGCTCTATAATAACGTTGGTTTTAATCAGTAGTAGGGAAACAGTAGCACTAATAATGTCTTCAATGCGTTGTTTGTTTTTATAGGGAAAATGTTGACAGCTGATTTTCATCTTTTACTCGAATTTTATTGACAGTTCGTGTTTCAAATTATGAAATGCCCCAAAAAGGATCCACATAAATTAATAAAATCATAAATTTATTACAAAGCCACATCTCAATCTCAAAAAATCCGCATAAAAATGCTTGGTCCCTAGACACTTTTGATGTGTGTATATTCCGCCAAAAACACTCGAGAATTCACTATTTCCTTGTTTTACGACGACATTTTCACGTGTCGATATTTATCATAGTAACTATATGAAATTGTGCGTCGAGCATTTTTATTTGTGTCACAAGATTAGCCCTTTTAGCCCCTAATCTGTCATCGACGTATTTTTAGGGGAATCCGCGGTTTTCCTATGATTTATGTTATTTTTGTTAAGTTAAGGTGATATAGTGTATTGTCGATTTTGCGGATGGAAGGATGTGACGAGAAATATTAATAGAGGACTATGGTTCAAACCGATTTACATGTTTTATAACTGGATGTTGCTATAGATTTGTGGCACGGTAATGTTGGCGATAACATTCCCGTGAAAGTATAAGCAACAGTACTTAAGTTGCCAGCAATTTTAGCAATTTAAGAAAACATTACATTTTGTATCATTCTTTGATTGAAATGCAATGATATTGTATTTAGAAGTAGATGACGCCTCGCGAACTAAAAGAGTACACAAATATGGCACCGTCTGATTAATGGATGTTAATGGATTGACATCTATCACTTCAGACATCAGATTCGGAACAGAGTCTTGATAGAGTGGCTTTCTTAATATATTTTTTAAAGTATGTAGGTACATTACAATAGACTCGTTTGCCTAATTTAAAATTGAGTTCACACTTTAGCTATTAATCTAAGGAAAGCTAAGGTAGTATATTAATCAACAAAAACATTTTATTTTCAAACTATTTAACATTTAAAATATTGAATAATTATCTAATAAATGCAATTTAAATGTATCACGTGAAACGCCATGGCGCCAATATCAGAGTCACGTTCACTGCTAGGCATTCACGATCACGTGACCACATGTATGTTTTTTACAAATTAAATTAATTAAAATATTTACAGTCCTTATTTTATTAAATAAAAAAATATTTATTAATACACCATAGCCATCTGGCATCATGTAAACAGGATGATTCCTTCAAATAACACGCTAATAGTGACCGTACATATTTTTTTCTACAATCGTGAGGATCATCCCTCGCAGATATGTTTATCAAAAGTCTTTTTAGGTTTCCGTAGCCGAATGGCAAAAAACGGAACCCTTATAGTTTCGTCAAGTCTGTCTGTCTGTCTGTCTGTCCGTCCGTATGTCACAGCCATTTTATTCTGTAACTATAAGCATTACACTATTGAAATTTGGTATGAAGATGTATCTTGATAACCGCTTACCGATTCTCATACAAAAAATAATGTCATTTAAGGGGGGGCTCCCATACATGAAACTGAAACCAAAAAAAACATTTTTTTAGTTCTACCTATGCGTGTGGAGTGTCTATGGATAGGTCTTTTAAAATAACATGGAGGTTTCAAAAACCATTTTCTTTTAAAGTCTAACGTTTCATAGCTAGACGCTTCCAAAGTGGTAAAATGGGCGTCCCCCCCCCCCCCCCATCTAACTCCTAAACCAAGCAACTGTATTTTTTCATAAAAATATATAATGTACATCTTAACAAATACTTTCAACGAAAATTTGTTTGGACGAGATCGGACGAGAAGTTTTTGAGATATAGCATGTTTTCAACAACCGCAAACATAACTTTGTACTTCAAACAGACACTATGAAAAACAAAGTTATATTTGCAGTCAACAAAATATTGTGGTATTTTACTAAGTAGAAGTAAGTGGATTCCCTTATTCAGTTAAAGTTGGCACGGAACCCTCAGTGCGCGAGTCCGACTCGCACTTGGCCGGTTTTATTATACTTTTGTTAACGCGAGTGCCGGTGACCTTTTGATCCGTGAGCGTCTACGCTGTTACTTTAAAAAAATTGAAGGTGTAATTTTTGTTATATAACAGACATATTAACATACATTTCCATAGACATATTTGTTAGGGTCGTGCGGGCGGGATTCGAACGCACGACTGCTTATCTTTGTAGTCCGGAACGTGAACCACCACACTGTGATGGTCGTTAAATTATTATTAAAAAATATAGTACTAAACTACTCCATGTATAGCACTGTCTTAGAATATCGACCATGTTAGTCCATGGGTTGGCTAAGAAACAAAACTCACTAATTTTATTGAAAATACTTCAATCATGAATGATAGGCTTCATTAAACACAATTTACTTAACGAAAATATGATATTCGGACTGTTTTCTATTTATTTAGTTAGGTGTTTCTGCAGTTTTAAAGGCGCACTGAGGCATTAAGGCTCTGACGCCATCAAAAACAGACTACGTCAAAATTATGACCCCAATTTGAAGTGAGGTGTTGTTAAGCTGAGCCATCTTTTAGACTCTCACCGGTGATCTAGTTCTTAATACAATATCATTGTTGAAATGTGAATATATGTGTATATGATTAATATTTTAATGCAAAGATGATAAACTTCGTTATGTTCTCTAACACTGCAAAAATTTGCTGACTGTTTAACCTGTGTTGTTTGAATATTCCTTTCTATAGCATGGGAATGTTGCCAGAAAGGGCAGATATATAATTGTGCTAATCTTACCTTGACTATGACACACAAAATATTTTTAATAATCTTTACAACAAACTTTGGTATCTGTTTAGGGGTTGATTTTTCAATAGTCAGATAAGAAATATTCTCGAACAAAATACAATATCGCTAATTTGTTAACGACACCTAATTGTCGGTAATCATAGGTACTTGTCATTTTTTAAATCTGTCGCTTTATCAAACTGATAAGTTTTATCTGACCAATGAAAAATCGGCCCTAAAAATGTAAATGTTCTTTTAAAATCGGACGATTTATTCTTATTCAGTCGGATGTCTTGTCTTGGATGTTATCTGACGTTGAAAATATCGTCTCTAAATCATAAATTATAAGGTTTTCTTGATCAACGGGGTTCAATAACTTTTGTACAACTTACTGCCAATTCTTTATCTTCTAAATACGACCCTGACACACAACATTAACACGAGTAAAGTACTTATTGAACAAAAAATATAGCCAACATATTATTTTGATTATAAATCTTTGAACATTATTTCCGACCCTTTCCTTACCATTTAATATCACAATTTATTATTGCAACGGGAATTCATTTTCGCTTTGCCGCGTAAACAAGAGAAGATGAAAAAAACGTGGCAAGCCATAAACTATGGTTGTGAGTGTCCCATAACCCTGTACAACTATTTACTCTCCCATTAAATATGGGTGCTTTTACACTTTGCAAGTTCAACTTGACAGAAGTACTAAATTAACGAAACCTTTCAATTATACAGAAGCGTTCCAGACTTTTATTCACGCTATCTCATCGGCAACGTTCAATTGCATGTCCTGTTTTGTTGACTTAAAGTGACTAATGTCGGCTCACGGGCTGAAATGTTGTATAAAAATCGTAATATGTGTGTGACCACGTGTGGGTGCTTGAATAATAAACACGTAGTATAAATCTCGAGGTTCTTCTCCAATAGATTTATTCCAACAAAATAGCACAAAGATAGGGCACAAAGTGAGAGAAAGTACAAATAGAGGCATATTCTGGCATGAAGTTCGCTTTTATACAAATCAAAACCCCAAACAACAGTAGAAAAAAGTGGGGACGACATCCGTTTCCATATCAGAACATTTACGAAAATATTTTTTTGTAGCGATAAACAATCTGCAAATCAAATATTTTAATTCATTAATTATTTAGTTATTAATTGTACGGAATTTAGTAAGCCTTTTAGATTATTTTTTTAATAGTTACAATATTTAAAATAAATCTAACCTCCACCATCCAATCAGAGTCAACTTTTTTTTGGCGCCAAAATGAACATTTGTTATACGGCAAACATAAAAATCCTATAAGTGCCCCAATAATATTTAAAAAATCAATTTACAATGAATAAAATGTAATTATAATAATCAAAGAATCTAAAGATTGAACATTGAGTAGCAAGGTACATTCAACATGGTGAACACTTCCGGTATTTCCATCAAACGTTTGTCTAGATAGATATATAAATTATGATGTATTGAACATATGACACAGATAATGTGTAATTTAGTGAAAACATTGGAGTAACATAAGTCACACAGAGTGAGTATGTGGTTTAGTGCTAAAGTATACTATTACAGAACTAAGTACGTATGTGGGTCTGACTAGGATCGAGAATCGTCTTGTAACATATGGTACAATTAGCCTGCAGCATAATCCAGCGAATAGGAGATAGTTCGAAAATCTAACACCACCACGCGTCGATATGAGGAAAAGTATTGCGTAATTTGGCATAACTTGTTAAAAGCAAGAAAGCTAATTTGCACAAAAATTGATTTGTACATTTATTTTGATGAAATGATTTGATACAGCGTGGCGCACTGGTGCATCACCTGACTTATTAGTTAAACATAATTTTATTGCCTCACAGAAAACGTGAAAATCAGAGTATTAACCTCCGGCATTAAGAAGTCACGATCTTGGGCAAACTTAAATCCCTCTCTAAACTCAGGATTTTCTATTACCAAATCATCACTCGTGGTTCCAGGTGGCGCCTGCGCAGAAAGACACCACTTAAGGAACTGCGGAAATAATGCGAGGAATAATCTACTATTTCGGTGGCGAGCCAATAAAAGCCTATTATACTCGCTTCGTCCTCGAGATTAGCATTGACAACTTGTAGTATCGTGTAGCGGATCGCCTTATACGCACTAATTTGAGAGTACTATAAAAATAAAAGGGTATTTTTTTTATTAACATAAGAGGGGGTAGTTAGTACAATCTCTGCCTTTCCGCTCCTACTTCGTGTCATTCGTGCTTTTAGTGCTTCGCCTGTACGTACGTGCCTTAAAAATCTCCGCTAAATTGTGATTTGAGTGTTTGTGAAAGTATTAACAATGCCTAAGCGCAAGAACAAAGATGGTTACGAACATTTAAGTAAAAAATTACGGAAGTTGGAAAGGAAAATACGTCGTAGGACGCGCCACGCGTCGTCTTCGTCGTCGGATTCTACAACTCAACATAATTCAGAAAAAGAAGGTCAGTCGAGTGTAATTGATACTAATTACGGATCACATAATGCACTTGTTTGCTTGAACGCAAAAATATGGTATTGCGAACAGTTCGAGGGGCTGTTTCTTACCGATTTATAGTATTGCGGATAGCTACCGGGTTATCTCTTACTACTTACATTAATATTATGTGCACCCACTTAGCTACATGTACCTGGGTTTGCGTGCTTCTCTGTGGAGTTGTCACTACCCTATAATTTAGTTTGGCGAACAGTATTTAGGACTGTTTTGTAACTAAATGTGGTACTTACCGTTACGTGTTCTGTCTATTTTTTCAGGCGAGGTAACGTTAATAGATTTGGATATACCAACCGAAGTGCCAGTCGATGCCCATGATAACAGGCTACAATCAGAAATCGTTATACCCCAAAGTTCTGAAATCGAGATTTCAGCTACAGTTGAACCTATTGCGAGCACAAGTGGTGCCTCAGACCCTGTAATTGAGCCTACAGAACCATCATTAGACAGTGATATTCTGGAAATTTTGGGCATAGACCCCACAACAAAAACTAAATTCAGCAAAGACGTCAACAATGACTTGGCTATTCGATTGCAGCATTATTCAACCACTGGGTTGACTAAAGAAATGCGTAAAGAGCTTACTGAAAAATACCTCACTCCTGGTAATTGTAAATTTATCGACGCTCCGCAACTAAATCCAGAAATTAAGGCTGCCTTAACTGAACCACTGGCGAAAAGAGATAAACACATTGAAAATAGACAAAAACAAGTAGCCACCGCTTTATCATGCTTAAGTGAAGCACTTACATCAATTTTTTCATCCCAAAATAAAGATATAAACTTGATCCGTTCCCTAATGGATATAAGTCGTATTTTATGCGATTGCCAATACAACGATTCCATCACGAGACGCAATTTCATTCTTTCCTCTTTAAAAAAAGAGATGAAAGAACAATTGCAGAATACGAAGGTAGACAGCTTTCTTTTTGGGGAGAATTTACCAGAGAAGATAAAGGCCGCAAGAGCGATCTCTAAATCTGGAGCAGAACTCAAAGCTAACCCGCAATCGAGGAATTTCGCCCCCAAAAAGCCGACACCGGGTCCTTCAAAAAACTGGAAAGTTCCTGCGAACAAGAAACCGCCTCCCTCGACGACTCAGAAGACGAAGGAAGCAGCCACACCCAAGAATCGGCCATCAACGTCATACAAACCGTCGCAGCCTCGGCACAGCTCCAGCAGTCGACGGTAGACCCGGTAATGTACGCTGGCAGATTATCTTCATTTTATAATCAATGGGCAATGATAACCCAAGATCCAATTATTTTGTCGTATGTACAAAGTTATAAAATACCTATTATTGGCCCCATTTACCAATCTTTCGTCCCAAAAACGCCAGATTACTCAAGTGCAGAAAGAGTTCATTTTAATGAAGCCATAAATGCCTTACTATCAATTGGGGCCATCTCTGTGTGTGAACCATGTGAGGGTCAATACCTGTCTAGTATATTTTTAATTCCAAAACCGAATGGTAGAATGAGGTTCATACTAAATCTTAAAAGTCTTAATAAGTTTATCAACACACAGCATTTTAAACTCGAGGATTTAAGAACAGCTTTAAAATTAATTTCAGTAAACTGTCACATGGCTAAATTAGATTTGAAAGATGCTTATTTTTTAACTAAAATACACTCAGAGTCCAAAAAGTATTTACGCTTCCAATGGGATCAAAAAATATATGAATTTAATGTTCTACCTTTCGGACTTAATACGGCACCGTACATTTTCACCAAAATAATGAAACCGGTTACCAGATTATTGCGTTGTGCGGGACAGGTATCGACCATATATTTGGACGATTATTTATTAATAGCCCAATCATATGATTCATGTAAGTTCAATGTCAATCTTACTATCAAGTTACTAACAGCACTTGGTTTCATAGTTAATGAGCCTAAAAGTTGCCTTATTCCTAGTAAATTATGCACCTTTTTAGGTTTTCAAATTGACTCAGAAAATTTTTCAAGTAAGTTTACCCGACGATAAAAGACTCAAGGTAGAAAAAGAAATAAATAAAATTAGTAAATTAAAACGATGTAAAATACGAGATTTTGCAAGATTTGTAGGTCTTTTAGTCTCTTGTTGTCCAGCCGTTGAATACGGATGGCTATATTGTACTGTTGTACATATTGTATTATGTGTAATAAATTGAGTACCTTAATATTTTTAGTATTCATCGGATCCACATTAACATTTTCATCACATTATCTTTGTTTTTCCATGCTTTCATTTCCTTTTTGCTGGTTCGTTTGCTGTAAACACGAACATAAGAGTTAATCATAGATTCTATCTACCATAACGCAGTTAGTATTTTCTCCCTAAAAAGTCGTACTGTAGACATTAAACTATAGGCATTACCTGCCTTTCTACTCTTCTTATACTATTACTCTCTATTTTTGGATTATTGATGTTTTCTAATCCTTTTTGAACAATATTTATTGTGAATCTAAAAATGTCAAACTTTCAAAGCTCTGTTATTCTACTTTTCTGTACATAATACTGTATGTATAGCTGTGTTTTACCTTTGTTTGCAATTTTCCTTTAATTTGCATTAGGTGATGATTCGTTTTCCTGTATTTTCGTAATTTGCACGATTATTGACAGTATTTTTATCTTTATTGACATGGTTGATATGACAATATCTTTCAAAGTCTGACAACTTCTATCAAAGTTTATTACTTTTTCGGGTTTATTCCTCTGTAAACCACCAGTATTCATGTTCTATTTTTGAACCTACCTCGATCTAAATTTGAACGGCCCCGGCCCCCTATATAAGCATTAATTTTTTTCATTCATTTCATTCGATTCCGAGTTCTAAGCTCGAACAGTTCTATTATACTCCAATAAATAAATACTCTACATCTTCCCTCAAGAAGTCTTGAAGAACCGCCGGTGACTTCTGAAACACCTCCTCACGCTAGGGGAGGGACCGGACACCGGAGGAGTATCCAAGCACATTGACTGCAGTAACACCTCCTCGCTCTAGGGGAGGGACCTGTCTCCTTCTCGTAAGAGGATCCGAGACCAAGTACTTCTGGCACTCCAACTGATCACAACATTTTCTATATAGTGCCCGTTACCCTCATTACTGCACATCGGCGTCTCTGCTCTTCACGGCGCCTGTCACCGCTGCACATCGGCGTCACTGCTCTTCACAGCGCCTGTCACCGCTGCACATCGGCGTCGCTGCTACCTCCGCTGTGTCGGCCCTGCACTCCGACGCCGCCCTTTGCTGCCCCAGGACAATACTTATTGAAGATTTGAAGATACTTACTCACGCCCACTGCACTTTACTTACATTCATACAGACATCACCTCATCTCATTTTTCGGTACTGTATTCTTTTTGTTGTAATATAAATTCTATTCCCTCTTCTACCTCTTTCTTTTACCTTCTTCTTCTCCACATTTGTCGCTTCACGACAATATACTAAAAGTTTTGAGCGTCACAAGTTTTTAAGTTTGCAAAAGGAAAATAACTATGAAAGCTATATGAATATACCTGAACATTTACAATCGGACATGCATTGGTGGCTTAATTCAATTAAGCACTCGGTAAACAAAATTAAAACTGACGATTACTGCCTGGAAATTTTCTCAGATGCCTCAACAACGGGGTGGGGCGTGGCATGTGGGAGTGAGACGGCAAGCGGGTTGTGGAGCGAAAGCGAGCAAAGTCAACACATAAATTACCTTGAAATATTAGCAGCTTTTATTGGCCTAAAAATTTTTGCGAAACATCTTAAAAATTGCTCGATATTGCTACGCGTTGACAACACGACTGCCATCTCCTATATGAATCGTATGGGTGGAATACAATTTCCACACCTTACGGATGTTACGAAACAACTATGGCAGTGGTGTGAATGTCGTGAACTGTATGTTTTCGCTTCATACATTCGTTCATCAGATAACAAAACTGCTGATGCTGAATCTAGACGTTTACATCCCGATATAGAATGGGAACTTGCCGAGGAATATTATCAAAAGATAATTTCTAAATTCGGTAAACCAGACATCGATCTTTTTGCTACCAGAATTAACAAAAAGTGTGAAAGATATATTTCTTGGCATCGGGACCCAGATTGTTATGCGGTGGATGCTTTTACAGTTTCTTGGACAAAATTCTTGTTTTATGCTTTCCCACCGTTTTCTATGATTTTAAAGGTTTTACGAAAAATCATAGCAGATAGGGCAACGGGCATTATGGTTGTACCGCTCTGGCCGACCCAACCATGGTACCCATTTTTCCAAAAGCTTTTGTTATCTGATGCACTAATATTAAAACCTAGTAATAATTTGATTAATTGTCGTTACAGTCATCAAAACATACACACCAAACTTACCCTGGCGGTCGGAATGTTATCAGGACAGCGTGGCTGAAAAGAAGCATTCCCCCTTCAGCTATAGATGTTATGCTTGCATCTCTCTCTAAAAATTCATTGAAACAATATGATGTTTATTTAAAGCAATGGTTTATGTTTTGCCGTAATTATCATCTTGATTTATACGAGGCGTCAATCCCTAACGTCATATATTTTCTGAATAAATTATTTACTGAGGGTGCACAGTATAGCACACTCAACACGTGTAAATCTGCATTGGCCCTTATCTTAAGTAGTCTTAATAATAACGATGACCGTGTTAAAAGATTCCTGAAGGGCGTCTTTCGCCTTCGTCCACCATTGCCTAGGTATAATATCACTTGGGATACGTCTATTGTACTGGATTTCTTAGGAAATTGGTATCCCAATGAAGATATGTCATTAGAAATTATCTCTAAAAAATTAATAACCTTGTTAGCTTTGGCTACAGCACACCGTGTTCAGACGTTTGCAAAAATACAAATTCAAAACATACAATTTTTTACTGACAAAATAGTTATTAAAATCCCGGATTTAATTAAATCTTCTCGTGTAGGGTCAATGCAGCCCGTTTTAATACTGCCATTTTTTTCTGAACGATTACAAATCTGCCCTGGGAAAGTCCTTACCACGTACTTAGACAAAACAGGGTCATTACGTAAGGATGTAAAAACCCTTTTTATAAGCTTTAAGAAACCGTATAAAGAACTCACGACTCAAACATTGAGTCGTTGGATAAAAAATGTTTTAAGCGAAAGTGGGATTGACGTTTCGCTGTTCTGTGCGCACAGCACGCGACATGCGTCTGCGTCTGCTGCGCACAGGATGGGCGTTAGCCTAGATACTATCAGAAGGACTGCTGGTTGGAGTAGCTCCTCCAACACGTTCTTCAGATACTATAACCGACATATAGGAAATCAAAATAATGAATGCGATGATTCTTTTGCTAGGGCTATAATAAATAACACTATTGATAATTAGTAACATAATGTACAATAAGTATATTACTTATGTTTAATACTCGTATCTAACTACTAAATAAATTTATGGTAGTAATACGTAGATAGCTACGTCTTTGTTTAATCAGATATATCAGTGCAGAATAAATAAGTAAATCATTAATATTAACCTTTCTTTCAACTCATTACCATCATCTTGTAACAGCAAACACTATGATATTTTGCGACAATGCTCTAAAAGTCTACAAGTTGTCAATGCTAATCTCGAGGACGAAGCGAGTATAATTAGTGATTAAACGAACTTACCTGAAGTGAAGTTCAATCATAATTATACGAAGGCTTCGTCCGAAGAGATTAGCATCCCTCCCTCCCAAAGTATAACCCAACATATGTCGCAAAATGTCAGCTCTAAACTAAATGACACGAAGTAGGAGCGGAAAGGCAGAGATTGTACTAACTACCCCCTCTTATGTTAATAAAAAAAATACCCTTTTATTTTTATAGTACTCTCAAATTAGTGCGTATAAGGCGATCCGCTACACGATACTACAAGTTGTCAATGCTAATCTCTTCGGACGAAGCCTTCGTATAATTATGATTGAACTTCACTTCAGGTAAGTTCGTTTAATCACTAATTATTACTAGGTATATTGTATTGTCGTTAACATACATCTCAAGAGCGTGCTTTTACTCACTTTATACGATTGGATAATAATAATAGTTGACGACCTCCGTGGTGTAGTGGCTAAGCACGCTGGGTTTCATGGCGTCGCCGCTCCGAGGTCTCGGGTTCGATTCCCGATCGGGTCAATGTTGAAATCAAGATTTTCGATATTGTTTCGGGTCTGGGTGTTGTGGTACCACCGTTGTGTCTGATTTCCATAACACAAGTGCATAAGCTACTTACTTTGGAATCAGAGCAATGTATGTGATTGGTGTCCAATATAAAAAAAAAAAATGCACTCCGGGAGTGCCGGCAGAAGTGAAAACTTGAATATCAACGTTGTGCATTTTTGATTTTTAGGAATAGTTAGGGAATAATTTTGAATGAATTGCTCTTATTATCAATATAAAAGTACTATCATTTTTGTGATAGAATACAATAATAATAATACAATAATAATAATAGTAAAAATAATAATAATATAATATTTGTATAGAATACAATATTTATTTATTGCGCTACCGTACACAAACATTACAATTTATATTATATTATTACATTAAAAAGTTTATCTCTCAGAAAAATCAACTTACATCCATAATTTCGCCAACCGTCTTACGGTTTTTCGATCAGCCCACGTGTCCTGACGCGAATTTCACATTTTTCTCCCATCCCACAAAAGTGCTCAACGCCGCTAAAGAAGTTTTCACTTCAAAAAAAGTCCCCTAGCCGATTTCGACTACGGTGGCAAGTCACAACGGCTAACCGACTGCGCGCGACATTCTCGTATATAGTGCACAAGTGTATGCGCAAACACAGGTGCACTCTCTATTCCTCTCTCTCATTGCCCGATGGGACAGCAATCTGACACGACCGGAGAGAGATCAGGCGCAGGATCAAGTAAGTTAAGTGTAGCCCGGAGTTTGGAAGTTGGCGGTGTTTCAACTCCGTGCCTCAGAAGGCACGTAAAGCCGTTGGATAATAAATAAATAAATATTGGACACCAATCACTTACATTGCTCTGATCTCAAATCATCAAAGTAAGTAGCCAATGCACTTGTGTTATAGAAATCAGATGCAACGATGGTACCACTACACCCAGACCCGAGACAATATAGAAAAGTATGATTTTTACATTGACCCGACTGGGAATCGAACCCGGGACCTCGGAGCGGCGACGCCTTGTAACCTAGCGTTCTTGGCCACTACACCACGGAGGTCGTCAAATAACAACACTTAAAAGCTGTAAAGGTACACTTTCTAACTTGCAAATAATAAACTAAGTACCTAACCTATAATAATTTCTTTAAAATCTGGCCGAATTCGCTCTTTTAAACTGGTCCCAATAAAATATCACAATCCTGTCTTCCCAGTACATACACAATTAAGTTAACATGTAATATTAAACTGCAAACATCGTATTTCTTTCCATTACGACTGTTTCTGACGTAAAAATAATTACTTCGCATGTTCAATATCTAATTGTCTGTGAATAAGAGTACCGTGGTAATAAAAAGTCGAAAGTTCTCATTTGAGGGTTAAGAAACATTTTGACCAATAAGGCTGGCTTATACCACCTCAATTTAAATATGAGACACGTCAAATAACTGTCAAAGTTCATAACATGAGTTACGGGTATACAGGTTGTGTAGCGGTGTGGCCTGAAATATGAACAAATTTAAATATAGGCCCTTTAAGTTACCAGTAATCAATTCTAATCGGTTTTAATTTCATATTATTTTTTTTTCTAACAAAATAAATCGAACCAGCAATGTATTGCAAATAAATGTGTCCAGTCATAGAACGTGACATTGTCATTTAGTACGGACAACAGCACGTCAAGGTAAACACTGCGGTATGTTATTCAGTTGTAATAAGGGCTAGTTTGCAACAAAAGTGGATAACCTGATGTGTTGGCGACTGTACAATAAGTAAGCGATTTTGATAACCATTGATTAGGGATTATAACTTTAGATTACTATATTTCTGAGTTTATGCATTTTAGAGCACTATAACCAAGTCAAGGTAGCTGCGTATACGCTGCATGTCTTATTTACTTATTTAAAACTTCATGCACAAAACATAAAATTCTACATATGGCGGACTTAATGTCAAAAGCATTCTCTACCAGTCAACCATAGGTCAGAACAGAGAAAAATATATATACAGGCGGTGCAAGTAAAGTAATAGAAGAAAAGAGAAGAGAATAGCGATAAAGATAACTATAATACGATGATAAACATACATACTATCTATTACTTATATACGATTATACAAAAATCAATCAAATCAAATCAAATCAAATTTATTTCAGTATAAGGTAAGTACAATGTAGTTTTAACAGAGGATCATACTTAATTACTTTACAAATAGGTATGTACTAATTAATCATAGAGCTTTGCTTCCTAAGTTAGGGAAAGAACCCTGTGTTTTAGGATAAGCAAGATGCTCCTCCCGTTTTTTATATATATTTTTTATACGTGTAGGTATGCACAATATCAACATTTAATATACAGTCACCAGTACATCAGGCCATTCATTTATGGTGAAAAAAATAACCCATAAATAACAATTCCATAAGATATCAAAGCGTTAAGCTTAAAGTGCTGTCGTCTAAAACTGTATTTTTATGCAAAGTATTGTGTAGTTGGTTATCTTTAAAAATAGATTTTTAAAGAGGTACTTACAAAACAAGTCCTACGAACACTTCACTTCACAATCCATAGCATCTACATATTATGTTAAGTATGACATGAGTAAAAGCATCAATAAGTATATATATAATAATGCACACATAGATATTGAAAATTTTGCTATTCAATTACAGATAATAGCGCCTCCGTTTTTTCATATGTCTGCTGTTGTAGCCACTCTTTGACAACATTGCTGCATGCGTGCCTATTCATAGGATATATTATAAGTAACCTATTTAGCTTATTGTATAAGTATGGGCCAAGAAATTTAAAGAAATTCTTACAAAATTTTGTGTTAGTCTTAAAGTCACGATTTGCCACCATGTCTTTACGTCGTTTCCTATTTATGCTGTCAGAGTCTGAGTCCAGTAGTTGGTGTTGTTTCTTAATAATGCTCAAAATAAACATTTGCCGAACAGTCAGTACCTGACAAAATCCATAAAGAAGTGACGTGGGATAATCTAACGCCCTGAAAGTGCAAACCTTTAGCACTGCTCTCTGAGCTCTTTCTAGAGGAAGTAGATTAGTTTTAGCGACTCCTCCCCAGCAAGCAATACAATAATTTACTATGGGTTCGCATAGGGCTCGGTACACTTCTTTTAGAAGGTTAGGTTTAGCAACATGTCTTAATTTCTTAAAGACATAAATTAATTTGCGAACGCGTCCTATTATTAATTGCAAATGAGGCTTAAAATTTAGATTTTTGTCCACAAGAACCCCTAAATATTTAACAACCTCCACTCGTTCTAACAATGAACATTGACAAGATGCTACAGAAGAGTCCAAAAAGCAGCGACCACTATGGGTAAATATTTTATATGTATTTACCGGTTGTGTTGTGTTACGAATGGAGAATGTTACATATTTGGTCTTGTCTGTGTTTAATGTAAGTTTGTTTCTACACAACCATTTTTGTACACTATTAAAAGATTGTTGTGCAGCTTGAAAGGTTTGGTTCCAATTTTTACCGGTAAAAAGAAGCACTGTATCATCCGCATAACAGATTGACAAACCCCCTGACAGTTGCATGTCGCAAAGGTCATTCACGTAAATCGTAAACAGTGTGGGGCCCAGTATACTGCCCTGTGGCACACCATAATTCACAGGTAAGAATGTGCTTTTATAGTTGCCAATTTTGAAACATTGCAACCTGTTGCGCATATAACTCTCAAACAGTCTTAGTTGGTTACCGCGTATTCCAAGCCTCTCCAATTTGCTCAAGAGTGTTGGAACAGAGACCGTGTCGAAAGCCTTGGCTAGATCTAAAAAAATTGCTAGGCATCTTTTGCCCTTGTCCAAGTTTTCTGTTACAAATTTTGTGAGTTCAAGCATTGCTCCCTCGTTGTTTTGGCCTGGTCTGAAACCGAATTGATTGTTAGAAAGTAAATTGTTTGATTCCAAATAGTTAATGAGTCGTTTATTAATAATTTTCTCAAGCAACTTGGACATAGCCGGTAGAATAGCAATAGGTCTATAATTATTGACTCGGTCCCTATCCCCGCCCTTATGTATAGGTACTACAATAGACTTCTTGAAAGCATCCGGGAACACTCCACAATCCAGACACCTATTGAAGATATATGTTAAAATTGGAACTAATATTTTTCTATGTGTCTTAAGAAATATATTTGAAATGTTGTCCCACCCAATAGAACAATCATTTTTAAGACTTATAACAAGGGATTCGACTTCGGACTCATCGGTATTAAGTGAAACAAAAGAATTTGTGGGTGAATGTGAGTTACAAGTGTGAAAAGAAGCATCAGTGATTTGATTTTTTTTTGATTTTTGTAAATCACTCTCATTTTCAATACGTATGTATGGCTGCTTATCGTCCTTACGTAAGTACACAACACCTCGCGATGTCCAACAGTAGTAAAATTGATTGTCTTTGGCGAACTCACGAGCAACAAAAAACAACCTTTGTGTCTTTTGTGTTAAAGCCTCCGAGACAAATACCGGTTTGATAACACCCGGCAAGCCTAAGTGGCTTGTATTTAACTTATCTCCGTTACCTTTTTTTCGATTGAATTCTTTTATAGCGCTTAACAATGCCTCCTTTTTCAGAACACTATTTAGGTCTAATATCATAGTGCGCGCATTCTCATTCCTCGAATTTATCCGGTAGACGTCTTTAATATCCGAGTCCTGTAATTTACAATTTACAGTCTTTGCCATGCGTGTCACAATTTCACACAAATCTGCCTTAGTTTCCAATCGGTTTGGGATTTGGTGAACTACTTTTGGCGTATTACGTATTTCGAGTGCCGTGGCGCGAGATCGTCTTTCCAATACTTCAATTGTATCTTCCAGTGACCGGATAATTTTTTTATCATTCGTGCGCTCTTCCTCAAAAGCCTGAAGTTTATTAATCAAGTGATCATATTTTTCGTTAATGAAATGCAGGTTCTTTTGCATATCACAGTTCTGTTCTGAAATTTGTTTAACCGAAACATGTAAGGCTTCAAAGCGCTTCTCAAACTCCAATGAGAATGAAGCAAATAGTTCTTTTAATATCATTTTAACAGAGTCAGCGTTTTCGCTGCCCTCAACAAATTCATATTTGCGCTTCACGCGCTTAGTCATGTTATCATCGCATGCTAAATCGTTGAGCGAGCGGGCCGTTCGACTCAGGTTGGCCGGTGAGTCATGATGCGGTTCTACGATCGTCACTACGTCATATGCGGCTCTGGTGGAGGGGGCCGCTGTATCGCTCCCATCGGTGGCGGGCGGCTGCGCTTGCGGTGTAGCGGGAGGGGTGCGCTTGAGTGGCATTGCTGTCGAGTTCAAATGTACTAGGCGCACAGAAATCCGGTAGGGGTATCACTTGGTGTGTAGATGCGCTATCACAGAACGCGGGAACACTGACTAGATTACTGTCACTAACTCCTGCTGTCCTATTATTCGAAGCCGAAATAGCTGCTATTTAAAATTGCATAATACGTAAAAAAACAAATCAGGATGAACTTTAACACGTCTGCTCATGACAGAGATCCAGAAGGGAGAGAATAAATATGTATTTATTATATAAACATACAAATCATTAAATATACCTACATAATAATATAGTACACATATATAAATTAATGTCAATGAGACGGGTCAGTGAGTTAATCTCTGTAAAGTGTTCGCCATGCCTTTTTGAAGGTAAATTTCGAGGTAGATGTTTGGACACTTTTTGGAAGTCCATTCCAAAGTCGAATGGCTGTGAGAGTAAAGGAATTGGACATAAAGCCATAAGTGTGACGGTGTGTGTATGTTTATAGTTAAGAATTCCTTGCTCATGTCACGATATCATGTAAGCTTATTTCTTTGGAAGTAAAAAAAGTTTCAGAAATAAATAGTTAAAAAATAACCCGTCTTCAAATTACTCATTTTTGCATTCTCCTGTATTGATACTACACTCTTTATGGCAGTTTTTTTTAGTAAAAAATATGTTCGTTCGCAATTTTGCTTTCCTACAACATAAATACGTCAAAGGTGGAGCTTGGACTGTATAAGAAATCGAATGATACTTCATTCACCAAAATCGACTCAGTAGTTTATCCCCAAATGAAATCCACATACATAGACTGATAAAATCAAAACCCTTCCTTTTGGCTTTGCCGTGGTTGGGTAAAAATTTAGCTTTTACCTACAAGCAAGAATGGCAAAATAAGAATAGCTGTGGAAGTGAAGTATAGATTATGGAGTTACTCAAGTGCTTTGCAAACCGCCAAAAATAAATTCCAATAGTCAAAATATTTCTTCAAATAAAATAACCACAGTCACCACCCTAAACGTATTGATAAGAGCAAGCAATACCTTTCATCTTTAGCGTTTCAACAAATCCTTACGATCCCCGAAATAAAATGACAATATCCGAAATAATACAAAAGTATTTTGCACAAAAATATTACATTTCACTGCTTCGGCACGAAGAGCGAGATTAGTGATGTTCATCGATTGCTGATGATTTTTCAAACATCGATATTCTGCGGCATTAATACGCGGAATATCGATAGATGCGAAGATAGTAAAGTTTTTTAAAGCATAGTTTTAAAATCTTAACCCATTTTGAAAGCTTTTACATGCATGAAGTATTTTATTTATTTATTTTATTTTAAACTTACAAACTATCCTTACAGGTGGTAACCTATTGCGATAGCGAAGCGACAATAGACTAAGAAACAACCTTAAAAAAAACATTTAAAAACCTTAAAAAACTAATTTGACAAGTACCTAAAAAAAATAAAATAATAAATAAAATAAAATAAAATAGGTTTATTTCAGACTATTTGTCCATATATTGTTAGTAACAAAAACAGAAAGAAACTTAAAGCTATGTTAGTATAATAGTTTTCTTAAAACTTAACTTAAATATTTGCCTGGACTACGCGACACCCCGGCTACATGTGTGTGTGTGTATACCAAGTGCCGAAGTATCGGACAGTCAGACTTGGCACTTATTGTTTTAAGAATGGTGTTGGAGCTCCCCCGCACCACACGCAGAAGGGATGCGATTCGCTTACGCATCACGGTGTGAAAACCATCCGTGTGTGACAGCGCGAACATCCCCGACGCGCTGCAGTATCGCGGAAGCCCCAACAACATCCTAAAACCATTATTATATTGTACTCGGAGAGCATTGAGAGCTCCCCGCGTACAGCTGACCCACAGACTGCACGTGTAAAGTGTTTGGCAGTAAGCCTTAAATAAAGTTATTTTGACTTCAGGACTGCAACGTGCAAATCTGCGAGCCAACATATTGCAGCGGACTGCCAACGCTCTCCTTTCCCTTTCAATGTCTTTGTCATCCTTCAAGTCATCAGTAAACACATGACCGAGAGACTTGAAGGACAACACTTTTACAAGTTCTGTCCCATTAAGTTTGACAGGCGGTACATGTACAGGCGCCTTACGAGCCACGGCTTTAAAAACCATCAGCTCGCTTTTTGCCACATTGTACAAGAGGCCGTGAGATTTCGCGTACTCCTCACATATCGCGATCAGCCTTCTGAGGGCAGCAACTGATGGACTCAGCAGCACCATATCATCAGCGTAACTGATACTGTTTAAACAGTGACCATCGATGAAACAGCCGATATCGGCGCTGCTGAGCCCAACAATCAGCTCATTTATATACAGGTTAAAAAGTGTAGGGGAAGTCAAGCCGCCCTGCCTTACCCCACACTCCAACCCATACACATCAGAAAGCTGATCTAACCAAAACTACTCTGACATTTGGATAAGGTATTTTTCTCCAAAATACACTGTATAACTCCTTATGAGTTTGAGGGTGTACTATCTTAAAAATAAAAGCCCAACGTAGAACACAACGGGTTAATACTCACGACAATATCAGTAACCGCAATAGCATAGTAAAGTATCTATCTCAACGAACATAAAGACCTATAAAATAGGATATGGATACATCAGTGAACTAAAATGTACTTATAATCTACTGAATTAAGAACCACTATTGTATTGACTATGCGCTGTACACACACGTGCTTCAATATTAAACCGCTGGTAACGAAATTTTTACATTACTATCGATAAAGAAATAAGGCAGCTACTAGCACAGCTAAAGAAATAAAAGCAATGGCTATTTTTTTTAAAAGAGTTCTAATCTGACTCGCCGGTTTGTTAGAAAACTTTCAACAAATGAAACTACCCAGATACTTAAAGTACACAAAATTAGCTAAAGCAAACACAGTGAATTGAAACCTTTAAATTGCGGAAAATTAGGTAAAAACAAGAAAATCCGCTTCCTAAGTAAACTTCTAACGTAAGGCAGGCTGTTACTTAGTCTAAGATAGAGGAAGTAAGGAAAGTAAGTGGAAGAGGATTTGCAGAGGCATTACACAACCGAATCGCTATTGTATTACAATTGTTAGTGATGCCAACGCAGTATTTTGGAAGGATGACACACTGACGGCTATTTGCCGAAAACATAAGTAATGACGGGTCGTGACAAGAGACAGTGGTAACCGCCGACACGTCAACAGCTATGCCGTAAAACATAATGTCCAGCGCGGAGCGTTGTTAGGATTAACTTTTTGGTTACAAGCACTTTCTCCGGCCTGGCAAGCATGGATTACTTCAGTTATGTAATAACGATTAAGTGTTTGAAACATCTTAGATTTTTCTTAGTTGTACTTTAAGATGATATTTAAAAATGATTGAGAATGTTTTCGACACTCACAGTGTTATTTGTATTCATTTAGATGTAATAAAAACCCAAAAAATGCGCACGGGCGCGCCTCGAACCTACAACCTCTGGCGAATCGGGCCAACGCCCTTTCCGATCGAGCTACCGTGCCGTCGATCCGACCGCGCGAAAGTTCTGGTCTCTTATGGATACGTACTACAAGTGGCGTCAGCACCATATACCATGTTCCAGCAGTTATTTTATCTTATAAGTACATTTATAAATGTTTAACTAGTGATAACAATTTTGTTACGAAATTTTCGCATAAATTATACTGCTGCAAAAAGAGTTCTCTTTCTGTTCTCAAAAAGAGTAAGATCTCAGATAAGACTCCACCAAAAATAGTACCTTTTAAGAGATCCGTAATAATATTAAGAGAAACAAATAGGTAGGTACATATAGGGTGTCCCAAAAAAAGCGTGCCAAACTGCAATGGAGTTAGCTTAGTCATAGACCTTTCAAATGTACTCTATTTTTTTTAACTATCCCTGTTTTTGTCTTATAAATGACACACCAGACTGACACTGGAGATAGCTTAGCATAATAACTTTTAAATAAAAATAACATAAATCTTATGAAAGTGTCGTGGTTTTGGAGATATAGCCACTTTCTTGTTTTCTTCATACAAAAAAAAAAAAAAACAGTGCCATTCTCTCCTAAACTATAAGACTAGTAGTATTATATTATCTGGGATAAGACTTTTCTTAGAGTCATGTTATTTTTATTTGAAAGTTCTACGGCTAAGCTATCTACAGTTTCAGTTTAGCACGCACTTTTTGGGACACCAGTGTATGCATAGGGTAAAATTTCCAAGTGTTAGTATAAAAGACGATGCCTCAGTTATGATAATATTAGCCGGCCCAGTATATGAGTAATATCATATGAGATTGTTTTCTCTATCTATTGGTTACACAACAATAAAATACTATTTTACACAAGATACAGCTCGATGTTGAAAGAAGTAAACCTTATGTGCAAAAATTAAGGTGTTTCCCTTTGGGGAAAAATAATTTGCCTTGACTTTTTAATATCGGTTCTTCCTCTTCGGGTAACAAGTCAATATTTGACCCTATATTTCAGTCCTTCAGCCCATACTTAGGAGACAAAGTGCTATCGAATCGATTTCAGTGTAAAATGGATGCCGCATTCAAAGTTTTGGGGACAGAAAGCAAACTAGTTCACGCGGTTTCGTGTCTAACGAGAACGGCATCCTATACTAAGAGGATTTAAACTGAGAATCTTGGAATACCTTACTCAGTACCGGGGAAGGATTTCCGATTTAATGTAAAACACTTCATGCACATTACACAATTGGTCTATGTAGATAACGATCTTTTCTATATTTTCTCGGGTCTGGGTGTTGTGGTACCAACGTTGTTTCCGATTTCCATAACACAAGTGATTTACCTATTGAGCTTAGGATCGGAGCAATGTATATGATGTTGTCAAATATTTATTTATTTATTATTTATTGCAACGATTCCTTTTGAGAAGCGGCAAAATGTTAATAGTGAATAAGATATACAAAATATTATAAATTTCATTTGTAAAATGTAACTGCGTCAAACTAGGAATCGAACCCTGGGTCTTACGTCATCTGGACACGTGTATATAGTGACAAAACATTTAAAGACAAACAAAAAATATAATATATACAGAGATATAATATTCATATTACCGTCTCCCTGTGGCTTGTTTTCCGCGTTGTTAGATATCACAAAATTTTTTTATGAATTATATAAAGCAAAAATGCTATTACATAAAAACTTTAAAAAAAGTTAAAACCGACTTTAAAACCAAAATGCACTAAAAAGTCTTAAATAAACTCTTCACCATTGAAAGGAAAGGAATCCGTTTTAGGCAAACAATTTCTTTTTGGAGTCGGTGCTGTGATAGTTGATGCTTGATGGTCAAAGTGATGGCACCGACTCCAAAAAGAAATTGTTTGCCTAAAACGGATTCCATTCCTTTCAATGGTGAAGAGTTTATTTAAGACTTTTTAGTGCATTATGGTTTTGAAGTAGGTTTTAACTTTTTTTAAAGTTTATTTTATTTCTTCATTTTTAGTGATTACATAAGAGGGGGGGGGGGAGTTGTACCTTATGATTCTATTTTTTAAGAAGCTACAAATTACCTATCATAAGTTCCGTCATTATAATTACTAAACTCCTAAGCGTTAAGGAGTTCCACCATCAGCTCAGCCCCACAAGATGTTAACTATCAGACGTAACAACACGTCAACATTAAGATTCTAGCAAAGAAACACTAGACGTGCCTTTAAAATTTGAAGGTTTCCCTCGATTACACCAAGATCCCATCATCAGATCCCAAAATGGAAACAATGGGACCAACTAGAAGGTACATCCTCTAAGTAGGTGATTTTTTTTTTATTCGGTCGACAAACGACTGAGATATGAGGTAACAAACATACAAAAAAAAAAAAAACATACAGTCGAATTGATAACCTCCTCCTTTTTTGAAGTCGGTTAAAAAGAGATATGTCATTGCCAAGGTTCACAGAATTCCATTCAGTAGCTTTAGGAGAAAAAAACAACTACCCTTGCCACTTCTCATTTATAATTAGTAAGTTTTTTTTTTTGTTTTTTGACCATTTTTAGCATAAATATTTTACAATCGTTCGAAAATAAAGAATACAGGCTGTTTATTTTAACAGTCATGCGAAACTGCCTTTGATTTATTAATTTTCCGGCTCATGATAGGGGGACTATCTACCCGATTTCGACTACGGTGTCCAGACACAACGACTAACCGACTGCGCGGGACATATTATAGTTCACAAGTCTGCGCAAACACAGGTGCATTCTCTATTCCTTTCACTCTCTTAGCCCGATGGGACAGCAATCTGACACGACCGGAGAGAGAACCAGCACAGGACCAACGGCTTTACGTGCTCTCCGAGGCACGGGGGTGAAACACCGCCAACTTCCAAACTCCGGGCTACCCTGGGAATTTCTGAACAGAAAACTCAGGTAAATATCCATGGCCCGACCCGGGGACAGATCCCGGGACCTCGTAGCCGTCGCTTTAAAGTGCGACCCTCCAACCACTGCACCACCAAAGCAGTTATTAATCAGAAGTTCATAACTAACAATATCTTTATTTTTACGTAAGACTGATTTTTCGTATATCATTGTAATTAACAGAAAAAGTTAAACCCTTTCCATGCCGCTGAACATTACTTAAACCAGCATTTTTGTATTTTTCCCAACAGCGTACGGCAAAGTACCACATGGCTAATTTCGTACTAAATCACTCCCTGACACAAGCCGCGGGTACAAAAGTAATAGCATTTTAATACTACCCGCCATTAAGACATTCAATTATTACCTACCTTAAGGTGCTTATAAATTAACTTGATGTATCACATATAAAGCGATTTTAGGGTTACCCAGTTTTTGTTATAAAAAATATAGATATTGGTGGGTGATGATTGTTGAAAAGACTAACTTTATGATATTGAATGGGTTCAAATGGTGTTCAAGTAGTTAGAAATAGTAGGCATATGTTCAGTTACCATAAAAATCAGCAGATGGGGTAAAAACCACGTGAAATCGCGATGAAATTAGATTTTTCCTGATTGACTTAGGTATATGAAGTGTTTTGACAGGGGAATCAACCAGTAATACAGCCACAAAAGAGTTTTATGACGTCTCCAAGTAGTACCACTAGGGAGAGACCATATAGTTTGGTCAAATGGGAAACTGAATGATTAGGCTTAGGTTCTATTTCCATGTTGAAAACTCGATGCGGTAAATAAAAAGATAGTAAATAAAAAGATAGTAAATAAAAAGATAGAAAAGTTATGATACTTTTACATTATCAACCGGTTGTAACCTAACCATCGCCCCGTACAGAACCAAAAGTCATTTTTACGATCTGACATAGCCATTTAATTAATTTCAACATCAGAACGAGTGTGTAATAAAAAGTAATCAAACCTTTTGTGTCAATTTATTAATAACCCAAAACACTGCAAGAGCCATCGGCGTATAAGACCCTTTGCTTACTGCGATGCAGCATCGATGCAGTCGCAAAATATGAACCTTTACACACTTGTGCTTCTTTTAGCATCGATACAGTCGCGATGCTAACGTGCGTTAGTATCGCAGTTGCGATGCAGCAGCTGGACATTGACAAATTATGTACTGTATATTGGCGACTTTATCGATAGGTACTAACGCGCGAAAGCATCGATGACAAATTAAATCGGTTCATTGCGATGCTGTCTGTACTGTATCGATGCTAAAAGTCGCAGTGTCTCAGGTCTTACACATGTATTATGATGCGGTCTATTACGTTTACATATTTTAAGTCTATCCTAGCACCGAACGGAAATATCTATACATAATCTAAGTTCTAATGAAAAATTCGGCAACATACTTACCCCTTTATTCATTATATCTCAAAAAGTCTAAAAACATATTTTAGCTCTTACACTGTTTTGTCACTTTCTGTCAAATGATGACAGCTCCAAGAAAGAACGAGACAAAATAGTGTAATAGTTAAAACAGGTTAATAGACTGTTTGCGTTTTTATGAATGAAGGGGTTTATATAAAGGCATCCCATTTCTATAATCTTTTGAAAAATCAAGCTCAAAATACTTTAATAAAATTCTGCATAGGTACCGACTACCGACATATTTCCGCTTAAAAAGCATTTTATGCGAAACGACATGTAAGGTTCGCAAAAACGACCCGCAGAATACGTATTCTACGTCAGAGTTTACGGTGTGCACGCAGATCTGTTATCGACATCTAACTGGTATATATTGCAAAAATTGTCTAGGAGACCGGGTGTTTTGGTTGCAAGTCTATACGGGATTACATTTCTAAATATTAAATCTCAGGAAACACTACCGGGGAAGTTTTTATGCCCTAAAAATTATGACGTGATACGAAATCGTGAGATTCGAGATTCCTTTGTTTAAGGTCACTCAGATTGAATTACATAAAAAATAAAAAGAATATATTAGGATACAACATTGTTGGTTAGACTTAAGGTTAATGTCTACTGCACTGTAGCATAAATTATGTTCCCAGGACGAACGTGTAAGGCAAAAATATATTACCTGCATTAAAATCTATGACTTATACTTATACTATGACATTTCTCCTACTCCGAACAACACCGTCGCGTTTCATGAACGAAGCGTGCTAACACCAGTGTTGCCAGGTATTTTTTTTATAAAAACAGGAGGCTCTCGGAAAAATAACAGGAAATTAATGGAAGTTCAGCCAAAAAATCAAGAGATCCTGAAAAAAAGCTTTTTATTAACTTATTTAACGCGTCTCCGCTCTGTAGTGCCGGGTTTTATTAGTATGGTCAATATAGAAATAAAATTTTCCATATGTCTCGGGTCTGGGTGGCTCTTTGAAATAATAAACCGGCGATGAATGGAAGTGCAGCGAAATAAAACAGGAGATCCTGAAAAAAAAGCTTTTTATTAATTTATTTAAGGCGTCGCCGCTCTGTGGTGCAGGGTTTTATTACCAGTATGGTCAATATAGAAATAAAATACTCCATATTGTCTTTGGTCTGGTTGCTGTGGTACCACCATTGTGTCTGATTTCCAAAGCACAAGTGCATTAGCTACTTACTTTGGGATCAGACCAATGTATGTGATTGGTGTCCAATATTTATTTATTATGTATTTATATTTTTTATTGTGTTTATTAAGCATGTCTTTTATTACTAGCTGCATTGAAATTGTATTTCTCGTGAGTTAGCTGTTGTTCCAGATTTCATAAAGTCGATGCTTTCTTAATTTGGTAGCATGATACACGCAATAACCGGTTTTTATCTTTGGCGCTTGTTTAGTTGTTTGTGTTACAAAAACATCTTTAGCAATTTATGTATAGAGTCTAGTTTTACTTGATATTTTTTTATTGGCGGAAACGAAACGACTGTACGTTCCATTTCATGAAAAAATATTTTTAAAAAAACAGAAGGTTTACGTACAAAAACAAAAGAAAAGTAGAAATTGTAGAAAATCAGGAAATCATTTGTAGAAACAGATCTGCAACGCTGCAACGCTGGTTAACACCGTTAAAATAAGCTCTCTCTCGCTCTCTCTTTCGCAAATAACGGTGAGACAGAACGCTGTCAATTGCTCTGTAGAGAGTTAGTATTTCTTTTCGTGTTTGATACGCTCCTAGCAGGGTCATGTTAGGGTACGGGGTAGCAGGCCAGAACCTAAAGACTGACGTTTGACGTGATATAGCTACGGAAGATTCAGGGCCTACCTACACGTACCACAATCACACCACGACCACAACTTCACCACGTGGCATATTATTATTTTGTAAATGAATAGGTCCATTCACACGTAGCTACCATATTTTGCAGTCTTTATAGACTTAAGTGTGATACCGACGACATTGCAAAGATATCACAACCTCAACGCAACCACCAGCGACACCGAAAATTTATTACCGAAAAAGAACCGAGAGCAACATCGACATTGTCGGAAACACAAAGCAACTACAAAAAACTACACTATTCACTCACATGTACCACTGCTTGACCACATTTTGACGCTGCGATGTGATGTTGTATTGTAATATAATGTAATAGTCCCCCTAGCCGATTTCGACACGGTCTTCTTCTTCTTCTTTCGTGTCGGCAAGAAACGGGCTAAATCTTACTTGCCCAGAAGGCGGCTACTGTGGTAGCCCTCTGGTTACAGACAAGTAAGTCTTCACGCGAGCAGGTGGTCGGGCACGCGGGACAGTTAGTGAGGTGGGCCATGGTTTGCAGGGGCTCTCCACATTCACAGCTGGCGTCTGCGCTGCTTGAGTACCCCCACCGACACAGGTTGTCTTTACTCCGACCAACCTGGGTCCTAAGCCTATTAAGACTTCTCCAGGTTGGCCAAGGTTCCTTATAGCCTGGAGGCAGATTTTCATCGGGGGGGTACAGTGAGTGTGGGTACTCGCTTGCCCATAGCCTGCACCTCATGTCAGTTGGGGTGTCGTCGGTAGGCTGTGTAGATCTAAGGAAGCTTTTGCGGCTTCGCAACCGACCTGTAGCGGGGGAGAGCCCGTAGAGTGGATGTCTAGGGTCGCTTTCTTGTTTTTGTTTTTCAAGCGAACATGTCACTTCTCTGCGGACTCTGGGTGGAGCTATTCCCGCGAGAGGAAACAGCATACCGACCGGCGTTGATTTTCGACACGGTGGCCAGTCACAACGACTAACCGACTGCGCGAGACAAGCACAGGTGCACTCCCTGTTCCTTTAACTCTCATAGCCCAATGGGACAGAAATCTGACACAACCAGAGAGAGATCAGGCGCAGGAACAACGGCTTTACGTGCTTTTCCGAGGCACGGGGGTGAAACACCGCCAACTTCAAAACTCCGGGGCTACCCTAAGAATTTCTGAACAGAAAAACTCAGGTGTATATTTTTGGCCCGACCCGGGGATCGAACCCTCTGGCGCAACCGTCACTTTAAAGTGCGACCCTCTTACCGCTACGCCACCGAGGCAGTTGCCGAGTGGTTGTATTACGTGCGGATTGGCCTTGAACCTTCAGTAGCTTTATCATGTCCATATTATGGAAAAAATATTTTATCGAAATTCATTAAAAAAGCAAATAGTTTTAACCGGCAATTCAAAATATAATTTCAACCATTAAATATTTCAATCTTACATACTTGTTCTTATTTCATTTCGGTTTTTTTCTCATTCTGTATTCGTATAGGTATTTTAAATATTTGATCGGTTATTAATTTGTATGAAAACCAAATTAAGTATTATATTTGTGATCACTTTTCTACTACAATATTAGTAATACTAGTACCTTCTATGTAGTCGGTTGAATGATAAAATCTCTGCACCGCGGAACTAGTTGAAATCGTATTTCGGAGAGTGTAATCAAGCGACGTAATTTCTGTTTCAATATAATTTACATATTAACCTCCACTGTTTTCTCTCACGTTTTACAATAGAAAAATATAAAGTAGAATGCTGGATAGTTGTGTAAGCCTGAAAATTACATCCTACAGCTGGAAAAGGCCTCACCTAAGGTATGAGGTGGTATGACGACGCGTTTGGTGTATTTGTTAGCGCTCCTGACTATTACGCCGCCTTTGCGGGTTCGAATCCCGCAAAGGGCAAATGTTTGTGTGATGATTCACGAACATTTGTACTTAAGTCATGGATGTTTATCATGTATTTAAGTATTTATGGAAGACGCCCTAGCCATAATCGTTGTTTGGTACTTGTCACACAAGGATGGAAATTCCTTACTTCTCATCACGACAATTTGTGTTGTCTGATTTTATTTTATGAGCCATACTTCACCTAGGCTCGAGGTCAAAGGCGAAGGGGTGTTTGTAAGGCAAGCGACCAACCTTGTGTTGTCTGACAGACAGACGTTATCAAACCGCCCAAAGGGCTCCTGACAATTAATATCAACCAAGCAACGCGAGATGCATGCAATTTTGAATCTTAATGTGGTTAGGTAGTGTTGCCCACGCTAGCACCTACTGAGTAAGAGTTCATTGTAAATATAATCTGTGCCGCTCCAGGCATGTGTGCCAAGACGACTAAGCGAACATTCTTCATTGAAACATTACTATAACACTGTGTCGCGTAAGATTAAGCCGTTATGAGGCTTTTTTCAAGAAATATAGGAAAAGTTTCATTAAATTTCGTCTTGATGAGGAGTTTTTGCAACCATAGAAGTTATTTATGTTACAAAATATGAAATTATGGTTATGTATCTATACAACGCCATGGTTTAGTATATTAAAAAGATGTACTCGTATCTTTAAATTACTGTTATAACGCTAAAGAATTTGTTTATTTTCTTGAACGTCCTAATTTTAGGCACTACTGGACCGATATGAAAATATATTTCTGTGTTGAATAGCTTATTTATCGAGAAAAGGTTAATTTAGGCTATATAACATCACGCTGCAAACTCAAAACGCGCAGACGAAGTCGCGGAGGAGGGGGAAATATAATAATACTAGCAGCAATCCGTATATATAAACATATACCTACATATACACGTTATTTTGCACACGTGCTTAGAAGCCTAAAGAGATAATCATACTCAAATATAATCCGATTTTAACCATATCACAAACATAAATCGTAACCACTATTTTCAATCAGTAATAAATTAAAAAAGCAACACTAAAAACCGAAACATGTTTAAATCATAAACTGTCTCTTGGTCTATTTGAAGCTACCCCTATCGGCCGTTTATTATTCACCATGTATGTCGTATATATTTTTTATTTACTAATCTTATAAAACATTTTTATATACATTTATCAGAAAATCATAGCTGTGAATTTTAACAGAACATAATAATAACAATACAATATACTCGTAGTATGTACTGTTTAACTCCTGTCTTTCTCTGCACCTTTAAAATGTTTACTATATAAGAATTCATTTATGCACTGATAAATTCAGAAATAATATTCAAGGGAGCTTCATCATCACCAATGTTATCAACCAAAGAACGCCCACTGCAGGACATTGGCTTCCCCTACGGTTTTCAGTCCCCAACGGTCAGTTCTTCGCGGTATTTGCGACTTGCGCTTACTGATTCTCAGGGTCATGTCCGTTACCTTAGTGCAAGGGAGCGTATTTCTTAGATTTTTTTTCCGATATACCACCATTATTCTTAAAATAGAAAAAACGTGGTTCGTATAAAATATCAGCGAAAAAATTTCCAATCGATTGTCGACCAAATTTCGTGATACGGAAATTCAATTATTTCGACAAAACGCCGAGAAAGGACACGATTTGATTAATAATGTTTTAACGCGATGTGACGGTCTTGATTTTCGTATTTTTTTCGTGTTTCGGCATTATCAAGTTGAGTAGATTCCGTGGTAAGTAACCCTGAGACGTCTGGTCAAAATATTTAGCTGCTAGAATGCAGGGTAACATTTATAAGTTAATACTCAATCGCTGTAAAATGACTAGTCACATTTTTTGGATATTGTTGAGCGGTGCCTTGATGCTGCCACCCAACAGACTTGAGGGATCTTGCTAAATGATAAATCCTTGACGATCTATATATTGTTTATTTCTTGCTATACGAGTTCACACTTGAGTCAACTTGTTATGACTAAATTATAATTACTTAAAAATGTCTAACGAAAGTAAAAGTGCTGACGCGGTGACATACATTGTTCGGTGCAAACCGTACATATTCCCGGGCCAGAGATAGGATACAGATTAGAAAATCCTTGCTTGATTTATATATGTTACTTATAAATTGAATTTACATATGCTACTTATAAATTGAATGATACAACAAATGCTTATAAATAAAATATTACAATTAACAACAAATTAATTAAACAGATTCTTCTTGGAACATATCCTTGAATTTTCTTAACACAGGACTTGTTGATCTGTTTCGCAATGGGATGGGGCACGAGTAGGTTACGGTGTCCTCTTGAGGTCGCGACGAGTGGCCACTTGCGCAAGAGGCCCCGGGGCGCAGCAGGTGAGACGGGCCGGGCGCAGAAATCGGTACTGCTACGGTCCTCACTGCTGGCGCTGGGGTATCTCCTGCTGCCTGTGCTGACGGTCTACCTTGATTGTTGTTTTCTTCACTTGTCTGCTCTGCTCTTTGCCTTCTCCATTGACACTGAGATCGGTTGCATATTATGACTATACCGATCACTACCAAGACTCCCAAAATGACGTAAATCATAGCGTAGTGGTGTATGTCATGGTAGGATACGCTCCCAAGCGTCACTTCGTTGTTCTTGAGGTCTTGTATATGATCTTGAATAGCCGCTACTTCCTTGTTCAAATGCGTGTGCTCTTGATTGTTACGTTGAAATTAGGAATCGAGATGTTAATGAGATGATTCATAGGTGAGATAGTTGGCGTGAATAGGTTTGGTGAGATTCTTGTTTCACTCACGTGAGGCATGTGTGGGTATATCATAAAATCATCGGTCTTGATAATGCAGCCATGACCTACACTAATAAGTCCAGTTCCCGTCAGCTGGTAAGGTGTAATTTGATCATCGCACATTGTTCGTATATTGCATTGTTCGCAACATGTGTAAATGTAGGTATTCATGATATAACTTTCTTGCCAAGTAGTTTTACAAAACATACCTTTCGATGCACATTCCTGATTTATTTGTAAACACAGATTTTTGACACTTTTCATCTGGTACTCTGGTTGTTGACTATGGCAGTAATAAGAGTCTTGCACATAACACTCCTTGATGCTTGCTTCACTCATAGGTATAAACGTGTCCTTTCTTATATTCATCGCCACGTAATCGGACACCGGCGTAATTGTGTAGGTCTTGTTTCCTTGATATTTTGGGATTGGAATCAACTTGAAAATCTCGTAGGAGTCTCTGTTGACAAGAGGTATTCTAATCTCAAATAGAAGATAACTTTCTATCATTCTTGCTTTGACCTTGATAAGTTTGTACAACTTGCGTATATCTGCTTGAGGATTATCAGTTGGCAACGAAACGCCCTTGGGTAACTTGCTTGATATCGTGTCCAACTCTTTCATCAATTGATTTGGAGTTATTAGATTGAGATTGTAACGGCCTTGATAAACGTCCATTATCGTATCTAATAACGCATTCTGCATTGTCTTCAAATTGTTTAGTACATTGCTTGCAACTAATGATCCGATCGTAAAGTCGTTTATGGCGTAATTCATTTTTGCAGAATTTGTCAACTCTGTCACAGCTCTGTCTAATAAAATCATGTGTTGATTTATGATTTTATGTTGCTTATTCATTGTCTCTTCAGTCCGTTTTAATAGATTATTTTCGGCTTCAACAATGGTTGTTTGATTTTTCCAGAGGTTAATGATGTGATTTTGGTTCTGTTGTAGCATGTCGATATCCCTTTCATACTGTTCGGCGAATTGGCTGTCTAATACCCCGAACAAGGTGTTTGCGAGATATCCGACACCATTGATAAGGCCCCGCTTGCGTCGGAGTATTTTGCTTGGCGCCGGCGCTTGTACATACTACGGCGTCAAATTGCTGAGTTCGCAACAGCTGGTCGTAGTGTTCAAGTTCATTGTAGCCGTGACGTAACTGGAGTACTATTGCATCACATCGCGTTTGTCGTCGTAATGTTTCACATGTTGTGTCAAGTGTTTCGATGTATGACTTGAGTGCCTTATTTTGTTGAAGATAAGGTTCCATTTCGAAATACACTATGATTTTCCATTCGTTTTTAATCAACATCATATTTGACAGTTTGTCGAAATATAGGCCTTGGTTTTCTCTGAACTTGGTTATATTAACGTGAGCTTCAGAACTTGATAAAACTGTTAGAAGCATCAAAAATGTCATCATCATTGATGTAAACCAGCCTTTCTTGGCTTTTCTTGTCACCATTCTTGAATATGGCGTTTGCGACTTGTTTTCGCTATCAGATCTTGTTATCTCTTTGGAATTAGGTCTTTGCGACTTGTTCTCGCTGGTAACCTTGTTGCTGATCTTGTTTTCAATTTCTTCATTCTTGATTAGTTTTGATAGTTTGACAACCGGTCGTTTTATAAATCCGCTCTTTGTTTTTAGAGTAACAACACGAACTAATCCATCTTGCCCAGGATGTAACTCGCACACTCTGCCCATAATCCATTTTCCTGGCGGCAGATTTTCTTCATGAATTAAAACCACGTCGTCGATGCTAATATTTTCCCTTGGAGTTTTCCATTTTGACCTTGATGTCAGTTGGGTCAGATATTCTGCTGACCATCTCTTCCAAATATCTTGTGTCAGTTGCTGAGTGAGATGCCAGCGTGTTCTGAGATCCCGCTCTGTCTCTATGACTGTTAATACTGGACCGCTTGAGAGGAAATGTGATGGGGTTATGTAGTTGAGGTCGTCTGGGTCTTCCGTCAAGGGGAACAACGGCCTTGAGTTCAAGCATGCCTCGATCTGGTTGAGCAGTGTCAAATACTCTTCATATGTGAGTTTTTGCTCTCCAATGACCCTTTTAAGATGGTATTTGCAGCTCTTGACGGCAGCTTCCCAGAGCCCTCCTGCTGAAGGCCATGATGGCGCGTTAAAATGGAATGAAATGTCCATGTCGACTATTTCTTGTTGTAATTCTTTGTTTTTAAATATTTGAGAAATTTCTTAATATTCATCTCGTATGATTCGGCTTGCTCCAACGAAGTTTCGACCATTATCGCAATAAATATGGCTTGGGGTCCCTCTTCGGGCTGCCATTCTTCGAAGTGCTGCTATGAATCCTGAAGTTGTTAAATCGGAGACGAGCTCGAGATGGATGGCCTTGGTCACCATACATACAAATACCGCGACATATCCTTTTGTGGTCTTGATACCACGACCCTTGCTGGCTTTATAAAAGATATGGCCGGTAAAATCCACGCCCGTGTGTTGAAATGGGCGCGAAGGACTAACTCTTGGTTCAGGTAAGCTTCCCATCATCTGTTCTTGCATGATTGGTCTTTGTTTTTTACAGGTGACACATTGGTGTAAGTATTTCTTTATTGTTCTGACGCCACTAATTATCCAATATTATTGTCGCGTGAATGTTAATTAGTTATAAGTGGCATATTGTGTCCTAAATTGAATAAATATTTTTTTGATTTTTGATTTGATTAATGCCAATGTAACACGAGCCCCGCCGTGGAATGTGAGTTCGTGTGCATTATTTATTATTAATTCTGTAAAGCGATGATTGTTAGGTAATATAATTGGATTTTTCATTTCAGAATTAATAGGCGCGTTCTGCAGCCTCCCTCCAACACGAAGGATTTCATCATTATCTAGGAACGGGTTTAGATTCAAAATCTTGCTTTTCTTTGAAATAGGTTTCTTTTGTTTCAGGTTACTTATTTCTTCTTCAAATATCTCTCTTTGAACTTGCTTTATGATATTTATTCTTGTTTTTCTTAATTCTGATAAAGAAAGCCAAGGTGTACTATTTCTCTTGTCTTTTCTAGTTATGAATCTATACACCCAGGCAAGTACTCTCAGTAGTTTTGAATATGAGCTGTATTTTTCTATAATTTCCTTGATAATATTGCTTTCATGGCTTTGCTTGACAACAACGTCCACTTGTTTGATTTTTCTTGCTTCTTCGTTGGTCATATAATCTTGTTTTTCTTGCTTAATGTTTTCAGACGTACATAGCCAAGTTGGACCCTGCCACCACAGCGTGTGTGCTATTAGTTGACTTGGTGTAAGTCCTCGGCTGGCGCAGTCAGCTGGATTTTCCGCCGATTTTACATATTTCCAGCTCTCAGGCGGCATCACATGTGTAATCTCACGCACACGGTTTGATACGAACGTCTTCCAGCGGCCTGGGTCGCCTTGTAGCCATCCCAGTACGGCTGTAGAATCAGTCCATCCATGAATCTTGATATCCATGTATGGAGATAGTTTGCTTGATTTTTTCTATCACCTTGGAGAGAAGTAGAGCCCCGCTCAGTTCCAGCCTTGGTAAGGATACTTCTTTATTGCATGGTACCAATCTTGATTTTCCAACAAGAAGTTTTATTTCCGTTTGACCTTGTTTCGTAACTTTGCTATACACGACGCATCCATACGCCTTTTGCGATGCGTCACAAAATCCGTGCAATTCGAGCTTGCACGTGACATCGGCGCCGACCCATCGTGGTATTTCAATGTTATTTATGTTATTAATATCGTTTTTGATTTTTAGCCACTCTTCATAAATATCCTGTGGGAGTTTGTCATCCCAGCCCAAATTGGTTTTCCATACTTGTTGAAATAGCAGCTTCATTCTTGTTGATAGAGGTGTCAGCCATCCAAGTGGGTCAAATAATTTTGAGATGGCAGATAAAAGTGATCTTTTCGTATCTTGATTTTCTTGATTGACTTGGCATTGAAAATTGAAAACATCTTTTTCAGGGTTCCAGCGTAAACCGAGAGTTTTTGCTGACTCAGCTTGTTTGAAGTTGTAGTTACTTTGCTCTGGAGGGCTTGAAAGAAAAAGAAAATACATTTATTCGACTCACAGACAAATACAAAAACACTTACACGTAAACACCTATACAATAAAACAGACACACACACTTATTATAGGTACATTTAACATCGAGTATGAGTCGAAAAGGCACCCTCTCTCTCATTAATCGTGGCCGCAAGATGCATGCCACGACACTGATTTTCAGAGGGTGCCTTGTGGGTATAGAAACAACAAAAACAATACAATATAATACAATAAAATATAAAACATAAGAAAATAACAAAAAAACAAACAAACGTAATAATAACAATTAACTAAGAATAAAAATAAAATAAAAAATCAAGAATAACAAAACGCAAGCGCTTACCTAGCTGCAAGCGGCCACGGCAGCCAAAGCGTAGCGGAACGCACCGGTGAGTACACAAATAACAAAAAAAAAAAAAAAAAAAAAAAAAAATGACAGAATGTTAAATGTCATTGTCATTTGCATCCCATCCGGTCCGACCGCCACGCCCCGTCCTCTTTACAAAATATGTCGTTTTTGCCACGTTATGTACGACACGTTGACATTAAAAATTTCGTGCATCATTGGGGTAGGTACCTGGAGTATCTGGGTGTAGCCAGGTTACAGTCCGTTCTGTTCGCTCAGCGACAAATACAGAGGAAAAATAGCGACCGTATCGCAGCATGGTCTACATGCCGACGCTGACACTGCAAAGCATAACTCGTGTGCGAGGATGGCTCCATTGTAATATGTGGAAGGCTGCATAGGCAGATGATTTCTGCCCGGAATTGTTGTCCTCCGGCATGACGCGCATTCTTTATTGGTAAGTGTACCTGTGCTTTTCTTCGTCAAATTGGATTTTCAAAAGGTGTTTTTTTAGGTTATTTTTGAACGTTTGTTTTGGCTTGCATCTTGAAGTAATTCTTTGCAGTTCGATCTCCATTTTCTTAAGTTAAAACCTCCTTTTTTCATTAGATTTATGAGGTCTTTTTTCAGTTGAATTGCCGCTTCTAGCGAAGGTATACAATAGACCAAGTCATCCATGTAAAAGTTTTGTTCCAGCACTTGAGCGGCTTCTGGGTAAGAATCGCGTTCATCACTTGCTAGTTGCCGTAGAGTCATCATTGCGAGAAATGGAGCGGCCTTGGTGCCGTAGGTAACCGTGGTGAGTTGATATTGTTGCAACGGTTCTTGTGGACTATCTCGCCAGATAATCCTTTGAAGAGACTGGTCGTCTTCATGCAGCCATATAGCTCGAAACATTTTTTCACAATCGGCGGTGAATGCAACTTGATACTGTCTCCACCCCAAAATTAATGAAAAAATGTCCTTTTGTGGGTTCGGGCCCGTACACATGCAGTCATTGAGACTTAGCCCGCTCGATGTTTTATCGGACGCATTGAAGACTACGCGTAGTTTCGTAGTACTTGAGTCTTGCCGTAACACGCAATGGTGCGGTAGGTAGCAGGTAGGCTTCGTAGTAGCGCTATCACAGCTGATACGTTTCATATGACCCAGTTCTTCGTATTCGTTAATGAACAACTTATAGTCTATTTTTAGATTGTTGTTTTTATTCAGTTTTCTTTCCAATTGATAAAACTGTGCTATTGCCTTGTTTTTCGAGTTTCCCAATTGGTCTAGGCTTGATTTTAGTGGCAGTCTCACTATGTATTTTCCGTCTTGCGATCTTGTAGTTGTTGACTTGTAAAAATCGATGCATTTACTTTCCTCTGTCGTGTATGATTGGTTGTCTGGAACATCTTCAATTTCCCAAAATTTCTGTATTTCTTGAATGTCATTGAGTATGACGTTGCATTGAAAAGTCTGTACTTTCCCGCACAGAATCCAGCCAAGTCGCGTTTCTTGTGCAATTGGCGTGGTATTTTCAAATCGATAGATTCTATCCTTGATTATGTTCGAGTAGATGTCAGCTCCGAATAAAATATCAATAGGCTTGCTTATATTGAATTCAGGATCTGCTAACTCTATTTCTTGTAACATTGCCCATGCTGGCCTTGTAAATGAATCATTCGGTAAATTTCGAGTCAGAGTTTTCATGATGTAAACATCTGTGGTGAAGTCGTAGTTTTCGGTAATTGAACTGCAGTTTATCTTTATTGTTCCAGTGCAGATGTTGTCCTTGGTGCCAACACCTGTGATGATTCCCTTGCATTTTTGGCGAGGTAAGTTTAATAGTTGGGCAGCTCTTGCTGTGATCAGAGACACTTGTGAGCCTTGATCTATAAGTGCCCGCATGATGTGGTGTTCTCCGTCTGATCTTTGTACCTTTATCAAGGCGGTAGCCAATAAGATTTCAGGTACTTCACTTCGTTGAGTAACATGTGAACTGTTGTTAGATCTTCGGTTCGATTCCCAATTTGCAGTCGTTGACCTTGTCGTCACGTTTGTCCGAGTCACGTTTGTTTTTGCATACGCCGCATGAAGCAAAGAATTGTGGCATTCATTGCACTCGCGACACCGTTTATTTGATGAGCACGCATTTCCTTTGTGACTGTGCAGGCAGTTTGGGCAAAGGTTCAATTTCGTAATTGCTTGACGTTTTTGTGTCGGCGACATTTCTAGAAACTGCTTGCAAAAGTAAATGCCATGTTCCGAACTCTCACAAATAGGGCAATTCAATTTATTTCTTGGATAAAATTGAGTGATAGCCTTGTTGTTATGAAACTTGAATTGGTATGGCCTTTCTTGTCTTGCTGTTGATGGAATAGCCCGTTGACTGTTTTCTTGTTTTCGACGTGCCGATTCCATTATAGTAAACTTGTTTTCCAAAAAGCAAAGGAATTCATTAAGATTTGGCAATTCACGTGGCTCCTTCAATGTCTCCAAATAGTCACTGTGTGTCTCAGCGTCTACTTTCTAGACCAAAAGATACACCAAGATCGGGTCCCAAGTTTCAATGTTGACGCCAAGGTTTTTAATGGCATTCAAGCACTCGGTGGTGACATCATGCAGTCGTTTTATGTGATTTGCGTTTGAGGTCTGCATCACAGGAATACTCATCATAGTATTCATATGGGTAGTGAATATTAATTTCTTATTGTTGTACCTGTGGTTTAATATTTCCCAACAGGTTATGTAGTTTTCCGAGCTTATTTGTAGGTGTTGGACCAAACGCTCAGCTTCTCCCTTAAGCTTGCTCTTAAGGAACTGCATTCGTTGAGCATTTGACAAACTCGGGTTCTTGTGTATGGCTTCACTGAAGAGATCTTTAAATGATACCCATTGCTGATAATTTCCATTAAAGATCGGGATATCGAGTTGTGGTGTTGATTTATCTCGATGAGAGACAGACCATAACTTGCTATTTATGGCTTTCTTGATTTATTGGTATTTTTGTTCGTGCTCGGTGAACCTTGACTCATATTGCAGGTTAGATCCATTGGTTTCACTATCTATATCCCAGTGCAACAGATCTATTGCCTTCCAACGCTCTTGCAGCGCTCTCAGCGTGTCTTCAAACTCCCAACGTTCTTGCATCGTACCAACGTTAATGTTTGAGACGGTTCTTGCCTTGAAATTGCTCAGCTGCTTCTTGTACATATCATCGAGCTTGCTAAAGTTACCGTTATCAGAGGTGTTCATCATAGCATTCCAATCTTGCTTCATGGCTGTATGATGCGTGGTAACATTTTCCTCGAAAGTCACGTTTTTATCTTGTTCGGCATCTTGCAAAATGGGTGTGTCCTCGCGTGCGCGGGCGATGGGTTTGGTTTTATATGACGACGTTGGTGGTTCAGTTACGGGATCAATCGAAGGTGTGATACTGATGCTTGCTTTTTCAATGTAAGTTTTAGTTTCTAGGTAACTCTGCCTCGTTTGTTGATAGTAATCACCGGTGAAATAATCGTCATCAGCTGCTAATAATTGCGAAATTTTCGCATGGTTAGCCGTGTATTCATTCCAATATTTTTCCAATGATTCCAGGCGTCTCTTGATGTACTCTGGTGTTCTACGTGATGGACCATCATTCTTAAAGTTGATAAGAGTTTTCTTGATTTCCTCTGATAGCAGTGCTTGCTGGTAAAATAGGTCACTGACACTCATGATTGAAAACTTGCTTCTTGTGTCTATATCTATATAACTTGTGAACTTGATATATAACTTGTGAACTTGATAATGGTGTGAACTCGCTTGATAACTTGATTGATTATTCAGGTATACCTTACTTGATATTGATGAATTTTGCGCGCGCTACTTGATGATGATGTGGACTTGTATTTCACAACAAACGCTCCACATAAACTTGCTCTTGATACTTGCTAACTTGCTTTGTCCTTGCTTGCTTGCTCTTGTTCTTGCTTGCTTGCTCTTGTTCTTGCTTGCTTGCTCTTGTTCTTGCTGGTTCTATATGATTCAGTGCCAAATGTGTTAATAAATGCTATATGCGCCTTCTCAATGCAGTCGGTGAGACCCGCTGGTGGGAGGCCGACTTTACCGATTCGCTAGCACTTGAAAAACACAATAAAACACTAAACCACTCACCTTTCGAAGGACCATATGTTGAGCGGTGCCTTGATGCTGCCACCCAACAGACTTGAGGGATCTTGCTAAATGATAAATCCTTGACGATCTATATATTGTTTATTTCTTGCTATACGAGTTCACACTTGAGTCAACTTGTTATGACTAAATTATAATTACTTAAAAATGTCTAACGAAAGTAAAAGTGCTGACGCGGTGACATACATTGTTCGGTGCAAACCGTACAGATATGTACTTAGATTTTTATTAATATGATATTGGTAAGTTTGTAAAGTCTGATGAAGCGATAATAACATATGTAAAATCAAATTAGTTTTTAGCAGCAAGTAAAATAAAAGCAGGATTAAATATGTATAAAGTACAGTATAAGGTTATATTTAAAGTAATTGATACTTTTAGTACCGAATAATCTATACAAAAAGACGCTGCGTAACTTTTGTGGCCGATTTCAAGATTAAATATCTACATGAATAATGAACCGATTTTCATGATTCATACAGATTTTGTTACAATTTAATAGCTTCCTTAAAGCAGATTTTTTTTCATTTAAATAATATCAGTTTTACATTTTTGCCACGAAGGTGACGCGAAGAACACTTTCTGAAGAAATGCCCACCTGTAAACTATATGGTATAAGTTTGTCAATAGCATCAGACCCCAGCCACGCCGCACGCCTAGAGGTATGAGACGATTCTCATCACAAGGTTTTGCGAATGAACCCATTCGTTTTCAGAATAGGTTTATTTAGCAAGCAGTTTTCGATGTAATAGGTCGATTCAAAAGATACCTTGGGCGGTACGAATAATCCTTTTCTGAAACAGCACTTGGGTGATTTGCACCGCGCGGTCCGAAAAGCTAGCGGTGCTGAACTCAAATACCCCTAGCATGAAAGCGACGGGTAATTACAAAATGTTTGTTTATTTATATTTTCAGTTATATTTATTTCAAAATATTTATTTTAATAATTATAAATCATCGTATGAAAAGGCCCGTTGTGGTGGTGACTAAAATGAAACGCTTGAGCTTAAGTTATAATTATATAACTCTTCATTGCTCATCGCTTAAAGGCAGTTATCATTTACATTTTTACCACTGACATTTATTTTAAGTTTAATTTAAAAATTGTCATTAGTATTATTATGAATCATGTTTTGAATGCCGGTGTCGCGTCAGCATGTATCCCAACAATAGTCACGGTATGTGTCCATATTTTTTTTATGTAAACCTCAAAACAATAGTTCCGCTTTTACCTTTGAAATAGAAAATTTAAGATCTGCAGTTTGTTAGCATATATTTGTGTATTCTGGCAAATAAATAATGCATCACTATTACAACGTAAAAGAGATCTCACCTAAACTGAGTTTCAGAGCCTCGCGTTAGAACTAAAAGCATTCAACCTGGAGCTTTTGATAGTAACACCCGAGGCTTTCAGATCGTAAATTAGGATAAATTATATCACACAAAGTTCGGGGTGTCAGTTCGAGTTACCTCCACGTGACGACTGGGATGTTACTGAATCCACTCTGACTCGTCAGAGGGGAGGCAGTAGCGCCTGTCGCGGTTCACCCTGGGCAACGCCAGGTAGTGCGGCATTGAAATTTCACTCTGGGATCTCAATGACGTGGTATCTGGCGGCTAAAGACTCGATACCATCCCCAATCTAAGGTGTTATCCGTACCGTGCCGAGAGATGCGTGGCTGAGGGGGAGCTCAGTCGTTAACGGTGGGCCCTCGATACCAGGCGACCTCGAGGTGTATCTAGCCTTACTCCGGCATGCGGGGCTCTGCCGGAGTGGACCTACTTTCCCTAGCTACTCGTGGGATCAACATGAATAACGATTTTAAAACTAACAAAGACGATGGTAACCTGGAAGACCTATGCCAGGAACTTATGCCTCTGATAGAAGGCGCAGAGCAACCTGCCCAAATATCGGAGCAACTCTCCATGGAGACAGAGGACTCCATCATCACGACGGAAAGGGCTGCTTGCGGCTCACCCTCGCCGGCTGATGAATCCACCGCCTCCAAACGTAGTGACAGGAAACTGTCAAGTGCTGCCAAAAAGCGCTTCGTGGCTCTGAGACAGCTGGGAGTGGAGCCGAGTATGGCTTCAACACTAGCGTTAAAGAGATTCGCTGAGCTGAAGCAGATGGGGTATAAGTTTAAATCCTCACAGTCAGAATCTGCGCGCAAACCGGTCAAACGGGTTCGCTCAGAGGAAGAATCACCAAAGGGACATATCACCAAAGCCCCAAAGGTGAGTGAGGACCTAAACACCCCAACCACCGTAGCCTACAGCGAGGCCGTACGCTCAATCCGGGTTGGCATAAAAGACTCCAAGTCCTTGATGACTGACACACAACTGGAGTTGCTGCGCAATACCATCCTGCAAAGCATTGCTCAATCCGGAAGGGGTGAAGGGCCTAAATTTAAGGGCTGCTCCTTCAAGCCAGGCTGGCTCCTCATTACATGTGAGAATGAGCGGTCTAAAGCATGGCTTGAGAGAAAAATACCCCCCCTCAGACCGTGGCCGGAGGCGAGACTCGTTCTCATGAACGAGTCTGACATCCGGAAACCTAATGTGGGGGTGGTATTTATCCCAAGCTCTGAGGCAGACTGCGCAAAGCGGGCCTTAGAACTTTTCGGTGCTCAGAATGAGGGTCTGAACACCGAACATTGGAAGGTCCTCAATACGAAGGTCGAAAAGGGAGGTCATACTTTGACCGTATCCTTGGACGACCACTCGTTTGAGGCCCTCAAGATTGCGGACCTAAAGGCAAACATAGGCTTTAAAAAGGTCCAGTTCAGGATCAGGGGCCCTATCACCTTGGCCATTGATCCACCTCACGCTGAACCCTCGACCTCCACCGCAACCAACACCACCCTAACCCCCACACCTACAACCACTCCCGCTGAGGGCTCCGTGCAGGTCCGTGCAGGACCACAACGGAACATCCCTCCTCCAACTCCCTCCACATCCACTTCGACAGGGACCAATAGGGGAAGAGGTACGCGGTTTCCCCTCCATAGGGGGGCCACTAGGGGCGCACATCCGTCCAGAGGAAGGGGAAACAGCAGGGGAACAAACCGAGGACGGCGGGGCACACAAGGGCGCCGCGGCTCCCACAGCCAGTAATCCCCACCAACCTCAACGCCCAAAGGGGCTGGCGGTGCTCCAGGCCAATCTACACCACGCTATTGCAGCCTCTGCGGTTGTAGAGAAGATCTTTAGCGAAGGTGGCCTGGACATCGCTCTCATTCAAGAACCATGGATAAACGCCGATTCCGTGGTAGCCGGTCTGAACAATGCGGGTAAGATACTTGTATACGAAAAAGGCCTCAGACCTAGGGCCTGCATCGTATTTAACAAAAATATTAACTTCTTACCTGTTCCAGAACTTTGCAGCGAAGATACAGTCACCGCATACGTAGAAGTCAAAGGGCCGAATAGGCCCAAAGTACTTTTCTGCTCGGCATATCTTCCTGGTGATAAGCAGGATCTCACTGAAGAACTGACTAAAGTCCTGGATTATTCTAGAAGACAAAAGTCGGAGCTGATAGTGGGATGCGATGCTAACGCCCACCATACCATCTGGGGGAGCTCGGTACGAACAAAAGAGGTGAGCTACTATCCGATTTTCTACTAACTAACTGTCTACATGTGCTGAACAATGGCCACACGCCAACATTCGTAACAAAAAATAGACAAGAAGTATTAGACCTAACATTCGCAACAAAAAAGGTGTCAAAGTGTGTAACAAAATGGCACGTCAGCAGCGAGAATTCAATGTCCGATCATAGACATATACTTTTTGATGTTTCCGGGTTAGCAGAAGCTCAACACGTAAAAGTGAGAAATCCAAAAGACACCTCCTGGGATATGTATAGAACCATACTCAGCGAGAATCTAAAGGACATACCCAAAACTATCAAAACACCTGACTCTCTTAATGCCGCGGTCAAGATGCTCAACAATGGCATAATAGATGCCTACGAACAGAGCTGTCCCGAAAGAGAAATAAAACCGAACAAATCACCCGTGTGGTGGAACAAAAAACTGGAAAAGCTCAGAACCACCACACGCCGTATATTCAATCGGGCCAAACCGTGCAATTGGGACCAGTACGGCAAGGCCCTTACAGAATATAACAAACAAATCAGAAAAGCCAAAAGAGCTTCTTGGCGACGCTTTTGTGAACAAATTGCCCAAACCCACAAAGGAGCAAGAATTCACAAAATACTCGCTAAGACCCCAAATAAATATCTTGGACTACTTAAAAAGCCAGATAACACATTTACGAACACTGAAATGGAGACTCTAGATCTCCTTAGGTCTTCACACTTTCCGGGTTCGTACCAAATCGACACACAAAGCTACACCCAAAGGAATGATGAATTCCATAGGGCAAAATGCTCAGACTGGAATAAGGCCGCTAATATCTTTAGGCCTAACCAGATTAGATGGGCTTTGGAAAAATTCCAACCATTTAAATCAGCGGGAGAAGACGGCATTTTTCCTGCTCTGCTGCAAAAAGGAAATGACCTGCTTCTTCCACATCTGGTAAAAATTTTCAGAGCAAGTTACGCCTGGGGTACTATACCAGAACCATGGAATTGGGTCAAAGTACGTTTTATACCAAAAACAGGGAAGAGAGACTACTCACAACCCAAATTTTTCAGACCCATAAGTCTAACATCCTTCCTAATGAAGACCATGGAAAGGATTGTAGACCAGCACATTAGGGCCAAATACTTAGTGGACAGGCCATTAAGTATCAACCAACATGCATACCAAAAGGGAAAATCCACTGAAACAGCCCTCCTCGATCTGGTCGACAAGGTGCAAAAATCCCTAGAGGATAAGCAAACAGCCCTGTGTGCTTTTCTAGATGTTGAAGGTGCATTTGACAACACCCCTATAGAAACCATTCTTAATGGAATGGAGGCAAAAGGGATAGATGAAAGCACCATCAGATGGGTAAAAAACATGCTCTCAAATCGAGTAGCAAACATTACCCTCAATGCTTCAAAGCTTGAATTCCTTGCCACGAGAGGATGTCCACAAGGAGGAGTACTGTCTCCACTTCTATGGACCCTAGCAGTAGACCAACTACTTGTTAAGATGGCAGAAAAAGACTATGATACCCAAGGCTGTGCTGATGATCTAGTAGTGATCATCAGAGGTCCCTGCCTCAGCACAATTTCTAGTCTAATGCAAGGCGCTCTCAACACCATAAGTAAGTGGTGTAGAGAAAATGAATTATCTATCAATGCAGATAAAACAGTGATAATCCCATTCACAAGAAAGAGAAAACTGGAAAAACTGGTGAATCCAAAGTTAAACGGTAAAATTCTTCCTTACTCTTGTGAAACAAAGTATCTAGGGGTAACATTTGACCAAAAACTTACCTGGAACTCGCACCTAGATAATATCATTCAAAAAGCCAAAATGGCTCTGTGGAGCTGCTGTCGAATGGCGGGGTCAAGATGGGGACTAAAACCCAAAATTGCCCTATGGCTGTACACAGCGGTCGTGAGACCAGTAATAACATATGCACCTGCCGTCTGGTACAGCAAGGTCAACCAAGCGACAACAATACAGAAACTAAGCAGCCTGCAAAGGCTTGCCTGCATCACAGCAACTGGAGCACTGTCTACGACACCAGGGGCAGCTTTGAACGCTCTGCTGGATCTAACACCTCTGCATTTACATGTGCAAAAAGTGGCCAAGCAGAGCACGTATAGAATCTGCTCCCGCACGAAAGTCAGATGGGCTTCTCAAAATCTGATAAAACTCAAGGAATCAGTACTTGAAAACCGACTACTAAGCATGCCTAGTGACGACATGCATACAGAATGTAACTTTACTAAGTTATATTCCGTAAACATACCTTCTAGAGATAAATGGCTTGAGGGCCAAATGTCATTTAAGAAAGGTAGTCACGTCTGGTACACAGACGGATCCAAAAAAGGGAATGATGTAGGTTGTGGGATCTACGGAGAGAGGCCTAAGCTCAAAGTTAGTATAAACATGGGGACTGAAACCTCCATCTTCCAAGCCGAGGTCTTTGCCATATACAAATGTGCAGAGATAAACCTTGAGAAGAGACTCCGGAACCAACACATCTACATCAACTCAGATAGCCAAGCTGCATTGCTGGCTCTAAAATCCTTCGAACAAATGTCAAAACTGGTGCAAACATGCACTGAGACATTGAATGAACTGGGAAACACCAACAAAGTCACACTTACATGGGTACCAGGGCATTCAAAGATTGAAGGAAACGAAGTAGCAGATGAACTTGCTAGAGAAGGAGCCGATAACCCTCAAATCGGCGTAGAACCATTCTGTGGCATCACCAAACAACGCGCCACTACGCTTCTAACCACCCTCTGTAAGCAAGAGGCTATTGAGTCGTGGAAGTCTACACAAGGACAAGAACACTCAAAAGCACTAATTCGAGGTTACAACAACAAAGTAGCTAAAGAACTGTTAAAGTTCGAAAGATACAAAGCTTGTGCAGTGACCAGAATACTAACTGGCCATTGCAAACTGAACAAACATTTGGCCAATATGAACATGACCGAAGACACTCTATGTAGATTCTGTAATACAGAAGAAGAAACGGCCATGCATATCCTCTGCTCATGCGGACCGCTTATGAGCAAAAGAAGTATCCATCTCGGGCGGCACATCATGCACCCGGATGAGATAGCAGATATCACGCTCCAAAGAATCTGGAAATTTATGGACTCAACGGGACTAAGCAGTGAAATTTAAATATAAGGGCGCCACAATAGATCATACCTGGTCGAGCTGGCAACTTTAGAGCCCAACAACTAATAATAATAATAATCACACAAAGTGCATGCTTGCATTGCTAGCTTGGGAAATAATGAAAAGCTCTTTGAGAATAAAAATAATAAATCATATTATTAAGGGCCGATTTTTCAATGATCAGATAAAACTTCTCAGACTGATAAATTAAAATGCGACAGATTTAAAAAATGTCAGTTACGTATGATTGCTGAAAATTAGGTGACGTTTTCAAATAGCCATATTTTATTTTGTTCGACGAAAATTTTTTATCTGACTATTGAAAAATTTGCCCTAACACTATTTGAAATGCACTTGTTGCGGAGCAAATACTTTTTTATCCAGATTTATATTTTTCTGTGTAAAAGCTCTTTGTTTTTTATGACATAAGTTCTGTCGTGTTTCTGCTACGTCTTGGTTTGTATAAAAAATATTTAATTTTCCTGTTTTTAACTATATTTCGCTAATACACGCTTTACTCTGTAACTACTAAATACAGCCCTTATTATTTCTCCTCCCCTCCTTTATATTTGGTCCTTTTCGCTCGGTAAATTTTACTTTCAAAATTTAAATTTTCTTGAAAAATTTTCCTTCCGATAATTTTCCCTTCCTACAAATAATTATATATTTTTTTTGTTTTAAAGTAACCAGTATGCTAACTAGATTGCAAAGTAAAGCGTTAAAGTCGAGTGCGGGCGAGGCTCCGCAGCCGGCCCTGCGGGCTCGACCCTGTCGGGTCCGTCCATGTGGCGGATGACAAGTCTATTTCAGGTACATCCAAATCGTCCAGTACTATTCGCGCACGCTCGCTTAATATTAAGGCATTATATGCTCGAAAACTTGCTGAAACGGAAGCCAAAGCTGCTAAAGCGGAGCGTAGAGCGCTAGAAATGGAAATGCGCGCAGAAATAGCTCAAATAGAGGCTGAAGGCAGTAATCGCCGCGGCAGCAGTCGCGCCTCGAGCCGTCGCGACAATAGTCGCGCCAACAGCCATCGCGACAGTAGCCGCCTAAGTAGAGGTAACGTAGTAGAGTGGTTGGATACTATGACACCTTCTAATGAATGCGTTTTTGTAGATAGCCGTGGTGCTACCACTGTGGATGCCCCTGGAACCGTGCGTCCCGGTAGCCCCCCACTTGCTGTTTCTACGAGTGCGCTCAAAAAAGGGCGGCCCTTCGCCGTTGCCACTGTGGACGCCCCTGTTATCGTGCGTCCCGGCAGCCCGTCTCTTCCGGTCGCTGCGTTTAACCTTCGAGTTCCTGCACCCGCCGGCCGCGGTGTCAAATGCGATCCCACTGCTGGGCCTAGTCGCCTAGCGCTCGATCCGACACTGCCCAGGCCCTGTTGCGGACCTACAGGTGCGTTCAAGACTCTATGTGCCTACGTACCCTACCTACAAATATTTCTAGTAACCAAAATGGTTCTGATTTTAATCGTTTGGCTCAAGCCATACAAAGTTTATCTTAAGGTAAAATGGAGAGGCGCCTGCCTAGTTTTGATGGTAAACCCTTAGATTGGCTTGCTTTTAAAAGAGCCTATGACGTGTCTAAGGCGTCTTATTCTTCAATGGACAACTTATCACGGGTGAATGCCGCGCTGTACGGCCCGGCACGAGAGGCCGTCGGTGCCTTACTTTCTACAGCGAATAATCCAGGCGATATTATATCTGTTCTCAAACTTCAGTTTGGTAGACCGGAGCTCATCGTCCTCCAGGAGGTCGCCGCTGTGCGAGCTTTGCCTAAAGTGAATTTTGAGGGCAAGGACTTGCATTTCTTTGCCGGCCGTGTTCGCAGTTGCATTGCAGTTATGAAATATCTTGATAATAAGTCCTATTTAGAGTCACCGGAGCTCTACAACTCATTGCTTCTGAAATTGACTCCTGCAATGCGAGCACGCTGGAAAGACTACGCAAAGTCCGATTGTAGGAACGAAATTAGAGTTGCTAGCTGATTTTTTAGCTGAGGAAGTCACCACGGAATTTCAGTTTGGCGTTATTACGGAAGCCAACTTGTTAAGTCAGCCAAATAGCTCAAAAATGTTTCAGGTTAACGAGGTGAATTCAAAACAAAATAATTTTCACTCAAATAAGTCGGCCGAAAATAAAAATCATTCAAATTCACAATCACAACAAAATTAGTCAAATTGTTTATATTGTCAACAGTGGCACATGATTGACAACTATGATAAATTTATTCGTCTCGACTTTATGGCTAGGTTGAATTGGGCCCGCGACCAAAAAGTTTGTAACAGATGTTTAAAAAAAGGTTCGCATCGCTATAGGACATGTAATCCGAAGACGTTATGTAATGTGGAAGGCTGCAAATACAAACATCATAAATTGTTGCATAACTTTGAATCAGTTAATTCCCATACAACTACTGAAACGCTCTCGAACGGAATCGAACCCGAACCTAGTTGTTCGACTATGCCGATAAAGCCTGAAAGCGAGATTGTAGCTCACGCTATTTCAAATGGGCCCCTGAAAGCTCTTTTGAATGTCGTCGCTGTTACTGTAAGCGTAAGCAATAGTCTAGTACTTTTATTGACGGTGAGATATCAGCTCATATAGGCGCAGTTGGCCCTAAGGCACAAATTAGAGTCGAGTGTATGGGTGGACTATCTAAATTAACCGAAGTCGAGTATGTAGATTTTTATATTGAAGGCGTGCACGAATCCAAACAGCATAAAATATATAGAGCACGGTCTGTATCGGCGCTAGGTATTGCATATTAGGCATCTTTCGTTACCTAATATCACGTACGACAACGCTGAGCCAAAATTGATAATTGGAATCGATAACTGGAATCTGTTGACCCCACGAGAGGTGCGCCAAGGTTCAAACAGACAACCAGCTGCTTCTTTAACGCCTTTAGGTTGGGCTGTATTTGGCTTTACTTCCAGTAGGACAAAACCGGTGACTTTTGTCAATAATAGCGACGACGACGTCAGATGATTTTTCGGAGATTAAGGGTCTTATTAAGGACAACTTTAAGTTGGAGTCGATTGGTATTGTGAAGCAACGAGTCCGTTCTGCCGCAGATGAGCGCGCCTCGAAAATACTCGAAGACACTGCTCGTCGGTTACCAGATGGACAGTTTGAGGTCGGTTTATTATGGCAATCAGATATCACTGACATTCCAGATAGTTACCCGCTAGCGTTTTCGCGTTTTAATGGCCTGGAAATGCGTTTTCGTAAATACGCCGCTTACGCCCACCAGTATCGCAAAAATATACACGCTATGATAGACAAAGGTTACGCCGAGCCATGTGACATCTTTTCTGATTCGACTAGGGTGTGGTACCTACCTCATTTTGGGGTGGTAATCCCCAACAAGCCAGGAAAGCTGCGTGTGGTTCATGACGCCGCAGCCCGCTCTCAGGGAGTTAGCTTGAATTCCCTTTTGTTGACCGGCCCTGACTTATTGCCTTCTCTTTTAAATATTATTTATCGTTTTCGAGAGGGTAAGATCGGCATGATAGCTGGCGTAAAAGAAATGTTTCCGCAAGTGAAAATCAGGCCTGAAGACAGGGATGCGCAGCGGTTTTTATGGCGTGATTCTCCCGTCTTGCCTCTTTCGACATATAGAATGTCATCAATGATATTTGGTGCTGCTTCTAGCCCATTCACAGCACTCTATCTTTAAAACAAAAATGCTGAAGAGTTAAGAGATTTATATCCTGAGGCTGCTCATGCAATTGTCCAAGATACATATATGGCTGATTTCATTGGCAGTTTGGAAGGGTCAGATGAAGCCACGCAATTAGCTAGAGACATCGTAGATGTGCAAGAGCGAGCGCACTTTGAAGTTCGCGGGTGGGTCTCGAACGAACCCGATGCGCTCACTCTTATACCACCAAATTTGAGACTAGATTCTGGTAGCACAAGCGTAGATATTGGTCATTTTCCGCAAAGCGTGAGTACGTTGGGCCTAATATAGTATCCGTCGACTGATGAGTTAGGTTTTAACACGGTCGCCCTAAAAACGTCGCTAGGTTTGCCTCAAAAAATCACAAAACGTCATGCACTTTCTAGTATGATGCGAGTTTTTGACCCGCTAGGTATACTAGCTCCCATTACCATAAAAGCTCGTATTATATTCCAAGTAGTTTGGCGCAGAGGAATTGATAGGGACCAGGTACTTCCTCAGGACCTAAGAACTAAGTGGAAAGCGTGGCTTGCTGATATATCTTCTGCTGTAAACATTCGAGTCCCACGATGGCACCTGAGATAGGCTCATGTTCCCAACCAAGCTCATCTCATAGAGCGTGAGCTGCACGTGTTCTGAGACGCAAGTGAGCACGCGTATGTCGCTGTCGCTTACTGGCGTTTGGTACTGCCTGACAAAACAGTGCAGGTTTCGTTTATAGCAAGTCCCGAGTTGCCTCACTAACTCCTATCACCATTTCTCGCCTCGAACTGCAGGCAGCCACGGTAGCAGCTCGTCTAGCGACGTCTATCTGCGACGCTCATAAGTTTAAACCCTCTAGGCGGTTACTATGGACCGACTCTAAGAATGTTCTAGGATGGCTCCGCAGCGACGCACGTTCGTTTTTGCCTTTCGTCGCACATAGGCTAGCAGACATCCTAGAGCTTTCATCTTTAGATGAGTGGCGGTGGGTGCCCACAGCACTGAACGTCGCAGATGACGCCACACGGCAAAAGTCAGACGCTGACCTTATCGGTGGATTGAAGGACCTGAGTTTTTAAAATCACCTCAATATGATTGGCCAGTTGAGCCACACAACACTAGCCTTAACAAAGATGAGCTGAAACCAAGTGCTAAAATTCATTCACATCTCATTCAAGTAGGCACCATTCCCATCCATCCTGTTTCGGCGGATCCGTCCCGCTTCAGCCAATGGTTGCGTTTCTTACGGTCGACGGCGCGTGCACATCAGTACATTGTACAGTGAAGTCTGCTTTAAAAGTAACCTTGCAAGAGAGAGCCCCAAAGGAACCAGTTTTGACGACCCTTTTGATGGAAGCTGAAGCTGTGGTCAACTCAAGGCCCTTAACTTACGTTCCCACTGACCCAAATGATGAAGAGGCACTGACGCCCTTCCACTTCCTTATCGGCACAGAATCCACGGCAAACCATTACGGTAAGACAGAGCCGCAGGATTTATGGGGGCGTTCTCAATGGCGTAAGGCATTGCGGCTTACAGATTTATTCTGGAACCGATGGGTTAGAGAATACCTCCCGACTCTGACACCTATGCGAGGTGACAGGACCGGTGACGGACTTGCTCTTGGTGTAGATGACCTCGTGCTGGTGGTCGATGGCAACTTACCGCGCGGTACATGGCCACGTGGTCGTATAACCCGGGTATTTCCCGGTGCAAATGGGCTTGTGAGAGTAGCCGAGGTTTCTACTGCAGGAGGAGTCCTTCGCCGTCCCTGCAAAAATCTGGTGCGACTGCCTGCTTAAAGTGAGGTGTGTTCTGCAGATGGTGAGAGTGCGTCGCAGACGAGGATTAAGAGGAAGACATGTGTCCAGTTTGAACGTCGAATATTTATTATTTAATTAAAATCTAGTACATATCTTTAAAACACAATATGCTTACTTAACATAAAATTGACACTATGTCGCAGACACTTATTAAAATATTCATGTTACGGTACAACTTACAAATCACTATACTTCACCTCCCCCCAAAAGTTCATCATTACACCCCCCGCTTTTCGAGAGAAAAAAAAAGAACAGTTTTTTTTGTCTAATTAATAATTATTAATTAATATTATATATTTTTCTTCAAGTATAAAACATTTTAGTATTATTTTTATGATTTAAAAATTCCTTATCATTTTTCAAAATTATTACATTAGGTGAAATGTCCTTGATTACAACATATGGACCACTATAAATGTTATCAAGCTTATTTCCTACTTGATTTTTTAACAATAATAGATCTCCTTCCTTAAAACTAACAGAGTTACCATTCTTATCATAATTTACTTTTCTTATTTCCTTACTTGCTAAAAGATTTTTCTTGGCTTCAGTTTGTGCTTTTTGTAAACGGTATTTCATTTGTAACGGGTAATCGTCATAGTTATACAATGGTTCAATCAGTACGTTAAAGTTACTTGGTAATGTGCATAATTTTCCAAACACTTACTCATATGGGGTGTATTTCGTTTCAGTGTGTACGGTCGTATTAAAAGCAAAACACCAGTAGGGTAACCATGAACTCCAATCTTGTTTATTAGAGTCGTATTGAATTCTGAGAAAAGCTCCTAAATTTTTATGAGTGTTTTCTAACGCACCTATAGTTTCGTGACAGTATGCAGTTGATTGTAGTTTATTAATTTTAAGCAATTTGCAAATGTTGGTCATTATGGATGAAGTGAATTCTGTTCCTTGATCTGTGATAATAGAGCGTGGCAAGCCATATCTTAAAATAAAATTTTCTACGAAACTCTTAGCTACACTTTCTGCGTCTTTTCGTCGTAATGGGTAAGCTTCGACGAATTTCGATAAATTACATTGAAGTGTCAATGCGTACTTAAAATCGAAATTATCTACATCTAGAGGTCCTACTAAATCTAAACTAACTACTTCAAATGCACTATTTGCCGTTGTCGTAATGACCATAGGCTCTTTTACTTGTTTATTTGTAAACTTATTTATTTGACATTGTTTACATTTCCTTACAAAGTTCGTGACGTCACTAGTTAAACCTGTCCAAAAATAATATTTTTTTATATTATTAATCATCCTATTTATACCTGCGTGACCGCTCGTGGGTAATAGGTGAAAGTCATTTAGTATTAAAGTTTTGTCATCTTTATTGGTGACACGAATAACATCTTTAATCACAAGAATACGCGGTGTGTCATTACTATCCATTTCTTTTAATAATAATTGAATATCATTTTCATTGACTTTATTTTTAACAATAACAAGCTCCTCGATTTTAAATTGTTTGCATAATAACTCTATTTCTCTCATCAGCACTTTGAAAGTAGATGACGATCGAGATAATAGGTAAATAATACTTCTTGATGGCACAAAAATACAGTTACGTGATTGGCTATAAATGACATCATCATTTTTACATTTATTCAAACCCAAATCGTTATGTGACTTACAAATAACAAGTTCTATTCCTTCAGAAGGTTTTTTCAGAATCTCTACAACTTTAGGTTGATCAGGCCTTAAGGTTGCAGAATCCTGGTTTGTCAAATCCGTGCTGCTATTATTTTGTAATGCTATATCAAGTTTTCGCTGTTGTGCTCTGGTAATGACCGATACAACTTTTTCATTTAGTTGCTTTAACTCTGTGCACGTAATCGGTAAACGGCTTAATGCGTCTGCAGCTGCATTATCCTTTCCCGAGACGTGTTCAATAATGAAATCATATTCTTCCAAATATAAACGAAACTTAGTTAATCTACTAGATGGATCGGTCATACTGAACAAGTAAATAAGTGGTTTATGGTCTGTTAAAATTTTGAACTTTTTGCCATAAAATAAGGTCTAAAATGTCTAATTGCCCATACAATCGCTAGTAATTCTAATTCGATGATTGGGTATCTAGTTTCTGCGGGCTTAAGGCTACGGCTAGCGTATGAAATTACTGTTCCATTTTTATTTGATAAGACTGCGCCTAATCCTTGTTTTGATGCGTCAATTTGTAATACGAATGTGTTTTCGTCAGAAAAGTCGGGATATTGTAATATAGGTGGCTTAATGAGCGCCTGTTTTAATGTATGGAAAGCTGTTTCACACTCGGGTGACCAAACAAATGGTGTACTTTTCTTACAAAGATTGTTTAATGGATGTGCTATACAAGCGAAACGTGGGATAAATCTCCTGTAGTAATTTGCGAATGCAACAAACCGTTTTACGTCATCTGTATTTAAGGGTACGGGGTAGTTTTGTAAAACCTCTGTTTTTGATGGGTCAGGAAATATACCTTTGGAGGTTATTTTGTGGCCTAAATACATTATTTCTTTACGTAAAAATTCGCATTTTAGTGGGTTAAGTTTTAAATTTACTTTACGAAATCGTTCCAAAACACTTATTAAATTCTTGTTGTGAGTTTCAAGGCAGTTTCCTATCACAATACAGTCATCTAAATAATGTAAACGCTGTCATGTTACGTGAATCTTTATTTAATGAAAGTTGATACATTTTATCGACCTGAAATGCTGTGTATTTTCTGCTATTTTCATCTAATGATAATTGATAGTAAGATTGCGATAAGTCTAATTTCGAAAAATAAATACTACCTGAAAGTGAATCTAGGATTTCAGTAATATTCGGTAATGGAAATTTGTCGTCTTGAATAACATTATTTAACTGACTATAATCAATTACTAGTCTCCATTTCTTTTCACCATTTTTGTCAGATTTTTTGGAACTAAAAGAACTGGGCTGGACCATTCAGATGTCGTCTCTTCAATGATGTCATTATCTAACATTTCCTTAATTTGTTTTTGAATTTCTGGCTTTAAAGCATGTGGTATTCTATAAGGCTTTCTATAAATAGGAGTGGTATTATCCTTTAATTTAATAGAATGCTCCATAAGGTTGGTAACTGACAACTTATCTCCTGGTAATTGAAAAACATCGGCATATTTAGCACATATGTTTTCAATGTTAATTTGTTCCTCTTTATTTAAATATGAACTTAAATCGAGTAAGTCAAACAAAGTTTTAACTCGTTTAACAGATACTTGGTTCTCACTAAAGTTACACATTTCGAAATAGTTTAGACTGTGAACTTCTAAATAAGAAAAATCTATAACGCGTTCTTCATCAGTTGTATTTAAAATACGTACTGCGACTTGACCATGTTTGGGTCTAGAAATCATTCCCGCTACAAATATTCCGGGATAAAAAGGGATTTCGTTGGCTAACACAACACAATCACTACAGTAGTTAGTAGGAATGTACTTAATAACCTCGCATCGCGGCGGTATTGCATGAATATACTTATTTTTACCGACTATTTCGGTTGTGACTAAACACGCTTTATTTTATAAAGTTAAAGTGCAATCTTTATAGTTTACAATCGAGTTATACTTTGAGAAAAAATCTAATATACCGTCGGCCGAACATAAAATATTTTCAAAAACATAAATTTTTTGAGTAAATGCATTGTTATAAAAATATAAATCTAGATATACGTATCCTATTGAAACTAAATTCCCGCTTATACCTTTTATGGTAATTCTATCACTAACTATTTGACTTATTATATTCGGATAATTCCTAACTAAATCATACTTAATTACACAAAGACTGGCGCCAGTATCTACTAGTAACTTTACTTTTATATCTCTATCTATAAAACATGTAATTACGCTATTATTATTGTAGCTTAAAATAAAATTACTAATTTCATTAGTCTCGAAAAAACTGGTTGTTATTGGAAACGGTTTCCTGCTCATTTCCGTCCGAAAACTGCTGAGCTACATGAACACGCGGCGCGGCCTGCGATCGTGTTCCCGTCGCCTGCGCATCAAAGCGAGCGCGTGCGCCGTTTGTACCTTGGTTCATGTTACCTGACGTATTCCGCACGTTGTTATTGCTGAATTGTCGTCGCCAGTTATTTGATCGGTTGAAATTATTATACGAGTTAGGTAAATTATTATTGCGAAACTGCGAATTACTCGAGTTGTTATTTCGCGAGCTAAAATTTGTGGAATGACTATTTGTATGATAGTAATTTTGTCGATGTGATTGATTAGGATATCGACGATTTCCACGATTACCACGATTGGAATTTTGAAAATGCCTAACTTTCATGACCTCGTGCTCTGTTGTTGACATAGAGTTCTCGTCGATTGCAGTAGTAATAGCTTCGGAAAGTGACGGAAACTGACGAGATGCAATAATGGTACTAAGTCGAGGGTCTGACAGACCGTCCGAAAATCTTTTAATAGCGTTTTTTTCATTGAGTGGACGCAAAATTTGGAACTTACTGTCATCATCATCGGCTTGTGCCAATGTTAGCTTCACAAATAAATTTTCTAACTCTCTACCGAATGACTCGATCGATCTACGACCTTGCTGTGAGCGTTGCAATTGGCTATGAATAGCGACTAATGAAAGTTTTGGTAATAATTTAGCTTTCATGTCTTTGATTAGATTAGAAACATTATCGTAACTAGTGTTCAGGCGTAATTTGGCACTTTGAGACAATCTAGTTTTCAGGACAAATGTTATTAACTGCGCCTGCGATTCTGTTTTAATCATAGTGCTGTATAGTTCAATGCCATCTATTAATTGTTTAGTGACTGTATCCTGTCCCGTCATAACTGGTAACAGTGATATGGCAGTTTAAATATCAAAACTAGGCAGTTCAGAGGCCATTTTTGTAGTTGATGAGTCCTCTACACTGACCAATGAGACAATTTTATGGTATAAATTATTAATTTCTTCTACTAACTGATTAACGAAAATAAGCCTTTCGAACTTATCTCTGACTTTTCTACCTGTTCGCACACATGAGACAAAATAAACCCCAATTTACTATATTCTAGCTTTGCTTCCGTTAACTTTTTAAATGCTGGGTCTGATTTCCTTCTTTCGGGACCTAGTTTAGTTAAATACTCTTTGTAATATTTTAATAAATCGCGCAAATTAATTAACTCATCTGTCATAATAATTATAAAATAAGCACAAAGTCATTACAACTAAAGCCAAGCAAAATGTACTTACATAATAACCGTTTAAAGAGTGCGATTCGCGAACGTCTTAGTCATCGTAGGGGCTGGTTGACGCGGCAGAAGACTGGGCTCGCTGTGGCTGCATGCGGAAGGCTGTTGCTCGAAGACACGAAGGTGCTCGTCGACTGCAATGATGGGTGGGCCGGGCTATACCCTGGACTCCGTGGGCCGGAATTTCCCTGGACTCCGCTCGAACTGGGCCGGGCTATACCCTGGACTCCGTGGGCCGGGATATCCCTGGACTCCGCTCCTTCAATTTCTTCTTAAGGTGTTGCCGTTAGCTCTAAAGTTGACGTGGCGTTGCTTGCCAAATTGAAACGAGTCAACTCACGGCGTAAGGCTCTCATAGCTTGTTGACGGCAATTCTTGTAGAAGTAATATGCTAGTGCGAGTACCAAAATGACCAGTACTACAACCACCAGAATTTCGGCAAGGTTCATGCCAGTAGATTTTTCTGTTTTAGCATCACCGCTGGCAGTCTGGGCGATGACTACTTGTTCTTTGCTTTGCTGTTTCCCCATGCTCGATGATAATAAATTTCTTGATAGTAACTTGATGATGATCTTGATATTGTGTAGATTTGGTTCTTCTTGCTTCGTCTTCAATTAATTTCTTCGATCTTCTGGTTTTTCATATTTATTTAGTGATTTTCTTTCTTCATTCTTCTTACTTCCGTCGAGTTCTAAGGCAGGGTCGCCATGAGGTGTGTTCTGCAGATGGTGAGAGTGCGTCGCAGACGAGGATTAAGAGAAAGACATGTGTCCAGTTTGAACGTCGAATATTTATTATTTAATTAAAATCTAGTACATATCTTTAAAACACAATATGCTTACTTAACATAAAATTGACACTATGTCGCAGACACTTATTAAAATATTCATGTTACGGTACAACTTACAAATCACTATACTTCAAAAGGCCATCTCTCTCCCGCTCTTTCTCTCTATCTCTCTCGTTATATTTTTATCAGTTTTGAAAGAGAGGGAGAGATGTTGCGGAGCAAATACTTTTTTATCCAGATTTATATTTTTTCTTTGTTTTTTATGACATAAGTTCTGTCGTGTTTCTGCTACGTCTTGGTTTGTATAAAAAATATTTAATTTTCCTGTTTTTAACTATATGTCGCTAATACACGCTTTACTCTGTAACTACTAAATACAGTCCTTATTATTTCTCCTCCCCTCTTTTATAGCACTTACTTTTGGGTATGGTTTGGTTATGGTAAATAAAATGCTATTACATATAAAGATATCAACTTGTTGCTTCATTTTTATGAATTTTGAAATTGTAAATTAAGATTGATTGAAAATGTTCTTATTGATTTATTATTATTTTTTGAAAACTAATGTTGAAATAAATAAACTGAACTAATAAGTGTTTTACATTACGTTATGACCCTTTTGCTTGTGGAAATTTACCTTAAAACAGTTGTTACAGGCCAGATATATTCCATCAACGTATAATATCATACGGATGTCCAGATTATGAAACTTGCCATCGAAATGGCATTGCCATTAACTGCGATAAAGATGAAATAAGAAACCAAAAATTTTGCGCACGGGCGGGACTTGAACCAGCAACCTTTTGGCAAACCGGGCCAAACGCTCTTACCAATTGAGCTACCGTGCTGTTAGTTTCTTATTTCATCTTTATGAATATAAAATATGACACTGTGAGTGTTAAAAACATTCTAAAGCATTAGATAGCGAAGCGACATCAATTTCCAAGTTGAATTTATTCTGTAAAGAATAACTGCTTGGGTCATCTGTTTCATAAACGGACGGCTAGATGGCGCTTAGCGTCACGCAATTGACGTTTTCATAAGAAACCACTAATTTCGCAGGGTCGGACTAACAGCACGGTAGCTCAATTGGTAAGAGCGTTTGGCCCGGTTTGCCAAAAGGTTGCTGGTTCAAGTCCCGCCCGTGCGCAAAATTTTTGGTTTCTTATTTCATCTTTATGAATAGTTGTGTGTTACTTAAGAGGGATAACTATGTTTTACAGGATTTTGCATGGAAATGCCAAGAAATTTATGTGCGCGATACTAATCTGGGGGTTAGTTTATACGAGGAATAATGGAACATATAAAAATAATAGTGCATTACATGAAGACAGATTTGGTGTAATAGTTAGTGCTCTTGATAACTATGCCAACAAATAAACGAATATATCTTATTTTACGAAGTGTTTCAAAGCGAAGAAATTTCTAAAAGTTACTTTAGTATAACTATTGCCTGAACCTATTGAATGGAACTGAACTGATTGAATGAATTTAAACAAAAAGATAAATATTGAACCCCTGGAGATCTTAGGATTTAAGCAGTAAATCAGAATTTGGAGACCAGAATGAGCTATACTAGTAAAAAGCCAATACTTGACAAGGCTTATTGCTCAACGATTATAATCTGTTGATGAAAAACATCTTGGTGATCCAGAAGATCACAAAATTGGTGAGAAAAATAGCAGAAAATATTTTTCACATAAATTGCTTCCATAATATTTTTCTTTTAGAAACGTCTTATTTAGTATGTCAAGTTGAAACATAATTTTACAAACCGTTTAAGTTCTCTGAAAAGTATATACCAACAGCTGAAGGCGATACGGGCAAAATTTTAAAGCAAACTTGGGAAAAACAATGCGTTTCTATAATAAACAGCCTTCGGGCACAGCCTACGCGAGTGTCAACCGAGATCTGTTCTTCTTTCTTAAGAGCAGTATACACATAACATAACAGTATAGACCTAACATAACATTTCATTTTTACTCGACTACGGCAAAGCTAAAAGGAAGGACAATGATTTTGGCAGTCTATAAAATGTTATGTGGGTGCCATATTAGCAGCTATTAATACTGAGCCGGTTTTGGTAAATGGTATTCATCGATTTCTTATTATATGTAGAATCCGGGAAAAGGCTATCTTTTCATGAAAAAGCAACATGGTGCAAGCTACGTCTTAGGCTTATTCGGTTCAAGACATATTCGGCTAACGACAGATTCTGTTTAGGACGGATTCGTTTTATAATAAATAAAAGGTCTATCAAAATCAACTATGTTTCTTCTTGGGGATAATTCTGACGCCCATTTTACTACTTTGGAAGCGTCTAGCTATGAAACGTTAGTCTTTAAAAGAAAATGGTTTTAAAAACCTCTATGTCATTTTTTAAAGACCTATCCATAGACACACACGCATAGGTTTGACAAAAAAAACGGTTTTAGTTTCATGTATGGATTAAATATTATTATTTTTATTTTTTTGTATAAGAATCGTAAAGCGGTTAACAGGATACATCTTCCTACCAAATTTCAACAGTGTGATGCTTAAAATTACAGAATTATGTGGCTGTGACATACGGACGAACAGACTTGACGAAACTATAAGGGGTCCGTTTTTTGCCATTCAGCTACGGAACCCTAAAAATGGGATTTCGATGTTGGTCCCATACAATAAGTAGTTGTATTTTAGCAACAGAATCACCACCGAGAAGGAATGCAGATAATTTTGTTACACTCTGTATATTGGGGTACTTTAGAAAATAACCAGTGGGGTTCCAATTTAAAGAAGATACGTTTCTGTGAACAAAAATACTTACTCGTAGCTGGATACAGTTTTATAAACTGTTCATTTATCTTTATTATGAAATGCTCGCTCGTTAGATAAAATTAGAGCTATTGGTAAGGAATTGTTCTTACGAGTCTGGCAATTTGGACGTATTAGTACAAGAGGCAACGGCTACCGTCACCTTGCCGTTAACATGTCGTCAACGTCACGTTAACCCGCCGTCAATCTACAGGTGAAAATTTCTTAGACTAAGGGCTGTTTTTTCAATATTCAGATAAGAACTATTGGTCGAACAAAATACATATATATTATATTTGAAAAGGTCACCTAATTGTAAGGCATCATACGTAACTGTCATTTTTTTAAATCTGTCGCTTAATAATTTAACAGTCTGATAAGTTTTATCTGACCATTGAAAAATCGGCCCTAAATGGATTTTATTTTCCATATTGTATTTTATATTAAAGGCACCGGAATTTAGATTGTGTATTTTGGGATTTTCTCTTAACTTACGGTGTTAGTATTATAAAATAAGCCTGCAGAATCGTGACTCCGAGCTCTTAGGAAGATTATGCCAGTTTGTGTTTGGCATACTATTAATTTTAAAATTATCTTGCAAATTAATTCAGCCTCGGACAACCCTCGTCTTAATAAGTGGTTCTTTATGGTGGTATCTTAGATGAGTCAGAGATTTAAAATATACTTTGAAAATCGGGCCACTATTGATGACTTTACACAGGACTAAAAAGTAACAAAACAAATTATGTCTTCATTCATTCAGGAACTGAAAAAGTAGAATATTCCTACAAAATTATGTCAAAGATTATGTCAGTTTTCTTTACTTCTAAAATTGAAAATTTATAAACATAATGTAGTAGGCGGCGTACGAGTCCTATTTTAAGGAAAAACCGCAAATCGATGTACAGATTTGCCGTTTGACACACGAATACTAGACGACCAAACAAAATTTTAGACCGGAAGTTCAAAAAAAAACTGTGGTAGGAGGGGGCGCTAGTTCACCAATTTTTTTATATGGGAAATTTAAAATAACTTCAGAAACCTATCGTGTGCGACCATTTGAAAGCGCATATAAAGCGCTTCCTAAAAACACATCATTACCTTTCAGTCTTTTTAATCTAATTTAACAAAAACCCCTCCTACCAAAGTATTTTTGAAGTACTTCGGGTCAAAAAAAAAATTGTTTTCAACCTCTTGTGTCCGTGTGCCAAACGGCTTATTTTGTGTTTATTGTTTTAAGAGTTATTTTTAATTAATTTTAATAAATAATAAATCTTTAATATTTATTGATGTTAAAATTATCTTGCAAATTAATGTGTTGCGTAATAAAGTTGAATTGGTATCTTACTAGCCTTTAAAGTTCCGAGGGGAATGATAAGTATGAAACCAAACAGTCAGTTCGTTCGTATGTGTAGTATCTCTTAGACATATCGTGTTACGCTAAGTCTGGTATATCACAACGAATTAATCTGGATCACCGAGATGAACCACTTCCTTTAGTTTTTATTTGTGGACCAAAACATAGGAGGTAGCGTTTTCTTATGGAAACCTTTCTTTAAACTGAATGGAGCTTTCATAAGTCAAAATTTGTAATTACTAATAGCGAGATTGGTCAATAAAACATAATATTATGATATGTCCCCCGCGAATGCGTCCTCGCATTTTGAGTTTGCTAATCTACCTTCCCATTGCAGCGTGATGTTTTATATGCCTAAGATAGATATAGCCTAAAGCCTTCCTCGATAAAAAAGCTATCCAACACAAAAATATTTTTCAAATCGGATAAGTAGTAATGAGTATAGCGCGTTCAAACAAACAGTCAGGCAAACTTTTCAGGTTTATAATTCAGTATAGCATATAGATGATTTTCAAGAGACGCTACACGAACCCTGTTTCGCCGCTGAACACGCATGACAGATCAACCCGGTGACTATACGCTTTAGTGATGTGCTATCGACGCTAGGGTGTGGGCGGTGCGCACAGACGATAGCCACGTTAAAACTTTGAACAAAATAAATGGCTAGAAGAGTCATTATAAGTCTATATTTATATGTAAAAATGGGAAATACGTTATGATACGTCCCATGGCAATAAATTGCGCCCGTAAACGAATCACTGTCACACCCGAAGCGCTGATTGGTGCTGAGATTGATTGTGATGGATTCATTTACTTCTGTGGATTTCAGAATCCAGAAGTGTACTTTACGGTAAACGTATGGCGTTCTGCCGTTTGACAGATCATACCGTTCATTATGACCTGTCAAATGAAAACGATTGCTGTATATTCGTGTCTTGAATGTAACTCTTCAATCCTGTCAAGCTGATAATACTCGAAGATTATAGCGTCGTTATTAATCCCTTGTTTATTCATAAAGATGAAATAAGCAACCAAAAATTTGCGCACGGGCGGGACTCGAACCAGCAACTTTCAGGCTAACCGGGCCAAACGCTCAACTCATTGAGCTACCGTGCTGTCAGTTTGACCTTGCGAAATTTGTGGTCTCTCATGGATATGTCATTATGCGTGACGAGCCCGTGCGCAAATTTAGCAAATATAGATTTGCGCGGTAAATCTGGTGGTGTTGAATACTGATTAAGTTATTAAAGTTGGTCATTAACTCGCTAAATAAAGACAAGGTTCCTTAACATCTATAAGGGAAAAATGTTGTGAAGTGAACGCTTATTATTTTCGGGCGTCAAAAAGGCGGTTTTCAATTCGACCTGTATTGTTTATAATTTTAATGAAATTGAAATTATAGATGATTTACCGGCATTACTAGAATTGTTTACATTATAATTTAAGGTATTAACTAGGCATACCTACTATCTCTCGGCTCTAAATTTCTTAAGCAGCGTTATCAATCTGGAATATCTCCAAGACAAATACAGGTTAAGCTTTTGATAATTCAACATCTAAACTAAGTAGTTTGATATCGAATTTGAGGTCAAGTTTGGTAATGGTTATGACAGTTAAGAAACAATCCTGCTGACCTAACGATGGGTTACTAAGAATAATTATTTAGCTTTGAGTGATTTAACTTAAAGTCTATAAAAGAAAAATATGCTGTGAAAATGGAAATAAACGGAATCCTTATAAGTTCGTCAAGTCTGTCTGTAGGTCCGTTCGAATATCACAGCCACTTTAAAGTAAAAATTTTAGCATAACACATTTGAAGCTTGGTAGGCAGGTTAATGTCGTAAACTGCTTGACGATTTCGATACAAAAAATAATAATTATGACGTTCGAAAGCAAATATGGCATTAAAACAAAACATTTTTTTAACTCAAACCTTTGCGTGTGAACATAAACATTTCCAAAGACAACTCATAGAATAATATAGTGGTTTTTAAAATTATTTTTTATTTAAGTGAAATATTTGTGAGACAGACGATTCCAAAGTGGTAAATGGGCGTCCCCCCTCTGACTTTCGAACTAAGCAAGTGAACATTGAGGAAAACATACACGATATTTACCAATACTTTAAAAGAAAAGTCGTTTTTTAAATGAAGCACATTTTCAACTAATAACTTGCCCGTCATAAAAACACTATGAGTAACAAATTTATTTTAGCTGTCAACAAAATATTATAACAAACAACAAACAAAATATTTGCCTAAGTGAAAAAAGTTGACCCCTATTCCCCCCTATTCTTAAGGTTGTATATTCATTTATTGGATATCGATATCTATTCAAGTACATTTCTAACAAAAAAATCGTGCCCAAGACTTTAACTAAGCAAAGAAATCAAATTAAAAAATTCGAACTTCGTCCTTTTTGTTGAAAATCGGCCCAATCGAGAAGTTTTATCGTATCGATTGTTGCGTTATTCGATATCTTATCGATGCTTTGTTAGAAACCGTTGTAATGTAGGAAGCATTTCTGAATGGGTTAATTTACTGAATGTACTTTTCCATTTGCTGGTTTTAATTGAGACTTAAATTATTTTGAGGAAAATAACGCGAGAAAGAAAGTGAAAAACATTATGTTTGTTAATAAGTTTGATAACTCGAATATTTGTTTTGAATTTAGAGAACTTGCTAATTAATTGATATTTTTTGGTTGCATTATTACATTTCACATTAAGCAAACTGGTTTGGGGTTAGAATTTGCCAAACGTTATTAGAGATGAGATAGATTTTAAATAACGTTACTAGCTCAAAATAACATTTGTATGCAAAACACAAAACAAATACCTAATTAATTCCCTACCGGAAAACTCCGACCCGCATATTTAGAACTAAGTAATAACAGACATTTTATTTGGTGTCCCTCGTCAATTTGGCCAATTAATAATGGTTAATTAACATTATCTATCACATCGACGACCCGTCTGGTGTAGTGGTCGAGAAATCGCCTACTACGCAGCGGGTGCGGGTTCGATCCCCGCACAATACAAACATTTGTGTGCATGAACATGTCTGTTTGTATTGGTCTGGGTGTTTTCTATGTATATCATGTATGTATTTACAAAAAAAAGTATTTAAGTATTATATCCGTTGTCTGGCACCCATAACACAAGCTTTGAGTAGCTTACTTTGGGGCTAGATGGCGATGTGTGGGAATGTCCAAAGGATATTTATTATTTATTAAAATATTTGATCCCCACTAATGCTTTTGATATGATTACTTTAGAAACTAAGTGCTTGTCAGTTTATTTCTACTTCCGTATAAACAATCTACGATAGGCGTTTACGGTCACGTGACCCATAGTGTGTTTTGGACAAACTTAATTGTCATGTAAAAAATATGTACGGAATGGCCAAAACAGAGGCGTCCAATTTTTTTTTTAGATAATTTACATCCAGGGCTAACCAAATATACCACATTTGTGATAGCCAAATTTTTGTTTGTTTTCGAGGTTTTAAAAAAAAATTTTTTTAGTAAGCTCATAATTTTATCTGAGTGAATTTAATTTTAAAAAAACATACTGCAATACAAAAAACCGACATAACACCATAAAAAGTGTAGGAAGTATTTGTTAGAAAATTAAAAAAAAAAAGAAATTTAATATCTCGAAAACTACGAAAATTCGGCTAACACTCATAGGGTATATTTGGATAACCCTGGATGTAAGTTTTCCAAAAAAAAATTTGGACGTCACTATTTGGGCCACCCTGTATAATCCGTATTTCAATAAATAAATAAATTTATTTTCGGATACGGAACGCGCACGAAAGTGCGCGAGTGCGACTCGCACTTGGCATATAAAACACACAGAAACAATCCATTCCAAAACGTAAGTGAGACTTGTCACAACTAAACCCAGTTCAAATCTACGTTAATTGAATTTGATAACAGCACACAATAGAAATGAGTTTCGGTATTCGTTTGTGATTGCATCTCGTTGTATGGACACAGGATAATATAGTTTCATGGTACGATGGCTCTTGATAATGTTCTATTTGTGTGTACAAACAACAGCACATTAAGGTAAACGCTGCGGTATCTTATTCAGTTGTAATAAGGGCTAGTTTGCAACAAAAGGGGGTAACCTGATGTGCTGGCCACTGTACTTATACTTTGTCAAAATATAGTACAGTCAAGAGAAACAGTGTTAATGAATGACGATGTTACTAGATTAAAACTTCATCGTATCTATTAACTTTGGTTTTATTGTATATTATAAGCATAGTTATGTAACATCTGCACTATAATGAGATATAATGCGGGCACCGAAAGAAAGAAAATACACAAGAAATACAAAAATCTGTATCAGTAATAATCTGGGAAATCTGGCATTGGCCAAACCCTAAGTGTTAAAACTAGACGTAAGTGATAAAAATGTATGTAAAAAGTTCAACAAACAAACACTCACATACACAAATAACATTGTTATCTCATATCAAGGCGTTTATTAGAACTACCTCTAAGAGAAGATAAGAGACATCGAGCTTAAGAAAAAAACTTTTGGTCAATTGCGCATCCAAAGTGAGGTTCTTTACACACGTTTAGCAGCGGTGCTGTCGCAAAGCAGACTCTGACCATTGATATTTAACCTTTTAACGCGAGACAGCATTGATGCAAAAACCTGTTCATTTGATGGCATCAACGCTAAAAGTCGCAGTTTGTCAAGCAATTAAGCACTCAGTGGAGGCACGAAACTTTACTCTTAACTACTAAACTATTTATTTACTTACAAATAGGTCACTACTGTATCTCATTTAACACAAAATGGAGTCGCCTGTACCACATCGAACATAATCTATACTAATATTATAAAGCTGAAGAGTTTGTTTGTTTGTTTGTTTGTTTGTTTGAACGCGCTTATCTCAGAAACTACTGGCTCGATTTGAAAAATTATTTTTATGTTGGATAGTCCATTTATCGAGGAAGGCTTTAAGCTATATAACATAAAGATACGACTCACAAGACCACAGCAGCAATGAAAAATGTTGCGAAAACGGAAGAAAGATATTCCTTTTGAGAGCTTCCGCTGCGTACGCTGCGGAAACCGCTAAAGTTACACAAAAATCATGTATGACAAGATTGTTTAGCATTAGAAGTTCTATAATAAAGTCTGCGGCAGCATAAGTCTATCTTTTATGGTTGACTTACTACAACCTTTTTTATGTTAATAAATTTGTAAAAAAATAATGCATCATTTTTAGAGGTGTATTATTTACATACACACGTATTTACACACAGGTATTTATTCTTATCAAAATAAATACATTCATCATCACGAGCATTTCATTTAGAACAAAGTTGCCCTTTATATCATTTGATTCCAATAAATATCTTAGGAGCTATCACAGTTTTAACATAACTCCGCACCAAAATAATGTTCGCAGCTCAAGTACAACGTGCGCTTGCGCTAATCTATACTAATATTATAAAGCTGAAGAGTTTGTTGGTTTGAACGCGCTTATCTCAGGAACTGCTGAACAGATTTGAAAAAATAGTTCTGGGCATTTCTTCAGAAAGTGTTCTTCGCGTCACCTTCGTGGTGAAAATTTATACTGATATTATTCAAATAAAAAAAATACTGCTTTAAAGAAACTATCAAACTGTAACATAATCTGTTAGAATCATGAAAATCGGTTCATTATTCATGTAGATATTTAATATTGAAATTTCGTAAGCCACGAAAGTTACTCACCGTGACACGAAAGTTACGCAGCGTCTTTTTGGATAGATAATTCGGTAATAAAAGTATCAAAGTACTTGAAATATTATATATGTTTGAGACAAATAGTAATATAGTTAGGTATTACATATATTTTTAAACATTCATGACGAACACTAACATAATAATAGTTTGTTACCTTCGACATTGCTACTATGTACCAAATTATGTATTTCGACACTGTTGCAAGTGCCATGATCACAGCGTACCTAAAACTGTTGCGAGTGGGCTGTTATTTGTAGACCTTATGGTCTACCCTCCTTCTAAGTGTTTTATTGCACTCATTTTCAGTATCACTGACCTCAAATTCACTGTTTACTCGCATTTGTTCTCGGCACACAACAATGACCGTATTTGTCAGCGATAGGATACTTTGTTAAATTTTACGGTTTCACACTTTCGGAGCAATGGTATTTTGACATTCGACAATTTAAACCTATACTTACGATCAAATTTTTAGTATTTTGTAATTTAATCGCTTCCTTAACCTATTTTGGTAAGTAGTCGCATTCTGTCGAAATTATCTGAGATTATAAAGGTAAAGGTAAGCTAAGGTACATGTAGCAAATCTGTAGTAATCAACTCTTTACCCTTCAAAGTAGTGCCTCAAATTACATACAGGTACCCTGAATTTTAGTAGTTAGATATTTGCCGGCTATTATCAACTCATTTAAGGTAGGCTCAGTTATATTAGGTATATAGGTTAGGCCCTTTATAAACTTTACAATCAATAAATTAGTCTTCCAGATATTTTGCTTGCCTGGAGTGAGACTATTTAGACTAATAGTTGCTGGATCATAACTGTAAGAGCGTTCAAAATATGACCTTTTCGTATCCAATAAAGAATTAAACTATTTATTTTGAATCTTTGGAAATAAACACCAGACGTCACGCGCTTATTTTCGAACCAGTATCAGTGTTAATTGTAGTTTTTTTCCGGTAAAGCAAACTCATGATTCCCAGTCTTTATCTTGTAGCCTCAAAGTAGACTCTTTTATCGGTCTAGTAGACAAATTTCCAGCTTTAGACCAGGCTCAAATATTAGCCGTGCTACTTGTTTGAATAAATTAAGACGACTGGCATAACTGCTATCATTCTTATTAGTGGCAAAGAATTATTCATTTTTTTCTCATATAAACTACACAAATTGGGCTAATTACGAATAATGCACTAAAATTAATTAATTAATGAGTATGCTTTTTATAGTAACATATTGTGATTTCTTTATATTATTAGTATATAGATTGATGAGGCGATTCAAAGCCGAATAAAATCAAGATTTAAGACGTCATATTCCATACATATTTATAGTAAGCTACATTATTTCTATAAATCATATCTGTGCCTTTGGAAACTGTCTAAGTAGAATAATTCAAGTTTGAAACGTTAAGGCGGTTATTTTAACTGCATTTGCAAACCATAAAATATAAATTATAGTGAGATCAGTACACTATGATAACCTTTCGTGGTATGATTTGTAACTTTCGTGGGAAATTGACCACGAAAGTTGTGCCACGCAAGTGACGAAAATTTTACATTTTCAGAAATATTAAATTAAGTAACTAACATTTATGTAATCTAATCAGCTCTAATGAATCTTGACTATGAGTTTTATGATTCAATAGTAGATATTTATTCCTGACGCTGACTTATAATCTTAAAACATTACCCATGAAGGGTCACATGCACTAGGGTCTGAAGAAAAAAAATAAAACGCAAGGAGCTGTATTAGCTATATCATAGCTATGAGATACTTATTTGTCTTCTATTAGTGTTTTGACAGGTCTGAAGTTTCTGCGGACCTATGGTTTGTGTCGATACGATGAACCTTTTTGAAGTTATTAGCAATTTTGAGTCACATTTTCGAAAATGGTAACATCGTGTGACCAACACAAAATTAAGTATGTAAAATTTAAATCTAAGGACTGATTTTTTCCCCCTCGATATAATGAATCCTGACTTAGTATCCAATTTTTAAAAATATATAATGTTAATATAATGTAAAAGTCCAGCAAGATAGAAGTGTTTAAACTGAGCGCCAACTCAGTGTGACGCCCGAAGAACAGCAGTTTTACTCCCGATTCCGATGGTAAAATATTTTTTCCTACAAAACTACAAACATAATAACACATTTTAAAGTGAATTCATATAGATAGATACATGATAAAACATACAAAATTTATTATTTAATTAAACATTGAATATGTTTGGAATTACAAACGTGTGACCATCAAAAAACGGTGCTTAAAGAATGGCCCTTCTGTGTTAGATAGCTTATTTATTGAGAAAGGCTTTAGGATATAAAACATCACGCTGCGACGGGAGGGGAGGGAGCAAACTCAAAACGCGCGGACGAAGTCGCGGGGGACCGCTAGGAAAGTATATAAGGACATGTAAGGACATGCACCAAATAGCCAGTGGGTCAGACATAGCACATCATGCATGAGATGTTAAATCTACCATTACAGGGCAAGGTCCATGGTTACAATAACGCTGATTCTGATTACATTAATGCAGAATCAGTACTTTACGGACACTTTTTGTTAACATTTATAACTTTAAATAGCATGTAACTAAGCGAAAAATTCAAGTCTACGCAATAGTCGTCCTAGCCGATTTCGACTACGGTGGCCAGTCACAATGACTAACCGACGGCGCGGGACATAATATAGTGTAGAAGTGTGTGCGCAAATACAGGTGTACTCTCTATTCCTTTCACTCTCATAGCCCGATGGGACAGCAATCTGACACGACTGGAGAGAGATCAGCGCAGGACCAACTGCTTTACGTGCTTTCCGGGGGTGAAAACTTCCAAACTCCGGACTACCCTGGTAACCCAGGTACATATTTTTGGCCCGACCCGGGAATTGAATCCGAGACCTCTAGCGCAGCCGTCGCTTTAAAGTGCGACCCTCTAAACGCTGCGCTACCTAGGCAGTTAAAAATTAGTATATAATATTTAATCTACGTACTACTATTGTGATTTGATTTAAACAAACGGTTCCTTACGGCTTCATCCGCGTGGATGTGGGATATCATGATATATTGTAATGATGAATTATAGCCTATGTGTTATTCTGATATATATGTATATGAGCTACATAACTGTAAAGTTTTATGAAAATTCAATGCGTAGTTTTTGCGTGAAGGAGTAACAAACATACATAGTCTCACAACAATGCACGTTTATAATTATTAAGGATCGATTTTACTAACACCAGCAAAGTCTTTTCCGACTGAATAGGTATAAAACGACCAACTTTAAAACGACATTTACCTAAGTGATTGCTGACAAATAGGTGACTATTTCAAATTAGGCGTTTTGTATTATATTCGACGAATATTCCTTATCTGACGTTGTTAAAAGTAAGATTCTAACAACTAACCAACTGTTAGTAGCAGATGAAACCAATTAAAATAAAGACATAACAAATTAAAAACATATTTCTGTATCTCTACATGCCCATTGCAAGTGAATGAACTGCAGATGAAATAATTGCACTTCATTTGTAATTTCCTCATCTCCCACAATGACCATAGAATCTATGGTATACAATTGTGGTCTAAACACCCTCTTGCTTATGACCTCACTAGTGCATCACCTATCGACACGCGTTATCGACATATGCACGACTAGCGGCTTCACGCGTCGGCGAGCGCCAAAGCTGTAACTCGAAACACGGCACAACACTATTCGTGCGTATGATTAGAAGTAGGGCGGTGCGTTTATACTCTGATTTTTAATTAGATAGACCAAAATGACATTTGGTGGGATGCCACTTTTTCGTTATATAAAAATAGTGATGTGCCTAAATATTCGACAAATTCAATTCTGATTCAATTGTTGCTTTTAAATGATTAAATAATAATTAATTGGATATAGTTTAAATTCGTGTTGTGCAGAAAATTAAATAGTTATGTATAACAAAAAAAAATCCCAAACAAGTTTTGTTTTAAGATCATGTTACCTGCAGAATAATATCATAATTTCTAATAGTGTATTTATAGAAAGTTGTAAATAGTCTAAATAGGTTGAAGTCATACAAAATATTGGTATTGCATGTGACGGGACTTAATTTTATTAGCTATTTGAAAAAAATATTTTATGTATTACGTTTCTTTGTTATTGTGTTCAACGTTTTACATGTATTATTTATCAAAATAAGTAGAATCACGAAATTGAAAATCGTATCACAAATTCAATTAATTGTTCACAATTGCATTGTTACAACACTATTGCACTACGCTTGAAACATTAAAAAATAAAAAGTGCGATTGAAGCTGTCATTTTGGTCTATCTAATTAAAAATCAGAGTATAGTGTTGTTCGTTTGTTTTTCGATGAATTATCTAGCTATTAAATATTTCACTTCAGATCAGAAGAGCGTTACGTTAAGATGATGCGTGTTATGACGAATGGTTTAAGAATCCTAACCAAAAGAAATCTGTAGCGTGATTAAAAAAGGAGTTGAATGCTTACAGATACGGAATAACCGATGATTCATTTTAATTTATACTGATGAAAGGTAAAAAATTGTGATAATTTTTTCATGGTCGTGGTAAATTTTATCATAGTAAAGACTTACTTTCAACCACTTTTAGTGGATGGCTTGAGTGCAACTTCGCTTCGATTATATTTTCTTATTATCTATAAATATGATTATTTCTTTCATTACTTTTATAGCGAAGTTTCTAGAATGATCAATACAATAAGAAACTGAGGTGGAATTGTGTAAAGCAATCGTAATCGTAGAATTGATACAGTCGCGATGCAGCATCGATGCTGTCTCAAAATGTCAACCTTTACATGCAGTCGTGATGCTAAGGCGCGTTAGCATCGAAGCAGTCGCGATGCAGAAGCTGTAAATTGACAAGTTATGTACTATATTTTAACGACTGCATCGACACTAAAGCGGGTTAGCATCGATGCAGTCGCGCTTCTGCATCGAAGCTTACGCGTGACTGCATCGATGCTGAATTAAATCTGTTCACTGCGTCAGTCGAGGAGCTGAAGCGAGTTTTTAAAACGCATGACTGCATCGATGCTGTGTGTAAGTGGTTGAAAGTAACAATTACGAGAAGAGTAGTTCATTTGATTTGATATTAAACAATCATTTTCAACTCAACATATACTTGTAATAGATTGAAATAACTAGAAACATGCACTTCAATTGTCAAAGTTGATATTAAAATCGTATAAGCCTAGCTTATTCTAAATAAACCGAATATGTTTAAAGTAGCAACTTTAAATTTTTAATGAATTTTCACATTATGAACATTTAATTATTAGCGTAATTTCGGGAACACAGTAATACTTCTGTTGAGGGAAAGCTTTTTGAAAATGTTTTAAAATTAACAATTTTTGTTTTTAACCCACTTCAAAGGCTTTAGATTAACGTTTCTGAGTAAGAGTCACTGATTGAAACTTTTAATCTACATCAAGGCATTTTCAATTTGAATTGTACAAAATAAATGTTAGACTTTCAGTTTACGTTGTGATGAAGTAAAATGAGCTCATTGAACTGAATAGAATTCAGCGATTTACATTTCTTTCGCTCTTTCAAAGTACTTAGCTAATAATTTTATTTGCGTTCTACTAAAGACAAGAAATTTGTATTAAAGTGGTAGGTTAAATTAAATTAATTTAAGAAAATTAAATTCTGTCTGAGTAAAATGCGGTTGATGACTTAGTTTCTACTTCATGACGTGACAACAAAGCTATTACACATATGTAGTAAAACTACTGCACTGATTTTCATGAGAGTTTCACCAATAGATAAAAAGCAATTGATATTTTTCAATGTTTTGTGTAAATTGGTTGAAGAAAAAAAACCAGTTCAATTTTCGAGGTATTATTTTACGCTAGTAAAATATTTTTACTCCTCCCGTACGAAGCCCGGACGTGTCGCTAAAATAATTTTAACTTTCAAACGAATCTATCGATATTTTATAAGTGTGTCCCAACTCTACCCGGCGGTGAGCTGGAGTGACCACAGGGCTTCCTACCGCCCGACTTTGATCGTAAATCGTGCCTGCTTTATCGTCTTAAACGCTGTAAAATTGGCGGAACGTACTCGATGCTAGTTAGTCATTATGCTGTAATACTCTGGGGATGGGAGTAGGTTATCAATGAATAATACTATGCACAAAATTTCGCCCTTAATTCGGTTAATCTTATAAAGCTTGTAAGAAAAAGTAAGCTACTTAAGTTCAAAATGTAAAAAAAAAGCAATAAATATTAATTAAATTGGTAAGTCAATGAAAAAGAGGTAGTATTGCTTTAGTTTTTAGAGTTCTGTAAAACACCAAGCCATTTAATTCAGAGATTTTAATTACTGGAAAATTTTACATCTTACTAATTGGTTTATACGAGTATTGGGTATCGATCAAGATTGTTCAAAATGTAAAAAAAAAATACAATAAATATGAATTGAATTGGTAAGTCAATGAAAAAGAGGGAGTATTACTTTAGTTTTTAGAGTTCTGTAAAACACCTAGCCATTTAATTCAGAGATTTTAAGTACTGGAAAATTTGACATCTTACTAATTGGTATATACGAGTATTGGGTATCGATCAACAATTTTTGTTGCCGAATTCAATTTCACAGAAACCTATTCAATGAATGTAAATATATTTTTACCACGCTTTTATTAGCATGGGTTGTATCTATGTATGTATGTATGTAATGGAATCTTTGAGCATAATTTTCACCAATTTCCAGAAGTTTGATTAATTTGAAACTTTGCACACGTATCAAGGACCGATGACAATGCAATAATTTAAAAACAGTTTCTCAATATCCTTATAAGGACCGCCAGGATTAATAAATTCTTTCGTGGATCCTCTGTGAAGCAGTAAGAAAGATAGAGTATCGCGTGTCGCATGTCCGCAAATAATTAATTGAAACATCGAACTAAAAAATGAAAAATAAATTATAGTTCAAAAAAAACTAAAAAAACACGCTTTTATAGCTAACCGAACTAAAAAGTAGAAAATAATTTTTAATTACAAGGAGTTAAAGAATTATTCAATTCAGAGTAAAAAAGGTGGGGTGCTTCATATATTAAATGTTACAATTATTCTACATCTATGTGCGGAGACTTATGAATAAAACATAGTAAAATGTTCTGAAAATATAGTAAAATGCACCCCATGCTTATTACTCTGAATTGAATTATTCTCTAACTCTTTGTAATTAAAATTTATTTTCTACTTTTTAGTTCGGGTAGCTAGGTAGGTAGTTTTCTACTTTTTAGCTATAAAAGCGCGGTTTTTTAGTTTTTTTAAACTATAATTTATTTCTTGATTAATCGAATAGTTAATAATTGCCGTTTCATAACATCGAATAACATTTCACAAAAAAATGTTTCGCAATTGTTTTGTTAAGTTCTATGACTGGACACATTTGCTAAGAATATAATACATTGCTGGTTCGAATTATTATGTTAGAAAAAAAAACGATAAAAATATTATTCAATTCAATGAAATAAGACCGTTTAGAATCAACTACAGAGGTGGATTTGTGTAAAGCATCGTATTTAATCGAAGATCATACCGTACCTACGTTTTTAACCGTCAAATGAATACGATTGCTCTACACAATTCCATTGTTTAGAGCAATCGTATTATTTTTCATTGTTTGCTGCCATTACAGGCTTACATTAAAAAAACATCAATGGATTCTCATTTAATTCACGTATTTAATATTAGACTGATGTTCTTAAATAACTAAAGTACTAGTAAACATAAAAATATTTAAAAAATGTACAACTCCGTAAGGATTTGTAAGACCACAGCGTTGTCTACGCGCACAAGATGCGACGTAGAACCACCTTAATTTATTTTATAGCTAGCTAGCTTTAGTAGATGCATTTGTCTAATAATAATAATGTCCTTTGGACATTCCCACACATCGCCATCTAGCCCCAAAGTAAGCTACTCAAAGCTTGTGTTATGGGTGCCAGACAACGGATATAATAAGTAAATACTTTTTGTTTGTAAATACATACATGATATACATAGAAAACACCCAGACCAATACAAATAGACATGTTCATGCACACAAATGTTTGTATTGTGCGGGGATCGAACCCGCACCCGCTGCGTAGTAGGCGATTTCTCGACGACTACACCAGACGGGTCGTCAAAATTAAACATTATTTCTTGTACAAAATGTCCAGTCCAGCCTACCTGTACTCTAGACTCGGGAAGGTTGATCTTCAGCGCGACCTCCTCCCGCATGAAGATGTCAGGGTACCGCGTCTTTTTTCTAGTTGTAGTATAGTTTTGTAGCTTTACTTATGTTGTTAAATCACCTCATACATCAAATGATCATATTCAGCCAATCACAGCTCTCTTTACACCTAGTTAACCTTGAAGCCCAGTAGTGGGACTCTCTGTTTAATATTATTTGTATCTTAATTTAATTTATATAAGGTCTAAATTGTTTGCTTCTATTAATACAGTAGCCAAAAATTGTATTCTCTATGTTTCACTTCACATTTGGTCGCTGTCGCCTTAGCACTGTCCCTTGTAACCTAAATATAAGATTTAACTCATTAAATGAGGAATATTTGAAGTTCAATTAGCTTTTATTTCCTCCCTTTGTTCGAATAGCGAGCAGCGTTATTAAAAGCTTTTTTGAAAGCGGATTAATTTTCAAATATATTTTTTATTTAATGGTTTTAGGCATTAAGTCGTATAAGTATCTAAAACTACTTAGCCGATTATCATGAAACTTACACTGAACCCTAAGTTAAACTATACCTGATTGAACTAAAAGAATCATCTAGCTGTGACTTTTTGTTCTCGTGAAATCCTGAGACAAACAAAAATATACAAACTTACATACTCTTACAAAATTTCGTGCACGTGTAAGGAAGCCTAACAGATCATCGTACTAAAATTTTATCCAATTCAGACGATATCACATATATACAGGTCAAATTGATAAGTCTGTAAAAATATCCACAAGCATGAAAACAATCAATCTTGTTAAACACTTATTTGCCTCAAAGTACTTAAATTTTAATTTGAGATAGAGCCTACCAATTTATTTTTAATTAATTCGGGCTATGAAGTGTAAAATATTCTCAATTGTGCTCAAATCACTAATAAGAAAACGTCTTCAGACGGTTGTAAGGTGCCTTTGAAAAGCTTCATTGGTCAATGATCTGAAATCTGTAACATCTATAGTTTAGCTATCTTCCAATACTTTACTTACTTTACTCGTAATACCCACTGTTAGGAAGTCTCGACATAGCTTTCCCGTCGAACAAGGTGGAGCAATAAAACACTGAGACTAAATTGGTGTTTTGGTGTATTTATTTATTGAGAAGAATTTATGAATTACCTTTTTTTTAAAAAAAAATATTATATTCAAGATGAAAACAAAGGAATTTTGATGTAGCGAAATAACAGACAATTTAATTATATCTATACGCGGAATGAAAATAATTTTCATTTCTTGTGCTCTAGACTTCGGCCGCTGGTGTAGTGCCTAAGCACGCTAGCGTGGCAGATTCGAGGACCTAGGTTCGAGTTCCGGTCGGGTCAATGTAGTTTTTTTTTAAATTGTTTCAGGTTTGGGTACCACAGTAGTTTATATTTTCAATAACGCAAGTGCATTAGCTAGATACTTTGGAATCAGAGCGGTATCATATATGATTGGTATCCAATATTTATTTATTTATTGAAATAGTAAGTGGTTTTTACTGCTGTTAAGTCTCTGAAACTTTTTGTAAAGTAAAATAAATGTTCTTTGCCTCAGCCACGTAACATAATATTACAAAAAAGTTTTTAACCAACTTCAAAACGGAGGAGGTTATCAATTCACTGTATGTTTTTTGTATATATACCTTATATCTCAGTCATTTGTAGACAGATTTTTTTAACCTACTTAGAGGATTAACCTCCTAGTTAGTTTCATTCTTGCCAAGTCGGGCTCAAATGCTAGGATCTTAATGTAGGTAATCAAGGAAAACTCTCTTCAAAGGCAAGTTTATCTTTTTTGTACTAGTATCATAATGTTGACATGTCTTTACGTATGATAGTTACCATTTTGTAGAACTGAGCTGATGGTGGATCTCCTTAACGTTAAGAAGTTCAGTGATTATGACATCAGAGCTTATGTAAGGTACTTTATAGCTTATTAGGAACAGAGTCGAACAGAGTTTTTTTTTAGTGCATTGTGATTTTGTTCATTAGCACTGAAGTAAATGTAATTAAAGTAAATAAAGAGTGAAGTAAGAAGCAAAGAACATGTGCAGCAATATAGATTCAGAAAGAACATCATACAGGCGCAAATTAAATTACACACAGCGCCATCTCTTGGTTCTTTCAGTAAACTTTAACGTGGCGTAACATACTAGCATCTCTCGAGTTTCTTTTTTGAAATGACGCCCGTGTTAATGTCGTGTACAAGTGAGTTTAGCTTATTATTTTTCAGGCCAGGTCAGTCAGGCACGAAAAGGTACGCGACAAGCTCTCCCTTGCCCACTGAACGGATAGACAGCGTTCTGTCTCACCGTTATTATGGAGATAGAGCGAGAGATAAGGCATTTTGCCGGTGCCGGCACGGTCCGTCTATCGTCCATCTGCATATAACCTTATTTTAAGCAATTAAACGATTTAATTCATTCCGTGCTTGGCAGGCACACTACGAAGTTGGTCGGTGACGGATCGGTCTAGTAAGCAAGGTGTTACAAGCTTTTAATACAATTCCTCCTAGTACGGTCATAGTATGTACCTAAAGTTTTTGGGCGGCAGACACCAGACACTTTACACACTGCGACATTTAGCAGCGATGCAGTCGCGGTGCTAACGGGCGTTAGCATCGATGCAGTCGCAAAATGTCAACCTTTACACACTTTGCTACTTTTAGCATCGATACTGTCGCGATGCAGAAGCTGGAAATTGACAACTCATAAACTGAATTTTGGCGACTGCATCGATACTAACGCCCGTTAGCGCATCGATGCAGTCGTGCTCCTGCATCGATGATAACGCGAGACTGCATTGATGCTAAATTAAATCTGTTCATTGCGTGAGTCGCAATGCTGAAGCGCGTTTTCGACCGCGCGACTACATCGATGCTAAAAGTTGCAGTGTGTAAGGGTACTTAACCGTACTATCGAGGTCAAGGTCGCCTAACCACCTTAAACCTAAACTCTCTCGCACTTCACGTCGTCTTTTATTCGAAGTGACGCCTGTTGTTGTCTCGTGTGCTCAAGCAATTTTTGTTAAATGGTGGTTAGGCAGCAGGCACTTCATGTAAGTAAGTTATAAGTCAGCGTTGCTTGTGTCAACATCCTTGGTGTAGTGGCTAAGCACGCTGGTTTCTAAGCGTCGCCGCTCTGAGGTCCCGGGTACTATTCCCGGTCGGGTCAATAAAGAAATCAAAATTTTCTATATGATCTCGGGTCTGGGTGATGTGGTACCACCTTTGTGTCTGATTTCCATAACACAAGTGCAATTAGCTACTTACTTTGGAATCAGAGCAATGTATGTGATTGGTGCCCAATATAAAAAGTAAACGTTACATGGTAGGTATTTATATTATGTTTGCTAATAAATAATAAAATTATTGAAACTATAAATTTATTGTAGGGTTCCATCAAGTATCGCTTTCCAAAACGGTCCCGCCCGTCACCAAATAGATTGGGAACCGGTGCTAAATAGGATCAATTGCAGCTCATTAACCCTTTACAGGCGGTTGTCTGTTAATGTGACAAGTTAATTAGGCACGTAATCAATTTACAAAAAGAAAATATCCGTAAAATGTGTTTTATTCAATAATTTGGTTCACTCTTATGATTCGTATACATATCAAATGCTTATCGGTTAGAGTTTCTTAATAAACATTACAATCTGACACATACTAACAATGACAATAATATGCCTTTGTATCACCTTTTATATCTAACATAACACAAAACGGGTCTTATCAAACCATTAATATTAAAGTTTATTGTGTGTTTTAATGGAAACATGTAAATCGTAGTGTATGAACCGTCCTTCCTTTTATCATTCTCATCAACTAGCATATTAATAAGAGCATGAACAGATACTTTCCAGTAAATGGAATAAGCAAAGAAACTAACATTACTGGCTTACGTCTATTTTACTCATTTGAAATCTACTTATTTAGAAATAAAATTATGTCTATGAGGGAAAGAGATATCCTCGCCTCTCATTGCCGTGGTGGAGTTAGTTTTTTTTTTTAAATTGAACTGTCTATCCGAAATACTGCAACAGATCTTACAACGCACAATGGGTTCTTTCTCAACCAATGTTTGATTGAAAAAAAATGCTCTGCTCTTAATAGCAAACTGTAACCCATTTAATAAGACTCTCGCTAAAATTATGGCTATTTGTAATTACGGTAATACAACTTGTGTCCACAAGGCTCCGAGGTCCTGGGTTTGATTCCCGGGTTAAAAAGAATTAAAAATTTTCCATATTGTCTCGGGTCTGGGTGTTGTGGTTCCTGGGTGTCTGATTTCCATAACACAAGTGCTTTAGCTACTTACTTTGGGATCAGAGCAATGTATGTGACTGGTTTACAATATTATATTATCCTTGTGCAGTGCCCTGCCAGCGATATACTGTAGCAATTTTAGCTAGGTTGAATAACCGAAACAATATCCTTTACTTCTATGCTTTATTATTCACACCAGTCTACATCATAAGTTCGCTCAGAATCTCCTTATAAAATGCCTAAGCTTGAAATCATATCATTGAATATCTTATCTGAATCTAATTCTGTGGCATTATGCATATTCTGATTCCTTTTACTAGGCATAATTTGCAGTTTCGCTGTCACCATAAGGTTAAAGAGATTTTCCTTTAGTTCCGTGTTTCCGGAACACAAAATAAATTTAGCAATCATTGTCCAATAGAAAACATCTCGTGTGGTGCAATCACGGAACTAAAGGAAAATCTCTTTAACCTTATGGTGACAGCGAAACTGCAAATTATGCCTAGTAAAAGGAATCAGAATATGCATAATGCCACAGAATTAGATTCAGATAAGATATTAGGCACATAAAAGTACTATTTCTATCTAGTCTTACAACTCGACACTATAAAAGTGATACTTAAAGAAAACATACATGTAGAAAGAATGAACTGCAAGAGCGCTATGCACTTGAATTTGTGTTATACTTTGCAGAAATTCGATCCAACTTAATAACCTTCTAATTCTTCACATCACATCAAAACAGATTGCGCCTCCGTGTTAGCTTAATGTGACGTTTCCTTCCTTGTTATACATGACTGTGTTAAACTGAAAGAATCTGTACTAGCACTACGCAACAGTGATTTTAGAAAGTTTCCAAAGTGATGTAAAAGTGGTAAGTTCTGCTATTAAATTTGAAATAAAAGTCTTTAAAAAAAAACAACAAAATTTATTACGGTTTTGTTGCGATACAAGAAACAGAATACTTGTTTGAGCACTTTATTGTTCCACAATTCTATTTTATAAGATTTTTTGCAGTCCAAAGATAGTATCATTTACCACTAACTGACAGGTATTAGAGCTCGCCATTCTGCTTTCATAGCTCACTGCAAGCACTTTTTTTAGATGTGAATACAAAAATAATCACTGTTTTGTACCTGGGCTTCACTGATCAGCTAGTAACATTGCTTAGTTTGTTGTAACTAGTAACATTTCTAATTTTTACACAAAGGGAATTTCGATCGATTTTTGTTCGTTGGAAAAAGAAACACACCACAAACATCGAACCTTCTCTTTAAGAAGCTGGCGAAAAACTCCTCCATGAAAAAAATGATCTAAAAATATTGTAATGAAAGCTGCCAGCATTTCTTTGTCACTAATAATAAGATTAAGATTATGAAATAATTGGTTTTGACAGTCAATGACATAAAAAGAACTTTAGGCAGATTACTGTATATTTGTTGCTGTGTCGGCTTAACCCGTCTGCACAGATGCTTAGCTTAATCTTTGACACTCAGGTCGCAATTCTGCCTATTTTATGAAAGTTCATCTTACTATCAGGTCGTGTAGATCGCACCGATTCAATTTTCCCAGGATAACTCTAATCGATTTGAATTAATTGGCATTTGAGTGATACGAGAGATCGGATATCGGCCTCTTGAATTGAATTCATTTTAAGAAGGCAGTCTTTAAGTCTAACGATGAGATTGAATCTAAGTTGATCATTAAAGTGATATTTTTGCACTGAAACGTGTCGGCAGGTCGGTGTAATGTTAGCTATATTATGTGGTCTACAAAAAAAGGCTATTGGGGCGTTTCGCACCGTGAAAGTTTTCGAGCCGCGGTGCGAATAGCCCAAGTGCTGATATGAATAGGTAATTCTACCGATAGTGGGTCAGGTGGTGCAAATCGGCCAAGGTATATTTTAAATCGACCCATTTCATCGACCGCTGTCGTGCGAATAATCCTATTCTGGAACATCACTTAAGCGATTCGTCCCGCCCGTGGTCCACAAACCTTCTATGTTACGGTATACCACAATAAAATATATCTACACCTACTTTGATTTTTAATTAGAAAGACCACAATGACAAATTCAGTTGCATTTTATTATAGTTTGACAAGTCTGTTTGTCTGTCTGTCCGTCCGTATATCACAGCTACTTTATTTTAAAACTATTAGTATTACACAGTTGAAACTTAGTAGGTAGTTGTTTCCTGTTAACCGCTTTACGATTCTCTATGGGGCGCTCCCATACATGAAAAAAAAAACTTAAAAAAAATATTGACAAACCTATGCGTGTAGGGTAGACTAACAAATGTTAGACTTTTAGAGAAAATGGCTTTAAGGACTTCGATGTCATTTTAAAAGACATATCCTTAGACACCTCACACGCATAGGTATGATTAAAAAATTTTTTTTGGTTTAGGTTTCATGTATGGTAGCCCCTTAATAAAAATGATTTTATATGTAGGTAAGGTAGGCTAAGCCAAATCCGGTTACGTAAGCAAAAAATTTTTGGTAAACTACACCTTCCTACCTAGCAAAAAGCCTAGTATTATTAAAAGGATGTCATTAATCAAAGTACTTTTAACTTTCTGCATTCCCAAGCGGTTGACTAGTAGAGAATGAACTAAGGCAGAAAGTCCGCTTTTTGTGCTCACAGGGCTATTAAGTTAAAATAACTAAATTAAAAATACTTGAATATTAACTACTTGAAACAGGATATTAGCACAGGACATATTGGTTCTACCAAAAATTGAATAGATAGGAAAAAACAGAAAATATTGAAAAATAAATACGAACTACATACGACCAAACCATGGAAATTACTATCTTTTATGCATGCACAATATTTCTATCAAATCCATTTTTATTTGAATAAAATAGTCCTTCAATTATCTGGATTCCATGAAAAGCCCTCGAAAGTCCCCGCACTGTCGCAAATGAAAGCTCTATTTAAAAACAAACAAAACTATGAACGTAAATTCAAATTAAAAAAAAAAAACAACTAAAGCCAAAGTAATAACAGTCACAGACATTTAAAATTCCATTACCGTTATTTTCATTTATGACCACTAGATTGAGTTGTAAAAATGATAATAACTTCTAAACACACACCCCTTTGTATATCAACCGTCCATTAACACAGCTAAAAGGAGAATTGAGTTTAGTTTAACTTATACAACGGAATACAGGAAATTCTAATTACAAAAATACAGAATGAATTCCCGCCTTCCGATTCGTTTAATTGACCCAGGCTCTACGGGGAAGGAAATTAAACCGGCAGTAATCCAAATAGTTACAAACACCTCGCTACCAAGTCGTGTTTTTTCACGATAGATCATTTTGGTACATTTTGAATTCACCTAAGTACCTACTGCCAATTTAAATATCCTTTATTAAATATCCTTTGGACATTCCCACACATCGCCATCTAGTCCCAAAGTAAGCCACTCAAAGCTTGTGTTATGGGTGCCAGACAACGGATATAATATTTAAATACTTTTTGTTTGTAAATACATACATGATATACATAGACAACACCCAGACCAATACAAACAGACATGTTCATGCACACAAATGTTTGTATTGTGCGGGGATCGAACCCGCACCCGCTGCGTAGTAGGCGATTTCTCGACCACTACACCAGACGGGTCGTCAATTTAACGGGCAAATCCCAGGATTGTCTAGAAAAAAATAAGACAACTTGAGGAAGTAGTAGTAAAAGCCCTATTACACTACGCGGTATTCAGACAGTCTTAGTACGACTGTCTTAAAATCTAACTCGGCAAGCTCGCTATTACACTGGGCTGAATACCGCATGCTAACTCATTTGCAAAGCGTACGTAGTCGGTGACGGTTGTCGCGCGATGGGAAAACTTTCAAAGCACCAGAAAATCGCCATAGCTCTTGCCGCGTCTATTCATTTAAATACAAAAAAGAAAAGAAAAATATGGGTGAAAGAGTATTTACTTTTGCGAGAAAAATTATCAAATATGCAAATACTGAGTGTTTTGGAACCATGTGACTTAAGAAACTACCTTAGAACAATACTACTTAGAAATAGACATTCAAACTCGGCAACTCTTACTGAGTTGGCGAGTTTGAATGTCTATTAAAATTAGTTACTCCATACATTCATAGATATGACATGTCTCGGTACAAATCAATAAACATTGAAAAGTACTTCTTTTTCTTTCGAACACGCCATGGTGCACGCGGCCACAGCAAAAAAAACCGGCCAAGTGCGAGTCGGACTCGCGCACTGAGGGTTCCGTGCCAACTTTAACTGAATTAGGGAATCCATTTACTTCTACTTAGTATATTACCACAATATTTTGTTGATTGCAAATATAACTTCGTTTTTCATAGTGTTTGTGTGAAGTACAAAAGTACAAAGTTATGTTTGCGGTTGTTGAAAATATGCTATATCTCAAAAACTACTCGTTCGATCCCGTCCGAGACAATTTTCGTTGAAAGTATTTATTAAGATCTACATCATCTATTTTTTTCAAAATTTACACTTGCTTGTTTAAGTAATTAGATGGGGGGGGGGGGGGACGCCCATTTTAGCACTTTGGAAGCGTCTAGCTATGAAACGTTAGACTTTAAAAGAAAATGGTTTTAGGAACCTCGATGTCATTTTAAAAGACCTATCCATAGATACCCGGGATACACCACACACACATAGGTTTGAGTAAAAAAATTTTTTTTGGTTTTAGTTTCATGTATGGGAGCCCCCTCTTAAATGACATTATTTTTTATTTTTTGTATGAGAATCGTAAAGCGGTTAACAGGATACATCTTCCTACCAAATTTCAATTGTGTAATGCTTATAGATACAGAATAAAATGGCTGTGACATACGGACGGACAGACAGACAGACAGACTTGACGAAACTATAAGGGTTCCGTTTTTTGTCATTCGGCTACGGAACCCTAAAAAGTATACGACCGTCTTTGCTCTGCGGCTGCCGCGCGCTGACTGAACGGTCTAGCGTGCTAAGTCTTATTACACTACGCGGTATTCAGCAAGCAAGCGAGTAAGCACGGCCGAACCCATTCGGTCAGTCTAATTAGACAGGCTAACTTGCTAACACTTATTACATTAAGCTAAATCTTAGTAAGACTGTCTGAATATCGCGTAGTGTAATAAGCCCTTTAGACAGTTATCGCGGCTCGAGCTTGCGATTTCGCGTGAATCGCGCTTTGCGAATGTCAGTCGAGCAACGTCGCTCATTCCGTTTGGACGTAAGACTACGTCGGTCGCTCTCGCCACCGCGCTTACGTGCGTTCGTAAAATTATGTAGATCAGTGATGTTGCCCAGATCATCGACTTTAACGATCCCGAACACGGATTTCAGTGTATTGTGAGATAAAAAAAACACGTTTGTTTTCGGATTTTAAAGCCTGTGTGTGATTGGTGTGAAGCCAGGGTGTGGAATACAGGAATCAGAATTTATAGTGCGTTGCTGTGTTTTGTGTTTATAACTACTATTTGTGTTCCTCGTGAGATTCCCTGGATACGGATTTAGTAACAGGTTAGTTATTTGCCAGTTTTTAAATCGTTCTCGTTAGCGAATGCAGGGGCATAAAATAACTGCAAAGTGTGGTGTAATTATGGGCTTAGGGTGTGCGTTTTGTGCATAAAAAAGGGATAATTTCATATGAAACTGCACTACATACATTGAGGAACATCGGAGTTAAGTAAACGTTTAGTTACGGTGTTTACTGATAGACAGGAATAGATAGAAGATAACAGTGTGTAAATAGTTTTTCGAAGTCCTGCTGGGAACATTAGAATTGGAAATACGACGATACTTATTCACTCACTTATTTAAGTAGGCAGGGTGGTTAGTAAGTAAATTGCATAAACTTTCAATTTATATTGAGCTGTGCAGATCGGTACTACCTACTTTTATCTGAATCTAGAATTCATTTTATCCGCCTAGGTATTCATTACCTACCTACTTTTTTATTAATTAATGCACAAACTATTCAAAGTGCAAACGGAGGACTTAATTTTTTATATTATCTACCAGCCAACCATTGGGTGACATAATTATCTCTCCACTGCCTCCGTTTTCTTTCGTGAAAGAAATCAAGAGTCGTTACGTAGGTAGGTAGTTAATGTATCCTAGGACACTGAACGTCCTGCGTAGGCTGGGGTTTTCTGTTCAGAAATTCTCAGGGTAGCCCGAAGTTTGGACGTTGGCGGTGTTTAATCTTTGTGCTTAGAAACTCATTCAAAGCCGTTGTTCCTGCGCCTGATCTTGCTCCGGTCGTACAGTTTGCTGTCCCATTGCCAAATTTGCTATTATTATTACTAATGTTAAATGTACGTATATTTATTCTAGGTATTCTCCTAGTAAAGTAAGTTGGTAGAAGAAATGTAGGCTGTAGGTCCTGCCTATCTGGGACAAGGTTTTAGTTCGAATATATAATATTAATTGATCGCGCTCACAAGTATCTCCTCAAAAATGCAATCAGATATGACCGGAAAGTGTTAGATCAAACTCAAAGCTCAAAACCTAGAAAGAGTTTCCGAGACACGGAGGCACGGGGTGACAACACCACCCGCCAACATCCGGACTTAGAGCTGTTGCTAAGAAACTCTCGAGTTAATGTTAAGACAAAAAGTACTACTAGAAAACATTCTCTGTAGTTCTTGCAACGTCTAGGAACTTAGCTAAGGAGCACTATTACGGACTTGCTCGGTGACCGATGATAGTTTATCCACTCGACTCGCCGGGATTCGAATCGGCTTCAAAACAGAATTTCTGAGTTAGACCTGTATGTATATGTTTGTCCTGTATGTATTATCGCGTTTGGCTGATCCCTTTGATTTGGCTGATGATTTGGGTTATTCACTAATTGGTAAAATAATACCACATATTATTTCGTCACCTGAGGGCCAATAATTACCGTGCAAATCGTATACGAAAAAAGATCACCTATCGAATTTTCTTTGTCAAAAAAAAATGTTTTTGATATCTCAAGGTCACGATTTCTATGTATTAAGATTTTGATCGTGCCCTAGTTTTTTTCGTATCGATTTTTTTTATTTTTAAGATAAAACAGTTAATCTTGCAATCGAATTACCACACAAAAAAAAATTCGACTGCCGCGAGAACCTTAATTTAACTTGCCCTATGGGCACACACGCAAAAATCTTGGCGTGTCCAGATTACGAAATAATTAGTAATTATATTTTTAAATTTCATCAACTGGACACACTTGTCTCCAGTCTCTTGTGTCCAGTTGGTGAAACCTACGTCCGTACCGTCGGCTACGGAACCCTAAAAAGTAGTCTATTATAAACGTCTTTAGGTAATAGACTACATAGTTCGCTACAACTTATAAATAGCAACGCGCTAGCTTTTCCATGTTAGTGTATTTCAACTAAATTAAAAGCATTTTGCGTTTTATTTTAATAGAGGTGTGTGTTTCATAGAAATAACATGATACTCTTTAACTATTATGCCCTCATTAACACAACGTTGAATATTGCTAAGCCAGTAGAAATAGCTTCGTTAGGGGTATTTTCTAGTGTTTTCTTTTTGTGTAACGTTGTTTTTCCTAGTTAGTGTGTAAGTAGATAGAAGCACTATTTAATGTTAAAATAAGGGACTTCAGTGGTAGCGCCTGGTTCAAGGTAGTATTATAGGTTTTTTTAACTGCCTCGGTGGCGCAGCGGTCCCGGGTTCGATCCCCGGGTCGGTTCAAAAATACGTACCTGCGTTTTCTGTTCAGAAAATCTCAGGTTAGCCCGGTACATACGTATGTAATAATAAAATATACGTATAAAATAAAATATCATGAGTACCTCTCAGATTTTAATGAGATTTGATTTAAATACAAAAAAATATGGTTATTATCCTTTAAACAAAACAGAACCTTGAAGCACTTACAAGCAGTTAAGGCGACCAAGTATAACATATTAATAAAATACAAAAAAAAAATAAGTGTCAACTCGGCAATCTATCCTTATTAAACGCAGCTCTGCGTTAACCCACAAAAACCCGTCTAAAACAAAAGGTGTCGATATTGAAGTGTTAACTCTGGGTCCTACTGTCACATACAATAGAAAACGCGACATCTAAAAGATTTTTATTTTATTCCAAGATGAATACTAAAACAATGTTGTGATTGAGACTACCTAGTAAATATTAATATAACACTTGTGGCAGGAAGTCTCGCTCATTCATATCAATACTATATCAAGATTTGAAAATTACATAACAGCTGACTAGTAAATTCTAGTTTTATTTTGTTTTTAACCGTTGTAGTCATGAATAGAGTCAGGCTGACATCGTATAGATACCATAAGTTTACAGCGGTTTTACTCTCTAGCGACGTCGTAAAAGTGTATGGAAAATTTTAGTTCTGCAAGTGACCGCTAGAGGCGCTGTGCAATTTTCCATAGACTTTTTACGTCGTCGCTAGCGAGTAAAAATGCCGTAAATTCGTGGTAACGGTACAGGTGTGTTCGTAGTAAAATTCTGCTAAGTGATAATGTAAACAGAAGACTAATTATTTACAAACGTCAAACCAAACATACGGTACAGTGTTATGGGTCTAGTTTCATTTTAAGTAATATTTTGATGCTCTTATTAGGGTGTCTATAGATTCCATGACTTATTAAGCATTTCGTGTCCTCAAAAAAAAAGATAAAGATTATACATAAAAAATGACAGACCGTGTTGTCGTGAATCAGGCCTAATTATTTCCTTCCTTTACCTATGTTTCTTTGATTCTAGTCATCCTTCTCACTCCAAACAATTTAACACTGCGAGCGAGCGAGGCACAGCGATAATATGGACTCCATCTTTGGGAGTAGATTTCTTTTATACTTAGACTTATACGTAGACTTATGCCACAAAAAGATACTAAAATGACAACGCCTCTGACAGAGATTCAAAATGTATATATAAATTAAATCGAAAATATTAATGTAAAAACATATAAAAGTACGAATCATTTAACGCCTCGCACAATCGTTCCAAAAGCAAATCTAATGCCATTTATTTTACACCATAAGTTTTTTTTTTTAAATGGTGAGATATTTCACATTCGAATCTCAATTTTTTCTTTTATCACGCAATATTTTATAACATTTATTGTAACAATAAAACGAACATCCCCCTCTCTAGCCCTAGCAAAAACGTCGTGAGCACCTAAGGTGGCCATTTTTCATCTCGGCCCTGTGTGGTTGTGAGTGATAACAGTATTTTGGACCTCGGTCCGAAATCCAGATTCATTTTAAATGCGTTCTTGGGTTTAACCGTTGAACCGTAAACATTTTCGGGTTAGAACGTTTAATTTTCTGCGTTCTTCTGTCCTATTGTTTCATCTTTTGGGGGAAGTTATTTCGAATCGTTGATTGAATTTTTAATTTATTTACAAATGGTGTAATTTTATTGATTGGTTTCTGCTCCTGGGTTTTGGGAGGATGTTCAAAAGATTGGATACTAATTTTGGATGACTTTTAATTTATTTATATTAGCTTCTATGGTTCCATCAACTGTAACTGTATCTTAGTATTAAGTAATAGCGCCCGAAACTTGGATAAACGCAGTTATAATATATTGTTAAGAACAGATACTTATTATTTGAGAAGTTTCACTGAGATTCTCATCTCAATCATTAATGATTGCGCTATATTGATGGTTCAAAGACACTTTCTTTGATTTAGTATGCTCCGAATAATATTACAATATAATAAAATTAGTAAATCTGAAAGCAAAACTTTTGTATAAATAACAATATTTTAATTTTATAACCTTTATAATAATATCTGTGAATAACATTCATTTACCATTTGATTTAAAAATATTTCAGTGTTAAACGATGATTGACCTATGTAGTCGTTGATTTTGTGATTATCTTATTTATATTTAAATTAAGTATTTTAGTTAAAAGGAATGTCAAGTTTGTTTACAATTTTCGCCTAGCAAAAAGGAACGGACTTCAGATGAATATTTTTCTACTTTTTCGTACTATACTTACATGTCTTTACTCCGTATTTTTAGCCCGAAAATTATTTTCGCACCCAACACAAGAACACAAAAGAAACACAAATAAAAAATCAAAAGATAATCTGTCGAAATGAAAAAGCAAAGCAAAGATCCTCCTTTGTGATTATACATAAACAATGTAAAAATCCAAGCTGAGAGTGGGAAATACGGAATAAAAACTGGCCTCCGACTTAATGTTGTGGATTTAATAAAATTACTCTGAAAAACTTTATGAACAAACGTTTACAAAAAAAAAGTTTCAACCATGGTTTTAGGGGGTTTTTATTAAAATTTCTGGGCCCTTTTATTAGTGTTAATATAATAAAGCCTTTTAAAATTTTAGGTTCATTATTACACGTTATAAATAAGTTAGTTTATTACCGTTTAAATGTACGGTCCACAGCATGTTCAGGTAAACACTGCGGTGTTTTACGCCGTTGTAAAAAGGGCTAGTTTGCAACAAAAGTGGGTAACCTGATGTGCTGACGACTGTACATCGCGAGTCTTTGTACATAGTTACAAGTGATTTGCAATGTTATTTGTATGAAACTTCGAAATTTAAAACAGCTTTTAGGTTTTGTAAAATAGATACATAAGGTTTATAACCTTTATAAACGTCAATATTTATATAGTGACGACCTCCGTGGTGTAGTGGCTAAGTACGCTGGTTTCAAGGCGTCGCCGCTCCGAGGTCCCGGGTTCGATTCCCGGTCGGGTCAATATAGAAATCAAAATTTTCCATATTGTATCGGGTCTGGGTGTTGTGGTACCACCGTTGTGTCTGATTTCCATAACACAAGTGCATTAGCTACTTACTTTGGGATCAGAGCAATGCATGTGATCAGGGTCCAATATCTTTTTTATATTTCAATACAGAAATAAAATAGTTTTGGGAGTAAATAGTTCATGCAGGTCGATTTAGAACGTTTGATAAGTCATTCTGCTTGGGTATCACCTAGATTGCCTATTCATTTTTAAAAAAATGTCGCAGTTTGATGGATGACGACATGTCAGTTCGGTAACAAATACAATGAAAGAACAAAATAAATCGATCATTATAATTAATATGTATTAATTTGTAAAATTTATCGAATCGTCACCGAATCGGTTACCGAATGGTTCTGAATCGGGAGGTTGGTACGAGTATTGCCATGACCACATTTAAACTTGGTTTTGAATCAAAAATAAATGAAAAAAATGATTATTTGGTCATCGTTACATATTTTTTTACAGAAAATAAATTTAGTACTTTTTGTACTTTGGTACTACATATGTAAAAACACCACTATACATTTCTTTCTAGAGTAATAATTAGAAGCACCAAAAAAAACACAAACAAATTAACCTTTTATTAGAAACGAGCCAAAGATTCCCTTTGACTCAAGTTTAGTAATCGTAAAACCAATTTAAGCTTCCAACTCCGTTTCAAACTTTAATGTTTGTGCAGCTCACCGCGGAACTAAATCATGGCAACACACATGTTTATTTATAAACGAGTGGAGAGAAATTGAAATGCAGCGGGCAACACTTTTTTAAGTGAAAAGATATGTAGGTAGTGACGTCTCCTGATATTTTGGCCTTTATTTTACGAGTTTTTTTTTAAGTTTCTTATTTTTATTACCTGTTTGTACTAGGTAGGTAAGTACATCATCTGGGATTCTGGGCCAACCTAGTTTGTTATTTCCATTATGTTATTTAGAATGCGTTTGAACGATAAAATAATAATTCGTATATATTTTTCAAAGCCTATACTGTCCCACTGCTGGGCAAAGGCCTCCCCCATACGACCCACGTATCCCGGTCGGCGGTAAGGGTTTGCCAGCTTTCGCGATATTGGTCTAAATCGTCTCGCCATCGCTTTCGGGGTCTGCCTCTCGGAGGACGTCCTTCGGTAGGCAGCCAGTGGGTGACGATCTTGGGCCATTTCTTAGGACACATTCTTAGAACGTGATCCGCTCAGTCAATAATTAATTTATGAAATTAAAAATAACTATTCATTCTAGTCGATGTAATGAACAGATCTAATTTGGCATAGATTCTGACGCGCGTTAGTATCGATGCAGTCGCCAATATACGGTTCATAAGTTGCTTATATTCAGCTTCTGCATCGCGATCGGGACTGTAAGTGTGTAAAAGTTGCCATTTTGCGACTGCACGATGCTGCATCGCTGCTAAAAGTCGCACTGTGCAAAGGGTCCTATAGATAAACGAGCTGCAGTATATTTAAAAAAATGTTACTATATATGTTTTTTTTTAATTAATAGCCAGGCAATTGACCCTTATCCTCAATATTACTAACTGGTTAACTAAAATAAATCATGTTAGTTAATTACACTTGTAGAAAGCAATTGTGTCAAACAAGGATTCGAACCGTGTGTCTTACGCTATCCGGGCGCATGCCTATACCACTCGGCCACCGACACATTGGCAAGCCTGTTAAATTTTGGTTGTGCTTTCATTGACGTGTAGGCTGCTGGTATGTAAGTACCTAATGCTGTGGCCTCGACGGATGAGTTCTTAAAAATACTGCTTTATCTGCTATGCTAGGTAATACACCTATACATGCACCTAAACCGTTTGGAACAAAACATTTTTCTCAGTTAATTCCCTCGCAATTCTTTGTTAAATCGCATTTACCCACGCAATTGTCACTTTCACAATGAATTCATTTTTATCTCAACATCGCTTAGGCTGTTTGTACGAAAAACAAGGTCATCTAATTCCCGAACCGTAAACGAGTGTCGTTTTCATCGTGCCTACAAAGAATTAAGAGAGACAACGGTTTACAAGATGTAACTTAACATTCAGATGTAACCACAGAGTAAGAAGATGCAGAACGCAAACTTTAACAAACAATAAGTTTGGTGTGGTATGAAGGTGCTCGTAGCGCAGTGGAAGCAGCGCTTTGGTAGTGATACCGAAGTGAAGCAATCTACAGTGCGGTCAGGTTTGGATGGGTGACCATTCCGACCATATAAGTGACGTATATCACGTGCATCTCTGTGCTTCGGAAGGCACGTTAAGCTGTTGGTCTCGGCTAATAACGAAGTTTTGTGTAAGATTAAAATAGAGATCATTAACACAGTCTACGCGTTTAAATACACGACTTGCAAAATTCAACAGGCCAACCAATGTGTCAGTGGCCGATTGGTATTGGCATAGGCGGAAAGCCTAAGCCACATGGTTCGATTCCTTGTGTGACACAGTTGCTTTAAGATTGCACGTACCATACGACCCGAACCCAAGTGGCCCTTCTTAATGCGTTTTTTAAACGCTCAGTCGCCTGTATACATCCCTTAGTTTAACTAAGGGCTCAAGATTAGTGATGCAACGATTATCACGATTTCGATTACGATTATTTGGATTTATAAATAAAAAAATACTTTCCATGAATCAAAAAAAAGAATTAATTTCAATGAGATATCAAAAATTAAAATTAAGGTATTTAAATGTTTGTTTCGTTCGTTCGTACTTACATTTCAACTTTTGAGTGGATTCTCCTAACTTTTCAAAGAACTGCCAAATATCACTAGTTTGCTTTCGTTTCGATGTCATTTTTGTCGTTTCTTGCAGTACTTAGGTATTTTTATTAATTTAAACTACACTTAACTAACTTTGGCAAGAGAAAACCAACGTAAAATAATTTAAATACACCTCAGGAGATACAATTACTCTCATTGCAAAAACTTTCTAAACAATGACCGCACATAATGACAAGATCGCGCACGGGTCGGTGCGCGGGAAATCCTCGAAACTAAATGTCAGGCAGGCCAGCCAAATTAGGTAACGTTCCGATGCACGCACGTATGAAGAAAAGACGCATTTACGAAGTATGGTAACTAAATATTTTTTAATGAAAGATAATAAATAAATTCATAAATAATCGATAGATTGGACGATTACGATTAATCGTGAAATAGCAATAATCGTCGATTACGATTAATCGTAATCGTAATCGTTGCATCACTACTCAAGATTGAGGTGGTTTGAGACATGAGCCATACTCGCAAGCTCACTGCAGAATGGCGCAGAGGTGTTGCAAGGCAAGAAACAAACATTGCTGTCAGAGGTTTTCAAGCCGTCCGTAGGGCTTCTGACTTGGATTGACGACTAATGATAAGTTACATTAAACGAGATTGACAACGTGTAGTGGTATAGGCATGCGCCCGGATAGTGGAAGACACGGGGTTCGATTTCTTGTCTGACTTATTTGCTTTTTACAAAAGCAATTTTTAATTATTTTTTGTATAGTGACAAAAGACTGTAATGAAAGTTATCATCATCATCATAATTATCAGCCAAAGGACGTCCACTGCTGAACATAGGCCTCCTCCACGGCTTTCCACAGCGACCGATCACTAGCGGTCTGCATCGTGTTTGATCCTGCGATCATTTTAAGGTCGTCTGTCCATCTTGTCGGTGGACGTCCTACGCTGCGTTTTTGGAAGAAGGGTCTCCATAATAAAAGTACAGACATAAATTATACGACTTAAATTAAGTTAATAATATCATGTTTTACGGTATCCAGAGAGTTAATACATCCAGGCAGTGCCATGCCGTTAGTTAGGCTTACCCTCCGGACTAACTGTGTTTACAAAAGGTCTGCATAACAAGGGCCTGCCTCTGCGTTAATTAAAGCTTGCAATAACAACCCAAATACAATCGCTGGAGCTTCAAATGTCACTTAATTCCGTAACGGCTGTCGTTCTGACGAAACATGTTGTTAGATGTTTTGCTGTGTTATGTGTAGGTTTGCGGAAATAGAAAACGGCTGTTTATTTTTATTGTTAATAACTTATTTAATTATCTTGATGCAAATATTATAAAGCTGAAGAGTTTGTTTGTTTGAACGCGCTAATCTCAGGCTGTTTTTTTGTTGGATAGCTTATTTATAGAGGAAGGCTTTAGGCAATAAAACTTTACGCTGCGACAGGAGGGGAGGTAGCAAACTCAAAACACGCGGCAGAAGTCGCGGTGGACCGCTTGTATGTAGCAGACCATGCAGAATATCCATTTTGAAGAAGGAGGGTATATGTACATATATCTAAATAAGATTATAACGCAAGTGGTTTCTGTGGCGTGACCGTGATTTTATAGCCTGATTTATATGATTGATGGATTACCTTAAAAACTCTTAAACGAATCACACTTCTCTGTCTTTGCACATTTAATATTATTTAATCGAGTGACCGGCAGTAGACCAATAGAGACGAACGACCACTTAAAATATTTTTCTTAAACTTTTATCAATGAACAAGTAAAAAATGGACTAAAAATGTAAAAGTTTTTCTTAATATATGATTTTTAACTATTGCGTTGCATTACAATCAGATTTAAACATGACGGATCTAAACATGAATATCTATACTAATATTATAAAGCTGAAGTATTAGTTTGAACGCGCTAATCTCAAGAATTACGATGGTGGCGATTTCTCGACCACTACACCAGTACCCCTATCACGAATAATTTGCGTCAAAGTATTCGTATAGTAACGTAATCATTTGTATGAGAATCTGAAAGCGCCTCTATCGGACGTAAAACAAACTAACTTTGGCAGCTCAAATACCTGACATTTATTGTGCGTAAACATTTTCTATAGTGTTAAACTGGATATATATGCGATCACGAACCTTTCTTTGACGTATAGTATCGTGAGTTGCAACAAGATTACTTCAGATTCTAAATGTCAAAAATGAGTGATGAGAAACTAGGTAACTTTTACGGATAAGACCGCCTAAATTGATTTTTTTTTCTGCTGCATTTGAAGACTGAGTCAAGCTCTTGGAATGAGAAAGATTCGACATCAACTTCAATAGCAAATACATCTCTCACCTCCGGTTTATTGATAATATACTATTCGTGCAGGCAAAAATGAGATTTTGGAACTACAGTCGAAAGCCTTAACCGAGCCTCACAACAAGTGGTTCTAAGAAAGAGGTCTATCAACGAATCCCACGCGGCCGTCTAGGCAGAGGTCGGGAAACAGCGCAAGAGCGTCGCCATGTCTCATTAACCTCAGTGTCATTCCATTTGTTAGAAACAGCGTCCTCCTGGAGAGCTGAGGGCTTGGATAAATCATAATTTCTTGAGAAATAAGATCTAGTTAGAGTTTATCTCGCTATAATAGCCAATGAAAAAGCACTTTAATCACTTATCCTTGTATTACTTTTACATACTTACTTTTTCAAAAATTCAAATATTGTTACGTTGTACTGCAAACGACTTGTCCTCGTTATTTTAATATTTTTTCATAATTTTTAACTAAATCTTTTGTGAAAGTTTTGAATTTGTCACAATTTGATGGCATAACGTCAGTCTGTCAATTGACAGTCTACTAAACAGTTCAAAAATCTTAAGATTACAGAAAAACATATATCTTCATATTTTAATAGACCAAATTTTTTACATTTGCTAACCCTGCCAAACATATTGATCGTAATTATGTTTCGTTATTGATTTTTCTTACATTTTACTGGAATATCATGATATATTTCGATAATATTCATAAAAAAGATCGCTTACCTTGTTTCTGGACGTGTCATTCAACGGCCATATTTACGTTAGTATGACGTCATCTTCGTCAATGCTATCGAGCTTACTACACGACACGAGAGTGCTTCGTGATGCCGACTAACGTTGTACTGCGTAAACTCGCTACGATAACGTGACGAATTCGTCTAAAGTTCGTGATCGGGGTACAGACGACCCGTCTGGTGTAGTGGTCGAGAAATCGCCTACTACGCAGCGGGTGCGGGTTCGATCCCCGCACAATACAAACATTTGTGTGCATGAACATGTCTGTTTGTATTGGTCTGGGTGTTTTCTATGTATATCATGTATGTATTTACAAACAAAAAGTATTTAAGTATTATATCCGTTGTCTGGCACCCATAACACAAGCTTTGAGTAGCTTACTTTGGGACTAGATGGCGATGTGTGGGAATGTCCAAAGGATATTAATTACTGATCCATTAGATTTTTTTTGTGTTGGATTGCTTATTTTTCGTGGAAGGCTAAAACATCACGATACGACTAATAGGAGCAGAGCAAACGTACGCAGCGTAAAAGAAAACATAAGTTCTTTAATAAAATCCGACAGCATGTCTATCTGATATGATTTACTCACTACAAACTGTTTTATGTTCATAAATTTGACCAAATAAAATGTACTATGTTCAAAGGTGTGCATGTATTCTCACATGCACACGGATATTTATTCTTATCAATATGAACATATCCCCAATGAAATCAGAATGTACCACCACGAATTTAATTTTAAGAAGTCTCTCCGCACCCACTATCTTAACCTTAGCTCGCTTCAGAATTAACCACCATTTTCTTATACTTGTTTAATTTTGTATGTCGTCAATATCTGCACATCACCTTATCATTAATAATTTTGTATTTATTAAGTATATGAAATCTATGTATGTTTATTAGTTTTTTTTGCTTATCTTATTACATATTTGTGTAATATTAGTGTGTTTATGTTAGTGCATTTTACTTATTTTTTGTATCACTCTTCTCACTTATTAGTAACATTCCGCCACTGATTAAACACTCTGCATCTGCTAAAGAAAGCCATAAGGCATTAAGTCTGCCAATTGTACAAATTACAGTGAAATAAATTATAAATTATAAAACTATTTAGTCGATTTGCTAGCAGAAATATTTTACTTTGCTAGTTTCTGTTTATATTTACGCAGTCAACACTAATTCGCTTATAAATCACGTGCAAGGTAAACAAGGGAAAAAAGACGGATTTTGCATAATTGCATCAAAATTCAATTCGATTTTATCGATTTACTAGACTCAAGCAGATTGGGCCAGTTAGATCGTTAATTCAGACATTTACATTTAAATAATTAACTGGTGATAGATATGATTTACGGTGCAAGTGTCATATTATTGATTGTGGATGTACAATCTTCATATATAAAAAATATATTTAAAAAAAAAAAAAACATACGTTTTTTGAGCGCCATCATGTTTGGTAAATGATTTCGAGACTTCCGCTGCTAAACATACTAGATGTTCTGAGTTCCAAAAGACAGGGTTTTTGATATCAAGCTAAAATGGTAGAAACGACAAAGTGAATTAGAAGATTCTTCGAACAGGGAGTACACCTCCATAGTGGAGTGGTTCGCAATCACCGGTTATTTATTTATTTATTTAAAGACTATTGCACAAATCATAGTGTACAAAGGTGGACTTAATGCTAAAAGCATTCTCAGCCAGTCAAACCTTTAAGTCATGCAGAGAGATGGCAATGAGTGCAGCGGAAAGAAATTTAGAGAAAATCAACAAAAAAGTAACAATTAACAAATATTTATAGTAACAAAAAAACATACTTAAATTACTGCAACAACATATTTTATATCATGATGTAATCTCTATCTGGGGATATCTATATGGGGTATATATATAGCAGTTTTACATTTAAATTTATGTTCGGCCCATTTAGCCATTAACAAATAGCATGCAAATTAATAGTAGTTGTTTACAATAACAATAATATTTTACTACAATCATCATGTTACATACATTTAATATATTATGAACATTATTTTTATTATAATATCCATTTCATTACATCTTACAAGTCTTAGATACATACAGAAAATAAATTATAATATAAAATGTCAAGCATAGTATTGATAATAGTGAGAAAACTATATTTAGAATCTTAAAATTACGTCATATTATTGATAGGAACAGATCAAATATTCTTTTACTGTGTAAAACATTTTTTCAAAGAGCCATGTATACAAAGAAGTCTTAAATTTATTAAATGGCAATTGTAATAGAAATCATTATTTGACAGATCACTACACAATACGAATTGTATGTAACGATACAGTATAAGGGTACGAAATAGTATTCATAGATCCAATTGAATAAATGTAATTAATTCGTCAATGAAAAGTCCGTGGAAAAGTCAGTAGCTAATCTTAAAGACTAATACTGTACCGACTTTTTCTTTCACTTTTTCTCGCTTATAATACTGGCATGAGTGACAAGGACAGATAGAAAGGAAAATACAGACAATAGTAGAACCTTAGTCTTAGGTATTTGTGCCTCACATTCCCGACCCCAAACCACCTTTAAAGGGAATTCGAATTCGTAACTTTCGCTACGCAGAATACCAATTGGGTATTAAAGAAGTGGTTTATTGAATTAAACGAGGTGGGTTGATTAAAAAACAATCTTTCTCTCTGGGATGTAACTTCAGGTTAGAGGTTGACTAAGGTTTCGTAGCAATTAAAAGTCGTTACGTTGGTTAAATATTTTAGTTTCTTCGTGCTTACAAATTGGCACTTAAATAGCGATTGTGTCTATTGTGTAATGTATGAGTATGTAAACCAATAAATGCTCTTTTTTTCTGTCCTTTTTTACTAAATGATCAGACATGCGACCACGGTCACACCTCGTGTTAAGTGATGTGCTCAAGTCTTGCCGAACACACTGATGGCATAATTAAACTGTGTTTAATGTAATTGATAAGATAAGATAAGAAAAGATAAGATAATCATTTATTGTCTCAAAACTGTGTACAATAGTGTTAAAAAAAAATAATTATATGATTTCAATGTATGTAGAAATAATTACAGTAAACCAATCTTTTCAAATCAATCCAGTTCCAATTCAGCATTTGAAAATTGAAATTCACCTTTGCTTAAACTCGATTTCAAATAATCACTTAAAAAAATCACAAGCCTTGCCCTATTTGAAAAATCTTTAAGTGTCCTTTTAAATCTTTTGAATTCTTTAACCGAAACCTTACTGATAAGTTAACAAAAAAGTTTATTTATTGAAAGAAGTAAAGAATTTTTCAAGATGGAACATTAAAATCGGGACCTTTAGAGTCGGTGTAACTAATTGTTTTCATAAATCTTTTCTATTTGTGCGCTGTTGGACTATTAAACTGAAGGTCTATTCCCGTGTCACTTTGAAGTTAATTATATTCTACTACCCCAATGATATTGTATTACAATATCATTGTACTACCCAAACCCGACATCAGTGCGATCGCGGTCCTATTGAACACACGTGCTTTGTATTTCGAAATCTAAAATAGTATGTACGGACAACAGTACGTCAGGGTAAATACTGCGGTATCTTATACGGTTGTGATAAGGGCTATTCTGCAACAAAAGTGGGTAACCTGATTTGCTGTCGACTGTACATGTCGTGTTAGTTACACTACTTATAACTCGAGGACAGGTGTACCGATTTTCATGATTTTCACTTTATTTGATGTTTATTCGTACCGATTAAAAAAATAATCATGAAATCGGTCTGTATCAGGACGGGGTCACAAGGCTGGACCAAAACAAGACCCACTAGTAACTAAATAAATGAAAAATATTTGCTTAGAATTACATTCCTATAACATTCTTTAATAATGAGACTCCGTGTTACTCATTTATGATGACATGATTTGCCAACAAACCGTCTGATACAGGATCAGTGAGACGAGTTATCAACTTGTCCTATCTGAGATACAATTTCGTTTACAGATTTCGTTTGTTAATACATAATATTTAGGTTATATTAAGTATTAACAAACGAAACGAACACTTCACTACTCAAACAAATTAACAACTAATTTACCACCGCCTACTCAGATTTATAGATAAATGGAATACTTCCATCCACCCGTAATTTAAGTCTTAATACAAAGTAACTTTGGCCACTGAATACGCCAAGAAGAATCCATTTAATCAGACCTTGTAAAGTTCTAAAGTAATTTGACAATATTAAAGTGGGCTTGTTATCATGTGTCGTAAAAGCTAGATAATTAATTAACAAACATATTTAGCATATAATTAGGTACTACTTTTAAAAAGGAATCCGAAGACTTCAAAAACTTTCAAAGGGTGTAAAATTGTATTTTATAGTGCAAAGTTTTAAGTATAATTAAAATTAGCCTTAAACATCAATAGGCTGGACAAAGGCCTCAAGTATAAGGTAGTATGAGCCATACTCCACCACGCGGACTCAGTGTAGATAGGCGGAGGGGTGTTTGCACAGCAAGCAACGAAGAATGTGTCAGATTTTATCAAGCCGCCCATAGGGCCTCTGACTAAGCTTAAGGACTAACATCCATCGATATTACCTGGGATCAACTGCTTTACATGCCTTCTGCAGCACGGAGATACTCGTGATACATTATAGGAATGTAACGGGTGTTACATAATATTCCCCTAAAATAATTTGTAAATAAATAAACCAAACATAAAGTTATCAATAGCGATGGGCCGAGTACTCGGTTAATACTCGGTACTCGGCGTACTCGGTGGGTTAACTCGGTTGTTAAGGTAAAATAATATATTTAGGTAGATAACATCTTAACAACAGGGGAGATCTTTCACAGTCTCAATTAGGATAGTGAATGAGTAGTAATAAGACAAAATGAGGAGATCAAAAGTGCTAATCGGCGCATCTCTAGTTATATTGTATAATTAATGTTGTAATTGTTGCTTGCAATTATATTCTTACTTTCTCAAAAGCATTTTGCAATGCTTGGAATAGGCTTTACGTAAAACAAACATTACCACCTTTATCGTAACGGGTGTTACAGGTCAGGACTATTGATAAATCCTAATGACCATTCTTAGTAAAAAAAAAAGATAAATTCGTAATAAAGATGTAAGTTATAAGGTTTTTTTTAAATAAAGGATCAGAAGATAAGATTAAGCATGATTTAACTTAAATAATAAACCTGTGGTAGCGTTTTCCATGGAATGACCAAATGGTCAATTGCTTCGTAACTAACAGAAGGCCGATTCTCGCGGCAATCGAACATTTCTTTGTTTGTGTCTTGATTCGACTGCGAGTGTAACCGTTTTACCTAAAAAAAATTAGTTAAATATCTAGACGTTAAAATACTAACGCACAAAAAAATCTAAATACATACAAATCGTGACCCTGAGAAATATAAATAAATATTGGACACCAATCAATACATTGCTCTGATTCCAAAGTAAGTAGCTAATTGCACTTGTGTTATGGAAATCAGACACAACTGTGGTACCGCAACATCCAGACCCAAGACAATATAGACAATTATGATTTCTGTATTGAACCGAACCCGGGACCTCGGAGCGGCCACGCCTTTAAACCAGCTTGCTTAGCCACTACACCACGGAGGTCGTCAAATCAATTACTATTTTTCTTCAACAAAGAAAATTCGGTCGGTGAACTATTTTCGTATACGAATTGCACGAGAATTGGCCTGGCCCAAATATTTTCTAGGCGTCTGGGGATGAACATGAAGTTAGCGGAGCACCCAAGACAAACCGATAAATCGCTATATGGAGAATTTGCCGCTAAATAGTCGCTAATTAGTTGTGGAAAAAAATAATTTGTCGTTTAATTTTTGTTTTGTTTTTTTGGGTGCTCCGCTAACTTTATATGAAGTTAGCGGAGCAGCCTCGCGAAATCGTCTTTGGAAGTTTCTGATCGAAATTCGACTAGGGGATAATTTGCCGCTAATTAGTCGCTAATTACTTGTGAAAAAAGACAATTCGTCGTTGGTTTTTTTTTTGGTTTTTTTGGGTGCTCCGCTAACTTCATATGAAGTTAGCGGAGCAGCCTCGCGAAATCCTCTTTGGAAGTTTCTGATCGCAATTCGACTAGGGGGATAATTTGCCGCTAATTAGTCGCTAATTAGTTGTGATAACACGAATTTTGTAATTTCATTTTTTTCTGTATTTTTGGGGCGCCTCGCTATGTTTACATGACGACAGCAGAGCATCCTCGCAAAAACTTCTGAAACATAACTGATCCCAAATTCACTTGATGGATAATTTGCCGCTATTTAGCCGTTAATTAGTTGTGCAAAAAAAATGACATATTAAACTTTTTTCAATAGTTTCTGGGGATTAAAGTTGGTTTTGTAATGAGGCGACAATAGTTCTCGCTAACTTCATATGAAATAAGCGGAGCAGCCTCGTGAAAACGTCTTTGAAAGTTTCTGATCAAAATTCGACTAGGGGGATAAATTGCCGCTTATTAGTCGCTAATTAGTTGTGGAAAAGGAAAATTCGTCGTTGGTTTTTTTTTTGTTTTTTTTTGGGTTCTCCGCTAACTTCATATGAAGTTAGCGGAGCAGCCTCGGGAAATCGTCTTTGGAAGTTTCTGATCGAAATTGGACTAGGGGATAATTTGCCGCTAATTAGTTGTGATAACACGAATTTTGTAATTTCATTTTTTTCTGTATTTTTGTAGTGCCTCGCTAAGTTTACAAGACGACAGCAGCAGAGCATCCTCGCAAAAACTACTGAAAACATAACTGATCCGAAATTCACCTGATGGATAATTTGCCGCTATTTAGCCGTTAATTAGTTGTGCAAAAAAAAATGTCATATTAAACTTTTTTCAATAGTTTCTGCTGGGGATTAAAGTTGGTTTTGTAATGAGGCGCAATAGTTCTCGACGCCAACAACGGAAATCGTTCGATTATAAGTTTAATGAGTCCATAATTATGTATTTTAGAAAAATAATTACGTCGATTAATTGTAATGGGGGTTTTCTGGCTGCGCGTGGCCCCGAGCGGAGCTCTATAGGTCGATAGGGCTGCAAAGAACCCTAATCAAAAATTCAACGACTATATAATTTGCCGCTAAATAGTGCCTCGTGAAAACGTCTTTGAAAGTTTCTGATCGAAATTCGACTAGGGGGATAATTTGCCGCTAATTAGTTGGGCAAAAAATGACATATTAAACCTTTTCAATAGTTTCTGGGGATTAAAGTTGGTTTTGTAATGAGGATTCTTATTTTTTGGCATTGTTATCTCCTTAATGTACTAAAGGTTCACATTAATATTGTTTTACTATATTTTTTACGTTGGCGAAAAGCAATTACCCTCTGCTATAATTCTTAAATGAAGTTTAAAAAGTTAGTTCCTAAAGTGACGCTAGCGCCATCTCTCGATGATAGAAACATCTCATGACAAGAAAACTGCTTATTAGATATAATTTGCCGCTAATTATTCGCTAATTAAGTCTTTTGAAAAAAAAAATGCTGTATAAAGTTTTTTTCAGTTTTTCGAGATAACAGCTAATTTGAAATAAGAGTACAATTGTTGTTCTCTACGAAAATAGCTTAAAATATCTCGCATTGATAATCTTTTTAGTGCGATAATTATAAGTCGCTAATTAGGTATACTAATAAAATTTTCATGTCCGTAAAATGGTAATGTATGATTTAAAAAATAAAAAGAAGAAACGGTGATTTTAAAAATGGTCTTACAATTTTATGAATTTGCATTTGTTTTTTTTTTCACTTGTATCACGTTTTTCACAACGTTATCATTTGGTAACCTATAAATAAAGCGCGGCGACTTCTGGTGACATCAGCGCCGCATTTTGTAGACTAGGGTTATTTGGTGTCTGAAAAATGTGGTAACACCAGCGTTGCCAGAACGTTACTTTTGTAACGTTTTGACCACTTGACGTTACATTTACGTTATAAGTCACAAAACGTTACTCTTGCGTTACATAAAAATAATTTATTGATTAAAACCTTAATTTTCCTAAGATTAATAGAGAATGTACGGTAAAAGAAACGCATACTCAAAGCTTGTGTATAGCTTTGTGTATTGTTTGTGTGTATGGATTGAATCTAAAATGATATGATTGTCTCTTTCGCACTTTAGCTTGAATGAGGGAATAGAAAGATCAAGTTGTATGTAGTAAGTACCAACCGACCGGGCTAATAATTTACTGTTATTATTTTACTTGTCAAAAAGTATTGTGATATTTAGGTATATATCTAGGTAGATGTAATTGGACCCCGAATTCAGTTTAAGGGTGGCACGGAACCCTCAGTGCGCGGGTCCAACTCGCACTTAACCGGTTTTTTTAAAAAGCGTTTCTTTTTATGTCAAACTCAAAACGTTACTTTTTGAACGCTTTTGGGTAACTTTTTAGGACAAGGCACTGGCAACACTGGGTAACACTGACAGTGCGGAAAACTTTACTTTACTTGTTTGTTCTCGACGTCGAATTCCGGTTTTTAAAGTGCCATCTTTTATTAATAATCCAACAAGATACATTGTCATGTCGCGTTACTCGCAATTTGATTATTGCGCTACATAGTATGTGAAAACTGTAAGTATTAAAGCATTAAATATCTTAGTCAATGAATTCATTTTGACACCGCAAAGTTTATTATGAATGAATGTTAATTATACCTTAATGTCCCATATAAGTTAAAAACAAAAAACAAAAAAAATCCAACGACGAATTTTCCTTTTCCACAACTAATTAGCGACCAATTAGCGGCAAATTATCCCCCTAGTCGAATTTCGATCAGAAACTTCCAAAGACGTTTTCATATGAAGTTAGCAGAGCACCCAAAAAACAAAAAAAACCAACGACGAATTTTCCTTTTCCACAACTAATTAGCGACTAATTAGCGGCAAATTATCCCCCTAGTCGAATTGCGATCAGAAACTTCCAAAGACGATTTCGCGAGGCTGCTCCGCTAACTTCATATGAAGTTAGCGGAGCACCAAAAAAAAAAAACAAAAAAAAACCAACGACGAATTTTCTTTCTCCACAACTAATTAGCGACTAATTAGCGGCAAATTATCCCCCTAGTCGAATTTCGATCAAAAACTTCCAAAGACGATTTCGCGAGGCTGCTCCGCTAACTTCATATGAAGTTAGCGGAGCACCCAAAAAAACAACGACGAATTTTTTCCTTCCACAACTAATTAGCGGCAAATTATCCCCCTAGTCGAATTGCGATCAGAAACTTCCAAAGACGATTTCGCGAAGCTGCTCCGCTAACTTCATATGAAGTTAGCGGAGCACCCAAAAAAAAAAACAAAAAAAAAACAACGACGTATTTTCTTTCTCCACAACTAATTAGCGACTAATTAGTGGCAAATTATATAGTCGTTGGATTTTTGATTAGGGTTCTTTGCACCCCTATCGACCTATAGAGCTCCGCTCGGGGCCACGCGCAGCCAGAAAACCCCCCTTTCAATTAATCGACGTAATTATTTTTCTAAAATACATAATAAGGGACTCAGTAAACTTATAATCGAACGATTTCCGTTATTGGCGTCGAGAACTATTGTCGCCTCATTACAAAACCATCTTTAATCCCCAGAAACTATTGAAAAAAGTTTAATATGACATTTTTTTTTGCACAACTAATTAACGGCTAAATAGCGGCAAATTATCCATCAAGTGAATTTCGGATCAGTTATGTTTTCAGTAGTTTTTGCGAGGATGCTCTGCTGTCGTCATGTAAACTTAGCGAGGCACTCCAAAAATACAGAAAAAAATGAAATTACAAAATTCGTGTTATCACAACTAATTAGCGACTAATTAGCGGCAAATTATCCCCTAGTCGAATTTCGATCACAAACTTCCAAAGACGATTTCGCGAGGCTGCTCCGCTAACTTCATATGAAGTTAGCGGAGCACCCAAAAAAACAAAAAAAAAATTAAACGACAATTTTTTTTTCCACAACTAATTAGCGACTATTTAGCGGCAAATTCTCCATATAGCGATTTATCGGTTTGTCGTGGGTGCTCCGCTAACTTCATGTTCATCGTCTGGGGTGTGTTTGAGAATCACTCTATGACAAATTGATTAGTCATTTGAATTTTTTCAATGCACCGATAGTTCTGCTTTCGATACAAACTTTAAGACATAAATGATAGTTGTGGTAATCGTTACAGCAAAACATAATTTAAATTTAGTTAAACAAGACGGACGACCTTGTTAAGATCGCGGGATCACACTGGATGCAGACCGCTTGTGTAAGGATCGGTCGCTGTGAAAATACGTGGCGGAGGCCTATACTCAGCAGTGGACGTCTTTTGGCTGATAATGATGATGATGAAAACAAAATATAAAAGGTGTCGGCTCTGTTTCAAAACGTAAATAAGTTCCCATTCGCGTTCTCAGTCTGTTTGTGGTTAGCACTTAAAATTGTTGATCCATTGTAAAATATGCCCTTACTAATACGAAATAGCTATCTCTTTCGGAACGTTTCAAGTAACCTAAGAGCCCACTTACTCTAATTATTAATGATCAAAATTTAATCTTACTCAGGAAACTAGGCATAACGTACAAAGCTACTCCCTTCTCTAAAAGAAGGTCTAATACACCCTAAATTGGGAGTAATTTAATTTCCTAGCCGTCACTAAATCAGATTTAATTGTGGGGTGTTAGTCTGTAAAAGAAAGGATCGAGCGGATTTGAAATGTTTTAAAATTAGAAAGGACAATTTGCAATTACAGATTTGATTAGATCGCTTTTGCGGCTTGTTTTTTGTATAAGTTAGAGTAAAGTTAGCCTGTAACGTCTCACTGCTGGGCAATGGCCTTACCTCAACTATGAGGTATACTCCACCACGCGGGCTTAGTACGGATTGGTGGTGTTTAAAAGTCAAGCGACCAACCTTGCTGAGGTGCTCGTAGCGCAGTGGTAGCAGCGCTTTGTTAGTGATACCGAAGTGAAGCAACCGACAGCGCGGTCGTGTTTGAATGGGTGACCATTCCGACCATATTAGTGACGTATATCACAAACATCTCCATGCTTCGGAAGGCACGTTAAGCCGTTGGTCCCGGCTAATATCGGTTGATATTAGTAGTCAAGCCTAGTCAGAGGCCCTATGGGGAGCTTGATAACGTCAGTTTTTTTGTATAGTGATTTAAACACTGATGAGTTATTAAATATGCATATTGTAAGTTGAAGGGCCTGTGTCGACAAAAAAGCACTGTAAATATGGAACAAGATGTTGACAATTGTTGTAACAAAACGCCGTCCAAAATAGTGTGTACAGTGTATGTAAAATGTTTTAGCAATATTTTAAAAACGGGTATAGTGGGTAGTGTCTTTAGTCCCTGCGCTTCGCTTAGCTTGGTTTTGGCGGGAGCCACTACCGTGACCCCATCTTGTTTTCAGGTATAACGTGTCTCAGTCTATAAGGCATCATATCCTATGGGCCAGTACTGCTTCTATCTGAAGCCTGATTGCAAATAATTAAATATATAGGTCGCTAAATAATATGCCAACACGCTACAATTCATAGTAAACTGTGAACGTTACAGGCAATACACAGAGTTACGGCTGTAGTAGTTAAGTGGTTATGCGCCAGAGGTTCCGGGTTCGAACCCCGGGTCGGGCCAAAAATATGTATCTGGGTTTTTCTGATGAAAAATTCTCAGGGCAGCCCAGAGTTTCGGTGTTTCACCCCCGTGCCTCGGCAAGCACGTAAAGCCGTTGGTCTAACGCCTGATCTCTTTCCGCTCGTGTCAGAATGCCTGATTGAGAGTGAAAGGAATAGAGAGTGCACCTGTGTTTGCGCACACATTTGTGCACTATTATATCCACGCAGTCGGCTAGTCGTTACGACTGGCCACCGTAGTCGAAAGTAAGGGACATAAATTACTGTAAATTTTACAAATTGGTAATAACCATATAATATGGTGCTACTTATAATGGAATGAAAAATAAAAGTTGTAAATGTTATTGCAACTAAAAAAAGGAAAAGTTTAAAGAACCAAACAAAAGTTTCTGCGGCTGTCTGAGAAAAAAGAAAAATGAAGCCCCGAAGTAAATAAATTTAGGTTTCTACCGTCCTAAACAGAAAGTTTACGTTAAAACTTTAGCATCGAACGATCTTGATTCATAGGTATTGCTCAGTAATATAATTTATCGTAATCAAATTAACAAATCAGATACTATGCAAATAAAAATTCTTTAAACCTTCGAGGACGACCTTTGGTTTAAAAACTCACCATGGTAACTCTCGTCTGTACATCAAACCGCAAACATAATACTTTTTTTTTGTACTAGTGGTCCCATTAACTTCGTCGCACTCGACCCTGTTTTATAATTATTTCAGACCAATATTAATCCAACAATGTTAAAATCATGAAAATCGGATCGTTCTCAAGTTATAAGTGGTGTAACTAACACGTTTTTTAATAGATTAAGTAGCAAGTTTACTACAATAGTTCTTATCATGACTTCTCGCTTATAGAAATAAAGACTCCAGATTTATTTCCAAACCAAATATATTATCGCTTATATCCTATTTCTTGCACTGATTTCGTAGAACTAAAGGAATTGATTACATTTCCCTCAGACATCCCCCGATACGTGATGAAATTGGGAAATTCGGATTCCACTGCTGAACTGTTTCCTCTGAAACGGGGTGTAATTCTACTTAGTCTTATTATTTGCGGGTACTTTTGAACAACCTCTTTACCTAGTACCTAGTGGTCAAGTTGAGGTTGAAGGGATAAGGCTCTTTTCTTAGTGAGCTTGCGGTTTCCTTCCACCACGATACCATTTACTTTTGTAGGGTTGATTGTATAGTCGTCAGCACATCAGGCTACCCACTTTTGTTGCAAACTAGCCCTTATTACAACTGAATAAGATATCGCAGTGTTTACCTTGACGTGCTGTTGTCCGTACTTATTTATTTTGAGTTCTACATAATGATCTGATTTGAGTTAACTTCTTATCCGAGTTTTCTTATTCAGATTTTGCTGGTATCACACTTTTCTAATTATTTATTTCTTTTTTTTAACATCTTTTATCTCATATTTCACTTGCAACCCGATTAAAGATTCCAGCCAATTTTGTATTTCACATCGTTGAATTTATTTAATAATTAAATAATTATACAAAAAATATTATATATGTCACACAGATAACAAAAATATAATAAAACGTACAAATATCATAGTACAATATTGGCTCTCTCTACTCAAAAAAAATCTGTACCAACAACTCTTTACCCATCAATAACATCGATAACGTCCGTATTCGATTTCGTTCGACACACAATCGGTTCGGAAGTCACCTTGTCTATTCGACCCTGCTAATCGTATTATGCCCAAAGGTGTGGCCCATTTGACAATGTTACAATACCCATTGGACAGGTGCAGTTGTGCGTTGAAATTTCGCGGAGGACAACTATTTAAATTGAATACTGAAGACCTCCTTTAGTATGCCTTAATAAAATAAAATGTGATTTTGAAGCAAAGTGTTTTATTGCTTTGTCCTTAACTAAAGGAAAATAAAAATAAATTGCTTAGGTAGCGGCTGACATTTGTTTGAAAATGAAATACTTTGATTAACTAAAATTTATAAGAGCTACAGAAGTGCCCGGAATACATGTATCATTATCATCATCATCATCATTATCAGCCAAAGGACGTCCACTGCTGAACATAGGCCTCCCCCACGGCTTTCCACAGCGACCGATCACTAGCGGTCTGCATCCAGTTTGATCCTGCGATTTTTATAAGGTCGTCTGTCCATCTTGTTGGTGGACGTCCCACGCTGCGTCTCTGGTCGAAGGGTCTCCAATCTAGAACTTTCCTACCCCAACGGCCATCAGTTCTTCGCGCTATCTGCCCTGCCCATTGCCACTTGAGCTTACTGATTCTCAAGGCTATGTCCGTTACCTTAGTTCTTCTACGTATCTCCTCATTTCTGATTCGATCCCGTAGAGTAGAATACATGTATCAATTTCGCTAAAAACAAATTATTAGGTTATAATGGAACTGACGTACAGTAATGTAAACCCTAAAGAAAGGAAATAAGATCGCTCAATTTATACTTCTACTGATTATATAAGATGTTATTCTATACTTGTAAATCTTTATGGTTGCGCACCATAAATATTTTTATTATTATTATATTGCGTCTATTCCATTCTCGGGACCATGGGGTCCCGTACCTTTAGGCGTACATGGGGCCGAAGCTAACGCGCGGAGGCCTTTTTGACAACATTATTCTCAAAGCTGTGTGACGATCATTACTATTATTATTACTATCTGCCACGAACTTTTTTTCTGGTTGTGTTGTTGTGATTGACGCGATATCATTGAATGAATTTCATTGTTCAAACTCGATCAAGCGATCAATAAGCATACGAGTCATTTTAATGACGTTCTGAATTTGTAAAGATACATCAATATTCTTGATTGTCGCATCTGAATTCGTAATTACCTCGAACCTCATTAAGTTTTGTAATTTGTGCCCAAATAGCCAATTAAAACATGTAAAATGAAACCGCGATTTTCACTGAAAGCTTCGTTACAAAGTAGGTAGCTCTTTCATTTTACGATCTTCTCTTAATTTAGACTGAAAAGAAGTTTTATGACAGTTTTACAACTACAAGTACTAATAGACTTAAGTATCAACACGAAACTCAGGTCCACAAAGTTGCAAAAAGGTCGCCTAAAATTTATGGTGCTCGGACATAGTAAAGTACTTCCTAAAACCGAGTTTACAGTGTATATTAAGGTACTGTTGTGTTCAAATTAGTTCAGTTTAAATACACTTCTTTGTAGTAGTATCACTTGCATTTTGTATGTGTTACTCGCACACACACAAATGCACGTGACACTGAATGACTGCACGGTGCCCGAATATTTCTGTTATATTTATAAAGGAGACAACCGTAAGCTGCCCCAGAGTCGTTTAATGTTTGATTAGAGAAATACTTCTTCTTAATTGTTTCTTCATTTCTGAAGGTCGTGCCTGTCCTGGTAAGCCTTGGTGGATGATCTAACGGGGTGTTTCCACACCACTCTATCTTCAGCTTGTCTAAGAGCGGCAGTCACCGGGAGCCCCGTGATTTCTTTGATAGAGTCAGACCAGCGGCTCGGTCATCGGCCTCTGAGTCTTTTGCCTTCCGTTTTGCTCATTACCACAAGTTTTTCGAGGTTATCAGACTCCCTTCGCGCTATGTGGCCAAAGTACGCGCTGATAGCACACAGTGGATAGTCTAGTTTTGATTTTGAGCTGGTCAAGAATCGACTTGTTAGTTCTCTTAGCCGTCCATGGTATTCTTAACATTCTTCTCCAGCACCACATTTCACAAGCGTCAATTCTTTGCCTGTCTTTTGCCATAATCGTGCAGGACTCAGAGGCATAGGAACACCGGAAAATCTAAAGTTCTTATCTGTCTCATTTTGGTATCATTGGAGACATTTCTGTTTTTCCTGATTTCACCGAGCTTGCTCATGGCATCATCGTATCTCTTTCTCGTTACCTCCCTGGTTACCGATCATGGATCCCAGACAGACAAAGTCCGTAACGACCTGCAGATCAAACAAAAGCCCTGTTTGTGATTGTTGACCAGTTCTGTCAATGAACACGACTTTGGTCTTCGCTTTACGCGCAGATAAATACACCAAGCAGCAAGACTTCAGCATTTTGCAGAAAAGGATTAAATTAATGATAGATAATAGTTTATTTCGTTTGCTTCTATTTATCGGGGTTTGAAAATACAAAAAAATATGATATTTAACTATTTAATACAACTTTTTTTTCCCCGACAATTGCTGTATATTGTAGAAAATAGCGCTTATAAGCAAATTGATATGTGCCATTTCCCTTAGGGTTGTAGGTCTGTTTTGCTCCAATAAGTAAATAAATAAATAAATATCCTTTGGACATTCCCACACATCGCCAAAGATTAAATAAATAAAAATAAGATATAATTAAATCAATATCTTTGTATATGGTGCTACATGAAAGTACTGTTTAACTGTTAAACAAATACCAAAAAAAGGTTTTTCTGTGAAAGCCGTATAGACTAAGTAATCAAATTAACATTTTCTACCTCTGCGTAGTTAAGGAAAACTCGATAACTGAACAACAAATAAATTAAAACAGTACAGTCAGCAAATTAGCTTTAGTAGAACATTACCTACTTCAATCGAATGTTCGATTTGCGTGTGTACCTCTCATTTGAAACTGTTCTGCTGTGGGTACTGCGGACAGTGTTGGCATAAAGTTAATTTGATTAACGATTAAAAAGTTAATCGTGATTAACAATTAAAATTAATTAATCGTAATCAAAATCGAGACGATTACGATTATTAGTCGTAATCATTAATCGTTAATCACGATTAAAAAAATATGACTAACGCGGTTTCGACCAGTTTTTCAGAAATTAAAAAACCGGCTAAGTGCGAGTCAGACTCTCCCACTGAAGGTTCCGTGCCAACTTTAACTGAATAAGGGATCCACTTACTTCCACTAACCTAAAATACCACAATATTTTGTTGACAGCAAATATAACTTTGTTTTTCATAGTGTTAAAAACAAAGTTATGTTTGCGGTTGTTGAAAATGTGCTATATCTCAAAAACTACTATTTCGATCTCGTCCAAACCAATTTTGGTTGAAATTATGTGTTAAGTTCTACATTATATATTTTTTCAAAATTAACACTCGCTTAGTTTAGAAGTTAAAGGGGGGGAGGGACGCCCATTTTTCCAATTTGGAAGCGTTTATCTCGCAAACGTTAGACTTTTAGAGAAGATTTTAGGGACCTTCATTTCATTTTAAAATACCTATCTATAGATACCCGACACGCATAGGTTTGACTAAAAAAATCTTTTGGTTTTAGTTTCATGTATTATCATTAATTTAATCAATTAATTTTATCCTTCAATATCATTATTTTTTATTTTTTGTATAAGAATCGTAAAGCGGTTAACAGGATACATGTTCCTACCAAATTTCAACAGTGTGATGCTTATAGTTACAGAATAAAATGGCTGTGACATACGGACGGACAGACAGACAGACAGACTTAACGAAACTATAAGGGTTCCGTTTTTTGCCATTCGGCTACGGAACCCTAAAACGAGTTCATTTAATTTTATTTTTATTTAAACATTAACAAAAATCACAGTAATTAGTTTTAAAAATAGAAGATCGTTTTTAAGATTATTTTTTATTGATAAAAAACTTTTCAACTTGAAAAAAATCTTTTAATTTTGAAATGATTTAAATTCCTCTTCATAATACTCTTTTCTCAAATAAATCATCCGACATTTTTGTAAGTAATCCATTAAACAACCGATATGATTTTTTGTATGGATATCACGAGTATGTGGCTTTGCGCATAGAAGTCAGACCCCTTTTGCCGGAATTTAAAATGTATTCACAGCAAAACCCTGAAACCCTAAGAAATGATACTCGTATGTAATTATGTATGACATATGACTTGAAAACATTGTAGTCCTTCCTAATCATATTATTGTTGTGAAAAACATGAAAAATGACAATACGCTACCTTAGCCCTGTAGTAAGCTAAAAGTTGCGATATCGTGGCTGAATTTTGTTTGAAAACATAGTTGATTACATCTAAATATGTTTTTTTTTCTTTATTGAACATATCTTAATCAGCGTTAATCAAATTAACGATTAACGACTAATGATTATTTTTTCAATCGCGATTACGATTAAAATATTAATCGTGATTGTTTTAATCACGATTAACTTTAATTCGATTAAAGTTAATCAAATTAAGTAATCGATTGAAAAAATAATCAATTAATGCCAACAAAGTAAATATAACATTTCGTTAAAGTAAAATATGAAATGTTTGTCGTAGTTTACGGAGAGTTAATTAATTTTCTGTTTGCTTATTAATCAGTGTTGTTAACAGACGTAGTTATTTATCGTGCAGTTAACATATTGAATTGCGTATTTGTTTCCCTTGGTAGTAAAAAACGGCCAAGTGCGAGTTGGACTCTTGCTTCAAGGGTTCGGTGCCATCTTTAAAATGAATAAGCGGTCAACTTACTTAGCCAAAATACCACATTATTTTGCTGACAGTAAAAAATACTTTGTTTTTCATAGTGTTTATGGGACAAAGTTATATTTGCGATTGTTAAAAATGTGCTTTATCTCGAAAATACCAATGCGATCTCGTTTCAACTAACGAAAACGATTACTTATCAAAACGTATTTTATATTCAAAACCTATAGTAACATTCATTTTTGAAACTCTCCACTGTTGATTACACTCACTTTGTCTTGTATTTGGTATTCAGCCCTCGATAAGGATATTATCTATCCCGGGGGACCTTGAAAACAGGAATATTTATAATACTCATTACCCTGCCAGTAACGTGGCGCCCTCTTGTGGGTGTAAAGATATTGTTATTGCTTCTTAGGGAGTGTGTGTTGGTTGCAAATCATTTTTAGTTACGGTACCTACACACATAAAATAAAATAAAATGTGATCTCTTTGAAAAATCAAAATCTTTATTGTTCCGTCAATGATATATACTCGTATCAATCAATCAATCCCCTGGCTCTTTCCCTATTTGGGGTCAGCCCTCCTGATACTTTTACGCCACTCTTGGCGATTTTGTGTCATTTCTGGCGCCAAATTCCACGTCAACATGCCCTTTTGGACGATTCGTGCCCAGGTAGTCGGTGGGCGTCTTTTGCCTCTCTTGCCCTCCTTTATTGCCAAAACTTGCCGGGTCATGTGTTTTTCGGCTCTGCGCATTACATGCCCGAACCAGCGCAACCGGCTTTCCCGCATTTTTTCATGAACTTCGGCTACTTTGAAGGTCCCACGGATGTACCTGTTCGGGATTTTATTTGTAACGCCGCCTGCCCATCGTAGCATTTACTTTTCCGCGACATGCATTTTTTGTTCTTCGCTTTTCCTCATCCCCCAGCACTCGGATCCATAGAGCAAAGCCGGTCTGACAGCTCGTTTGTACACGTTGCCTTTGGTTTTAATAGGCATCTTTGCATCACAGAGGACCCCAGAAAGCTGTCTCCACTTCAGCCAGCCAGTCCCGATTCTGTTTGCCAAATCTCTTTCCATGTCCGCTCTGATGTTGACTATGGATCCGAGGTTGATGATATTGTATATACAGGTTCCATGGTTTAAGAATTCACACAACAAATGTATTTTCTTGATACAGATACATTTCATAACTGCATCGGTGTCGCAGTGGTTTGAGGGTCGTACTTTAAAGCGACGGCTGCGCCAGAGGTGCCGGGTTCGATCCCCGGGTCGGGCTAAAAATATTTACCTGAGTTTTTCTGTTCAGAAATTCTCAGTGTAGCCCGGAGTTGGAAGTTGGTGGCGTTTCAACCCCGTGCCTAAGAAAGCACTTAAAGCATTTGGTCCTGCGCATGATCTCTCTCCGGTCGTTGTCAGATTGCTGTCCTATCGAGCTATGAGAGTGAAAGAAATAGTGAGTGCACCTGTGTTGGTACACACACTTGTGCACTATAATATGTCTCTGATCACAAACTTTTTTAGATGAGTGTATGCGGGCTTTTGCTGACGTAAGGAAGGAAATATTTAGGTTTCAAATAATATGAAAGAAACTATTTATTTGTAACGTTTTAACTAAAAACAGGACACTAACCCTATTTGATAGGGTTAGTGTCGCAGACCAAAGACGCAGAGTAGGACGTCTTCCGATAAGATGAACAGACGACCTTGTGAAGATCGCAGGATCAAACTGAAAAACTGTGGAGGAGGCCTATGTTCAGCAGTGGACGTCCTTTGGCTGACAATGATGATAATGATGATGACAAAGAAAAAGGTGGCATTGACTATGAAGAAAAACCAAATAAGAATCGTATAGCCGACAGCCATTTAACTGCATAGAAATTCATAAGGATTTCATGAAAAAAGGCAATCTGTACTATACTTTTAATTCATTTATTCGAAGATACGTTCCCATGAGACTATTTTTTCTTGTTTATACGACGTTCTGATCTAGATTGGATTAACATTTTTTTATCATCATAAAAGATAAAATGGCGACTTTACATTCTGAATTGACCATTGGATATCGTTATTTTAAATGGCAGAAAAGTCATGACTTTATTATAATGGAGATAGAACACAATAGCGGTACTTTCTTGCTACTGATAAAATTAAGTCATTCAGACTTTTAAAATGAGAGCCAACTCCAAGTAATAGCAAAAAATTGCAAGAGAGGCAAAGGTCACGTTAAACTGAAAGACGGAGTGAGGAAATGTTAATAGTGACAGACAGAAAGATAAGTATTGTAAGTGTGACCGATATAATGTTTGAGTGCCTCAACAAATGGAAAATTTTGATTATTTATACGCTGTTTTTATAACTTATTCATATAATGTAAAACTTTATTTCTTGCAACCTTCTATTTAGCATAATATAGTTTAATAATCATATTTGTCATACCCAAAGTATGGATCTATTCAGTTCGTCATTGGATCTTTTAATTGCATCGTAAAGCATTACTTTACATTTCTGTCTTGAATTCAACTTAGGAATTACTTGGAAGAATATATTTCGATCCCCTTTAATTAATTTTTAGATTACCAAATGTTTATTTTGTCTAGATAGGGGGTTCTTGTTTGATTATGTAAAAATATAAGCATGGAGTACTTGCTTTGTCTTAAAAATGCATGAAAACATATGAGACAATATTCAAGAATGTGGGTGCTCCAAGCAACACTTATGAATAATAAATGGCACATAAGTATAAATTCTCTGCGTCACTATGACCATAAAGGTTTTTTCCTAGACAATATTTGTATTATTAAGATATCTGCGATCAGACTTCTTTGTTTTTTTTAATGAAATATTTCGACATTAAATTACGACCGCATCCATTGACAAAATTTTAATTTATTTAACTAGCGTTCCCCTGAAACCGACCTTTTTAAGTTTGCACCCTCCCCTCCCGTCGCAGCATGACGTTTTATATCCTAAAGCCTTCTTAGATAAATAAGCTATCTAACATATTAATATTGTTTTCAAATTGGTCCAGAAGTTTCTGAGATTAACGCGTTTAAACTAACAAACAAACGCTTCAGCTTTATAATTTATAAGTATAGGTAAAATGATATTTTAATAAAGAATTGCACAATTTGCCATCTTTACTTTGTTGTAAAAGTTATTTCCAACATTTTTAGTATTATTAAGTGCCTTCTTGCCGCTTTATTGCATTCCCCCATCCTGGCGTATAGTGCTGTCTAATCACTGAATAGATTAAGCGTACTTAATACATATCCTATGAAAAACGTATGACTCCGATATTTTGTCTCATTAGTGTATGATTAATATTATGTTAGTTATGACTTTCACCGATTCGGTTAAAAACGATTACATGTAACTTTACCTTATATTATAATACAAAAAAAAACATATTTATAAGTAAATAAATATTGGACACCAATCTCATACATTGCTCTGACCCTAAAGTAAGTAGGCAATGCACTTGTGTTATGCAAATCAGACACAACGGTGGTACCACAACACCCAGACTCGAGACAATATAGAAAAATTTTGATTTCTACATTTACCCGACCGGGAATCGAACCCGGGACCTCGGAGCGGCGACGCCTTGGACCCAGCGTGCTTAGCCACTACACCACGGAGGTCGTCAAATTTGGTTTCTTAATTAACACATCTTTATTTTCTGGAATAGTTAAAACAAAGTGTTGTTAACTAATTTTGGAAATAAGTGTATTATTAATAAAATAAAATGAATGTTTTTAAATGATAATATTGTGTTTATAAATGAATTCACGGAATGCTCTCGAGTGTGTACACTACGTGTTGCAGACATACTGCGAAACAAGATGTTTCTTAGCATTCCGTTTTTTTGTTATTATTTATAAATAATTGTTGTAGAGTAATGCTAGAAAGTAGCCTAAGTAGCCTAACGCCTTGATTTTATTTCTGTTAATTTCATAATTCATAATAATGATTAGTTTTCTCCTTAATGCTTGCTCGTAGAAAGCTGCGCGTATTGATTGACTGCCGGCACTTGCCAGCACTGACATATGCTAAGGCTGAGATTAAAATTGAATTACCGAGCTCCCTTATAAAAATGCATTCAACAACATTTGGAGCTTATCAGCGCTTGTTCTTGAAATTTGTTTGCGAGAAAGCGGCCACAGTAACAAATGCAACAAAGGATTGCACGAACAGCTCCCATTTCTTGCTATAACAAATTAACGTTAAGACTGATTTACATAACGAAGTTGTTTAGTAAAACAATAAAGCTCGGTCGCACTGTATAACGACAATAGCTGTCATACTCCATACGAAAAAAACATGGCAGACAAAAGTAGTGGTATTATCAAATGTCAGTATTAATAGTTTTCCTGCGATATAGATCAATTATCGTCCATATGCATGTCTAAAATAATCACTCATATTTTCCCTATTTAAGGTTGACGTTGATAGTTGAGTTAATCGATGAGATAGTACAGTTCTGTGGAAATGTCATTTCTTATCGCGATTATTTAGTCGTTTGTCAATGAGTCAATTACTGGGTGGACTTTAATTAGTATTCTTTCATGGAAATAAATATAAGGAACGCTGTATGATGGCCCAATGAACCGCTGTATTATAACAATAGTTTTTACCATATGTAAATAATGTCCTCCTGGACGAGATTGGCTATCGGCGCGGGACATTGCTTATAGTAATGTCTGATGAATCACTTTGCTATGAAAACAATTTTAAATTTAATTAACCTGTACGTTTAATAACCTGTATTTCTTTGGAAGATTTTGCCTCTTGTAAATTTCACAACAAAACTAACATTTATATTTTTACCTTTTTTTATGATCATCTAACTATATTTTCAAATACATTTTCTTTCATTTTCACATCCTTACGAGTTCACAGACAGATACATTAATAGGTATTCAAAGTATGTTTTTATTTGTTTTGCAACACCCGAGTCACATTTGCTTCCTAAACAGTGTAATCTTACAGAACTGTTGATTTTCTCGCAACTTCCCAATTAACGAAAATAGAAACAATGCTTTCACTCGGAAAGTGTGAAGCGTATTATGTTTTACGACCGCTAGAGATGTGACTGTACTAGACAAAATGTTAAAAATATCGATATTTTACGAGACACAGAGACTGACACAGATGGTCCTACGTAGAACAGTTCTTCTTATACCCGATTTTACCTACCCGCTCTGCAGTCCAATGGCACTACAGTGCCATTTTCTTTTTTACGGTAAACTGTCCGTGGTACTACAGTGCCCACCACTAGAAAAGTATGTATTAAGTATAGTATAGATATATATTAAGTATAGTATATATTATAGTATAGGAAGTATATTATATTTTCAACTTTTTATATATTTATAACTATTACCTATCTACCAGTATTTTTGTTTTCGTAATCACAACTATACTTTTCTTTATATAATCGTTTTTATTGCGATTTTTATCATGCAACCGTCGCGCGATATCGCCGGACAGTTTTCCCACATCATAGTCTGACAGCGCGGACAGTCGAGTGGCTACGTCAGATAAGAAATAGTCGTCGAATATAACACGAAACGCCTCATTTGAAAACGGCGCCTATTTTCCAATCATCTATGTAAATGTCATTTTAAAATTGGTCGTTTAATTAAAATTCTGTCTGATACGAGGGTCAAACTGAAAGTTCTTAGAAAATCAAAAACTGATTACATTAGCCAGTTATTAGTTTTATTATATCTTTTCAAAATATTGTCCATTGACGTCAATACACCGCTGCATGCGATGGAACCACTGGGAAAAGCACTTTGCCCACTCGTCCTTAGGGGTCTCTTCAATGGCATCGCGATACGCAGCCACCGCTTCTTCAGCATTCATAAACCGCTTTCCTTTAAGTTTTTCTTTAATTTTTGGAAATAAATAAAAATCACAAGGCGCGAGGTCGGGGCTATACGGCGGGTGACCCAGTAATTCAACGTTTGATGTCGCCAAATAGTCGATCGTTCGCTTGGCGGTGTGCGACGAGGCGTTGTCGTGGTGAAGGAGGATCCTACTGCGAGGTCGTTTCTCTCGAACTTTTACCAAGACAAGTGGCAAACAATTGGTAGTGTACCATTCTACAGAAACTGTTTTTTGATCCTCTAACACAATTGTTGCGAAATGACCTATCCTTCCAAAGAACGAGGCCACCATTTTTTTTCCCGCACTTCGATCTCTCTTCACTTTAGTTGGCAACTCCTCGAAAGGAAACACCCACTGAGCAGATTGTCTTTTGGTTTCAGGATCATAACAGTAAATCCAGCTTTCGTCACCTGTTAGTATGTCGAACACAGCATTTGAGTCACCTCCGTTAAATCTTTCAATCATTTTACGGCACCAATCCACACGATGGAGTTTTTGAGCCTTAGTCAAATTATGAGGTATCCACCGGGCGCAAAGCTTCCTGACCGCTAAATGTTCGTGGAGGATTTTGTGCACTTGACTCATACCGATGCCTAAGCTTGTCCGAATCTGCTGATAGGTCACTCTTTTGTCAGTCTCTATCATACGCCGCACAACACAGATGTTATTTTCAGTCGTCGCCGTAGAAGGCCGTCCCTCACGTACATCATCAGTGAGATTAGTGCGACCACGTTTAAACTCATTAAACCAGTTGTAAACAGTCGCACGAGATGGGGCTTCATCGTGAAAGGCCAATCGTAGTCTATCATAACTTTCTTGTTGACTTAAATGACATCGAAAGTCATAAAAAATCATTGCACGAAAATTTTCTCGTGTTAAATTCATGTTGACGTGACACAGATAATTTTCAATTTGCCGCCAAATCGTAAAACAAATGACAAATGAATGAAATATATACTCAGTAATATTGGCAAAGAGTTCTATTTTCAAATTTTAGAATATTTTTTTTATTATATTGTTTATAAGTGGCCAGTTCTAAGAACTTTCAGTTTGACCCTCGTAAGTCTTATAAGCTGTTTGATTTCTGACGGCCGACACTTTCATTAAGGCAAATTTGATATGGCATCGCAAGGAAATGATGAAGCTTTTTTGTAATTACCTTATGAGCGTTCCATTGAAGTTCTCCCTAGTGCCCACGAGGTGTCGTAATTGTCCACTTAGAAAAACAATATGATACGACAGGACGAATAGGTGAAATATACCTACCTATCGGAACCGTCAACTTGTTATGTGTTGCTGGGCTGAAAGCTTTAGGAAGGATACTAAAGTCGCCTTAATTTAATAGTCTCAATAAGTGGTACGTATGTTATTTGCGCCCATTTGGTGCAGTGGTCAGAGCTCCTGACTACTGAATCAGCAGTCGCGGGTTCGAATCCCACATGAGGCAAATTTCTTACCACGAAACGAAGCGATTTGTGTGTTGTCCACATTATTTTAAATTATTGACAGAATATAATTTGTCGGCCCGTCTGGTGTAGTGGTCGAGAAGTCGCCTACTTCGCGGATTGCGGGTTCGATCCCCGCACAATACAATCATTTGTGTGTATGAACATGTCTGTTTGTATTAGTCTGGATGTTTTCTATGTATATCATGTATGTATTTACAAACAAAAGGTATTTAAGTATTATATCCGTTGTCTGGCACCCATAACACAAGCTTTGAGTAGCTTACTTTGGGACGAGATGGCGATATGTGGGAATGTCCAAAGGATAATTAATTATATGAATGCATAAAACAGCAAATCGATACCTCCATAATCGATAGTTCTACCATCCCTAACCTCAAATCATACATTCTTTTTTCTCGTCCGCGAGACGTGACCCCATTTTGATGAATTACTAACAAGTCCAGATACAGTCGGGTACGATACTCTTCCTCTTCTTTCAGAACGTTTCGGATGGAAACGAGCTTTGTTAGATGGAATGGTAGGCAAGTTTGTGGCAAATTTTCGGCACGGTAATTTTTTTATGAGCTTTTTGCACAACGGTGGCTAAAGACATGTATTTTTCTAATGTTTCTTTACTGATCAATGTTTCGGGGGTATCAATGAAGCTTGTTATTGGTATCTTCATAAAATCATAATTCAATATAATCAATGAGCAGTTTTCTTTTCTATGATTTTAGGTACTAATAGTACAATATCTCTCACTAGATGGCGTTGGGGAGTCTTGAACATTTTTTTCGTCTGAGGTTTTGGCTAAGCTTGGCTCTACATATACGGTCAAATCGTTTTAAGTGATAATATTTTAACTGTGTATTTGCATACATCATAGAAACAGGAAACAATCACTATTTTTTGGAAATTTAGGATTATTATTTTTTCTCTGTCATTTTTTTAATAGCACTAATAATTTTAAAAGTTATTTACGTTATCGGCTGCACCTCTCTCAATTCAATGCCCAATCCGTCTTTTTCTTTAATCTCATACTTAATGAATGAAAAATAAATTACTGAAAATAGTATTTATATTACTATATTTAATATTATATTTAATATTTTTTCAAAAACGTATAAAATCCCAAAGTGTTTTCTACAAAAAAAAAATATTTATTGTGCTGAATCAGCCCTTTAAATATTATTACTTAAAACGAGGTGACCTTTTATGAGATCTCATTATTTTTTGACACTGAAAGCAATACGATCTCAACTATCTGCATCATTTTACATGAAAAGGTTTTTGGTGGGATTTGATTCGTATTTGTAAGTTTACAATTCATGCCCACTTTCAATCGATTAACGTTTGCAAAAAACAGCTCTGCATTGTTTTATAATCTGTATTCCAAAAGGAACTAGATCACCATCAAAATAAACTACTTATTTTAAAATGCAACTTAATACAATGTGTGTTTACATTTTGACACCGTAATTTAACACTTTTTAACTTTCATATCACATATTGGTTTGTGAAACAAAAGATTTTTTGACAAGGCTACCACAGTCTTAAAATAAAATGCCTCAGTTTTCGCTACTTCAGGTCATGTCAAGAGCTTCACAGCGAAACCCTTAACCCTTTACGCCCCGGTGTCCGTGCTGTTCCGGCCTTGGAGGGTTAAATTGCTGGATAATTACACCAGTGAAGGTCCAGTGTCAGAAGCAAAGGGCCAATTTATTTGTCTTTTGTAGTTCAGCTGATGTGAGGGGAAAGTTTGAGGGCAGAAAGAATGTAGTGTAAATAAAAAAAAAAATAATGTTGACTGAGTTATAAAAAAAAAAGTTAAATTTGACCTGCGTGTATGTGATATTGCTGAAAATTGATAATATAGGAATATGTTTTTATCGAATTTTAGTAGTACCTTTCGACATCGTCCGTAAATATGTTGAATTTACCGTAAGAATCAATTGTATGCCCAAATTTATGTTGGTGATTTTTACAAAAGAGTATTATTTGTTGTAGTCCACGAAATGAATAATAGTTAAACATAGCTAGCTTATTAAAAAAAAAACAACAAATTTTAAATACGGTATACGTCTTCTACTATATTAATGTTGCTTCATATTGGATGCTATTCCATGAAAATGAGAATTGAAATGTATCATGTTAAAAGCTGGCCATTTCTGCATACCCTACACATCAAACGAACTACCCATATGACACATTTAACTATTTCTCTGACCTCTTTCTTGCTCTTAAATATTATGCTCTATATGGGATAAGTTGCTACATTATACGTGTACAAATTTTTACAAATAAGTCAATAAGCAGACGACGATTATGGAAACTCTTGCGCGCTCCAGAATAAAGCACACGTTATATAGATTAAATATATAGAACTAGTTATCCCCTCCGATTTCGTCTGCGCGTTTTTAGTTTGCTCCCTCCCATCCCTTCGCAGCGCAATGTTTTATAGCCTAAAATCTTCCTTGATAAATAAGCTATCCATGACTAAAATATTTTTTCAAATCGGTCCAGTAGTTCCTGAGATTAGCGTGTTCAAACAAATAAACTCTTCAACTATATAATATGAGTATAGAGTGATGTAAGTCGATTGCGAAGCATCCAAGTGTTTTTTTTTAACGCCCAGTACCAACACAAATATTTTCTCCCAATTTAGCCAGTCTTACCGGTCATTGCGAGCGTTTTCTTTCTTTTGGCACCTAAACAGGTACTATATACGATTTAGGTCGTTAATTCGCCTCACCACTGTCAAATGAAAATCGTTTAGATGCATGGTGCAAAAACGGACGCCACTTTAAACAAAAACCAACGAGAGGTGCAGGCGATTATGGCGCTTAAAGTGGTATGACAACAGTGACCTCGCTATCGAGATCACTGTTGTCATACCACTAACTATACACATACATTTCATTCAAAAAGGTTAAAATTGTGGCCTTGTATACTTGTATATCCCGCAAACTAAAAAAAAAAACAATACAAAGTTACAAAGTAAACTGATAAATTTTATGAAGCTAACTGTACTTTCTGTAACGAATGGTAGAAAAGTTTTCCATTACCGATTCGGCAGTCGATTTGTTACGTCCGATGTTTAGTTAAAAAGTCATATCTTTTGTGTTCTTTTCTTGTTAGATTGTTTCCGATTCGGTGAAAAGTTTATTTTATGATTAGGTTATATTGTTGTAACGTTAACCTGTAAGGTCCCACTGCTGGGCAAAGGCCCTACCTAAACTATGAGGTAGTTTGAGCCAGAATCCACGACGCGGGCTCAGTACGGATTGTTGGAGCGACTAAACCTTGCTGTCAGATGTTATCAAGCCGCCCATAAGTCCTCCGACTAGGCTTAACGACTAATATCAACCGATATTAGCCGAGACCAACGGCTTAAAGTGCCTTCTAAAGCACGGAGATGCTCGTGATATACGTCACTTATATGGTCAGAACGGTCACCCGTCCAAACACGCCCGAGCCGTCGGTTGCTTAACTTTGGTATCGCTACCAAAGCGCTGCTACCACTGCGCTACGAGCACATCTAACTAACCTCACCTTACTTGACCTTGATTTAATATTTATTGATTATCACATGGGTAGGAAAGGTTCTTAAGATCAGGCCAACAACCGTCGTTCAAAAGCCAACTTAATGAACCCCGACCTACAATCGAAATAGCTTCCCTAAACCATTAGGTAATACCATTAACTAAGTAAGAAAGCTCAACATTAACTATCAATAAACGTTTCATTTCGCGGGGCGTCATTGAAAACGACATAATTCACAGTCGTTACTTTTTCAGGAATCGTTGGCTTACTTACTACTTAACACCCTAATTCTTGGGCGTTAAGTTTCAGAATGGACGGCGTTTGGACTATTGGCCTTGAAACCAGACAAGTGAGGTGGATAGATGCCGCATTTTCTTGCCAAAATCTGCGTCTTGCCTCTGACTGAATATTAATAGTTTTATTATATATGTACTAATGAAATTCTTATAATCATTGATCATTTATCACAAGTGTATTTGGTTATGAGAGTTTATGTTATGAACTACTTACTAGCTAGATTGAATGAAGTAGTAAAACAGTTTGAAGTGAGTCAAAAAATATTCATTACAAATGTAACGCAATCAGTTCTGAATAATAAAATTATAATAAAATGCTTTATTGCACTCTATGAACAATTGATTATGAGGATAGAGTATTCATATGAATTTAGGTATAACTGAAAAGGACTATCATACTGTCTCAAAAATAAAAACAGAAGTGTCTTAAGTATGGAATAAAACACTGTTTTATGGTTGCTTTCCGCGAATGTTTATAAAATTTTCTAATAGTTCAGTTTGTCAACTCGTGACTATAAACTCTTTAAAGTGTCGGAAACATCCGGATATAATTTATAAATATTCACGAAAAGTCTCCGTGAAATAGTGTTTTAATACATGAGTAATATTCGCGTTGACTTCAGAAACAAGTATGTTTTAATTATTTTCACAATTTTTTTCAGGCCATCTTTCAGTGACCTTGTAGAAAAAAAGACTGCCACTACCTACTAGAGGCCTTTGTCAAAGCCATGAAATACAACTATGTACTGGGTAGCGGCTAATTCATTGCTTATGTGCCGCTTATGGTCCCCTATTTGACTTGCAAAAGGCATCTCTTTTTTTCGCGGAGTAAATGCGTTACGCATACCTACTACCCTGGAGACGGAAATAGGTGATGTGGGACTCCCTCGAAGAATGACAGACCACTCGTCAAGTATACCCACTAAAACCTCCGCGAGTTCCCGCAAGCCACTATACGCAGGACGACGAAGGATCGCTTATCGCATGCGCTCCGTCGTCCAAGCGGCAATCCGCACTAGTAGGTGCAGTTACGCCCATGGGGTGACTCAAGAACCTTGCCAGCCCCACAAGAACAGCCCCAACAACTGGTGGACCATTTTGAGGTGGTTGCCGAGAGTCCCCACTCCCCTCACTGTTAAGTCCAAATAACGCCAGTGAGCGGTTATAACGTCGAAAAGGCATCTATCCTGCAACTTTGTCTGAGCCGTGTAAAAGCCAGGAAATTCTCCATTGAAAGTGGTCTACAAATCGCAGGCAACTAAGGCATTAGTGCGGCGGGCATGGATCGGTCAATTTGAATAAGAGTTACTCTGCCCGAGAATCTGAGGACTATTTATTTTATTCTTAACATTTCCACTTCATTGGATGTAACGATTTTTTGGGGGAAATTAAGCTGTCGTGTTTATTTGCTTTGAATCACAGGATTCAGTCAATTCCCAGCCATTCAAGTTGTATAAAAAGCTACTAGACGGAAATAAAAATGATTTATTTATTTTCTTATTTGTTAAGTGAAATGTGATTTACTGTAGATGTACATTTTATTTGAGGCTACATGTTCTTGCGATTCCTTATGTAAAAAAATGAGTGTTTAGTGCAATCTATTTGTCGGTGCTGTATGGATTAAAGTTTCAGTTACAGTTCTTAATACATAATTTTAATACAGACACAACAACAGATAGTGCGCTCAAAATCTTACTTTAAGTCCTTATTAATCATTATATAAAAGCACAGTTACGACGAAGACTTCATTTGCTTAACAAAATTTATAAAAATCTAGTGACGCCCAAAATCTTTTCCTCCAACGGAGTCACAATGGAAACTTGTCCCGGAATCAATAAGTATTTTTCCTCTCGCCAACGAAGTTAGAATATTCGGCATACTTAACTAAATGAACTCGAGAGAGCTTGCTTTATTACCCCGCAGGGCGAAAACAGGAATATTTTCTTAGCGGAGTAAGCTCCGGACTTGTAATTCAAGACGGAGTGTAATATTCCCAAGTATTTGAATTCCCTGTGTGTTTTGCGGTCTGTCGGATGGAATGGAGTGCGCGACGCATTCTGATATGATTTGATTAAACGATTTGCGGTCTAAATGTCGCCAGATATTTGCGAACGTGGAATCGTAATCTTAAATTGATTAATTTTAAGAAATTTCACTGGCAGAATGTAGGCACTGCCGGTTTGGTTTTAAAGCTCGTCTTTTGTACCTGTCTTTTGAGATGTCGGTGACTGTTTAAGATAAATTGATGTTATGATGATACTTAATTTAGTATATGATAATAAGAAATACACTTTAACGCCAGATTTACAGGTATTGTAGGCAAAATAAATTCCGGGAATGTATATCTTCATGTTATAATAATTGAGCAAAATTTCACACCGGAAACAAACTTCCTGAAATCCAGAAACACGATTAGTAGCAATTCATGAAGCCCTGACCACATTCCAATTAACACATAACGAAGTAGAACATAGTTCAAAAGGCCTTCCGAGAATCCAAGTGGTTTAGGGGCATTATTCATTTGAAGATTCCAGAGCCAACTACCAAATTATTCACATCGTTTACTTGATAAGATAACAAACAAAAAGAAGGCGCAATTACCGGGCATAGCATCAGAAACCCATTTCGTCAAATAACAAAAGGCCCTGATGAAAAAGCTATTTGAAAACAATTTGGCGAATTGAATAAGCCATTGAGTGAGATATTGCTTCAAAAAATTAATTCATGGCTGAACATTTTTTTAATTAAAATAAATGATTGAGTTAGGAAAGCCTCAATTTTTGGAAAGAAGGATCGGACAGTGTTATTTAAACAGTGCTTAATGCTTTTGTTCCTTTTTAAAAAATCATTTATTTTAATAAAAATGGTTGTGTTGTAAATGTGATTGCATGAAAGTATGTTCATTATTTTTTTAGTTTATTTGGTTGGGATCTTACCATAGAAGAGACCGGAGACCGATAGGTCTTGATGAATATTTTAGTTCAGTCATGTGATCATCATCAAATAGTCTTACAGAATATGCTTAAATGTTGAAGCCTTTATAACTTAAGTTGAGTTATCGTATAATGCTTTTTTAGAAAAACGAATAATACTTTTATAGGTATTAGATCATAACTTCCTTACTCATTTTAATAAGCAAGCTTAGGTACACGATGAAGAGTAAATTGTTATTTGTTTTCTCAGAATTCTGGATTTGAGATTAAACATCCAAAAAGTTTGGGAAGCTTCGTCGAAAAAGGGGAACGGGGTATCCGCATCAGCAGTTCCCCGATTGACATGGTGGACCCACCAATTAAAACTTAACTACTCACCGAATAAATTGAAAAAGTTTCGGCTAAGCTCACATGCAGCCCAAATACCGTTTCCGCGTACGAATTGACTAGCCAATTTCTAACGCTCAGATTGAAGTACCAATGGTTCTATTTATTCTGATTTGATGAAAAGAGAAAGAGTTTAATAATTTAATGAAAGAGCACCTTAATTTTAAAGTCTGTTTTATTGCTGGTCCAATAATTTAAACAATCTTGATACTCCTTTTTAACGTAATAATTCATTTTAAAAAGATAAACACAAAATTCCAAACCTACCTAAGCTAGTCATAGTTGAGACACTGAAATCTTTTAAAATCTAATAGTTTATTATTTTTATTGTCTGATATTAATTTAAAAGTTATGAAAAGATTGTTTACATTGATCGACTAGCAAAGCAAAACGGACTATACAGCCTGTTTTACAATGTCTTCATAAGTTCTGGTTAGTGTTATCCGCCATATACTGCATACGAAATTACGTAGTTCTATATTTTAATTATTCGTTGGTTATTGCTCATCTCATTGACCGATTGTGAACCGGTGTCCAAATCGTGTCCAAACCTCTGATATACGCGTGTTATACGGGTTATACGGGTGTTCTGGTACCACCGTTGTGTCTGATTTCCATAACACAAGTGCATTGGCTACTTACTTTGGGATCAGAGCAATGTATGTGATTGGTGTCCAATATTTATACTTATATATACGCCCAATAGATGAGGAGTTTTTCCAATGAAAGGCGGACTATGTATTTTAACTTTCCCTGCCGTGATTCCTGTGGATTGGATGAAATTAAAGTTTTTCTGATTACGGGGAAGCTGAGAGCAGAGGAATGATTCATGTAGAACCGGACTGGCGATGAGGTGATTTATTATTCGTAAAACATTATAGTAATTTTTGATTTTATTTGTTTCAGGTATATTTCGAAGAGTTACACTGATTGAGGCTCTAAAAATTACATGGGTAAATATTGTGCTAATATCATTTGGAAGAAAGAAAGAAAATAAATTTAATAACAAACACACACATTATAACAGACACAAATTAATGTAGATACACTAACACGAAAATAAAATAAAAATAAAAAAACAGCAAAAACTTAAAAAAAATCATTTGTTCAATTAAATATGCAGAATATTTATCATTTGATTATTTTTCCGATTTTAATGAAGCTTTGATTCAAACATCAATATTAAGTACTCACTCTCAGCTTTCATACATGAATCATATTTATCACAGCATGTACTAAAACTGTTAACAGAAACAGCGCTAGCTATAATTTATAGCCAGTTATCACAGACTACTTTAAACAGTGGACGGACACGATTAATTTATTGAAAAAATATTCTTAAGCCAACATAATAAAGAGGTTTTTACGGCCTGTTTCAAAATGTCTTAATAATTCGGGTTAAGCGTTATCTGCCAGATACTTCATATAAAATAACTTTCAATATTCAAATAATTTCTTGGTTATTGCTTATTTCTCGATCGTGAAACAGGCCCTTAATCCGACAAAGTAGTAGCTGAAGGTATTTTTTAAAGCTTAAAATTTTATGACATAAAATCACCAGAAAACTGACTCTGGTATTTATACATTTCAAATGTTCTACCATCGCGTTTTCTGCAGCATTAGGTCGCTATAGGTCTGAATTTATCTAAAAAAAATGTATTTAATTCATGTTTTTTAGTAATGAAGAGCACTGTCGGCCATTCCGTTTTATTGTAATGTCGTTCTTTGGCAAGTCTTGAACGGCATCTATGACATCAGTGGTCTGCGTTCCTAACGATCCATATATAACGAAAATTAAACGCTGAAAGCAATATGTTTGCTGCGTCTAACGAATGGGGACCTTAGAATTTGTAACTAAGTACTATGGATACGACTTTGATACTTGCTTTGTTACAAAAAGTATTAATAGTCGGAAAACACCAACACACATACAGGTTGTTGACATCCAACTCAAGATAATATGCGTTATGCTTATTATAAAAAAAAGAAAAATTCTTCACAATATTTTAAATCATAAGAATGAATGGGGAAATTCGCGCCCTCGCGCGTAGCTCGCGCGTATCTACAAAATACTATGCCGAAGCTATTAAGCCACGAAGAGGCGACCTGGTGTTGGTAGTTTTGTCTCGCTCGCTAGTATCGAAATAATAAATTGATTTTGTGGGTTTTATCTATTAAAAAAAGTTTTTAATATTTTTTTTTTGGCATTAGTATCGTTTGTACACCCCTGAGTCGCTCTTCGCTGACCAAAATAACATCCTGTAGTTTTCATATTAGTTGGACTTATTAGCGTCATCTACTTAGATGTATGCCTGTATTACATATTCTGAAATAGATAACTTCGAGAAAAGGTAGTTATACTCTGATTTTTAATTGGATAGACCAGAATGACAGCTTCAATCGAACTTTATTTTTTTTAATGTTGCAAGCGTGGTACCAATATTGTAACTATTCAATTGTACGCGATTAATTGAACTTGTGATATGATTATTGAATAATGCGGTTTTTCTTATTATGATAAAAAGAATATGTAAAACGGTTCATAAAGTTTTTTTTAAGTAATACATAAAACAGTTTTTGTAAAAATAATATTAATATTAAAATATTAAATATTGAACTACAAACACATACATTGCTCTGATCCCAAAGTAAGTAGCCAATGCACTTGTGTTATGGAAATCAGACACAACGGTGGTACCACAACACCCAGACCCAAGACAATATAGAAAAGATCGGGACCGACCGGCAATCAAACCCGGAACCTCACGAGATGGCGACGCTTGAAACCAGCGTGCTAGCCACTCGACCACGGAGGTCGTCAACGAAGGTAATAAACACCAATATTCTTATATGATTTTACCTATTTTGTCTTTGTTATACTTTCCATTAACAAATTATTAGAAAATATTCTTAGTAGGAAACATGATTTTTTTTATTTAAATATTCTCTTATCGATTAAAACAATAATAGTTGAAATTGAAATTTTCGATTATTTGGGAAAATCAATATTTTTAAATTTCGAAAAAGTGGCCACCCACCTTATGTCATTTTGCTCTATCTAATCAAAAGAGTATAGTGCCCTTACGCTTCGCTTTTCTCAGCTTTGTCGGACTACTACCGTGGCGCCAGATACACGTGTCGATTGCAAACCATTGTTTAAGTTTTGGCTCCGACATATCTACGCACAGCTACGTCGTGTCGATAGCGTGACGGCAGATATATGTTGTTGGTGGCTACCGCTGCTAATGTAAGATCTTCTGTTCATAATTTATTTTATTTGGAATACGAAACAGGTATCATTCAAAATATATAGAAAAAAGCGAGAACTAATTTAACTAGAGCAATACCCTAAAATAATTTTCATAATATGATTTGCATGCATGGTATTTTTACAATAAACCTTATATATGTGACAGATATTTTCATTTTTCTAAATTAAATGTGAATAACTACAATAATAAAATAAAATAAATTTAATTTGAATGTAGTTTTATGCAATAGACCTATACAAGATCTAGATTTAAAGATAAGGTTTTTGTTTTAAATATTTGACATCACATACATTGCTCCGATCCCAAGTTAACAAAGGACTTGTGTTATGGAAATCGGAAACAACGGTGGTACCACAACACCCAGACCCGAGACAATGTAAAAAAGATCGTTTTCTACATTGACCTGACCGGTACTCGAACCTGGAACCTCACGAGATGGCGAAGCTTGAAACCAGCGTGCTAGCCAATCGACCACGGAGGTCGTCATGTTTTCATATAAGATCTTTGAACTTTAAATTTAAAGAATACAATAACTTTTCACCAATTGTAGACAAAAATATGATATCCTTTGCATATATAAATTATTATAACCTTCCTTATAATCCACATAATTATCTTGATGGCAGCGGTTAGCGTTATTTAACACGTTATCTGCCATGTTACACCTATTTTCACACGCTATCCTACACGTAACGTCGTTAATAATTTAACGACCCGTAAATAACGGTAAAAGGTATTCCGTGAAACTTGAGGAAATTGCATTGGTTATTTTGTTACTTTTATTTCTTATTCCTTGTAAGATTTTTTTTGATAATAAATTGCCTTTTTTTTCTTGTGTCACTTGTCAATGATGGGATTTATAATATTTAACGGTGATTTTCGATTAACATTTATCTAGCAAGCTAAAAAAAAGTGATTATGAATTAAAGATAATTACTAATAAATCGTCTCAAAAATTTTAAAGTATTAGAATATAGTCTGTCAGCTAAAGTGTTTCAAACATTAATATTTTGAAACAAAAAAAGTAGACTGGCTTAGTTGTCACACATGACTTATCTTACGCTGCATTGTCACTTAACCCTTATCTAAAATAATAATTACAAAAAAGCAGAAAAAAAAACTGCGGCAGCCAGTTGAAAAATTAAAACCAATCTTTTATTACTTGCCATTGGTGTACTAGTTTTTAAACACAGTAATTAATGAAAAGGGGCTTGTAACAAGACTTGCTTTTTTATTTTCTTTAACTTAGCCGTGAAGTCGCCGTTGCAATTTTTTTACTCATTGTTTTGTAATAATCTTGGTACAGTTAACAAGTAACCCAATGTAACTTCTCAAGCGCTTTTTTTCGCTTTTTTGCACAATTAAGGACACAATATAATTGGTGTGTTACCACCATTGTGTCTGATTTCCGTAACACAAGTGCATTAGCTACTTACTTTGGGATTAGAGCAAAGTATATGATTGGTGTCCATTTTCTTGTATTATTATATTAATTTTACGTCGTTATGTTAATCTTTTTTAAGGAAGCTATAACTCAATGTCTGAAACAGTAAGACATACACTAAAATTCATCTTTCTATATTACCAGTTAGTTGAATGGTAGAGAATAACCAAAGTCAGAGCATTAAGCCCACCAATGGACATTGAAAAACTCACAGTGCAATGAATTCAAATAAATAAATAAAATTGTGTGACTTGGCGTCGCAACATCGGCCTAGTAGTAATTGTACCCACAGCACACTTAAAGTGAGTGGTTAGTTAAGTCGTAGACCTAGTGAGCTTTTATCTTGTAGAGCTAGACCTAGTTGTCTTTCTAAATTAAAAAAAAACTCTCCATCAAGCCCACAAAAATGAGCTTCCCAAAAGGAGAAAGGTGATAGGCGCCCAGTTTTTATCCAAAATCCCATCCTTCCATATGCCAGTGATTACAGTAATCAGACCGCTAGAGGCGACTCTCCACACTTTGTTTGTGTAACTGCCGGTCTTTATTTTTTGTTTTATACGAAGTACAGGTAAGGAGAAATGTGTTTTGTTATCCGAGTTCATCGTAACCACTCCCCTGCACACGTGTTAAATGTGGTGTAGTTACTAATCACGCCGGGATTCAAGGCGTCGACGCTCCGAGGTCCCGGGTTCGACTCCCGGTCAGGTCAATGTAGAAATCATAATTTTCTATATTTTCTCGGGTTTGGGTGTTGTGGTACCACCATTGTGTCTGATTTCAATAACACAATTGTAATGGCTACTTACTTTGGGGTCAGACCAATGTATGTGATTGGTGTCTATGTTATAAGTGGTTAAGTAATTCACATTTTAATTTTGATGTTTCATAGTACTCCTGTCGCTGTACGAAAATGTTTAATATCGCATCTTTATACTTATAGAGATTTTGGAGGATATAATTGGTGTGTTATTTTTGCCAAAAATGATCCAAAAAAGCCATATTCAAAATATACCTGTGAGGTATGCGATTTCTTCAAACTTCCTTTTATCATAATCATTTAGCACTTGTGTTCGTACCTGTCCCTTTAAATTGGTATTATTTAGCGGCCCATAATCATAAGAATTGGCGCGAAATTACTCTGTCTGGGTGTCAGTTGCCTTTTGGGTATTAGTGTGGGCTTAAGTATAGTTCTGAGAGTAGGCATTGGCATTGCCAAAGTTTGGCGGAATTCGAGAATCTGTGTAAAGCAATCGTATTCATTTGACAAATTAAAACGTACGGTATGATCTGTCAAACGCATTGTTCTTTACCGTTTGACAGATCACACCGTACGTTTTAAACTGTCAAATGAATACGATTGCTTTACACAATTCCACCTCAGGTTAAGAAATATACAGGGCGTTTGGTGCATTATGTGCCAAATTGAAATGGCTGATATTTGTCATCATTTCCCTGCCATGTCATTTTTTTATTTTTATGAAAATATACGAAATTCGGCATCGAATCATATGATTTGAAAACTAATATTATGGTTTTTCTCCATTTTGTTATTGTTTTGCATTATCCATTATTTTGCAATTTCCATTATATTAAAATACTTAAGGCATGCCATGTCACAGTGTCATAAAAACATTCAAACAACTCCCTAAATCCTTAATTTTCTCATTAACTGACCCAGGTCGCAATATAGTTTTTGTATGAGAAATCATCAGTACCTATTACACTAAAACGCTACAAAATTAGCATTTACTTACTCACATATCACACAGAGTCATTAAAAAACAGCAATCGAGAGAAATCGATTTTAGTAGCCCTGTGTAGCTAATTCAGTTTAGATAGGTACATCGTCACATTAAGTCATCATCATTATCAGCCAAAAGACGGACGTCTTTTGGCTGATAATGATAATGACTGCTGAACATAGGCCTACCCCACAGCCTTCCACAGCGACCGATCACTAGCGGTCTGCATCCAGTTTGATCCTGCGACAAGGTCACCTGTCCATCTTGTTGGTGAACGTCCCATGCTGCGTATTTGGTCGAAGTCTCCAATCTAGAACTTTCCTGCTCCAACGGCCATCAGTTCTTCGCGCTATGTGCCCTGCTCATTGTCACTTGAGCTTACTGATTCTCAAGGCTATGTTTCTTCTACGTATCTTCTTATTGCTGATTCAGTACCTTATTCACATTGAGTATTTTATTAAAACGTAAGTGTTTCGTGCAAAACCCACAAAGTTATGTTTTTCTAGACTCCAGGCTGTTGACATTGAAACATCCCCTACACTTGATAAATACCTAGTATCCAGTATGACACGTCTTTTAAGAATGTGGTTATCGAAAACTTAATCAATAGTTTATATTGGCTTTTAATTTTGCCAGACTAATTACGAGTATTATTACGCCTAACTATGCGGTTACTGTAGAACGTATAGGTTTAATTCAATGGCTTAGAACAGCCATACTCAACCTGCGGCCTGCCAAGCCTTTTTCTGCGGCTCGCCAGCCCGTCCCAAGACCCATGCGAGACATGCCAGGAACCTTGTCATGAAAGGTAATTGCGACGTTTTGACGACCTAACATTTCAATATTTCCTGCTTGATACGTGCCGGCAACGTCGCTATGGCGTCTAGGTGAGGAAAGGCCCTTAAGACAACTAATTGTCATTGATTTGTTATTTAGTAGATGGTGATTTTCTTTATCTTAAAACCATGTAATTACGAAAAATAGCTCGTCCCGCACCAAGAAATGAACGAACTATAGAAAATACGTGCTAACTGTGCAAAAAGTTGTTTTCCTTTCCAAATAGAAAGACACAAAAGACAAACAAATTAGTACAGATTACATACATACAAACTGAATCAATTATTCTTCGTTTCAGTTGCAATTATACCAATTAACGACCGGATATTTCGGACGTAAGACAAAAACTGTTATTTAATATTTTTATCATATCCCCTATTTTAAACAGACATCTTTCGACCCTCAGTCCTTGTTACAAAGTCTAATATAATAAAAAATATTTTGTATCAATGTACCAACGAATTTGTAAGGGTTTTAATGTAGTTTCTAAACGGAGAAAACGTGCCCTGAAGGTGCACTTAGGACTTGACACTTCCCGATACAGACGGCGACATTTATGTATATGACATGCAGCTTTAGGCCTAATGATTTATGCTTTATATTTGGCATATTCCTTCCTGACTGATCCGGAAAGGACATTCAGACCTTACTGAAATAACGAGATATATTTGCTTTTGACTGTACTACACCTTCGTTCGAAGGATAATTTTGAAGTTAAGTTCTGCATAAGTCAGAAGACAAAGCATGACATGGTTGTGACCATACCTTTACAACGCCGCGGTTCTGCACCGGTTAGATGGTCGCACTTGTAAGCGACGGCTGCGCCAAAGGTCAGGATTTGATCCCTGGGTCGGGCCAAAAATATGTACCTGGAGTTTTCTGTTCAGAAGTTCTCAGGTGCGGAGTTTGGAAATTGGCGGTGTTTCACCCTTGTGCCTCGGTGCGCACTTTAAGCAGTTGGTCCTGCGCCTGATCTCTCTCCGGTCGTGTCAGATTGCTGTCCCATCGGGCTATGAGAGTGAAAGGAATAGAGAGTGCACCAGTGTTTGCGCACACACTTACGCACTAAAATATGTCCCGCGCAGTCGGTTAGCCGTTGTGACTGGCCACCGTAGTCGAAATCGGTCGAAATCGCTATTACTATTTCCTCTAAAAACGTCAACACTTAAGTCAAACAAACAATAAACAAACTGTCATCAATATCAATAGTGCAATGTTGGGCTTTATTTTTTCGCACAAAAGTGCACGGTGTTGGAAAGAACGTTGGTCCGGTTTACCAAATGTTGCGGGTTTGAATCCTGCCCGGTTTTTTGGATTCTTATTTCATCTTAAGGCGCTACCCGGATTTTTAACACGCACACTAGCGCCACTTTAGTAGAAAAATCAGAACTCGTTAAATAAATGACCAATCGTAAATCTAATTGATACGGTTGTAGCTCTGGTTATGTGGTTTAGGTACGATGTTTAAGTTCAATAAAACAGAGTTATCTGCAGTTACAGTTAGAAAAATTGCCAAAAGTTGCCCTATTTAGCAGTTTTCTAACTCTAACTACAGAAAACTACTTTAGAAACAATTTAACGTACTAAATAAACTATATAACATGTACAACAATCGTGTCTACCAGATTTTTGATTGTTTTCGTATTTAAGGAGTAATAATTATTTCAAAATAGAGTGGCGATAGTGTGCGCGTCAAAAATTCGGGTAGCTCCTTAATTAGATTACACAAAACGGGTTCAATTTCATTTTTTTTATGATTTGTATGCATTTAAAGATCAAACTGCCTGATAATTGCACGTCGGCTCAAAAACTAAAAATACATGTATAATATAGGTATAGCCAGACCTGTAATGGTGCCTTATTTTAACTTAAACGCCTCCAATATTTACCCAAGAAGTGATGTCTTGTACATAACTGTGGGAAAATTATAAATAAGTAAGATAATTTCACAAATTATAGAAACCCCTTTTGACGAGGTATGTCGTTAACTTTAACTCGTCCTTTTTAACACGCAACCGTTATTGTTAAATAAAATACGAAAGTAAATCATAATACAATGCAATAAGGTTGTACTGAGTGGCATGGAATAAATCTGAGTGCTTCGGGTAGGGTTTTAAAAAATATCGAACAATATTTTATACGAGGCATATAGTTTTTTCCCAAACCCAAAACAAAGATTTGTTTTATTTTCGGTCATGTTCGGAATCAAAAACCTCTTTTCGAGTACGTGTTAGATTATGTCGCGATTTACACATTTTATTTTGACAGAACGTATCAACCTTACATGGTGCACCGGCTGATTTTGAAAAATAATAAAAAAAGCAAAAATTAGTTACTTCCAAAACGTGTTAAGGCGCTACCCGGATTTTCAACGCGCACAATAGCGCCACTTTAGTAGAAAAATCATAACTCGTTAAATAAAAGACCAATCAAAAATCTGGTTTTAGTCTCTTTTGGCTGCAAAAAAAAAAATGAAAATTGTAAGTCAGCGCTATCAGTACATATATCCGGTATTGTCTCATAATTTATTTTATTTTTTTTAATTTTAAGGGTATCAAAACTGTTTAACAGGACATGTTTTACAGATCATTTTTAGGGCAGGTGAAGTGCTTAAATACATAGTAGATACGGAACCCTTCCGCGAATCCGACTCGCACTTCACATTGAGGGTCAAGTTTTTTTTTTTGGGAAATTTTATTAAATGCCTTCCCTTAAAATGAAGTATTCAGTATGTTGATGTAGTAAGGCTTCCTAACACGTGCGTAAAATTTCGTAAGTGTATGTACAATATTTGTATGTTTGTCTCAGGTTTTCTCAAACGGGAAGTCATAGCGAGATGATAATTCTTAGTTCAATCAGGCATATTTCTACTAAGGGTACAGTGTAAGTTTAATTAAAATCGGTCCAGTAGTTTTTGATATATGATCAAAAACTGAAAACATGAAAAAAAAATTAACCGCCTTGAAAAAAACTTACTAAAAATCTTTAAAAAACGCAGTCTCCTAAATAAACGACGGAATACAGTATCCTATTTCTTGCCGATAACCTCGAATACGATGGAGCCTTAAGGAAAAATTCATAGCCCAACTAATAGCCCCATACAAAATAACTTTAAGTTAACTCATATCGCGTTTCCTAGAACACCGCGTTCTTCAGTAAGTAAATCATCATCATTACTGTCGAATCACATAATACAGTTGGGTGACTCTTTATTCTTAGTTTTACAGTTTTTTTGTGTCTTACAACTTGTTAAAAAGTTCCTGTTTCCGTCACACAACGTACGTCTACCCTATAACAACGCTGCCTGTTTGCAATCGCTATTACGATGGTTTTAATTTACATAATTCCTATGGATGTCGGCAAAAGATCAAAGTATACGATTTAAGGGAATACCGAAACGTTTGTCGGGTTATTTATTTTATGGGTCCCATGTAAAATAAATGGGACGGAAGTAATGTAACAGCGCATGGAATTTTCGGGTTGGAATATTCCGGTTACAAATATAAGGATAGATACAGAATGGGAAATATTTTATTAAAAGAATGCTGGTACAAAGCCACGATATACATGCCTGTAAAACGGACCAGTAGCTTGCATGCTAGTAACTGGCATGTGCTAGTTTAGCAATTTGCGTCCTTGCATGCCTATATTCATACTATTGATTCAGACGCGCCAGTTTTTGAGCACGCCGCGTCCCATCTCTCGTACCCCGAGTCTCCCGAAACATATTATGATATATATCAAACTTATTAATTCAAATTATAAATGTGTAACTTTCCTGAGATTACAACACTTCAATCTCGTCAACATAATCGTTGCAATAAATAATGGTGAAAATTGCATTGCTAAAGAACAGTGCATTACTATTAAGCCAAATGATTTTTGTTAGCTGTTTGTTTTCCAAATAAATATAAATAAATAAATAAATTGGTTACCGTTATATTGTAGTAGTCCAGTGGTGATTTTGACAAGTGTGATCGAATTACATACCTACAAGCATCTCGAATCCGTTTTTATGTGAAAACGGCCATGAACGCATATTAGTTTACTACTTAGTTTTATGTTTTTCTTGTTTTAATCTTTTGTATTAATTAAAGGATAAGAAGCAGGTTTGTTCAATTTAAATGGTACAAAGTGTATAGTTTGGATTAACATCAAAGTTTTCGTTTTCTAGATAACGATTACAAAAACACTAACTCCGTCGAAGTTTCAGTGGAAGGTGCAATTACATTTCAGCTTTAATTCATTGAATAGAGCTGCTATTTAGTTTAAGTGCCTTTTAAAGGTTTGGTACAAACATTATAAAACTATTTTTATGAAACGACAGGAATTATTATTATAATATTTAACTTTTATTTTGTGTTAGTTTAAGTATATTTATAGAATATAAAATATGTTGTTGCAGAAATTTAAGTACGTTAATTTGTTACTATACATGTTTGTTAATTGTTACCTTTTTGTAGATTTTATCTAAATTCTTTCCGCTGCACCCATTGCCATCTCTCTGCATGACCTAAAGGTTTGACTGGAAGAGAATGCTTTTAGCATTAAGTCCACCTTTGTACACTATGATTTGTGCAATAAAGTCTTTAAATAAATAAAAAAGTAATAAGAATAATTAAAACACAAAACTTCATTTCGCATCTTGTCGTTCTAGAATTTATTGGTAATTGTATTACGTACTTATTTGCAAATTTAAAGTTGTTACAAAAATACTGATTTTGAAAGAAAATTATAGAAGTTATTCATTGTATTTTCTGAGGGACGGTTGCACTATAGTATTTTTACTTAAGAATCTTAAATTAGCTGTTTAAGTCTATAAAAAACCATCCGACCAATTAGAAAGTATACCTCAATAAGTGAGAGCTTTCATTCAGACATACTTTTTCAATTGGTCGGATAATATATTACAATTGATACCAAGGCTACAACATAGTTTCTCGAGTAGCAAAACTCACATAAAAGAGCCTTCACCGCTCGCTTCCTCTATTAACTTGTATCTCGTATTCTCAAAGAAATACCAGTTCCGATTCCGAAGCTTTAGTACCGACGCGTCGGTAGTTCACGTTCCGGTGAAATGGTCTTGGATTTCATAGAACTTCATATTGCTGGTCCGTACCGAGAAAAACGTAAATAAATATTTTTCACTTCCAACTAGTCGGCGGTTTGGCGATGAGCTGAATGTTTGAATTTGTTAAATTTCAATTCACAAATAGGCTTTCGTTCAGGGCGCTTCTGCATTTAATGATGCTAGGTTTCAAGGCGACGTCGCTTCGAGGTCCCGGGATCGATTGCCGGTCGGGTCACTGAAGAAATCATAACTTTCTATATTGTCTCGGGTCTGGGTGTTGTGGCCACCGTTGTGTCTGATTTCTATAACACAAGTGCGTTGGCTACTTACTTTGGGATCACAGCAATGTACGTGATTGGTGTCAATTTTTTTTTTTTTGGTATTATCAGTATCTGATCCGAATTTGATAACAAAATGCTCGGATAAAAAAAGTGTATACGACTCGAACTCATGCGCATGGACCTTTAATTTTTTGGCGTAGGTTATTCTGGGCTCTTCCAGATGGGTGTACCCACTAAAACCTGACGGCGTCCACCGGTGCCATTAATGAGGAGAAAGCCACGAGTTAGCGCTCATTCGCAGAGTATTCTTCTGCAGCTTCACCTCTGGGCGTGGCTCGCTTGGCATTGAGTGCCATCTGGCTTCAGGGGGTCATGCATGTGCCCCCCGTTCTTAGTTGAACGGCGTGATGGACACTCACAACACCGTCGCAGGCCTCCTTTAGCGAGCGGCTGACACCCCCGAGTCAGTCGCTCGAGGTTCATCGAGTTGGGGCAAGTGAAGGGCATTAAGACCGAAGATGTTTTTAAATTATACAGATATATGTCATATGCGATTGAAAATGCTACACGAAAGGCAGGTAATTGCCTGGAATGCATTCAGTTAGGCACGCTTTCTCTTTATGGCTAAACGTCCCGATAACGCCTTAAATTATTTCTCGTTTTCTGGTAAAAATGCCTTCCTGTGTGTTAGGAGTAGTACCAATTACACTGCAACAAAAAAAAACGTGTCATTAGATTCATGAATATAGTTTCTACATTTTAAAGTATTAAAACTTAAAACACGTATTTATGCTTAACCGCAATTTAGCAATGGCTGACATTAGCGAAATGTCACGCGCTTGCGCCAATGAGCGCTCAGTAGCAATCAGTACGTAACAAATATTATGTATTTATCTATTTCTATCAACAGGCATGCCCCATAATCTGCCTCTATTAGCGCTTAGTGTCGTAAGCATAGCATAATTTCGCATTATTTTCTAGCATGCATATTTTTTCTCTGAAACTTTTGACACTAAGATAGGTTTAAAGACATTTATTCTCATAAAAACTTACAGTTCATTTACAATGAGAATTTCTTAAACTAGAACTTAGAAAATTAATAAATACCCCTGGAGCAAGAGATTATTCTTATAATAATTATAATGGTTTGCATTTTTGCAATCTACTTAACGAGTGCAAGACTTTATAATAATGTATGTACATATTCTTTTATTTTGTTTTTAAATTTGTTAAAGTTCGTGCATTCTTTTATTTTGTTAGGTAATTTGTTATATATCTGAACACCTTCAAACATTATAGTCTTTTTCCCGTAGTTTGTTCGAGCCTTATTTAGAATAAGTTTATGTTTATTTCTTAAATTATGAGGGTTGTTTTTTTTTCCAGGTGTATGTTAGATTGTATAGAATTTGTTATTATTTTGTAAACTAAAATGCAGGTTGCGTATATATATAGTTGTTTGATATTAAGGATTTTAGTTTTTTCATAAATTTCTTTTGTTCGTGTTAAATAATTAATATGATTTAGTACTTTTACAATTTTGTTTTGGGTTCGTTGAAGTGGTTTTAAATTTGTTTCAGCGGCTGAACCCCATATTTCTATTAAGTAATTTAGGTGAGATTTTACAAGTGAATTATAAATTATTGTATGTACTTTATTGGGAATACAATGTGATGATCTTCGGAGTGCGCCAAGTACTGCTGTTAATTTTGATTTCACGTGATCTATGTGCACTTTCCACGTCATTTTGTCATCTAGCCATAAACCGAGATATTTTTCCTTGTCCGTTTGCTTTATGACTTCACCATTGATTACGAGAGGGCTAAATTCAGGTATTGGTTTATTTTTAGCAGCAAAAATCATAAAAGAAGTTTTTTTTGTATTAATTGTTAACAGGTTATATTTCAACCACTCATTAAGATTATTAAGATCTCTTTGGGCGCTTGACATTATATTTGAGACCGAATTATCGAAGTAAAAAAGGCATGTGTCATCTGCATAAAGAATTAGGTTAGCGGTTAATCCGATGTTGTTAATATTATTAAGATAAATTATGAATAATAATGGGCCAAGTATAGATCCCTGGGGAATACCGTAGGTAACTTTTTGTTGTGAACTAACAGAATTATCTATCTTGACTACTTGACGCCTGTTATGAAGGTAAGATGTAAGCATGGAGAAAGCTGCCCCTGAGATGCCTATGTTTTGTAATTTCTGTAATAATTTCTTATGGCTTACAGTGTCAAACGCTTTTTTCATATCAATAAAGATACCTACAGCATATTTTTTTTGGTCTATATTTGTTTTTATTTTCGTCACCAAGTCTATAGTAGCTGTAATTGTGCCTGAATTTGAACGAAATCCATATTGCTCAGAAATAAAGATTTTTTTTTCTATTAAGTAGTCGTTTAGCCGATTATATAATACTCTTTCAATAATTTTTGATAAAACTAGCAAAACTGATACCGGGCGATAATTGCTTGGGTCTGATTTGATGCCTGACTTGTAGATTGGAGTAACTTTTGCGAGCTTAAGTGAATCAGGGAAAGTACAAGTAAAGATACATTTTGTACGCTATCTTGATGCCTATGCAATACACTGTTTTATATTCTTAAGTATTAAGCATATCTTTAAGCAACTCATTCATAACAATTGGTCATAGTGGGTGCCTCATTTTTGAAATCATGATTCGCCATGTATCTTTTTATGTTAATCGAGTATAAATGAAGACAGATCTTGTTATGTGTGTACGAAAATATTGGAGGTTATATATTTTTTAGTTTTTATTTTGTTATTTAGCATGTCTTAAACGACTGAAGCACCTTGTAACGTAATAAAATTAAGGTACCTCATTTTTTTAAACGAAATATTTAGAAAACACCGCAATTACCTCGCTTCGTGAGCTCGTAAGGCTCAATTTGTCAACTTTTAATTATACAGGCTCCATTTTCCATCGCGTTGTATTTCGTCTGGTCCCTAAGGAACAAATACGCGTCCTAAATTCATTATGGGACGACAAGTGACCGATAGGGGCCTACTCGGTATTGCCCAGTTATTTTTGTAACTGCTCATATTTTACTCTGTTTGTTTTTTACACCAAAATCTGTATTGCTGTAAAGATACTGATACATTCATAAAAATGAAATAAGAACATAAAGATGAAATAAGAAACCAAAAATTTGCGCACGGGCGGGATTTGAACCAACAACCTTTTGGCTGACCGGGCCAAAAGGTTGTTGGTTGAAATAATTGAGCTACCGTGCTGTCAGTCCGATCCTGCGAAATTTGTGGTCTCTTATGAAAATAGTATACCACAAATTCCACAATACATAATAGACCACAAATTGCGCAGGATGGGACTGACAGTACGGTAGTTCAATTGGTAAGAGCGTTTGGCCCGGTCAGCCAAAAGGTTGCTGGTTCAAATCCCGCCCGTGCGCAAATTTTTAGTTTCTTATTTCATCTTTATGAATATAAAATCCCATCAAAACAATACTTGTCAAAAAAACCAAATCTCGCAACTCAGTTGTTCTGCGGTAAAAAGTTGTGAGATCCATGTAATACCAAGTCGGTTATTAATTTATTCAGTCTCTATTTAAGCGACTTTCTGTCTTAATACTTCCAGTCTCTAAGACCACGATCGTGGTCCATAACAAATGAAAATCAATTGTGTCTGGAATCTCCGTACTCGAAGCATTAAGTTGTTACGTAATAATTAACAGCATCTTATAGTGACGCATATCAATAATAAAATTCTTTAATGTTTTATGTAAATATATTGAGACTTGGCCATCGCCTGAAAACACGTGTAAATTCAATCGCCTGAAAACACATGTAAATTCAATTATTTAGTGCGATGGCCAAGTCTCAATATATTTTACATAAAACATTAAAGAATTTTATTATTGATATGCGTCACTATAATATGCTGTTAATTATTACGTAACAACTTAATTCTTCGAGTACGGAGATTCCAGACACAATTGATTTTCATTTGTTATGGACCACGATCGTGGTCTTAGAGACTGGAAGTATTAAGACAGAAAGTCGCTTAAGTAGAGACTGAATAAATTAATAACCGACTTGGTATTACATGGATCTCACAACTTTTTACCGCAAAACAACTGAGTTGCGAGACTTGGTTTTTTTGACAAGTATTGTTTTTGATGGGATCTCATTTCTTTTTGTATTTTGTAGACAGTTCTATTTTTTTCCTTTTTGGTACCTTCTACTTATTGTATATATGTATATCTACCAGCAACGAATTTTATTAAAGCCCTCTCTCTGACTTATGAACTTTTCGCCTCGCGCTAGCACCGCGACAGCTCGCTCGGCGACATTCACCTTTCCGCGCGCCCCGCCACTGTCCCCGTCCGGCCCGCGCCCTCGCGCTAGCACCGGGCAGCGCGTAGTAAGTAACGGCCCACGCTCACTCGCTAGCATCGCAGCGCGTGGTATAATAATTAATTTACAACCTCACGCACTCGTAATCAGTACGAATACGCACGTAGGTACGTTTTTTGCATTAAATAATTTAATTTACACGTGTTTTCATGACGGGAATACCCATTTTTTGCTCGATTTGGCAGGGGCACTACCATGCGCCTATATTTTGTATGGGACTAGCTTAATCCCGCGGCTTTGCACGCAATAATAATAACTGCCGTAAAACATCGTTACGAATAAAGCCAATATTGAAAAATTTAACTGAAGACTTGGCTGTATGGGCTTAATTTTCTTTGCGGTCTTTTCTAGATTTTTTAGTTTTTCCTTAATTTATACACCAAACACTACTTATATTCTAAATTTGAAGCTTCTAGGTCTGCTAGAAGTGCCTTAGCATTTTGATGATCGGTGAGTCAGTGAGTGACAAAATTAAGAAATTTGACCCGTTATAATTCTTAAAATACTGGTTCAAATTGAATGAAATTTTAAAAATACCGTGTCTTTACAATGCTGCATGGTTACTGAAAATTTTAGTCTTCTAGTTTTATCCACAACGAAGTTATAGGGGGTCGAAAATGGTCTGAATTGCTTCGAGAAAAGGATAGTACGGCCGTGACGCTTTTTTGCTCGACTTAGTGGGGGCACTGCCGTGCCCCCAGATATGGCACTGTGAGTGTTAAAAACATTCTAAAGCACATGAAATAAGAAGCCAAAAATTGCTGCTGTTGTAAAACAGTAAGGGTAGATAGCGCAGACGTCACGTGTTATGACGTAGGTATGCATGAGACCAGAAATTTCACACGGTTGGATCGACGGCACGGTAGCTCAATTGGAAGCTTTTGACCCGATAAGCCAGAAAGTTGCTGGTTCGAGTCCCGCCCGTGCGCAATTTTTAGGGTTCCGTAGCCGAATGGCAAAAAACGGAACCCTTATAGTTTCGTCAAGTCTGTCTGTCTGTCTGTCTGTCTGTCTGTCTGTCTGTCTGTCTGTCTGTCTGTCTGTCTGTCTGTCTGTCTGTCTGTCTGTCTGTCTGTCTGTCTGTCTGTCTGTCTGTCTGTCTGTCTGTCTGTCTGTCTGTCCGTCCGTATGTCACAGCCATTTTATTCTGTAACTATAAGCATTACACAATTGAAATTTGGTAGAAAGATGTATCTTGTTAACCGCTTACCGATTCTTATACAAAAAATAAAAAATAATGTCATTTAAGGGGGGGCTCCCATACATGAAACTAAAACCAAAAAAATTTTTTTTAGTCAAACCTATGCGTGTGGGGTGTCTATGGATAGGTCTTTTAAAATGACATTAAGGTTCCTAAAACCATTTTCTTTTAAAGTCTAACGTTTCATAGCTAGACGCTTTCAAAGTGGTAAAATGGGCGTCCCCCCCCATCTAACTTCTAAATCTAGCAAGTGTATATTTTGAAAAAAATATATAAGGTAGATCTTAATAAATACTTTCAACGAAAATTGTTTCGGATGGGATCGAATAAGTAGTTTTAGAGATATAGCACATTTTCAACAACCCCAAACATAACTTTGTACTTCATACAAACTCTATGAAAAACAAAGTTATATTTGCAGTCGACAAAATATTGTGGTATTTTACTTAGTAGAAGTAAGTGGATTCCCTAATTCAGTTAAAGTTGGCACGGAACCCTAAGTGCGCGAGTCCGACTCGCACTTGGCCGGTTTTTTTGTTTCTTAATTCATTTTTATGACTATAAATTATGACACTGATTGTTTAAAACAGTCTAAAGCATACTAATTACAGCTTACTTAAGCTGCTTGCGAAAGAATACAATACATTACTTATTACTTGCTTTAGAAAAACCATGCAAAAGGCCTATGTTTACTAAGTAGACTTCCTGCGACTGATAAATAATCTGGTTTTTGGAACATCACCATAACTTATAAACACTAGTTACAAAAGTAAGTATGTAAAATATGAGCTTTTTGTGTAAATAAAACCTCCGCACTGTCTTTTTCAAACTATTTATTTAAACGTGTAACGTAATTAATACAGACTTGTCGAACTATTTGTACTTCTTGAAGATTTGTATTACTCATACTTTTTACCGATGAATTTTTGAACTGTTAGACTGATTAACTTTTGAACTGATGAATCTGCGAACTGACTTCTCTAGTCTTAAATAGTTTTGGGTGAACCCTGCTTTATCGCATTCTAACTTACTTACTACGACATCTTGCAATAGATTTTGTAGTAGGTAAGTTAGATTGCACATTGGTAAATTGTGTTCTTTATTTTAAAATAATGATTCTGAATACAAATTATAAGAATTTTTCTGACGAACCTGCCAGTATTATTATATTATTACCTTCATTAAAAAAACACTCCTTTTGCAATTAAAGTTCTTCTAAAGTCTATGTGCCAGCAAAATCAAATAAAGAAAATAATCTATATGGGCAAGCCTATATAGATTATTTTCCCTATTTGAATAATATTTGATTTACAAATTAATGTTTTTTTTTATAAAACCTAAGTGGCCAGAACCTGCCAGGAACAATGCATTTCTATATGTGAATAACATCCGAACTACAAATTGACGATCTTTTCTAAAACCAACGTGTCCAGAACCCGTCCGGAAAAGAGAGATTTTCTCTATTTGAAAATCTTTCTACTTATAAATCAATTAATGTTCTTTTCTAAAACGTATGTGGCCAGATCCTACTCGAACACTTTGTTTATTTTTTTATTTGAGTCACTTAAAATACCTGTGTGTTTGAGAGTAGACCATTCGACGTTAACGTATTGTCGAGCAAAATAGCTTCCAACACTTTTGGTGTTCCAAATAGTTGGAGGAGTTATGCTGCCCCAGGAGACTAAGGTTGAAGAATAAAACAATCAAATAACGCACTTTCACGCGATTGGATTTCAGGTCTTGTTACCAAAACATAGACAAAACAATTTAAGTTAGATTTATTTGTCGTACACCAGGGATTACTACTTTAGCTAGGCAACAATCAAACCATTAGTCTATTCAAAATGATCGTGCTACCTACACTGACTGACAAGACTGATGTAAATGAAACTGAGAAAATTGACCATTTTGGTAGTATCATTTCAGACTGATGGAATGGACTGATGCGACGTGTAACCTTTGTCTTAGACCCTTTGCACACTGCGATTTTTAGCAGCGATGCACTCGCGATGCAGCATCGATGCAGTCGCAAAATGACAATTTTAATACGCGCTACTTTTAGCATCGATACAGTCGCGATACCAGCTCGCGACTACATCGATGCAAAGTGAAATCTGTTAATTGCGTGATTCGCAATTCTTTCGCGAATCTGCATCGATGCTAAAAGTCGCAGTATGTAAGGATTCTTAGAGACTAAAAGAGTGATCAGTAATATTTCTGACTGAAAAGGCTTACTGAGGATAAATAAGATATTATACTTGGCAATGTTGTGAGTGGATGATCCAGTAAGAGAAGCTTTAGAAAACAATATTTTTAACCGACTTCAAAAAAGGAGGAGGTTATCAATTCGACTGTTTTTTTTTTTTTGTATGTATGTTACCTCATATCTCAGTCGTTTGTTGACCGAATTGAAATTTTTTTTCACCTACTTAGAGGGTGTACCTTCTAGTTGGTCCCATTTTTTCCATTTTGGGATCTGATGATGGGATCTTGGTGTAATCGTGGGAAACCCTCAAATTTTAAAGGCACGTATAGTGTTTCTTTACTAGAATCTTAATGTTGACGTGTTGTTACGTCTGATAGTCAACATCTTGTGGGGCTGAGCTGATGGTGGAACTCCTTAACGCTTAGGAGTTCAGTAATTATAATGACGGAACTTATGATAGATAATATGTAGCTTCTTAAAAAAATTGAATCATCAGGTGCAACTCCCCCCCCCTCTTATGTAATCACTAAAAATGAAGAAATAAAATAAACTTTAAAAAAAAGTAAAAACCGACTTCAAAACCAAAATGCACTAAAAAGACTTAAATAAACTCTTCACCATTGAAAGGAAAGGAATCCGTTTAAGGCAAACAATTTCTTTTTGGAGTCGGTGCCATCACTTTGACCATCAAGCATCAACTATCACAGCACCGACTCCAAAAAGAAATTGTTTGCCTAAAACGGATTCCTTTCCTTCCAATGGTGAAGAGTTTATTTAAGACTTTTTAGTGCATTTTGGTTTTGAAGTCGGTTTTTTATTTTTTTAAAGTTTATTTTTTTAGATATACATTAGGTGTCAAGTGCTTCAAAGTTTATTTTTAGAATTTGTTATAAAGGTTATATTCGTATTCCAAATTGATTTTCAGTTAAAGATCTTCCTAGCTTCCAATGTTGACTCATACAAATTGTAAACTAATTCGCAATGTGCGTGACTGAGAACCGTAAAGTAAGGCTGGTTCCTCACTTACTGGTATAGGGTGAAAATGGTAAGCCTAAAATCTTACCTTAGCAATGAACTGAAGACTTTATTTCTAAAAGTAAATCTACCTACCTCATTTATATCACAGAAACGAAATAAATTTAACACAAGCTGACATAAATTTTTTGGAGTTACTGTAAAAAAAATATTATTTTCATTTTGTCAAAGACCTATTGTGAAAATTTAAAGCATATTTCGAAAGTTTCTTGAAAAGTAGAACGGAAACACAGTTTAAATACACAGTATCACCTACAAAAACATAGTTTTACTGACTAAACCTCGTCATAAATATTTTTTCTTATTCGTTTATTAGTGGTACTCGTAAGGAATAGAACGATTATTATGAGTGTAATCAAATACCGCTGTTTTAATTAGTTTTTTGGATAAGAGTGGAATAATTCGTTTTTGGAAGCTGTCAATTTTATGGAGCATTTTAATTAATTATAACCACAATCATAACATGTTTTATTTGTTTTATTACATGACCACGGCAACGAGGAAAAAGCAAAGTTTATGTGCGGTTGTTTTTCTTTTAATACATAGTTTAGATATAATGTTTTAAACTTTCATGGTCACTAACATTAGAATAGTTAGATACGGGATTGCTACCATGTATGCATGCATGGCGCTTGCAACAGTGCGGAAATATCGGAAACTCATAAATAATAAGGTACATGGTAGTAATCCCGTATCTAACTATTCTAATAGTTTAGATAAAAAGATAGTACCCGTATTTAAAACTATCGCCAAATAAATAAACCAATGTGTACCAACCCTTTCTTCGATCTGAACTGTTTGATAGAACTCGTTTGGTCGTGAATGATTGATGGCAGTTTATTTTCAAGCGCCTGCTGTAGTGTGAATATCGGTCAGACATAAGCACTGCATGACCTCTGATTAATGTTGCGAAGAGATACGTTGCATTTTCGAGGTTAGTTTTCTTGTTTGGATGAGTTTAGAAAAGCATAGCCGTGCAATGTGACAGTAAAAAGGATGAAATCCTTTGAAAAGGTTATTATAAAGCTCATTCGTCATACTTTATAGTATACTAGCGGTCAGCGGAGACTGCGTCCACGCATTTTGGGTTTGCTTCATTCCCTAGTTGCTGAGATTAGCACGTTCAAACAAACTCTTTAGCTTTAGTATGGAAGTATAGATGAAAGTCAAATCGTTTAAATTGGTAAAATTTTAACTACTTTGTATTTGCTCTAACAAAGTTTTTTTTTAAACAGCATCCTGTCAGTTTTAAAAGTAATCCACGTCATCAATTTTGCGTCGCTCATTGCAATGCCCGATCCCTTTTTTCTCTTATCTTAACTTTTATGTATAAAAAACTAATATCTGCAAAATACATTACCTCAAATTTTCTCAAGAACTAGCGTATAAAAATCCAAAATGTTCGAAGAAAAAATGATTTATTCCTTGTGCTAAATCGACCCTTTAAATATTATCACTTTTATCGAGGTGACCTTATGTAGCTAATTGGTACAGAACTTACCTAAAATAGTATCAAAATTAAATCTGGCTTTTTTGTCCGTCTTCAAATAGGTATATCGCAGCTGGTTAAATCACTGAGCGATTAACGACTTGGCGTATTGAAAGTTAGCCCTTTGAAGATGACTGACACTGATTCAGTCAAATAATCGAATTATGAAGAAAAATCGTGTCTTACCAGGTGTTCCTTCCTTTCGGTAATATGACCTTAAATATCATATATAAACGTGTCGAATTGATAACCTCCTTTTTTGAATCGCACTCTTAATAATTAGTATTCTAGCACTATATTCAACTAAGCCATTCGTTATAAATCCGTTCTTCTAATAGCCACTAACACGGATTAAAACTACAGTCCCTACTCCGTTTTAGTCATATACTGTCTGTCCGTTTTAAATCTAATTTCTGCAACTTCAGTCGCGGGTAAAACGTTTCACACGGACATTTTGTGCTTTATTTTGTGCAAATTGGCTTTTTTATTTAATCATCTTGTCTCGTAACGGTACAAGGATTTGCTGAATGGAGTCAACATCATCATAATTATCGGGTTTTGATAGATCTTTTATGTAGAAGACACTCGGTGAAAATCAGCGCCGTGGTACGCGCTCTGTTGCTGACTTGAGCTCAAGAACATAACCTATTTTGCCTTTAATAATGGAAATTTAGTTTTTTATTTTGGTCGAATAAACGCATTTTCTTTCTTTTGTACATACTACACAGTAAGGCCTTCCCCATAACCTTCCAAAGCGACTGGTTGCAAGGTAGGTTTAAGCTGTGTATCTGTATCCAGTGTGAATAAATATAAATAAACTAGCGGTCCCCCGTGACTTCGTCCGCGCGTTTTGAGTTTTCTCCCTCCCCTCCCGTCGCAGCGCGATGTTTTATTAGTCTAAAGCCTTTCTTGTTAATAAGATATCCAACACAAAAAAATAACAAGTCGGTCCTGTAGTTCCCGAGATTAACGCGTTTAAACAAACAAACTCTTCAGCTTTATAGTCTTTAATTATAATATTATAATAATATAAGTATAAAGTCATTTTCTTACTTTCTTATGTACACACATAAAGTTATCCACTTTTGTTGCAAACTAACCCTTATTAAAACTGCATAAGATACCGCAGTGTTTACCTTAACGTGCTGTTGTCAGTACATTTACACACAGGCCTTCTCCATGACCTTCCATAGCGACTGGTTGTAAATTAGGAATCTGCATCCAGTGTTATATTGCGATGCTTATAAGATGGTCTGCCTCTATTTATATTGATTGCTTCAGGCGCTCTGTAGGGGTAGGCCGGTCAAGGATAAGTAAAGGAGAATATTGGCGACCGATTACATAGATCAGTTAGTTGGGGTGTTTACCGCACTAAGCCTCACAATTGGGCCATTGTGCGTTGGAGATAATACAGATCACATACATAGCACTGATAAGATAAATCACATACATTGCACTGATCCCAAAGTAAGAAGGTAATGCACTTGTGTTATGGAAATCAGAAACAACGGTGATACTCGTGCCTCAAGACCCAGACCCGAGACGAGAGAAAATTCTGATTTCTACATTCACCCGACCGGGAATCGAACTCTACCTTGTAGCGGCAACGCTTTGAAACATACATGGCTCTGATCCCAAAGTAAGACGTGTTATGGAAATCAGAAATAACGGTGATGCCACAAAACCCAGACCCGAGATGAGAGAAAATTCTGATTTATACATTGACCCGACCGTTAATCGAACTCTACCTCGGAGCGGCAACGCTTTGAAACACAGCGGGCTTAGCCACTGCACCACGGGGGTCGTCCTGATTGTGAAAAGCGTGGATTCAGCAACGTGTTGTTATGCGTATGGAAAGGAAAATAAACATGCGTCCGATTGAACCCTAGAAAATCTTAATAATATAAATTGCACTTGTAAAAAGCAACTTTGGCTGTGTGACAGACGAGGAATCGAACCCCGTGTCTTACGCTATCCGGGCCGCTATGCCTATACCTCGGCCACCGTCACATTAGCAAGCTTGTTGAATTTGACAAGCGCTTACTTTAACGCGTAGGCTGCGTAACGTCATCAATGTTGCGAGATTGCTCTCACAATAGCCTAGAAAATCTACTACTAAATTAAAGAAAGATAAAAGTACGATACTTTAAATACCCAATGCTTTGTTTAATTTCCCTAATTTATCACAAAGGAAATGTCAATTCCTCTGTTTTACACGATTTTTCTGTCGACTCTATAAAAGGGCCGTATTTTTTCAATCACATATTGGAAAAGGACGCCTATAATTTGTCCCAAATCTTCGCGTCACTACAATCCTTAATAAATTGCCAGCTTCATTTGACAAGTCTAAGGACTCGCAATGGTTTGCAAAGTACACTGTTCGGATCCCCGTTCGAGCCTCATTTTCTCGATTCGCCCCAATTTTCAGGGCGATCCGGAGTGCTCCAGTAATCCAGGACCTAATGTTTGGGCTAAGTCATAGGAGATGGGTTTTGGAAACGGTTCTCTGCTAGTGTGGGCTCATTCTTGCGTAAATGGAAGGAGTTAAATTGGTTTTGGTATAATGGCAAATAAGGGTGCCTGCAAACAAAATGAATGTGGTGGAGTTGCAAATAGTCTCAGTGTTATGATGATGATGATGCCTGTTGTGAAAAATACAACATGTCGCTAGGATTCTGGGATTTGAAATGCTTTCAATAGGATAAAACAAAGTCTATTGTTCTTTGCTAGTCGAATAATGTAAAGATTTTTTTACAACTTTTTAAATTATACTAGTAAATTAAATTCATTTACCATTCGATTTAAAAATATCTCAGTGCTAAAGGATAAAAAATCTATGTTGTTGGTGAGTTTTGTGTTTATCCTTTTTAATAATGAATTATAAGTAAAAAGTAATGTCAAGATTGATTACAAAATGCGACAATAAAAAAAATAACGGACTTTAATTTTATTATTTCATTTTAACAATAGCCTAGTCGACCAAATTTCAGAAAGTAGATAATACTTTACATTAGTGAATTTATGAATGAAAAACCTTGATATTTTAAAAAAGTGTACAACATTTACATGATTTAATTATGATTTTCAATTTGATTGGACCTCAAAATTTCTAGAACTGTCATGGCGTCTTAAATGACGTCACTGCTTACTGCTTATAATCGAAGGTCTTCTTGACAGCAAAATACTATGAAGAGTTTTCTATGACAGCAAAAAAGCCCGCCATATCCTTCAAGTCGTGACGTCCCATTTTTTTGATAGGCGTTTACGGTCCGATGACCAAATCTGTGTTTTGGACCAACTTAATTATTTAAAAATTTGTTCATCCTTATTTAAATTCAGAAATGATTTAGTTTTATGATATCTCAATGCCATTAATAATCACTAGAAACTACCAACATTGTGATTTGTTCTTAGTTGAAACTAGCCTTAACAATACAACATATTTATAGTTGGGCTCGATATAGTGTCAACAGAAATATTTCAGCGTTTGTATTTTTTCACAATTTTGAACTCTTGATTGCGACCTTCTTGATTTCGACGAATAAGGAAGTAAGTAGATACAGTTTCTTCATATTTTACCGACTTTTGAAAATTGAAGCTAGAGCAGGTACGGAAATCTCGACATAGTTCCCCGTAAAACCATCGGGTGGCGACCGAAAACTGCTGAAACCAAATTTGTTTTCGTGTATTTATTGACTGAGAAGATTTTTTGAATGAAGCCTAAAAATTACAAATATTTTTAAAGATTCAATAATTATAAAGCTACGTAAATAAAGAAGCATAAATTCGATGCAGCAGTCAATCAAGAAATTGAAATTGTCTACGCAAAAAGTCAAAGATTTTGCTTCTGACTTCGACCGCAGGTATCGAAGTCTTGACATAGTTCCCCGTAAAACCACCGGGTGGCGCTCGAAAAATGCTAAGACAAAAATGGTGTTTCGTTTTTATATTGATACAGAAGAATTATTGAATCGCTACGGTCGCGCTGCTGATAATTTCATACATAAATGGCAGCAGCGCCGCTGTTTTTATTTATTTATGGGCATCCGCTGCTATCGCTTAATGTAAAGGCACACTTAAACATAAACATTTGTTATTTACGTAAACATGGTGATATGACTTAAAACTTCATTTTGGTGATAATTGAACTTCACTTCTGGACACATCTATTGGCCCACCTTAGAGTTTAGGTTTCGATGGCCCCTTCCGAAATATGATTGCTAGATTGAACAAAAACTGTTGATGCAGTTTTAAACCTGATACATTTGACCATCTTTTTCGATCGTATTGTTTTAAATTTGAATTCAGAATACCATACGACATGAAGCTACGCCTAACAAGTCGGATATGCGCCTTGTTAAAGGCAATTGATTTTTTAATAAAAAACATGTTTTATCAAATAAAGGTTTAATGTCATAACGCGTGTTGCCCCCATGGCCATCTACAACAGCTCTCATACGATTAGGCATCAACCACATGTGCTCAATGGGGTTCATGTCTGGGCTTCTGGCTGGCCAGTCCATAACTGTGATGTTCACATCTCGAAGATATTCCCTGACGATGCTGGCCGCATGGGCTCATGCATTATCATGCATATAAAGGAAATTTGGGCCCACATAGTCCGCGTATGGTATCACGTGAGGTTCTAAGCACTCACGAATGTACCTTTCAGTATTTAATGTTGGCAGCCGTGGTCCTGTAGCAACCTCAAGTTGAGTTTTGCCGCTCGCGGATATACCGCCCCAGACAGTCCACGAGCCACCGCCATAAGCAACCCTCTCTTCAAAGCAGCATTGTGCGAAACGCTCTCCCTTACGTCGGTAGACCTTCTTCCTTCCATCATTGCCATGTAACACAATTTTAGACTCATCAGAAAAAAGTACACGGCTCCAATCTTGCTGTGTCCAATTTAAATGACTGCGTGCGAAATGAAGGCGCGCTGTTCCGTGGGCTCGCGTTAGTTTGGGCTCATTAGCTGGCTTGTGTGATACCATATCGCGTTCTTTTAACCTTCTCCGAACAGTTCGAGCGCTCACAGATACACCGTGGAATTCGCGAAGTTGGTTTTGTATCTCAATGGAGGTAAGGTGACAATTTCTCAAGCTGGTCGTCACGATTAATCGATCCTGCCTTTCAGTTGTGACCCGAGATCGTGGCCTTCCTTGGCAATGAACAAAGCCGCCAGTCTCTAGGTACCTCCGATAAACATTTCGGACCGCAGATCGACCTAAATTAAGTTGAGCACTCACGTTTCTTTGGCTGTGTCCAGTCTGAATAAGTGCCACAGCTTGGGCGGCGACTTCAGGTGAAGTATCCATAGATTATTGATAGAACCTCACCTTTATGTTAAGAATAAGTAATGTTTGTTGCAAAACCAAATATATCAATTACTTTTTCAAGAATTAAATCCAAGTAAACCAATAAAACCAAGTATTCTTAGTATTCGATTATTTGATATCAACAAACAGGCTCCAAATTGTCTTTTGTTTCTTTAAAAAAAAAGACTATTGAATGAAATTGTGAATGTGCCAGGTTTAAAACTGCATAAAAACTTTTTGGTCGACCTAATATAAAATTTTAGCTAGGACCAAACGAAACTGAAAATACAAGGTGGGCCAATAGATGTGTCCAGAAGTGTATTTAAGAACAACCACATGACCCATACGTTACGACGAATTCAGGACCGGACTTAGGTGCCCATATTTGAAATTCTACTCCCAAACTCCAACATATTGCCCACAAACCCTTGTATTTTGCACCAAAACGAGGTTTAAACACGTAGCTTCATAAATCCGGGAATTCTTACGCGAACGCGCTTCGAATAATTTATATTAAAGAGTTACGGGAAGTGTGCTTTGAAGATCTGAGAACATTGGTGTAATACTGGAAATAAATTGGGTGTTCAGAAAAGAAGAGACCCCTGCATTTTTTTAGGGATGAGATATGTCAACGCCGGATTTACGACGCCGTAATGACATGAGAAGCTTTGTCGTTGGTTCTAGCTGGTTCTGTGGCAGTGCGTCGTCGTGTTAACGGCATGTCGACGGCTTGACGATACCATGCGGACGACGCTTTGGGCATCATGTTGACGTTAGTCTTAGGCAAGAGCAGTTATCGACAAACCATTGCTGTAAATATTCCTTAGACATGTTGATGACGCGTCATCGGCATGTTGGTTTTGTCGACGGCTGCCGTTAGTTACTTGGTATGTCGACGACATACTGCCGTCCGTTAGATTTATTCAACAAATCATCAATTCAATCAAAATCTTGGGTCATAATAATATTTCGGTTGTGGTATAACCACTTAACTTAAGAAAATGTAAAATTTTGCCTGAATGTTATTGCGTTATGTATTTTCTTCGAGTGAGATATTCTAGATGTTATAACTCTATTTTTAGGCGCTTTTAGTTAGTAAAAATATAGGTACGTGAAAATTCACAGCTCACGGAAACTCAAGGAGATAGTAGTTATTTCTACCACGTTAATGAGACAATATCTGTATCAAGCGTCGGCTCAGCCTTATCCCGTAGGATGAAGGGATTACCCGCGAGACGTGCACAATAATTCCGACTCGCACTACGAAAGAATTACGAAAACGAATTTAAATGAAAATACGTATTTAATGAATTTCATCATCATTATCAGCCAAAGGACGTCCACTGCTGCTTTCCACAGCGACCGATCACTAGCGATCTGCATCCAGTTTGATCCTGTGATCTTTATAAGGTCGTCTGTTCATCTTGTTGGTGGACGTCCCACGCTGCGTCTCTGGTCGAAGGGTCTCCAATCTAGAACTTTTCTGCCCCAACGGCCATCAGTTCTTCGCGCTATGTGACCTGCCCATTGCCACTTACTGATTCTCAAGGCTATGTCCGTTACCTTAGTTCTTCTACGTATCTCCTCATTTCTGATTCGATCCCGTAGAGAAACACCCAGCATAGCCCTTTCCATCGCTCGTTGTGTGATTTTGAGCTTCATTATAAGGCCTATAGTAAGATTTGATGAATTTGCTAGTTAAATAGTAGCAGAACAATTCAATCACACGTGGAATCTTTAAATTTAGTTAATGAAAAAACATATACTTTTTCAAACATATACAAAATGTTGTATTTAATTACATCCTTTGATCTACAGACACCTTTTTTTGTTAACTTCGTTATCGTAACCCGCTAAATAGGTTAACAACGGTTATTAATATATATTAATTTATTGTTTTTTTTTCCTTCAATAATGGACATTATTTTAAATATAATTAAAGAACGTAGAAGCATTTTACATATCTCTGTACCTGCCAAAAATAAAAGTCAAACATCAGATACAGCAGTTATATAGCAACTTTGATTTTTAATAAGTTCAATGTGCATAGTACCCAGTCTGAATGTTGTTATAAAATGAGCTTCTTAGTTCAACCTTTATGCTTGTCCGCGAATAGCTAGTGTTTGGCTAGACCCATTCTGATTCGGTTGTCAGTTAAGTATTTGTTATACTAAGGAGAAATTTTTAGTTACTATTTTATTTGTCCGCAAATAATTCGCGTTTGGTCGAACCTATTTTGATGCAGTTTTAGGAAAAGTATTTGGTACATTAAAGAAAAGGTTTTTGTCACTATTTCATTTAAATCAGACACATTGTAAATTATACAATAACTAAAAATGACGAAAAAAAAATCTTCCCAAAACTTTCACCGCCTTTACAAACACTAAAAGGACTAAAATAAAATCGAATACACTTTATGATGTCTACCTTAACGACAGCAGCAGTCTACGTACGCACATCATGCACCGACTTCAAATAAGTTTATTTTTTCTATTAGCGTTATTGCACTCCTATTTTCAAACCACTGGTTAACAAAATCAAATACACTTCCTTGTCCCAATCGAAATGAGATTCAAGTTCATTCATTCGATAAACCATATCCCACTAGATAATGGAGGGATCCCGTTGGGCTCGATCGATTTAGAACTGAGTTCTTGGGGCCTACTCTGTAAATTCTTACATTTAACAGATAAAAGTTAAATAAAACTGACACATGCATGAAATAAAATGAAACATATTCTTCAATCCGCATATTTTTATATCCACATATTGGTCACCAATCACATATATTGCTCCGATCCCAAAGTAAGTAGTTATAGCACTTTTGTTTTGGAAATCAGAAACAACGGCGGTACCACAACACCTAGGCCCGAGACACTATAGAAAGTTATGATTTCTACATTCCCCGGCCGAATTGAACCCGGGATCTCGGAGCGTTGACGCCTTGTTACGCAGCGTGTTTAGCCACTACACCATGGAAGTATTTCTATAGGCTAGAATAGCATTACCCTTTGAGTGAGTGACGAGCCATCTTATTTATCTGCTACACCTGAATTCAATTATGGTGCCTTTTATTTATCCCTAGTTATACTGGAAACATGAATAAAATACGATTATTTACAAAAAATATATATAACTAATCCAATTGATAAAATATACAATATACAATCAGACCCAGGTCGCTGCCTCGTGGAAAGGTACCCATGAGGCTGACCAGATTGTCTCTTTTAATGGCTTATAGGCTGGTTAAGGTAGAGGCCAGCCTTTGCATCGTGAGAATTCAAAACTAGGCTTTTGAAATCTCTCTACATAATTTATGGACACTTAGGTCCCCACGGCCCCAGAGTTTCGACTTCAAACAACTCAAACATGTAAGACTGTCGTATTTGCGCCGTTTCAGGAATTCAGCAGAGGCAGCTGCTGATCCATCCCTATATGAATGATGAGAGAGTACCAGAAATGCTATTTCGTGCTTTAGAATGTTTTTAACACTCACAGTGTCAATTATTTATTATTATTATTATAGGCGTGATAACAATAAAAAATCTATTGTGTCTGGAGTACTGTCCATGAAAGTGTTCAATTAAGCGACCCTCTGTTAATTCAATACTCCACGCACTAGATAACAAAAAATATACATAAGATAATTTGCCTTAGACTAGCCTTAAGTACTTTTTTATGAAAAATAAGCGTTAACACCAAACAACAAAGCATTGACGTACACCACACACACAAAGCATTTGTGTTTGGTGTACGTCAATACAAGTGGTATTTGTCACAATCTGAACGATTCTCATACGAGTTATATGTAATCTGTGTCACTGAACTTCCACTCGGCAACAAAATAACAGCACTGGGCCCTATATTGTTACGGAGTTGTTCGCACGACCTTCAAGATTCGGCCTACTATGACGGACGTTGCGATTATTTTATTTATTTTCTAGCGTCTACGCAACTTTACTAATGCAAAAACTTTAGAAACGCATTACTATCGGATATCTCATACACTTTTATCCGACTATCCGTGCATAGTCCAATACATCTAAACGAAAACTATATTATTTTTTATTATTTCAAGCTATAATAGCTAAGCCATAGAGGCTCAAAAGTCATCATCATCATTATCAGCCAAAGGACGTCCACTGCTGAACATAGGGAGGCCTATGTTCAGCAGCTTTCCACAGTGACCGATCACTAGCGGTCTGCATCAAGTTTGATCTTACGATCTTTACAAGCTCGTCTGTCTATCTTGTTGATGGACATCCTACGCTGAGTCTTTGGTCGAAGTGTCTCCAATCTTCTTCTTCGCGCGATGTGCCCTGCCCATTGCCACTTGAACTTACTGGTAAACGAAATAGCATTCATAAAGATGAAAATAAGAAACCAAAAATTTGCGCACGGGCGGGACTTGAACCAGCAACCTTTTGGCAAACCGGGCCAAACGCTCTTACCAATTGAGCTACCGTGCTGTTAGTCCGACCCTGCGAAATTTGTGGTTTCTTATGTAAACGTCAATTGCGTGACGCTTAGCGCCATCTAGCCGTCTGTTTATGAAACAGATGGCCCAAGCAGTTATTCTTTACAGAATAAATTCAACTTGGAAATTGATGTCGCTTCGCTATCTATGCTTTAGAATGTTTTTAACACTCACAGTGTCATATTTTATATTCATAAAGATGAAAATAAGAAACCAAAAATTTGCGCACGGGCGGGACTTGCACCAGCAACCTTTTGGCAAACCAGGCCAAACGCTCTTACCAATTGAGCTACCGTGCTGTTAGTCCGAACCTGCGAAATTTGTGGTTTCTTATGTAAACGTCAATTGCGTGACGCTTAGCGCCATCTAGCCGTCTGTTTATGAAACAGATGGCCCAAGCAGTAATTCTTTACAGAATAAATTCAACTTGGAAATTGATGTCGCTTCGCTATCTATGCTTTAGAATGTTTTTAACACTCACAGTGTCATATTTTATATTCATAAGGATGAAAATAAGAAACCAAAAATTTGCGCACGGGCGGGACTTGAACCAGCAACCTTTTGGCAAACCGGGCCAAACGCTCTTACCAATTGAGCTACCGTGCTGTTAGTCCGACCCTGCGAAATTTGTGGTTTCTTATGTAAAATTATGTATTCTTATGTAAACGTCAATTGCGTGACGCTTACATAAGAAACCGATGTTTGTTAAAGTTGACGATTGAGCTACCGTGCTAACAGCACGGTGCTAACACGGACCAAAGACTCAGCGTAGGATGTCCATCAACAAGATAGACAGACGAGCTTGTAAAGATCGTAAGATCAAACTTGATGCAGACCGCTAGTGATCGGTCACTGTGGAAAGCTGCTGAACATAGGCCTCCCTATGTTCAGCAGTGGACGTCCTTTGGCTGATAATGATGATGATGACTTTTGAGCCTCTATGGCTTAGCTATTATAGCTTGAAATAATAAAAAATAATATAGTTTTCGTTTAGATGTATTGGACTATGCACGGATAGTCGGATAAAAGTGTATGAGATATCCGATAGTAATGCGTTTCTAAAGTTTTTGCATTAGTAAAGTTGCGTAGACGCTAGAAAATAAATAAAATAATCGCAACGTCCGTCATAGTAGGCCGAATCTTGAAGGTCGTGCGAACAACTCCGTAACAATATAGGGCCCAGTGCTGTTATTTTGTTGCCGAGTGGAAGTTCAGTGACACAGATTACATATAACTCGTATGAGAATCGTTCAGATTGTGACAAATACCACTTGTATTGACGTACACCAAACACAAATGCTTTGTGTGTGTGGTGTACGTCAATGCTTTGTTGTTTGGTGTTAACGCTTATTTTTCATAAAAAAGTACTTAAGGCTAGTCTAAGGCAAATTATCCTATGTATATTTTTTGTTATCTAGTGCGTGGAGTATTGAATTAACAGAGGGTCGCTTAATTGAACACTTTCATGGACAGTACTCCAGACACAATAGATTTTTTATTGTTATCACGCCTATAATAATAATAATAATAATAATAGTCCCCCTAGCCGATTTCGACTACGTTGGCCAGTCACAACGACTAACCGACTGCGCGGGACATATTATAGTGCACAAGTGTGTGCGCAAACACAGGTGCACTCTCTTTTCCTTTCACTCTCATAGCCCGATGGGACAGCAATCTGACTTTACGTGCTTTCCGAGGCACGGGGTGAAACACCGCCAACTTCCAAACTCCAGGCTACCCTGAGAATTTTCTGAACAGAAAAACCCAGGTACATATTTTTTGTGAAATTGTCATAAGTGTAACAAAGTCTTTGCCCAGATATATTTAAAAAATATATATTCATAAGCGCACACTAGCGCCATCCTGTGTTATGTAACGTTGGTAGCTCTGTATGGTTTCTGCTGAACGAACTGAATAAAGTTAGTTGTCACGGATCCTGCGTTTCTTTAATAAGATTTTTGCCTCGACCTGGGGATCGATCCCGAGACCACTGGCGCAGCCGTCGCTTTAAAGTGCGACCCTCTAACCGCTACCACCACTGAGGTAGTTATCACGCCTATAGGCGTTCACTGTCCGCGAAAGTTTACACAGAACCTGTACGAATTTAAAACATTAGGAAAAATTTGCAAATCTTGTGTAAGATTAGAAAGATTTGGCTACACTAGATCTGGCAACCGCATTTTTGCAGATGACAGCGTTAGTTCTGATTTTTGCCGCCGGCCAAAAGATTCATGTCACACTGTACCTTTGTTTATCACAAGTGTCATTGCATCTGTCACCTGTCAACTGTGGGTGTCCATACTAATTACCGAATCCCATTGAAATGCCGATTGATTCCTTTACTGGTCCCAAGATGATTTGGTAATCTATTAGCGTTTACCCACCAGTGAAAACTAATCATTAATAAACTATCGTTAAGGGTGTTAACTGTTGATTAATTACTTAACGTAACAATACGAGGGTCAAACTGAAAGTTCTTAGAACTGGCCACTTATAAACAATATAATAAAAAAAATATTCTAAAATTTGAAAATAGAACTCTTTGCCAATATTACTGAGTATATATTTCATTCATTTGTCATTTGTTTTACGATTTGGCGGCAAATTGAAAATTGTCTGTGTCACGTCAACATGAATTTAACACGAGAAAATTTTCGTGCAATGATTTTTTATGACTTTCGATGTCATTTAAGTCAACAAGAAAGTTATGATAGACTACGATTGGCCTTTCACGATGAAGCCCCATCTCGTGCGACTGTTTACAACTGGTTTAATGAGTTTAAACGTGGTCGCACTAATCTCACTGATGATGTACGTGAGGGACGGCCTTCTACGGCGACGACTGAAAATAACATCTGTGTTGTGCGGCGTATGATAGAGACTGACAAAAGAGTGACCTATCAGCAGATTCGGACAAGCTTAGGCATCGATATGAGTCAAGTGCACAAAATCCTCCACGAACATTTAGCGGTCAGGAAGCTTTGCGCCCGGTGGATACCTCATAATTTGACTAAGGCTCAAAAACTCCATCGTGTGGATTGGTGCCGTAAAATGATTGAAAGATTTAACGGAGGTGACTCAAATGCTGTGTTCGACATACTAACAGGTGACGAAAGCTGGATTTACTGTTATGATCCTGAAACCAAAAGACAATCTGCTCAGTGGGTGTTTCCTTTCGAGGAGTTGCCAACTAATGTGAAGAGAGATCGAAGTGCGGGAAAAAAAATGGTGGCCTCGTTCTTTGGAAGGATAGGTCATTTCGCAACAATTGTGTTAGAGGATCAAAAAACAGTTTCTGCAGAATGGTACACTACCAATTGTTTGCCACTTGTCTTAGAAAAAGTTCGAGAGAAACGACCTCGCAATAGGATCCTCCTTCACCACGACAACGCCTCGTCGCACACCGCCAAGCGAACGATCGACTATTTGGCGACATCAAACGTTGAATTACTGGGTCACCCGCCGTATAGCCCCGACCTCGCGCCTTGTGATTTTTATTTATTTCCAAAAATTAAAGAAAAACTTAAAGGAAAGCGGTTTATGAATGCTGAAGAAGCGGTGGCTGCGTATCGCGATGCCATTGAAGAGACCCCTAAGGACGAGTGGGCAAATTGTTTTTGCCAGTGGTTCCATCGCATGCAGCGGTGTATTGACGTCAGACAATATTTTGAAAAGATATAATAAAACTAATAACTGGCTAATGTAATCAGTTTTTGATTTTCTAAGAACTTTCAGTTTGACCCTCGTACTCGCGTTTGATGGTTCAATATTGATTGTTCATTGTTAAATCGACGCCACCTATGGCGCAACTTATTTATTTATTTATTTATTTATATATACTTTATTACACAAACAAAATGAAGTACAAATGGCGGACTTAATGCTTTAAAGCATTCTCTACAAGTCAACTATTGGAATCACTTACGAATAAAAATAAAAACAAAACTTGACTTTCCAACTTTAACCCCCCTTTTTACAAAAAAATATATTTAAAAAGACTGTACCAAGTTTACACTAAGACCAAAACCACCCAACCAATAAGAAAAATATATCTATTGATTAATGTTGTCTCTAAAATAAACATTGTTTTTAAATTGGTCGGCTAATTACCTTCGTTCGATTTTAACTTTTTGGTATTTATTTACTAGAGACAGAGAGAGATTGACTGGTATTGAAATAAGAAAGACAGCATATTAATAAATATTTATTGTATTGCTATCTTTCTTCTATAGTCTACCGTCGTATGTAATCTACATACATTATAAGCCGGGCATGTATATTAGATTCCTAAGGCTATGTAATCCTCCTTAGTCCATGCCTTAAGCTTGGCGTTGTAGTAGTTTATCCTCGATGTGCGAATGAAATATGTAAAATATATTTTTTATTCCCTTTTTATAAATATTTTCAAAGATTTCAACATTTCCCTTATTTTGCCAATCTACCTTAACAATTATAACTTGACTAATCCAATTGTTTTTCAACACACTTGCTCAAAATGACGTTTTTATTCCACCGATTTTTGGCACATAATCATAGATATTAAACACGCGTGCCTTTTCAGTATATTATTGCACTAGTGCCTTTTGTTTATTAACCCGACCAATTAACATTTGTACCCTAGTACCAAGTAGTAAGTAGGAAGATGAAGCGATATAAATTAGTCGGGTTATAACTTACACAACAAACAGTATTAATGCAAAAAATAACACTATGTACATATTTATTTCAATAAATGGTAAATCCAGCTTTATTACTAAAAATAACTCAAATTCATTGAAAATTTTCTGTAATTTGTGTTTTAAATAACGAATTATTACATTTTTGATCTTGGCTGTTGGCCGATCTAGTTCGCGCCTTAACCTTGCGCGCGCATCGGTTTCGCGGCAAGAAAAAAAAAACAACGCGCCATTTTTCGTAAATAGTTGGCGGCTGAGTGTGGTGTGACGAAGTTTGTATTAATGTGGCAAGTGTGTTGAAAAACGTCGTATGAAACACGTGTGCTTGTGACCATAATATACGCGGCTTTCTTATGGCGCACTCGCTTTCGCTCGTGCGCACACAATATCGCCTTGTATATAATGGTCAACTTAGCACACTTGTATCATAATGTACTATTGAGGATTGTCAACTTAAATGTTTCGAGGATCAAATAAAATAAGACTTTATTTATATGTTAATGATATTTAATCGATAACTTTTACTACATAGAAACGTGTCGATAGACATACCACATAGAAACATGTCGTCCTTAATTGAGTTGCAGGAAAATTCCCGTTTAATCCGTATGTAATGAATATAACGGTAAATATCGTTATATCATATTATTTAAAGCACTTTTGATGTGCATTGGCGATGTTATGTTTTTAGTAGTGAAGTTCGATTTATTGAAGTAGATTTTATTTACACAATTTTTCGTTGTATGTGTGGCAACCCTTACAGCAAAATTACAGGCTTTAGCAAACTTATCTTATGTAAGTCCTTTCCGCTCTCTACAAATAAATGGTACGTGTTTTGTGCAAATTAATAGTTAGAGATAATGTAGTCTTACATCGAGCTGTATGTAATATAAAAGCAGTTAGATGGTGGTAGCAGCTTTGCTAAACAGCTACAAACATTGATTTTTATATCTATTTTCACTCAGTGTTCATATGATAATGTTGCAGCGCACTTTTAAAAAAACTACTAGTTACTACGTTTTTTCTTTTTATCCATTGTCTGGCATATACAATTGAAAATGTTTGAAACTAAGAAACTACTGATGATTTATAGTTCTTTCCACATATTAAAATAAAAATTATTTTTTATAAAATATCATTTGATGAAACCGAAAAGCATCATATTTAACACTTTATAATGGATCATTGCTTTAAATTAAACTAATACATTAAAGTTTATGATTTTTAAAAAATTATAAATAATATTAAAGTACCAAAAAAATACTCCGCCTAAACGGATCTCCGAAATCGGAGTGATAATTTATGTTTTTTTTTTTCAGTTCCATGAAATCAATTGATTTTCATTTCAAGATGTGCAAGGGACTATAAATCATGAGTAGGTTTTTAGTTTAAAATATTGTTATTGTTTTCAAAATCACCATGTTATTTTTATTTTTTTAGTTAAGTTACTGAAACTGTCTTCAAAAGATGTTTGCTAAGATTTCCTAGTTACCTATTATTGCATAATTTTAGGCGTCGTCAGATCGATCCACTTTGTAGTGTCAGTATTTATCAAACGATTACAGCCTAAACATCTTCGAAGTCATACTGAACAGGCTTTTTTTGGATGTCCTTGCTGCATCTTCTACCCGTCTATGTCACGCTTGGCAAAAATTCTGTTTTAAATATTAAAAGTGAAAAATCTTACGTCATTTAAATACAATCTATGCTAATATTATAATACTGGACCCATTTGAAAAATATTTGTTGTTTTGTATAGTTTATTTATCGAGGAAGGCTTTCGGCTGTAAAACATCACGTTGCGATGGGAGGGAAAGGAGCAAACTCAAATTGCGCGGACGAAGTCGCGTGGGGCGGCTAGTCACCTCATAAGTTTTAAAATCTTACAATTGAATAGAAAATCTCACTTAGGCGAACTCAAATGCCCAGCCCAATCAATGTAAAGCTTTTAGGTCAAACAAACTCTATTATGCGCCTAAGATACTAAGGTAATTTTGAAGGTTAATTTGGTTGGCCTAATGTTAGTTATTAGTTTACTTTCGTCATTACTTAGAAGATGAACCTTTGTGTCTCGTTGAATTACATTCTTAATGCCAAGATATAAAATAGTTTGTTTCTAGAAAACATGCTTTAAGCGTATAATAAACTTAATGAGCTAATAACCGTGTAAATAAATAAAAGAAAAAAAAAACATCGAGAGATCATGCTTCGCAAAATTAACTACAATTTGATTTGTCAAGTTAATCAATCGGTTAAAAATCGGTTAGGTTAAAATTAGACTGGATGGTCATTTACGGTCAGATTGGTAAAAAACGGTCATTAACTGTCATAAATGGTCATATTTAGTCATATTAATTACAATAATATTTTACTACTTTTTTCTGTTGTGCATACGCGCTTGGTCGAATTCGGTCGGTCACGTGCCTTCGCAGTTTCATGAAACCCCATTCTTTACATCTTATTTCAATCTTATTTACAAAGTATTAAAGTCTAGATTAGTGTTATCAAGTTATTTGATATATTTTCTCTTGGCTGAATCTGGAAATTTTTTATTTCTGAATGTGAGATGTCAATGTTTGTTAGCAAATACAATTAAAGTCATAATAAGTAATTACAACTAATTCACACTAAAAATGGAACTGATGATGAAAAACTGATTAAAACTCTCTGCATTGCCAATTTTTATTAACTATAATTCTTTTCGGAGGACTCTGCATGACTACCAAGAAGACGTGTATTCAATGCGTGATACTAATTTATTTGATTATTATTATTGCTTCATTTATCAGTAAGAAATCGATTTGCTGTTTGTGTCACTTATTATTATTGGCGACCTTCATGGTGAAGTGGCTAAGGAAGCTGGGTTTCAAGGCGTTGCCGCTCCGAGTCCCGGGTTCGATTTCCGATCGGAACTTTTTTTTACATTTTCTTGGGTATGGGTGTTATGGTACCACCGTTGTTTCTAAATTCAATAACACAAGTGCGTTAGCTACTTACTTTGGGATTAGGGCAATGTATGTGATTGGTGTCCAATATTTACATTTATTTATTTAATATTTTATTGACTTATGTCATTATTATACAAATAAAACATGAACGTTGATTAATTAAAACCTTTGAAGAGTTCATAATTAAATGACCTGCAAACGTGTCAAATGAAATGTCAAGTTTGTTTTTTATCTCAGACGGCTCGCTAATTTACTATTTCTCTTCTTAACTCCACTCTTTTCTCTATGTAACTCCACAATATTCGACCTTATTTCCCTGCGCATTAGAGAAAGTATAGAGTTACTGATACATACTGTACATTAAGAAAAATGTTCCTTTATAAAACAGGAAAGGAAACTAGATGAGTTGTAACTGGAATCTTGATGAGGTTGGAGAGGGATAGGCTGTGTTTGGTAACATGAGCGAAAGAGATGGAAACAATTGGGTTAAATAAGTCCAATCTAAGAGTATTCCTTTTATCAATAAAGAGCTTCGTGGAGTTCGGAGCCTTTTGGCTTTAGGCTGACCACTGATTGCTGTTACGTGAAATAGGATCAACCTTCGTATCTTAAGGTCTGATTCTGTTTCTCAAAATAAATCTTTCGTAGGTAACCATTTTTGTAAGCCAAATTATATAGATTTCTTGCCTTAATTATATAGATTCAGTAAAGAAAGCTGACTTAAAACTAAAATATCGCATTTTCCCTTTACTTAGGAGAAACAAATTCATTTGGAGTCGATGCATGATGAGTGTAGGTAGACTGTTGATGTAGGTAAGCTTGACATCGTGCCCGACTCCAAATTTACGTGTTTCTCCTTAGAAGAGGGTGCTAATTCATGTTTAAATTTATTTACCCAAATCCAAAAATTTACTGGACTGATTTGAATGAAACTTAGACTAAGTTGAAACATACCTAATCAAACTAAAAAATAATAAACTCGCTTCGACTTTTAAAGAAATCCGTGGATAAAAATACAAATTTACAAACATACACACACGAAATTTTGATATAAACACTCAAATATTAACGAATTCCAACAATATCACATTCAATTGATAACTTCCTTTTTTCTGAAGTCGGTAATAACTGTCAAACTTTCATAATTATTTAGGCAATAAAGGAGAATGCCCATTTTACTATGGAGCTTGGTTGCGCAACAAATGATTTTTTATAACTACCAAAATTGGTGATATAGGAGAAGTAATGTTATAAAATAAAATGAACTTGAAAAAAAACTTATTGTTTGTGGGGTTTTCCTAATAATTAAAAACAAAGTTCAGTTTTGAGGTTAGGTGTGACTAGGTACTAAATGAGGTAATATGAGGTAAATAAGATAGGTATTAATGAAAAAATGCGCATAAACATATTAAAATAATGTTCAACAACTCCAACTGTGAGTAGTCTAAGAAATAAAATCACTCAAAATGAAAGTGTGGAAATACATAGTTTTGCCTTCAATTGTATAATGAACGCTTAAAATAATTGATAGTTTTGTTGCAATACCTGCTGTATCTAGATTATATTACAAGTTAAGTCATTAAAAGAAATGATTGAAACTCTTATAATTATATGATTTATTCATCATCTTCATATTTATAAAAAACATTGTCTAAAAGTAATGCTGGCGCAGACACCAGTAATAACATTTGATTGAAATGTTGGTAATGGAGGTGGTATTTGTATTGGTGACTCCATGGAAGTTCTCGATGAAGACAGAGAAGCATCCAAGTTTTGATTAGATGTGGAAGCTGCTTCTAGTACAACCTCTTGTTGTCTACTCGGGTCGACTAATGCATGTCCTTTCACACTTCTATAGACATTTGTTCAATAGGGTAAACAGACTTTCTCAAGCCGGTTAATCTTAAAATCAAAACTGTTTTTTGTAATCAAATGTTTTAATTAACTCAAAATACATATTTCTATAATTAAATCATTTAATTTATAAACAAAGCAAATATTTACCTGATGAGACGTTATGCATAAAATAATAACATCCCTCTCTAGACTATTCTCTGGAAGTTGATCTATCTTGGCTTTTATAATAGACTTTCCACATACATGGCACACTTGTGGGTGCCCATAAGCCTTTACTACTGGACCTCCGGAAGAGGAGGTCGCAGATTTGTTACGTAGTATGACAAAACATTCTTGACAGAGATGATTGTCTTCAGTGAACTGAAAAAATAACAATACTATACACACAAATAATATACAGGTCCATTTCTATGATCACTATATTTTAATACTAAGCATGTCACAAGAAAGACTGCATTTTATTAACAATTACTATCAACAGCAGTCAAAAGTGTATATTACTTACAATGGCCATGCTTATCCAGGAGCGTAGAATACTAAGCATATCATCGCTTGCCTCACCCACTTGGTGGTAAGGCAGCGTATGCCTTAGAACAAGAGAACAGTTTACACAGCGAGGCACTGGCATTGTGGACGTATGAACGTTCGTCATAAAAACAGCACAGCACTTGCACAAAAGAGTACAGAATCTTAACGTGGAGGAATAAACATTTTGCATTTCTTAAAAAGCAATGAACAACGAAAATAAACCACCTAATTGAATTGTATCAATAATGACATGACGTGATGACGGACGGATATAGTTCTATTTTATACCATTTACGGGGCTTGTTACGCATACTGCCGATTGCCCTACGAGATCCTCATCATGTAAAGATAATTATATTTCCGATACCCACAGATTCATTACAAAAAATAAACAAATAAAATGTTATCTATTTTATTAAATAGGCATTTTGTTTTTGCAACGCAATGACTAAAGCAACAGTGATGATTTTAGACTTTAACTGTCCCTGTAAATGTTTACTTGGCCGCACGACAGACTATACCTTTAAACCGCCTCTATTCCTTACAAAATAAAAGCTGTTTTCGTATAACCTGACGTGCTGCTAACTGTATTCAAAATAGGATTTAGTCATTTGAATAATCAATTAAAATGAAAATAAAATTCCCACAAAAGTTTTTTTCGTAACAAACAAATATGAATTATAAAAATAATAAACGAATTTTGGTTTATATGTCATGCTTATACTCTGCTTAATTAGAGTGGGGCAGATTTGGGCATTCTCCTTTCCAAAGGGTCAGTTTTAAAGCGCAATATGAAATCATTATGTCTAGTAAACACTATGTTACGTCATCAAATATGGTTCTAATCTGTTTTTTGTTCTCACATCATTTTTTTCTATGAAGTTTAATTGAAGGGTCAAATAATAATAAAGGAAAAATGAGGTTATAAAACAAATTTTGTATATTACACTGTATTGATTTCACAAAAAAGAAAGTGCTTCAAACTCTAATTTGGCCCGCATAATAAAATATGTCACTCTTCTCAAGTCCAAGCCGTTAGGGACTGTTGATTGAAAAAATCTATTTTCCGATATTTATTAAAAAAGCGATTGTTTTTATAATGAGACGGGAAATTGGGGGCGATAGCTTTTGTCGTAAGAAAGAATTTATTTTGAAGGTTTTCATCAAAGTGTTGAATTGAATTGTATTCGATTTTAAAGCTTATTGATTTGGTGGAATGATGTTCTTTCATTTCAATCTCACCTGAGGGACGTTATAATTACGAAATACCTTTTTCGCTCAAATTTTAATCTACGTATATAAAGTATTTTCTATTGAATAATTTTAAAAAAATAAGTTCTGGCTAGTGCCATTTTTTACTTAATAGAGCGATCTCAACGTGTTGGTAGAGTTTTTTTTTGTAATTATTGTCTGTTGACGACCTCCTTGGTGTAGTGGCTAAGCACGCTGGTTTCTAGGCGACGCCGCTCCGAGGTCCCGGGTTCGATTCCCGGTCGGGTTAATATAGAAATTAAAATTTACTATATTGTCTCGGGTCTGGGTGTTGTGGTACCACCGTTGTGTCTGATTTCTATAACACAAGTGCATTGGCTACTTACTTTGGGATCAGATCAATGTATGTGTTTGGTGTCCAATATTTTATCTATTATGATCAATTGTAAAGTAGTAACTTTACACCTAAATAATTTACTCACCAACTATACTAAAGAGCTCACCACCGAACAACCACCTTAAGACCATTGTATGCAGGGGGCACACAGGGCGAAATTGCCTAAATTTTAAACGCCAGCAGTCGAAATATGCTTGCGGGCGAAAACGAATTCCTACCCTTAACATTTATAAAATAAGACAATTTTGGTCTCATTCGTTTTCAAACATCCTAAACTAAGATAAAGTTTTTGTTTTAAATTAAGGCTTGATAAGTAAAAAATCGTTTTTAGTTAAAAAATAGGGAATGTTTTGGTTCTTATATTTACTGAGAAATACAATATATTTTTAAAAATGAAGACGTACGGGCATAGTTTATTAAAATATCTCAATCGTGAGAAAAGGTACAAAATTGTACAACGTTTGAGGACTGTTTTTTTTTGTTAAAAATTTCGCACGCACACGATCCTCTTGATAGCCAAAATCGCTTGCACCTCGAATAGTTTTTTGTTTCAAAAGACGCCCGTTTTTGTGTTGTGTGTGCAATCGACTTTCGTTTGAAATTGATTAGGCGCCAGAGATGACCGGCATAATATTGTTAACTCCCTCAGTCAAATCCATGAACACCTTTCACAATTTTCTTAAACATATAGTAAACAATCTAAAATTATTCAATGAACCCTCACAGCCACCAATAAACAACCACTAAACCAAATCACTCCTCATCTATGCTCGCAGAGCAATCCGATAGCTCCACGACACTAGTATAGCAAAACCTCGTAAAAAACACACACATCATCATCATTATCAGCCAAAGGACGTCTAATGCTGAACATAGGCCTCCCCCACGGCCTTCCACAGCGACCGATGACTAGCGATCTGCTTCCAGTTTGATCCTGCGATCTTTACAATGTCGTCTGTCCATCTTGTCGGCACATGTCCTACACACACACTTTTTCAAAAAGTTGTAGGGGCGCGGTTGGCATTATGTGTATATGTGAGTCTAATTACCTGACTTGCTCAACCAGCTAATCTCAAAAAAATCTTTGACAATGTTCCGAATACGTGAGAACCAGTAATTCAGGCTATATGTCACTAGTCCCACCTGGTAAACTCATTAGGCCTCGGGACTGGCCACTACCCACTATCCACCATTTTGGGTACATAATTATTGAGGGTGATGCTATAACTAAAGTGGGTGCAAGTAATGGGCTTTTGCGGGCTGGTAACACATAAGCGGTAGCGATTGGAGAAAACTTCAAAATCTCAACCAAGTCGAGAGACTTTGTTGAGGGTTGGGGGGATGAGTTTCTGCTATATAAAAATCTAGTGGAATTAATTTCTTTACTGGAGGTTCTCAGCGATTTCGTCCGCGCGTTTGAATGCGCGTATTTTTAAGCTACCCAACACAAAAATATTTTTTCAAATCGGTCCAGTAGTTCCTGAGATTATCGCGTTCAAACAAACAAACTTTTTAGCTTCATAATATTAGTCTAAAAAATGTATGTATGTATAATGTACTTATAACTATGTATGTATGCATGTGTCAGCGTTCGCCGCCAGGCGGCGCCAGTCGTGAATAAACGGTCCTATGCATAACTTGTGTTTCTCTCAAATATTACAGTATGTAGGTATGGCTGGACTATTGTTATAATAGCCAGACGTTTAATCATGGACAATCTGAAGATAGAGTGGCGTGGAAACACCTCGTAAGATCATCCACCAAGGCATACCAGGACCGGCACGAGACAGACAAAAATGAAGAATCGACTGAGAAGAAGTCATGGACACGGTCTCGGTTGTGATCAGTGATGATGTGGCCGAGGATCATTTTTTTTTAATTGCATTGTTTTTCTAAATAAATATACTTCAAGACACTTCACACTGAAATAATATTTGCTTTTGTTACAAACAAAAAGAAAAAAATCGTTGCTTTGTTAATTTAGGTCTATAATTAAGTCATTACGCGTTCGAAAATAAATTCACATTAAAAGTCGCAGTCAGGCTCGCCACCGCCTGTGTTTTCCAAACTATTCCTAACAAGTATATCATTAACTTGTGAAAATATAGCAAGCGGATCCCAGCGGTTACGTAAAAGGTCCAACCGTGTTATATGTGGCTTAAATTTAGTTTTGCTTCGCTGACACAATGACTACGTAAATATCATTTGTGATGTTTTTGTTCCCTTAGGGTTTCTGGGTCAGGGATATTAAGGGTATGATCGACAGGTTTCATAGCTCCTTTGATATAGTTGTCATGTTGAGGAATTTTCCGCTAAAAAGCATTTGTTGTCTGACTTTGATTAGCGTTTTATAGAGGTACAATGTTGTATGTATGATTTTCTATTCGGAATTATGTACAACATGTCAAGGTAAACATTGCGTTTCTTATGCAGTTGTAATAAGGGAGAGTTTTTAAAAAAAAAAAACTGATGTGAGTTCCAAACTTTAGTCTTAGTTGCTTTTTTTATCAAAATAATATAAAATATGTTGTGTAACCAAAAGTTTAAATATAAAAATGTCCTTGAGACAAGTGATAGTTTTGAGGTTATTTAAATTTTGTTTTGGCTGACCCTCAAATGGAAAACGGCCACGTAGTAGACCCAGAAGACGATGGCATGACAAGCTTGACGTATATGACAAACACTAGAAAATAAATGCCCAAAATCGTGAAAATTGGAGAAAGGGTAGGGAGGCCTTTGCTTGCAGTGGAACCACTGAATAATAATAATAACATCTTTGTCTAAAGCCTAATCATAACTGAGCAAAGTGTTCCTTCCCAAGCTCCCGACCAAAAATATTGTTTAATCTTAAATTCGGAGTACCTGCTTACTTAAAATAAAAAAATAAAAGATGCTTAACTTTCTTCCGTCCCAGAAAAACAATCAACCGTTCTTTGGGACAAGAAAGTTTTCCATTAAATTGGGTCGAACTTTTTAGCACTTTCTCAAAAATATTCATGAAATATACACCCTAATCACTTTAGGAGCGAAAGACTTAACGGCCGAGCAGAAAAGAATTTAGAAACATTTTCCCATTACATTGAGTTTTGATAAGAAAAGGTGAACTCTGTTAAAATATAATTGTTTGCAAAAGTAAAGTCTCATCGTTTCCTTTATGAGAATAAAGGCTTTTTCACCATGGACAAATAAACGCTAACAAACTAATAATTCAAATAGGAATTAGTGGACCGTTAACGTTACTGTTTACTAATTAGAACATTGTGAAAAAGGCTGTAAGGGAAAATAAGATGATGGCCAAATAATAACTAGCTATTTTTGTCTTCAAAATTCTGATAATTAAGTTATTGCAAGCCTAGATTGAGTATTTACTCAATGAATTCATGCATGAGGTATTTTTAAACTAACTTAATTTTTCGAGAAGCCTTTTACTGCTAGAACACCAATAATTGTCCTCGATACCTCATAAAAGTTTGGTTGACTTATTCAGCTATACAGTATAAAGGTCATCTATCCCGCACCGCAGGCATCTATCCTTCTTTGTATTTTCATAGCGGGGCAACTTTCCATGCGGGTAGGCATCTATCCGAAAAAAAAAGGAGTCTCACAAAAAGCCAAAAGCCAAAAGTCTCTGATTTTGCAAAATCTATTTGTAGGTCCAAAAATATTAATAGCAATAAAACAGAAATGATTGAACTAGATATTTAAAAAACATTATTTATGTAAAATGTTTACTTTTAAATTTATGGGGATGGTAAAAAGGAGGGCATCTGTCCCGCCTTTACCCTAAAACGCATCATCGGTTGGCATCAAAACATTATTTTTTATTAAATTTATGAACATTAAACGTTTGTAGTCAGTAAACTATATCAGATAGACATTATGAGTCGTAGACTTTATTGTAGAACTTTAAAAGCGGAACAATCCCGCCATACATGATTTTAATGTATCTTAAAGGGCTACCCGAATTTATGACGCGCACACTAGCGCCACTCTATTTAAAAGAATTATTACTCCTTAAATACAAAAACAATCGAAAATCTGGTAGATACGATCGGTGTACAGGTTCTATATTTTATTTCGTACGTTGAAATTGTTTCTTAAGTAGTTTACTGTAGTTACAGTTAGAAAAACTGCTAAATATGGTCACTTTGGCATTTTTTCTAACTGTAACTGCAGATAACTCTGTGTTATTGAACTTAAACATTGCATCTAAACCACATAACCAGAGCTACAATCGCATCAATCAGATTTTCGATTGGTCTTTTATTTAACGAGTTATGATTTTTCTACTAAAGTGGCACTAGTGTGCGCGTTAAAAATCTGGGCAGCCCTGAAATGGTTTACGTTGCGTACGCAGCGCAACGGAAAGCTCTCAAAAGCAATATTTCTCCCTCGCTTTTTGATTTTTTTTTATTGTAGTTCTGCTCTCAAAAGTCGTATCGTAATGTTTTATAGCATAAAGCCTTCATCGATTAATAAGCTATCTAACACAAAGAGTTTTTATCAAAACGGGCCAGTTGTTCCTGAAATATTAAACAAACTAAACTCTTCAGCTTTATAATATTAATATTGATTTGGAATGCTAAGAAATGTCGTTTAAAAATGTGTTCAATATCATTTAAAAATGTTATAACCTTTGAATATGTGCGATAAAACTTGTAATAAAATAAAAATTAGTTTGCTATTTTGCATTTTCTTACAATTTTCGTCTGCAAAAAGATTCAATCTAACAACCCGCTAGGAAAAACCAAAATCTGTCTTTATTTCATACCGTGTGACGAACTTAATTTAGTTTCGCCAACCCTTAACACCAGCATTGAACCCCTTATCATCAGGGCATAAGCTACAAAGTCGTATAATTCTCAATTGCTTGGTTTTTTGCCACAACCTCCTTTGGGAATACCCTAGCTAATAACATCAGAGATCGACAGCGGTTTATTGACCAGACTTAAGGTCCACATTTGCCCGTAATAAGTCACCAACGACGAACTTGTACATTAGTTTGGTGGGACCAGAAATTTCATGGACCACTGAACATTTAGGAAAAGTTACGGAACCCTAACATTATAGTGAAGGTCAGTTCGGTTACGATGCCTCTTTGAACTGACTGTGCAAAACTTAAGATTACTTTTTTACACGGGCGTGAGGGTGAAAACCTGAAACTGTTACCATATTATTGGAAATGAATGTATGAAAAAAAAAATACTAATGGCTGCCATGGTGGTAACCTTTTTTTTTTAACAAAAGTCGGAGCGATCGGTTGCTGTGGAAAACCGTGGGGGAGGCCTATGTTTAGCAGAGTGGACATCCATTGGCTAATTACTGATGATGATGATGAAAGGTCAGAAAGAAGTCAGGGTGAACAGGCTTCTTCTGGGTGAGCTCGCTCCATCATCGACTCTGTCTATGCCACGTCTGGTCTAGTCTAATGACAACAGCGAACCCATTTTGTATATAGAAAAACCTGTGCATTCCTAGTTATTGTAGCATTTACCGGTACGTGGTATTACGTTTAAGCTTACGTATCATCTTATGATTCCAAAAAATGGCTTTAAGATATTACACCCTTTACTCACTGCGACTTTCAGCAGTGATGCAGTCGCGATGCTAAAGTACGTTAGCATCTATGCAGTCGCGCTTCTGAATCAATGTTTCAAAACGCGCGACTTCATCGATGCTGCAATTCGCAGTGTGTAAGGGGTCGTATACATGACGTGTAAACGCGAATAATAAACTGATGAGTAATTCTATTACACACTTATTGCAATCGAATGCGAAAGTTTAAAATCCTATTATGGCTTTGAAGTGCTTTCTTGTATGTTATTTTTTAATATAAAAACATGCAAAGCTAACTAAATGCTCTTCAGCCCATTTTTTATGCAATCTCAAGCTAACAAAGGCATTTATATTACATTTCATAAATTATTGGCGGATGTTGAAATTACAGATGGCTGGCTGTCATTACGAAAAGTATTTAAACCAAAGTTATACCAATGAAATATTGTATTATCCATAACATCTATTCAATTACGGTAATCTTTAGTGTTGATTTTTACTTATTTATAAAATATTAGGCATGGCTACGTAAATTTTGTACTAAAATTGAGTAATGGTGACAGAATTCCGCCAATGTTGACAATTTTTCGGTCACTGCGAGCACTGTCATCGATTCGGGTTCCCTTTTTCACTCACAGCGATTACAACAAGAGAATAAAATTCAAACCATGTTTATTCCAAAATAACGGATTTATCATTACAATATTACGTCCTTAGAGATAGAATAACTTACTTTGAGTTCATCAAATATCACATAGAATGTAATATTGCCAAGCCAGTGATGTGAAAAAACATAATCGTTACTTAGAAAGGATGCACTTTTTTCTATATTCACTCCCCTAATAGATTTATCCAAACCAAACAATGGATTTATCCAGGGTTCTATACATTCAGGATCTCTTTTAACACGTTGTAAGGAAATACTTACTGTTATTGCAATTCAATACAGTGGAAAACCAACTTTAAGACAACCTTTAAGTATCTGAGAAATAAGAGTGAAAATGCCGTAGCACTTCTGTTGGTAACTGTTCACATTGAAGTCTTTTTTACGATTATGTGGCCTGTCTATAAGATTTTATTAGGGATGGTATGCCAATGGACTGTTAGGTATCGGAACTGCGTTTAAATATTCCGGTGTTTTAGCACTGGGAACACGTTAGTGTAAGATGTTCTTAATGATATGTATCACATGTAGTTATTGCTCTTAAACTTAAAACTTATAACTGCGGGTCTACACGCGACGCATATTATGCAGTAGTGTTGTTACTACTTACACCCTCGACGTTTCAACGGTGTTGCAACCGTCGCACTGTGGTACCGCGCTCAAAGGAGGGCGGTCATAGGGGTTTCGCGTAGCTAATGGCTACTGTACTGTGTGCTACTGCATGAAATAATAATGTTTTATGATAGACTGAGGTAAATATTAATTAAACAACTCAATTACATTAGAATAGCAATAATTTATTCATCAAAAAAAGGAACAAAAGTATTCCAATGTTTAGAAAAGAAATTCAGCAAATACAAGTTAATTATAGTTACATATTAGCCTTATTTACTAAACATTATCTTAATAAACTTAAATTACACATTAACTTAAGACACAAAAAAATTACATTAATAATGATTAGATATATTTTTAACAAAGATTTCTTTAATTACTCCTTATTATTGTCTTTTTTACCGTTAAAGATTATAACTACAAAATATGACTACCTATTTTTCAATAATTATTAAATTTAATACCTCTGCTGATAGCACAGAATTCTTCTTTCGTGGAAGTTTTCTTAAACTAGACATATACGGATCGAAATTAAGAAGAAGTCTGTGCATGAGATCGGTGTTCGTGACAACTCGGGACATTTTCCTCGTGTTATCACGTCTAAATTGCTTAATGAGTTTGCTATAATGCTTAGTGAGTGCATTTATGAACTCTTTTAATAATAAATATTGGTGTTTAGTTAATTTAGACTCAGTAATCAAAGATAAAACTTCATCAGTCTTGAATTCCACAAAGCTAAAGGAGGTGTTAGACTGATTAGAATCACTTAGTAAAGAATTTACAGCATACTCATCTACCTTAGTTAACTCAGCTAACCTGCGTCGTTTTGACCTCTTGCTGCAGTCCTTAAAGTCCTTTCTGTACTGCAAGCCGCTCGTGGAAGGAAGATCTGGAGCCGCAAGCTGTTGAGTGTTGTGGGCGGCCGCAGTTGACAGAGTGAAAACTTCACTTTCGTTCAGCCATTCGCTGTATTTCGTGACAATTCTAGAATACAATCGCTGGACTTGCTTCCAGTATTTCGCAAAGCTTACACAAAGATTGGAAATCCTGTTTTGCAAGTCGTTAGTATTCATATTTTCAACATTTGGTAGTGATTGTAACAGAGTTTGGCACACTTGACGAGATCTGTCAGAATCACTATTACTATCCTTTGTAGATAGTCAAGTGTCTAATAAAAGTATTCTTGTAATAGAACACTTGATATTTGTACCTGAAACAAAAAAAATACAGGGTAGTTTAAATTTCAAGATTAATAGATTTCTCGTAGCATGCTCGTAGCATTTGCTACGAGTGGGCTACTACCCCCAGTCGCAAATGATCGCAGCTAAATTCTTATTATTTATAAAATAGACACATTGACTCACATTTTGACATCAAAATTATGTGTGCAAGTATATGCGAAAGTAGTTAAAAGTTTCGATAAAAATATAATTACAATTAAAATGTCAACTTTTATGCTTTGTCGTAGCAGGGCTACATAAAAATAACATAGTGTCAAACGACACTAAAAAAAAAATATAAAAGAAATTATACATACCTTCAATTTGAATATCCATTATAAAAAATAAATCAAAAACAATAGATTCTTGGAAAAACACGAGTCACGCTTTCACTGATAACCGCTTAGCGATAACGCTAATGAGCAGGCGTGTGCGATGCGTTCACTTCCGATGCCAAAAAACAAATGTAACAACTGACTAATTGCAGTTCCTTTTATATTATTTTGTAGTGTCACTAATAGTGACCCAAGCGACGTAGTATCATGGCATAATCTCTCAAGCGTATGTGAACGAGACACAATGCAAATTCTATTGTTATGCGGTTGCCTGCAACCGCTCGGGTGCTGAATCATTAAAACATCGTAATTGAAGCCCTATGACCTACTACGGTACCACAGTGCGTCGTGGTCACGAGGAGACTGGCGCTCGGCGTCTTCATCTGCATCGGGCGGCCGGTTCTTCTGCTACCCTCCAACTATCCGATTTTTGTTGTGCAAGTGAACTAGAGTCAGTAGGTTTAGTGCAACACACATCACTCACAGTATCCGGGTTAATGTTTGTTGATAAAGGCGACACACATGGTTTGCACTTATAAAACACTGGATTCCAGGCAGATGACAATTTAAACCCGTCTTCCCGATTGAAATTATTATACGTATAACCCTAGTATGGTAATGGCGATCCGTGGAAAGGATTTTCGGGTCATGTAACTCCATCCAGTGATTAGTCCCCATATTAAGCAGATGTTCTGCCACCGCGGATTTATTAGTCTGCTAATTTTTTACTGCACCGATGTGTTCCTTGACTCTTTCGGCTATAGTCCATTTTGTCTGGCCAATGTACGAACTACCACAGCTGCAGTCTATTTTGTAAACCCCCGGAGATTGAAAAGGCAATGCGTCCTTTTCAAACTCCGGGGTAAGTAAGTATTTGTGCTATTTGTGCTAAGGACGGCCGGAAGAACCAGCCGCCCGATGCAGACGAAGACGCCGAAGTCCGAACGCCAGTCTCCTCGTGACCACGACGGTTGCAACACCGTTTAAACGTCGAGGGTGTAAGTAGTAACAATACTACTACATAATATGCGTCGCGTTTAGTCCCGCAGTTATAATTTTTAAGTTATAATGCAACGCGAAAGTTTATAAAACTATATTGTTCTTAGACATGAGAAGGGCCCCAATTCTCAAAAGATTAAGACCAATCGATTTTTTCAGTCGAAAAAAAACTGATATTATTATACCACCGACAAATATGATTTAACTGATAAAGAGTACTCAACGCGCCGGTTGCGATGACTGTGAGTTGACGACGTGTTGACGACATTGTATAGGCGTGTCATTGACAAGTCTTTTGCATGGTGGTTAGACGCTGGTCAATGTAGCTCTCAATAAAATTCGTTGTTTTCTTGACAACTTTTATTTCTTCGTTATTTGTAATAACACATTACTAGATAATCACTTAAGTATCACTAATCTACCAGCTTACGTATCTTAAAATAATTATCTCGCGACATTCACGATATATAATAATGAATATTTCACTAATATGATTCTAACCATCTCAAGGCTCAAGTCGGAATGCCTTCAGAATTCGATCTTTGATCTCTATGTGCATACAAGAGAGCATCAAATATCATTATTTCTTTTTCATCTCTTCTGTCCGGAAAATTGAACTTTCATGTGAAGATAGGCGGGTGGAAAATAGCTTTGCCATCACTAGGGTGGAAAGTTATTTAGTTTTAATTGCTACGATCAGACATGGAGTTAAAGATAATTGAGTCACATCATATTATTAGAATAAACAAGCTTTCCATATTTTTTAGATAAGCTAGACATTAAAAGCGTGATTATGGTAACTGATTTTAAAAATTAATAATTGATCGATTTTTTACAATTTAATTGAGCTAAATATAAGTTTGAATTTGTACTGTATTATGATGAATTTATAATTCGTTTTCGAAAATATCGCTGTATAAATACTTTGATCGGCTAACCACTATTTTTAAGCTTGCATGATAAGATTAATTTTCAAACTAATTGTTTAAACCTGATATGCTAGCGACAGTTAATTTCCTTTATTTTTACTGATACACGTAATCATTTCAATGTGTATGAATGTTATAATATATCGTTATTTGTATGTTAGTCCAAGAATTTCTCGAAAACGAGAAGTCACAGCAAGATCTTTCTTTTTTACTTCAACCAAGTATATTTCCACTTAGGGTACAGTGGAATTTTCATCATAATCGGATCACTTGATTTCCAGATATGGGTAATAACAAAAGTCATGTAATAAAACTGATTAAAAAGTTAAAATAACGTATGTGTCTTCTATTTGGTAGAAACAAATTATTTTAGAGTTGGTGCATGATGATTAAGGTTACTTAAACCAACAGTCAATAACGCAAAGAATGCGTTATTTTAAACTTTTTAGCCAGTTAATGGCAGTCTAATTTTAATAATTACGAATTTGCATACCACGTAGGACTGCAAGTGCAATCAAACTAATATTAAAATATGTAGCTATTACTGGATAATTAATATCATTTTAGTCATTTTTCTGACTTACATTTTAACTTTTGCAAGAGAGGGAGAAATAATGAATTCTATAAAATATCCGAATTCTTAGGAAATCATTACGAACATCCCTATTTATAACTCCTGTAGGAAATGAACGATAGTTTCCAGAGAAAACCCTGAGTGCGGGATGAAATAATAACTCGTTTGAAGTTAGTTTAACATTATTAAAATGTTTAATGGTGTGAACACACGAAGGCGAAGTGTTGTACGGAACCAAGATGATTAGTATTCAACAGTATACTACTGTAAACACGATGATTTAAATTGTTAACTAATCATTGATTACAGTAAGTATTATTTGAAACACACACACACACACACACACACACACATACACACACACACACACACACACACATACACTTGATTGAATGTTGCTATTATTGGTGACCTTAATATAAATATTATCTCTGATAAAAGAGAACCTTAACCAGACAACTACTTAAATCTTTTAGCCTCTCATGGACTACTACCAGCACATAATTTCATTACTCATGACGAAGCTTGTCTAGATCACGTCATGATGAAAACGAGTAATAAAACGATTACTATCGTTTCGAATGCTACATTCACTGACCATCTTCCTGTCCTATCGGTAATATACACAAACCAGTATACGCCATATCACAAAACCTTGACGCGGCTTAATGTACAAAATGTTGCAACCACTGTTGCAGTTACTGATACAAAGGATGCTAACCTTGCAGCAAACCTATTAATTTCTAAGATTTCTACATGTATTCAGCAGAATACTAGTTCTGTCAAAGTTTCCTGCAGAAAACGTATAGTGAAGCCATGGATCACACCCGGACTTCTTAGATGTATCCGCAATCGAGATCGCCTGCATACCAAATGGAAAAGTAACCCCAACAATATTCTAACAAAAGTAACATATGTACGCTATCGCAACTTTTGCAATAAGCTTCTTAAGAAATTAAAGCACGCATACGAGCATAGTCAGTTCCTACAAGCTAAATATAACCCCAAAGAGACATGGAAAATTATCAAAAACCTCACACATCTGAACTCTCCTTTACCTCCTTCCACTGAGCTATTACACACATCTAATGATCCTCACCTCTCAATTAATAAAGTGAATGACTTTTTTGTTAATATTGGCCCAGATTTGGCATCTAAAATTATCGCGAACCCGTGTGGGTTCCACCACACCCACATTTTTGAATGCATGGACAAAAAAATACCAATGCAACTCTATGGCTCTATTGGGTACTGATGAGTCGGACGTTAAAAATATTATTAGTAACCTTAAGACAGATTCTGCGGTCGGTTATGATGGAATTTCTTCTGCTGTACTAAAGGCCGCCAGTGATACTCTTACTACCCCCATAACATATCTCTGCAATCTCTGCCTGAAGACGGGCGTATTTCCAAACGCCTTTAAGAAGGCTCTGGTGCATCCAATTTTTAAAAGTGGCGATAGAAGCAGTGTCAATAATTATAGGCCTATATCTGTACTCACTTCTCTATCTAAAATCTTAGAAAGAGTTCTTAATAAAAGACTTATTAATTACCTGAACAAATTCAACCTTTTATCGGATAATCAATTCGGCTTCAGAAGTGGATTATCCACAGAAGACGCTGTCATAAATTTAGTAGACTTTGTTGCCAAAAATATAGACAGCAAAGCGAAAGTCATAGGAACCTTTCTTGACCTATCTAAAGCCTTTGACACTGTTTCTATCCCCATTCTTGTCCAAAAGTTGGAAGAGATTGGCATACGAGGATTATCTTTAAACATCTTCCGAGACTATCTCACTGAACGAAAACAATGTATTAAAATAAATACATTTACTAGTGATGACCAATATTTGTCCTATGGCGTACCTCAAGGCAGTGTGTTAGGACCGACCTTATTTCTTATCTACATAGATAGCCTATGTCGCTTTACACTTCCACATTGTCGTATAATAACATATGCTGATGATACAGTTTTGTTGGTTCGGGACAGTACTTGGGACGGTGCCAGAAGTAGGACGGAGGATTCTTTGCGCGCCATTTCATCTTGGCTTAGCAAAAATCTTCTTACCTTAAATATTCAAAAAACTAAATATATGACATTCGCTGCTTCCAAGATATGCCAGCCTTGCTATGATGCATCCTATAGTATAAAGATACATCACTGTGATGCCGCAAATTCCAACTGCGCATGTATGGCAATAGCGAGAACAGACTCCATTAAATATCTAGGAGTAGTACTTGATAGTACTTTAACCTGGACTCCACAAATAGACAGCATGGTATCACGTGTCCGAAAAATCATCCCTGTTTTTAGAAAACTTAGAAACTCTGCGGACTCCAAAACCCTGAAGCTCGTGTATTTTGCCCTAGTCCAGTCGATCCTCACCTACTGCATTCCATCTTGGGGAGGTGCCTGTTCCACTCACTTATTAAAACTGGAACGAGCACAGAGAGCTGTCTTAAAAGTGATGACAAAAAAGCATTACCGTTACCCAACCGTTGATCTGTACAAAGACTGCGAAGTACTTACAACCAGGCAGCTCTATGTGCTCCAAATGACACTCCGAAGACATCGCTCGCTCCCGATAGTGGATGGTGTTAAGCATGTAGGCCGACGTATAAGATACAGAGTATGTGAACATGTTCCTTACAGAACTGCCCTAGCTGGCAGGCAATACTACATTAAAAGTTCTCAAGTTTATAATAAAATTAACAAGGATCTTAACATTTTTAGCAATAACTCAAGAAAGTGTAAACTAGTATTGCGTCAGTGGTTGCAGGGGCTGTCATATGTGGAAACTGAGGACCTGTTGAAAATGTCAACCCTATGAATACATAATATTAAACGAAAATAATATAAATTTTAACTTCCGCTAGGGCAAACACAAACGCTTACATGTACATACATTAACAGAATTACAAAAACACACTGCATACGCTCGCACGCTCACTCACAGACACACACACACACGCACTCATACACACACAACACACACACACACACACACACACACACACACACACACACACACACACACACACACACACAAACACACACACAAACACACATTCATCTGTTGATTTAAAAAAAATATGTAAATCTACAAATAATATATACCTATATTTAAAGATGGCAATAACTTACCTGAGTCCTGTAAGTCCGGCGGAGGGCGCTAACGACTGTCATACAGTTTTAAAACAAAACTAGTACAGCCGTTAACTTCAACCGTATCTAATTAGTATGTCGCCAATACCTTGTACCTAGTTTAAGATACCAGATGTATTAATTTGTACCAATAAACTTTTTATTTTTATTATTATTTAGGTTTGACATTAGCAGCTCATTCCTAAGTGCACGTAGATGGTTTTATTTATTAAGTTATTTAAACTAACTAATGCGTGTGTGTACAAATATGTGTGTGTTTGTGTGTGGCACATGTTTGTACCATTTATATGAATATTTTAAAAATACTTGAAATTGCTTGACCTTGATCATCTGTGTGACAAAACCTTGATTTCCGCTTCAGAAAACTCTTTGCTATATTTATTTAAGAAATATTTTCGCGTGTATTCAGATTGATGTAATGAAAATGCTGGCTTAAATTTAAATTGTTCCATTGCGACGGTAGGTCCGTGGAATTTTAATGTCAAAGTTTGCATATCAGATGTACGTTCAACAATTTTATGCGAAACCAGTTTTCCATGTTTTTCCGGGAAAATATTGACAATGTTTACTTAATTTTCTTTTGATGAGATGAATCAATTTGCTAGTGTGGAACTCATTTATTTTACGTTGAAAATGTTTAAGCGCCATTGTTCTCGATTTTTTTTCTATACCTACTCTATAAGTGAAAGTGGGGTTTGAATTTGATTTGGTTTGCTTGTTTTATTATGGACTATATTCTTTTTAATATAGACGCTTCTTAATTAGCGCGTTAAGGATTTCCGATAAAAAATATGGTGTTACAAAGTTACTATGTACTATTTATTACTACTTATTAATAAAGCTTGACTGAAGATTATTTTTCCCTTTTACCCTAAGCTCTGTTAATAATGATCTCATTGATTTTTGACACATATTGTTCTCGAGCTTCGAGCTTCTTGCAATCGACTTAAGCCCGTACGTAAAAAAAACAAATAAAAACAAAGACGCAATAAAAAACTTTCCGACGCTTATTTCTTACCTACCATCTACCTACACACGGAAGGGATAATGCCCAAATCCGGGCCTACGCTTTAATTTTACTAAGTGCGAAACTTCTCCCGATTTCCCCGAATCGAATCGAAAAATGGGAAAGGTAAAACAATCACCGGAGGGCAATTTGGATAAAGAGTCTTCTAACGGCTGAGATTTGGAACATCCTTTGGCCTCGCATTCTTGGATGCTTTTAAAAAGCAGTTTTGGTGTGACTTTGACCTATTTTAGTATAGCGACAAGCTGTCATTGCAAATTTACGTAGAAGACAGGACAAGTACAAGACCAAATTAGGAATGAGTTACTAACCTTTTTTTATGCTGAAGGAGATTTGGTATCATATTTTAATATTTTGTTAGTAGGGATTAGTATCATAAAAGGCATTTATTTATGCAAATAGGTCCAATAGGCAAATAGGGGCACTTTACACGTCACTTCGAGACCATTGTGCCCTAGTGCTGAAGGAAGCTGCGCAACAAATTGATCTATTGTCAATGCCTCTTTTCAAAAGGTTTACAACGTACTTGTAGTGGTTAAAAAAGTCCATACATTTTTATGTTTTTAATCATCATCTACTATAAAATACCCTTTTTTCATTACGATTTTAAATTTAGTAACCGGTAAGTTTACAATGTGTTCGGGTGTTATTGAAACCAACCTTTCGAAGCCTGAATTGTGGAATACAAGCTTATCCGTATTCCTTATATTATATTTGTGTATTTCCCTGTTTTGCTAATCAATTTATTTTATAGGACTTGGAATACACACTAAATAAAGTTAACCATATTATAGTAGAAATTATGAAAATAAGTACGTAATGTAAGGGAACCAGCTACATGAATTTCAGGTGAAGAACGATATTACTACTTACCGGACGACCCGTCTGGTGTAGTGGTCGAGAAATTGCCTACTACGTAGCGGGTGCGGGTTCGATCCCCGCACAATACAAACATTTGTGTGCATGAACATGTCTGTTTGTATTGGTCTGGGTGTTTTCTATGTATATCATGTATGTATTTAAAAAAAAAAAGTATTTAAGTATTATATCCGTTGTCTGGCACCCATAACACAAGCTTTGAGTAGCTTACTTTGGGGCTAGATGGTGATGTGTGGGAATGTCTAAAGGATATTTATTTTATTTATTTATATATCAGACTTGTAAGTTATTCTATTACTTCCATATGGGGAATAACGTCATTACATGATTATAATATAAGTCGTATACTTAATCTTATGCTCTGATGTATACAACAAATATGAATTTTGCCCCAGATATCAAAATATCTTGGGAAATATAATAATCCTCTGAAATCCTTCCTCGTTGGAACTCTGTAGTAAATGGTTTTCTTGTAGATTTAGAACGGCGATAATGACATGGAAAATTCCACTTTTATTTTTTTCCTTCTCTGTTTTTTTTTCTCAATCTTTGTATTTTCTTTGATTATTATGTGTTATATTGTGTATGTGTGTGTTTGTGATGTAAACAAATAAATGATTTTCTTCCTTTTTTATTTCAATTTTAATGGATTTACCCTAGAATTAAACTCTTCGAGGTATGTACAAATTGACAGCTTCATTTCCGTATCCTTTGGTATTTGCTCCCAGTTTTTGGCACACTGCCTAACTTCTCAGCAATTCTAATGAACTGATGTTGACACTTATTTTTACTGCAAATGGTTACATTCACAGTTATAAAAACTTTACATAAGTTTTCTATGCTAATATAATCCTTTCTGAAACTGCATTCAAAGGCATTAAGTAAATCCACTATTTTAGCGATCAATCGATCCAAAGTTGCTTATCCTCGATAGTACAGTGGCCAGCTCATCAGCTTACCCACTTTTGTTGCAAAGTAGCCCTTATTACAACTGCATAAGATACTGCAGTGTTTGCCTTGATGTGCTGTTGTCCGTACGTTCGTCAAAACGTTGTACGAATATTTTCGCTGATCTGATTCCTTTAGTATAAAATAGAGTCAACATAATAATCAAGGTCACATTTTCGTGTAACCCAATTATCATCCTTCGCAAACATGTTCAAAAATTCAACAAAGCTCTGAAACAATGATTAACACGTTATAAAACATACACTAATTAGTCAAGAGAACAAGTTAATTAATAAATTAATTTAAAGAGGAACGTAATAAAGTAAGTTGCGGGGTTCTATAATGTTTCAAATAGGTTAATTTACATGTTGCAAGTTACTAAAACATAAACACAATTTTGAAACCTTCCTACCCTTCAAAGCTGGAACATAAAAAAAACCAAAGTTATGGTACGTTAATTAATTTGCTATAGATAGATAGATAACTCTTTATTGCACATAATATACATTGATTTACAAAATCGTTTTAAGGAAATGTACAATTTAGGCGGTTTTATCGCTATAAGCGATCTCTTCTAGACAACCTCTGAGTAAAGAAATTATGAGTTTTATAGGAAGGGGTATTTTGTGCATAAAAAGAAAAGAAAAAGAAAATGAAGAGCTGAATTAGTGAAATAGTTATATGAAAATAAATACATATAAATAATAATATTAATAAATAATAAAAATGTTTATAAATTATAACAGATTAATATATATAAATACCAACACAGTAATATTGATACATAATAATATATTTACAAACCAATATGAAATGAAAGGAAATTGACTGAGACATAAGAGTAGATAGAATTATTTTGAAGAGAGTAGATGATCTTTAAGTGTAATTACTATTTACAAGTAAACACAGCATGCAATCGATACTAATATTTTAAAGCTGTAGGTTTGTTAGTTTGTTTTAATGCGCTAATCTCAGGAACTACTGAACCGATTTGAAAAATTATTTTTGTGTTGGATAGCTTATTTATCGAGAAAAGCTTTACGCAAACATCACGCATATTTAAACTTATAGAACAAGTATCAATACTTAACCAAATAGACCACAATTGAAGAAATATATCGCTTCTTAATTACTAGAGATTGTTAGTTAATTACAAATGCAACAAAGTTTTAAATCATATAATTACGTATGGTATTTAGTGACAGCGTGATTTTGACACTCACAAAGTAAGATCTAAATTGAAAATTCTTCTTCAAAATATTAGAAGAAAGATCAGTGACTGGTTTTAAACGTATATTACGTAACGTAATACAGGGTGTAACCCGTAATAAGAGCAAAAATGTAAAATATAGGCCCTATAAGTAACCAGTTATTAATTCTAAATATAGTTTATTATTTAAAAAAAAATGTAATTTTCTATCAAAAAAATCAAACCAGCAATGTATTGCAAACAAATGTGGCCAGTCATAGAACTTGACATTGTCATTGAAATAAAAGACTTTATGACTTATTTCGCAAACATTTCATTGAAACAATATGCCTCAAGTTTATATGTTTGACACGAGCGAGCGATTTTTATTTATATACATTGATTAGGGATAATAACTTAACATTACTATATCTCTGAGTTAAATTGTGTATCTGTATGCTTTTAAGAGCACTTCAAGGTAAATACGTATACCCTATAGGATAATTGTTTTTTTTTTCTTACACAGGCCACACGCTGTTAGTATATGGTTTCATTTTAAAGTGATGATAAGTAATTTTATTGTGCAATAAATAAATAAATAAATAAATATCCTTTTTGACATTCCCACACATCGCCATCTAGCCCCATAGTAAGCTACTCAAAGCTTGTGTTATGTGTGCCAGACAACGGATATAATACTTAAATACTTTTTTTTTTGTAAATACATACATGATATACATAGAAAACACCCAGACCAATACAAACAGACATGTTCATGCACACAAATGTTTGTATTGTGCGGGGATCGAACCCGCACCCGCTGCGTAGTAGGCGACTTCTCGACCACTACACCAGACGGGTCGTCAAATATATTGTTTATAAAATATATTGTTGAAAATAACTCTGATCTAGACGATGACCTTGTTTTTTTTTACTTTTGTCTTTGTTTGGATATTGTCTTGCGTAGCCTTTGAACCGACGCAAGACAATAAATTGTATTTTTTTAAATAAGTACAAAAAAGCTTTCTCGAATATTTTAAGTTCTGTTAAAGAATTCTTTGATATTTTATTGTTCGAATCGACTTAATTATCATCTTGTTTAAGTAAATCGCGTTTGTAACTTCAAAGGGTATGAGTAATTGCGTATTATTGTGTTTTTGGACATGATATATTCAAATGTGACTTATTTAATAATTTCAACCCACACACCTATTATAGGGGCAAATATACAGGGTTGTTGAAAAAATGACCGAATTCTTTAAAAAAGATGATGGGGTCATTTGTGTCAATTTTGACTTTAATGCGCCATCCAAAATTCAACCATTTTGGAGATTTTATAACTTAAAAATTCTTAAATAAATTGATGCTCAAACTTTTACTTTGTTATGGATTTTCAATAGTTTACATTCTAGCCCTTAATTTAAATGATAAAATCACTTCAATTTGAAGACGCATTTGGTGTAGTGGTTGGTGCTCCTGATTGTTGCGCCGCCCGTCGCGGGTTCGAATCCCGCAAGTGGCAAATGTTTGTGTGACGAGCATGAACATTTGTACATGAGTCATAGATGTTTATATACATATATTTAAATACACCCCCGTCACAATCGTTGTCTAGTATTCGTAACGCATGGAAGAAACCACGACAATTGATGTTTTGTTTGGTGCATATTTAATTAATCTGTATCCATTTCGAAAATACAGGAGTCTAGTATTCGTAACGCATGGAAGAAACCACGACAATTTATGTGTTGTTTGGCCATATTTAATTAATCTGTATCCATTTCGACAATACAGGACCTTTAAAAAACATATGTTTCCTGTCAAATTACAAAATGTTGTTTTCTAAGACAAAAAAAACTTTAAAATCCAATAAGCGCCAAAATGATTGACTTATGGAAAGTACATTACGGCTTCTTCACTGTCGCAAATGAGCTCACCCATCGCCTTTTAAAAGGATCCGGTTTTATTTCTAACAACCCTATTTTAATCTGAATATAAACAATGTAAACCAATTAGTGGGCGTCAACATGACGAACATTCGGTTTGTTTGTAGATTTTATTTTTTGCTTTAATGTGAGACGTTCACAGGGATTCTATGGGAAAAAATCGTGTCTCAAACATATTTTAGACGTCGATATGTTGGTAAATGAAAGTTGTCGTTATTTCCCTGTCAAATACACTATAGGTTAAAAATAAAATAATAAAATGATTGGGGCCCTTCAGCCGAAGTCTGAAGAACAAGAAATGTAAAAATTTTGACATTATGCGTTGATAATTTTAATTTTCTGATTTTCTGCTGCTTCAAGTTTCATTTTATCTTACGTAGTTTATATTTTATAAATCGTAAAAAATATTTTTGTTTTTTTAAACGCTTGCTTAAAAAAAACTTCTCAATCAATAAACATACGAAAACATAATGAAAGTAAAATAAAACTAAAACTGTGAGTGTTAAAAACATTCTAAACACCAATTTTATCTTAGTGTTTTTCGAGCGCCACCTTATTGTTCTAACTATGTCGAGACTTCTGTACCTTAAGAGACAAAAATCAACATATTTATTCACAACGATTGTCAAGTACCTTTGCATTTATAAATAAGGATTACGTAAAAAGCAATCTAAATAAAATCAGTACCACTCTCAGAGGGTACTGACGACGAAGAAAAAGTCACGTTTTGTTTACCTTTTTAAATTCAATATCCCATTCTCGCTGCGCCCTTGTTATCGAGTGTTGTGTTCACTGTCATAAGCGGAGCGGGAAGCGATTTCAGACGCGTATAAGTGAAGCGACGCCTTATCGATAGTAATAGTTAAATGTTTTTACCAGTGATTGAATATTTACTGTTCTCTGTATTTTGAAGAAAAAATATCGAAACCAAATGTCAGATTAGCTATATTATTGACCATTTACTAAGGATTTTTTCATTAAAAACATACAGGTTTGTAAATACCTATTCAACCGCTGGTAACATCATTTAACCATTACTATCAATCACGCAACTAGGCCTTAGTCAAGCTTGTAACAAATCAAGCTTCGATTACTCAGAGCGTCTACGTTCTTTGATTCAGAAAATGCATATTTGCATAGTTAACCATTTTTACCTGACATTGCGTTTATCTGCTAGATTATTTTTGTTTTTAAATTGACGCCAATATTACTAATGGAATAAAATACTATTTTACGGATACTTTTAATGAATAAATTTATACATATATTTATTTTATTATGATATTTAGATATTTATGGATATATATATATATATATATATATATATATATATATGTTATTTGAATATAAATATAGTATTGTATTTACTTAATTATTATTATTAAAAAATATAAAAATATTATAACTTTTATTTTCCGTATTTAATTCAGCACTGCTGACAACCGCAACTATTACAATTTCAACACCTATGGGTTGGCTGGAAGAGATCTCTTTTAGGGATAAGCCCACCTTTATTCACATTGTTACTTCATGTATACTCCTACTCAAAAGCTGTATAGAAAATACAGCTTTTGAGTGCAATAAAGAATACATATACTTTTCGCGAATATTTATTAAATTTTATCCCGACGTTTTGAACACTTTTCAGCGTTCGTGGTCACGGGTAGACTACCTGTGTAGTAAAAAGTGTATGTAAAAAGTGAACGCTAAAAAGATTATTTTTTTCACTGTACAACTAACGACCGTAGCAGATAGGTTAAACCTCTGATTGCAACGCGATTCGGAATCTTAGCATTCGGCGAAGCCTACCTTCATTTTTTAAGGCTCCACGATACCGGAAGATAAATATTGGTGGTAACGGGAAGACTATCCGTGACCACGAACTGTAAATATTCGAGATAAAATATAATAAATATTCGCGAAAAGTATCCGTAAAATAGTGTTTTATTCCATAGATTATTTTTCCCACTGTATCCACACCCTAACGACCGAAGCAGATAGGTAAAACCTTCGACCTCTGATTGCGACGCGATCCGGAATCTGTGCGCAGTCGGCGAAGCCTACCTCCATTTTTCAAAGCTCCACTGTACCGGAAGACAGATATTGGTTGGAAAATACGTAGATATTTCAGTTGATGACCGGTAGTTTTGATGACACATTTTTATTAAAAATCGGTAGGATTTTACATACTTAAAGATCAAATAAGAAAACTAAAATAGCGCACGGGCTGGACTCGAACTTGCAACTTCTGGCTTACCGGGCCAAATGCTCTTTCAATTGAGCTGTCGTGTTGTCCCGTGAGAAATTGAATTTATTCAGTAATAAATAACTACTTGGCCCACTGCTTTTGTAAAACAGTTGGGTAGATAGCGCAGACGTCACGCATAATGACGTATCCATAAGAGACCAGAAATTCCGCATGGTCGGGCCGACAGCACTGTAGCTCAATTAGAAGAGCGGTGGACCCAGTTAGCCAGAAGTTGCTGGATCGAGTTCTGCCGTGGAAAATTATTGGTTTCTTATTTCATCTTTAAGAATATAATATAAAGTGTGACACTGTAAGTTTTGAAAATATTTTAAACCATAAGACAGTAGAATTCAAACATGAGAAATTAAAGAGAGGATTTAATTAGTGGTACGCAGTTGTTTGAAAAAAAAAAACAATCACAAGTTATTCTTTGAAACTCTCTTTCTCTCTCTCTCTTTATCTTTTTGTTCTCTTAAGGTGCAATGAAACCTATAGGTTTTACCCTGTCGAACACGTATCAGAAATAATAGATATTAATTATTAGCGGTCCCGGCCAATTTTGTTGTCCAATTTAGGGCGGTGACGAATTCAACATAGTAAAAAATATGAAAATCAGTCCATCCATTTTCAAGTTATGAGTTGTGTACAGTGACGCTATCTGAACGCGCCCGTTAATAAATCCGACCATTCACGTAAACGAAGGAAACAAACAAAAACAATGGCTATTAAACTTATACACGTTTACTGTATTCCAGATTTATGTTACGTTCATTAAAAAAAGTATTCGGTAACTTCGCCTAACTGGTATACGGCTTTAACAGTTGATAAATAAAGAGCTTTTCATACGAGGTATAATAATTCACCCGTTCAACGTGTAGGGCGCCATTTTAACTTGGCGTTTTACTAGCCAACTGCGGTGGTGCAAGTTATAAGAGGTTGAAATCGGTTGTTTTGTAACTTGAACCCAACTTTTTTATAGATACTCTGTTTGCACATGTATAAAATAATATTTGTGTTGTTTCTCCATCCACAAATAATTTAAATATAAATCGATCATATTTTGCTGGGGACTTATTAGGACATAATGAAACAGTCCGTTGAAAATGTAACTTATTATTGGTATTTAAAGTCAGTTTTTCTTTGCAAGTCGGAAATTGTCAACAGTTTTTTAAAGAGATGATTAATTTTAAAATAAGATTAATACAAAACTTACAATTTACATAGGTAATTCATCGTTGAATACTAAAATCTTTTGAAATCTTTTTTTTTTGTGATATTATTTTGAAAGTTACAAAAATATTGTTTATACGAGTATATTGGACTAGCAAAGAAAAACGGATTTTGAAGTTCGACTCATTATTTCAGATCTGTATTCAGGAATGAAATTTAGTAGTTTTTCACACCGTTTATTGTGTTTCTTTTTCTGTTTCAGGTAATTTAAATGATAAGGTAGTCGTGATAACGTTTGGTGTTATACAGCCATGCTATCAATGTCAGGCAAGCAGTTAAAAGGTAAATAATATATTCTTTGTGTCATCATCATCTTTTGCCATGTGATTTGGTGTAGTCAAGACATAAAAAAATGTGTGATTCGCAATAGTATGCCTACAATGTGTAGCAGATTGAAATATTCGTAAAAAAAAGGTTTTTTTTTAAATATTGCCAGTCCGCAGTTACCAGCAGATCCTAATCATAGCAGTTACTCTTTGAGATTCGAATCGCTCGAAGCGCTTACTCTGATTTTGTCGCAAATTGTTATAAAATTGGTGTTAATTAGATACTGATCACTATTTATATATATTAACATTATAAAGCTTAAGAGTTTGTTAATTTGTTAAAACGCGCTAATCTCAGAAACTACTGTACCGATTCGAAAAAATATTTTTGTGTTAGGTAACTTATTTATCGATGGAGGCTTGAGACTATAAAACATCACGCTGCGACGGGAGGAGAGGGAGCAAACTCAATACGCGCGGACAAAGCCGCGGGGGACCGCTAGTGTTTTATATACCTAAAAGAGCTTTAACATTAGCTTAGAGCCGATCTTCAGGTCACCAGAAAGCTTTAGCATGTCATGCATCAATCTGCATCTTTAAGCAATGGGAGAAACCAATAGTTACCGCGAGTCAAATAGACGTCAGTGCCATCTAGCGATTCGGAGTGGTACCATATACAGTACTATGTCTTACATAAGAAAAATGTAACTGCAAGCTAATTGACGGGCAGCGCCATCTAGCGGTACCATGTAATCGCGTGTCTTACATTAGCAATTCACGGTTTGCACCGATAGTAATTTGTACCACGCCCCAGGCCGCAGTTACCAGCAGTCCCTAATCCCGCTGTTAGCCTTTGAGATTCGCCTCGCTTGGGTATGGAGAGCGCATACCGGACTGGCCGCTCAGCTCTAGAAAATCAGCTTCCACATTTGTGCGTATTGGACTATTTTATGAATCACGCAAATAATAGGTGTGCTACCGCCTTTATACCTACTTTAAAAAAGGTGGATTCAATTCGCTCTGTATCATTGTGATATTGTTAGTATTGGATATTATTTGAGTATCGTGATCTAGTTAAGCTTTTAAGCCTGATTTTAAGGTTCGTCGGTGTTTGTTTGCTTTTAGTTAAGTCAGGTATATTTTAACTTAGGAAGTAGTGCAAGTTTCATCAAAATCGGTTCATTAGTTTTTGAGATATGAGTGAAAAACAAAATATCAACAAATAAAAAGTGACAAGAATTAAAGCTATATGAAATAAGCTTATTTTTATTTTTAGAAGAAACAAATTCATTTGAAGTCTGGCATGATGTTCAGCTTACTGTCAGGGGACACAATACTCTACGCACATCACGCAAGCTTATTTATTTTTATCGTAAAATTTATATTTGCAGATTTAGTTATATCTGGAGGAGAAAGAAGTCGTTTTTTTTTTTAATTTACAATAACCGTCGCTCCAAAAATCATAAAACGACTTTAAAAATGATGACATCGAAATTGAACAGAATTGAAAAAAAACTGTATGTTCTATTTGAGCTATGCATGTTTTTAGCAGGGCAGATCTGAAATTTTGCTGAGCTCTCATTTGGGCATGTCGCAGCGAGTCTGTGAAACTGGTCACGAGCTGAATAAGACATTTAAGCCATCAGCAGACATGACCACTATTAGTAGGACTCTACAGGCAGACTTACAAAATGAGGCTTGTTTGCTTTGTGGAGAATTACGGTTTAGGTTTTATGTTTTTATGGAGTAATTTTACAAATTGTTATGTGGACAAGCGAGTAAATACTGATATTGATTCATATAGGTTTGTATGTTTACAAAAAGAGTTTACGGATGTGCAGTAAATGAAAAATAATCGTTTAACGATAGATAAATCTCACATCCTGGCCTACTGCTTGTGATTTTTTTAAAGTTTATGTTTTTGTTTTAGTAAATGTATAATCTGTTGTTCTATTAATACTCTCAAATGGTTGAAACTAATAATAACAATGTTGTCATTTCATTTTTTTTTTAATATACTTGAAACGTATGTGGCATATGGCATTGTATCAGTGATTTATAGTTAAATTATTATCCTTCATTGCCGGACAACCTGTATAGAAAATAGCCGTAAAAAATGTATTTTTGAAATAATTTTAAGGGACTACTATAAGTGGCCATTTTCTTTAGCAGTTCTTTAAGGAGTCACTTTGGGACCTCTAATAATATTCAGGGGTGGAAGCCAGGAGGAATTAATTAGTCCGTAACCTTTCTACTTGATCAGCACCGTTACCATGAGTTAAGGAACGGTTTTACAAAAAGCGACGAGTTAAAAAAAGTATATGGAAAATTACACAGCGCCGCTGGCGGTCACTGACACAACCAACATTTTTCATACAAAAAGTGATGTCGTCGCTATCTAGTGAAACCGTCGTCACTATCGGGTAAACTCATGGTAACGACACAGATTTCTTCTAAAGGCGAGATTGACTAGCTTACTTCAAATTTTTAATGCGTCATTATAAATTAATATCATTATCTATTTACAAGGTCGTCTATCTATCCTGTCGGTCAAGGTCGGTATCCTACGCTGCAACTTTGGTCAAAGGATCTCCAATCCAGAACTTTTCTGCCCCAACAGCAATCAGTTCTTCGCGCTATGTGTCCTGCCCGTTGCCACTTATCTTGAGTTACTGATCCTGATTCTCAGGACCACACTGGATGCAGACCGCTTGTAATCGATCGCTGTGGCAAACCGTGGGGGAGGTTTATACAGCAGTGGACGTCCTTAGGCTGAAAATCATGATGATTATGATTACCTAAAATAGCAACATCATGTAAAACTTAAAAAATAACTATAAAAAATAGTTAAAACCTACTTCAAAACCAAAATGCACTAAAAAGTCCTAACTAAACTCTTCACAATTGAAAGGAAAGGAATCCCTTTTAAGCAAACAATATCTTTTTGGAGTCGGTGCTGTATTAGTTGATGCTTGATGGTCGAAGTGATAGCTCTGTTCTTCAAGAAGCTACAAACTATCTATAATAAGTTCTGTCATTATAATTACTAAACTCCTAAGCGTTTAGGAGTTCCACTATCAGCTCAGCCCCACAAGATGTTGACTATCAGACGTAACAACACGTCAACATTAGGATCCTAGTGAAAAAAAAAACACTATACGTGCCTTTAAAATTTGAGGATTTCCCTCGATTACACCAAGATCCCATTATCAGTCCTAAATTGGCAACAATGGGACCAACAAGGAGGTTTACCCTCTAGGTAGGCGAAAAATATTTTAAACATAACCTCCTCCTTTTTTTAAGTCGGTTAAAAAATTGTGGGACTAAAAAAAGTAACATTTGAAGTAAGCTCTTGTCCTAAACTCGTTGTCTTTTTTGCCAGAACAGAAGTTTCAACCATCACATTATTAAACCGTCAGGCCGTCCTTATGACCTAACCTTTCTTTGATTAAATTACGGTCAAGGGTAAAACACTTCTAGACCTAGATAAACGTGATAAAAGTAGATCTTAAGTATTGAATACTTAAGTCTTATTAGTGGCGCAGCGGTTAGAGGGTCATCCTTTTAAGAGGTCTCGGGTTCGATCCTCGTCGGGCCAAAAATATAATATTGGTAGTTGGCAGTGTTTTACCCCCGTGCCTCGCACCGTTATGCAGTTGGTCCTGCACCTGATATCTCTCCGGTCGTGTCAAATTGCTGCCCCATCGGGCTATGAGAGTGAAAGGAATAGAGTGCACCTGTGTTTGCGCACACACTTGTGCACTATAATATGTCCCGCGCCGACTGGTTAGTCGTTGTGACTGGCCACCGTAGTCGATATCGGCTAGGGGCACTATAATTACTATTATTGTTGTACGTAATAATTGTACTCTAATATTCGTAATGTAAGATTAATACGAGTTCTAATGTCATTGACCTCATAAGTTTTTTAACGAACCGCCCTGAAGACTACTTCATTGTAAGGACTTATAACGCATTTTACTTTGGTCTCAAAAGTCAAATGTCGTATAAGTCCGGCAAGCATATTTCGACCGCAAATTCTGCCAATTGTTCCGCCTTCAGACGATAGTCTTAAGGTAAACATGTATGTGTATGTGTGTGCTTGTGATGTTATTCCAATAAATACTTTTTCTTTATTTCTAATCATTATGCATCGAGTTTATATGATTTTCCAACTGAGAATTCCCTTTTTAAGAATCGAATAAAATGTTTTTTTTTTAATTTTTTACTATTCTGCGCTTATATATTCTTCCAAATACTTTTTTCCATTTCATCGACTTTTACAGCTCGGTTTACTAAATTAATAACCTCATAGCCGGTCGTTGCCCCGATTCTCATTAGTACAGTTTCCAAATAAATTATATGTCAACTTACATGATAAAGATACAGGCTGTATGTCATTATATCGACAAAAAATGTGGATGACAGCAAATTATTTCCATAACCTAGATATTTTTTTTATATTTGGGTTGAGTAATGCCCCAGCAATCGTGCTCAGATGTTTCATTTAAAAAAACATTGTATTTCTTTCTTCTTTGCCAGGTATGTGTATTAATATTGGACTATATAGTTCGCTAAAATTTTGAGTTATTTTTTTTAATAATAATAAACATCTATACTCTTCAAAATAATTCTATCTACTCTTATATTTTTTATCTACTCTTTAAGCTGCGACTTACTAGCTACCTAGAAAGTAAACGGCTCCTGGCGGACAACCAGTTTGGCTTCCGTCACGGAAGGAATACTGAAGAGGCTGTTGTTTCCCTGGCAAGAACAGTTTCGGAGACATGGACAGTGGTGGAAGATCTGCAGCTATCTTTCTTGACCTCAAAAAGGCGTTTGATACGGTGTCAATACCCATCCTCTTGAGGAAACTGGAAAACTTGGGAATCAGGGGTAGTGCACTCAATTGGTTTAAAGACTACCTTAGGAACAGAACTCAGGTGGTCAAAATATCAAACATGCTCAGTGATAGTCTACCCATCACTTACTTACGGCATCCCCCAAGGCAGCACACTCGGGCCCACCCTGTTTTTAGCCTACATAAATGACCTGCTTGACACACTTGGGGTAACACTTACCTTTGCAGACGACACTGCCTTGATCTACAGCGGGGAGTCATGGACTGATGTCCAGGAACTAGCGGAAAGAGGTCTGGCAAAGGTCTTGAGATGGCTTGATGACAACCTACTGACAATTAACGTCAGTAAAACTAAACTCATCTGTTTTAGGATAACTAGCGTCTCCAGCCCACCGCCGGGCTTCTGTTTGAGCAGGGGGGTGTCACTCCGAAGTTTAGGTACGTTCGAGCGACTCGGTACACCGAGCATAAATGAGCGCGGGGCTGTGCCGCTTGCGGACCGCGCCACGCGCCTGTGACTGTGTTTATTTTCTCAGCCTGTGACTGACTTCGTAACAACGAAATAACTGTTAATAATTTGGGATATGTGATCCTAATTATGACATTATTTATCAAAACAAATTTTGTAGGTAGGTATTCAACATTTCTTTTTCAAAGAAATAGGTTTGAGTTTAAGATACCTACCTACCCAGTTACTTACGTCAATCTAACTTAAAATAAACGGAAACAGGTCAATAAACGTACTTCAAATTTAGCATAATATTTATAAGTACCTACCAAATTACTTAAGTAATTTTGTGTTAGGATTTTACGTAGTCCAAAATCTAATAGTCCATCCAAAAGCTACAGTTCATTATTTTACTTTAGCTATATAATATCACCCTTAATTTTTAGGTATTCCAATAAAATTAATCTTGATTTTGATAGCATTTATAAAGGTACGATTAGTGATGTAAAATGAAAAAAAAAACAATTTGTTTTTTTTCCGTTTTTGAAAAAAAACATGAAAAAAAACTTAGCACCGTTGTTTTTTTTCTTAAATTGGTTTTTTTTTCTACCATACATTTTAGTTCAATGATAAATGAAATTTGTATAATAAATCAACTTATTTATTTAATTATAATTAACTTATAACAACTTCCGATTTCTCCGTGTACAAATGTAATTGATTTGGGGATTTCCCTTTCGTTGATGTAAAAGTCAATGAATATTGCCAATATATTCATGAAATCTTGATACCACTCAACCAGAAAAGTATAGTAGAGTTAAAAATAGGCCGAAATTGTATTCTTAAGTATTAATCTTAAACGGTAACTGTCTTAAGAGTTTTGGATGAAATCCAATACTCTTGAAAAAAAACATGGTCTAGAAAAAAAACAGTTTTTTTTTTCAGGTTTTTTTTCAACGCTTTTTTTCACACTAGAAAAAAAACGGTTTTTTTGCAACACTAGGTACGATAGATAAGGTTCACATAAACAAAAGTCTCTTTTTGTAGTTAAGTACGGACAACAGCAAATTTAGGTTAACACTGGTATCTTATGCAGTTGATATTAGGGCTAGTTTGCAACAAAAGTGTGTGTAACCTAAGATGCTGGCGAATGTACTATATACTTTTTTATATAAAAAAAAATTATTATAAAATTTTATTTTTATTGAAATTATTTATAATGAACTAAAATTTTTAAATACATAATATAATTCAGTAATTTTGTACCAAATAATTAAGTTAGACAGAGTAAACACTTATTTTAATATTAAACGAACGCTGACACTATCAATTACTTTCTCCGATAGAACACAGTCAAGAAATGTGCTAGGTCCTCTAGACTATTTATTTTATTTGAGTAGCGCGTTGTGTACCTACGCGTATGTTCGTGCCACGCGCCGCTCGCAACCCTGACACATTCAAGGCCGCGAAACAGGGAAAGCGTTACGTGTTAGAAAGAGACAGGTATAGATAGGTAGATGAAACAACCTTGAATTAAAATCGTGCTAAGTGAATTGCACTTCATTGCGTTGCCGCGAAAGTTGTTTTTACTTTATCATTCTTAGGACAGTGATCCTTCTGTACGTAGTACTATTATATTTTCTGTGGTTTGAGGGCTCATTCTGGTTCCTGTTCATCGTACGGTCAACAGTACAGCTGCGGCTGTCCACACATTCTGGAGGCAGATACTCACAAATACCTAGGAATCACAATTGACAAAAATTTGAACTGGCAACCTCACATTTCCGGCCTAAGCAAGAGGATAAGAAAACTCTTACCGATATTCAAAAACCTTCGAGAAGCAGCTGACGTCAACTTGTTAAGAAAAATATATCTAGCGCTATGTCAATCTCTGCTAACCTACTGCATTCCGGTTTGGGGTTGTGCAGCTGCAACCCACTTTATCGAGCTAGAAAGAGCACAAAGAGCGATCATTAAAGTAATGCTGCGGAAACCAAGGATATATCCAACCAAAACACTGTATGCAGACTCAAACCTGCTCACGGTGAGACAGTTGTTTATTTACAGTTCCGTTCTCCGATACCATAAAACGATAGATCCTAGGGTAATTGATCCTCACAGAAGAAGACCTCGAATCCCTGTACCTTTCATGCACACAGCGTTCGGTCATCGCCAGGAGGTTTTTAGTAGTCCCTTCCTGTACAGACACTTCAGCAACCTATGCCAAGTGACAAAAATGAATAGAGGGAAGCTCAAGGAAACACTAAAGACCCGGCTGAGTGACCTTTCATATGCTGACACTGAACAACTCCTGCACCCACTGCGTTGAAACCTACATATGCACACGCATACACTTCCCCATACACACTTGCACACATCAACACACACACGCGCGCTCACACATGCACACACGCTCAGACGCATACATACACACACACACACACACACACACACACACATATGTACACACACATACACACACACATACATACACGCACACACGCGCGCACTCACACACAGTCTCAAAGTAGTGATATCGCTCTTCAACCTAAGCCCTAATGAATAGTAGTATAGTACAATCCAATTATAGCTTTGCTGAGTAGTCTGATCCACACAATGATCATTAGTTAAAAATCCACTATTGGGGTGGAGGGCTGTCATCCTGAGATACAGGATATCTCCTAGTTCAGGTGACAGCCAGCCATATTATTACCAATTTGTTTTAACTGTTACATGTATTAATTGAAAGTTAAGACTGCATGACAAAACCTTCCTTTTTTTTTCACATTTTATACCACCTTATTTGATTGCCACTATAGCATTTTAATGAAATTTATATTTTTTTAAGAAATGATTTATTGTTTATTCTGTACTAATATTAAGATGTGTTGTTTTTTTTTTGTGTATTTAATTGTATATTTAATTTCCATATTTAATTTAATTTCCATGTTAATTTCCGTGTTACGTATTTCTGCAAAATGAAAAATGTACTTACCTGTAAATGTAATGAAATGGCGAGGAATAAATGCTTTACTTACTTACTTACTTTACATATATCAGTTAATTTCCTTTCATTTCATATTGGTTTGTTTTTATATTATTATGTATGATTATTATTGTTTTGGTATATATGTATATATATTTATCTGTTATATTTTATAAACATGTATATTATTTATAAATATTATTCTTTATTTGTATTTATTTTTTATATAATTATTTTTACTATAATTTTATACAGATATATTTCTATTTTACTTATTCAGCTCGTAATTTTCTTTTATGCACGAAATATCCCTTTCTGTAAAACTCATAATTTCTTTACCCAAAGGTTGTCTGGAAGTGATCGCTTATAGCGATAAGACCACCTTAATTGTACATTTCCTTAAAACGAATTTGTAAATCAATTTATGTGCTATAAAGAGTTATCTATGTTTTTAAAAATGCGGATGCATGTTCTAGAACCTGATACAAGACGCAGTTGTTTTTAAGTTATGACGAGCTTCAAATATTATGTTAACTATTATCTTATAAAAAGATGGCCGCATATTTTTTTCCTTATTTCTTTGGTTTTTCAACTGTAATGACTTCCTTAATAAAAACGCAGTTGAAGTTTAAAAAACTTGTGCATCACAAACAGTTGAGTCAGCTGGGTCCGAAATCCAATTAAAACTGTCCGGAGCGCATTCATTAATTTACTCTTAATTAAACATAGACTAGGTCTAGTTCAGTCAGACCGTACGAGGGTCAAACTGAAAGTTCTTAGAACTGGCCACTTATAAACAATATAATAAAAAAAATATTCTAAAATTTGAAAATAGAACTCTTTGCCAATATTACTGAGTATATATTTCATTCATTTGTCATTTGTTTTACGATTTGGCGGCAAATTGAAAATTGTCTGTGTCACGTCAACATGAATTTAACACGAGAAAATTTTCGTGCAATGATTTTTTATGACTTTCGATGTCATTTAAGTCAACAAGAAAGTTATGATAGACTACGATTGGCCTTTCACGATGAAGCCCCATCTCGTGCGACTGTTTACAACTGGTTTAATGAGTTTAAACGTGGTCGCACTAATCTCACTGATGATGTACGTGAGGGACGGCCTTCTACGGCGACGACTGAAAATAACATCTGTGTTGTGCGGCGTATGATAGAGACTGACAAAAGAGTGACCTATCAGCAGATTCGGACAAGCTTAGGCATCGGTATGAGTCAAGTGCACAAAATCCTCCACGAACATTTAGCGGTCAGGAAGTTTTGCGCCCGGTGGATACCTCATAATTTGACTAAGGCTCAAAAACTCCATCGTGTGGATTGGTGCCGTAAAATGATTGAAAGATTTAACGGAGGTGACTCAAATGCTGTGTTCGACATACTAACAGGTGACGAAAGCTGGATTTACTGTTATGATCCTGAAACCAAAAGACAATCTGCTCAGTGGGTGTTTCCTTTCGAGGAGTTGCCAACTAAAGTGAAGAGAGATCGAAGTGCGGGAAAAAAAATGGTGGCCTCGTTCTTTGGAAGGATAGGTCATTTCGCAACAATTGTGTTAGAGGATCAAAAAACAGTTTCTGCAAAATGGTACACTACCAATTGTTTGCCACTTGTCTTGGAAAAAGTTCGAGAGAAACGACCTCGCAGTAGGATCCTCCTTCACCACGACAACGCCTCGTCGCACACCGCCAAGCGAACGATCGACTATTTGGCGACATCAAACGTTGAATTACTGGGTCACCCGCCGTATAGCCCCGACCTCGCGCCTTGTGATTTTTATTTATTTCCAAAAATTAAAGAAAAACTTAAAGGAAAGTGGTTTATGAATGCTGAAGAAGCGGTGGCTGCGTATCGCGATGCCATTGAAGAGACCCCTAAGGACGAGTGGGCAAAGTGCTTTTCCCAGTGGTTCCATCGCATGCAGCGGTGTATTGACGTCAATGGACAATATTTTGAAAGGATATAATAAAACTAATAACTGGCTAATGTAATCAGTTTTTGATTTTCTAAGAACTTTCAGTTTGACCCTCGTATTTATGTTGAGCGTTCACTATTCCGCACCGGCCGGAGCGAATTTTTCTGCTTAACGGAAACATTTTTGTTACATTTTGCTATTTCTTTTTTTAAAAAGAAATATTATTTATTATTTATAATAAGCTCGTAACTGACCTAATATACAGTTCTTATCAAAATTGATTGTCAAAGTATAAAAGTTTTGACGTTTTTGAAATCCTTATGGAATTCTGGTGTTATAAGGATCAGGTCGGCGTACGTAGTTGTGTATAACTGATAATTTAGAACTCCCCTACAGCCTACTACAGCCTCCAAGCCAAGCATATGTCCTCATCACACATCCTTAGAACGCTACGCTAACTTCATTCGCAAAATGTATTTTATTCACTTCAGCTATACGGCTCACACAGGCTGTCATCAGTTGTGTTCAGTTAAATAATAACACTGACTGTTATTTATTTGAAATTAACTAGAAAACTAGTAAAGATCTCAGACTTGTAACTTGTACGCAAAATAAATTCAAAATTGCAGATACTTCCTGTTGACCTAGAATACGTAAATGTAATACCTTGCAGCATACAGAATAAGGGATAAATTCATAAAACCGTAAAATATGCTTATATGCTGTGTTATTGGCGCGAATACGGAACCCTCGATGCGCGAGTCTGACTCGCTCTTGGCCGGTTTTTGTTTAAAAACGCGAGCCCTTGATTGCAATCCGGATATGCCGGGATAGTAAACACCCAACTTAACAAAATAGACTATCCGGGTATCCGGTGGCAGCCATTTCAAATGTTTTACAGCTAATAAGCTCCGGACATCTGTTCTCTTAATTAGTTTTGTTGGGATAATTTGATTGTCCCCCTGTGGCTTGTTTAGTCCTGGCTTTGAGAACACTAAACTGTATTTTTGTTGTTAACATGATACCGCTCTTAATTCGCAGTCGGAAGGTCTACTTTCTGAGCAAAATCTTAAAAAAAAAATTAAAGATGTGTAATGTAAACTTATAGGCCATGTTCATGAAGAAACGATTCCGGAAAAGGGCCCTTATTTTTTAGCGAAAAGAGCTTTCCTTTTTTGCTAGAAGCCTACCTACGTGAACTGACGAGTACCGGTGGACAATAATGAGGTTAATTATTCAGGGTGTAGCCTGTAATAAAAGCAAAAATTAAAAAGAGGTCCTTTAAGTAACCAGTAATCAATTCTTAAAGTTTTAAAGTAATTATAATGAATATTGAATTCATTGATATTTTCCAACAAGACTAATCGAGCGAGTAATATGTGTCCAGTCTAGTGTTGTCTTTGAACCGTAGTCTACCAAAACCCCCGGAACCTTTCCGGTAGGATACGGAGTACTACGGTATACTACGTAACTTTCGTAGATAACTTTCATCAAAGAATTGGCAAGAAAAAGTACCAAATGTGACATACTAAGTCTCGCAAACGTTTTAAAGTTAAAAGAAAATCCTCTTTTACTTTCTATCTAACTTTTTCTTAAATATTTGTATCAAAATATATTTTTCATTTCTTCTGTATGGAAAATTGAACTTTCATGTGAAGATAGACGGGTGGAAAATAGTTTTTCCATCCCTAGGGTGGAAAGTTATTTAGTTTTAATTGCTACGATCAGACATGGAGCTAAAGGTATTTGAGTCCCATTATATTATTAAAATAAACAAGCTTTTCATATTTTTAATATTAGCTAAACATTAACAGCGTGTTTATTATGGTCACTGATTTGAAAAATGTACAATTGGTCTATTTTTTTTACAATTTAAAATCTAAAAATATATTTCGGTTGCCCGCCATACATAGTGTCACGTTTTTTTTTCGTTTTAAATTGTCACATTTTGTTTGTCTTTGACAATATTTTTTTCAGTTTGGTCGATTATTGCATAGATTATTAAGCAGGCGGAGGCGACTTGCCGCCATTTTTGTTGTTCATTTATCTTCTTACTTCCTCCCACCTTTAGCTGTCATTCATAGCACTATCTCATGAGGCAAAATTGAACCTGGAATTTGACATGATCTGTGGTAGTTTTGGTGACAAGTAACCTTGTTTTCGAAAGGTTGCGTTCTTCTCCTATTACTCTCCTATTAGTCTGTGAGAAAAAATCGATCAATATTTTTAACAATGATTTGAAATATTTGATATCGTCCGCGTTTTATGTAGTACTCTGTTGTCTTCCGTGGCTTTACTGTCCTTCTAATCTTGTGTTTTATGTATAACGACAGTAAACAAACTGATATGTGATGTAAAAATTGAGATTTCATCTGTCGCCAAACAACATAATATCATTTTCACATTTTTTTTTATTTTTCCTCACAGTCGAAATGAAAAATAGTATGTATAACTCGGGTGAAAGTACCCATTTCACTCTCGAATTATTAGCGCTCTCACTCCGTTCGAGCGCCAAGAACTTCTCGAGTGAAATGGTCACTTTCTCCCCTTGTATGACAATCTACTATTTTAACTTCATGTTCAAAATGAAACTTATTTAACTAAAAATTAATAATAGTCATAATTTTAGTATAATTTCAATTTCAGATTCCAGAACATTTATCGCAAGGATAATTCGTGTCCAGCTCCTGCATCGTTCATCGATGCTAAAAAAAGCACAAGTGTGTAAAGGTTGCCATTTTGCGACTGCGTCGATGCTGCATCGCTGCTAAAATGTATATGTAATGATGCAGTCATAATCTGTCAACCAATACACACTGCGATACCTTTAGCATCGATGCCAACACGCGTTAGCATAGATGCAGTCGCGATGCAGAAGCTGGAAATTGACAAATTACACTGGGTTTTGGCGACTGCATCGATACTAAATTAAATCTGTTCATTCATCGCGATGCTAAAGCGCTTTTTCAAAACGCGCGACTGCATTGCTGCTAAAAGCCGCAGTGTGCAAAGGGTTTTAGGAGTGAATTATATTTTATCAAGGGAAGCAACGCTTAGTTTCAACTAACACTTTCTTTTAAGAACTTGAATACATGATCTCTCTCGTCTTTAACAGCATAGACAACAAGATGACAAAAACTGTAATAATGTCGAAAGTTCTTGAAATTACAATCGGTAAATCACTTCGAGAAGACAAAAAAGTTGCCGACGTTCTTAAACATCTCCAAAGCAGTATTTGTTCTTACGCTACCAGTCCATTTTTATCCGGTAAAAATTAGCACTTTCTTATTGTATTTCATCCACAGAACACAGAAAGAGGTTAGAAAGGCTATCCGCCATAATTTGTACCGAAACCGCTGTCGCCGTGTCTCTCCCACTCCGCGTTACAACTACTCGCGCAAACAATGTAACTACGAGAATACGCACACAGCCACAGTAGCCGCAAACCGCTCACGATTGGTGCGTTCGAATTCCCGCCCTTATGCCGCTCGTGCACTACTACATAGACAAAAGCAATTTATTTTACATTTACGCTAGGCCATGGCCGTATCGATAATAGTTATCGATGAAATAGCGCCCTCTATGCGCGTGTTGAGGAACTTATTATCTTTTTACTACTATAAGGTATTTAAACGCTCGATAATTTTAAATTCTAAATTTTAAAAACCAATTTACAGAACCTGTTTTAAGCATTTAAGTTATTAGTCACTATGTTAGTTTTATTATATTAGTAAGTTTTTTATGTTGTTGTTGTGTCTAATAAAATAAAAATAAATAAATAAGCCACTGTCGTTTTATCATGATTCCCTAGCACATTAGTTTTTATCGCTCACATAAAGCATTCGTCCCTTTCGCACCCTAATTAGTTAAAAAGTGACAGATGTTTTATGTGGGTGATAAAAACTAGTGTACTATACTGTAATTTTCCTAACATGATTAGATTGACAGATGTCATTTTTACGTACATTACGTAGTGTTTTCGCAATAGATTACGCTTTTATTAGCAGTTTTGAGTTTAAGTCTTTTAACAATCCGCGTAATGTACGTCAAAATGGCATCTGTCATTCTAATTGTAATCATGTTAGGAAAAGTTACAGTATAGTGCGTATACATTCTTAGTCTCGGTAAGCACTTATGTCTGTCTCACTCTACAGTCATTTATTAGAGAGAGACACATATGCCACTCTCACACTCAGACCCTCAATCACATTAGTTTTTATCGCGCACAAATAGCATACGTTCTTTTCGCACCCGTTAATTGATTAAAAAAATACAGATGATTTATGTGAGCGATAAAAACTACTGTGCTACTGCGTTTACATTCTTGCAAAGTCTCGGCAAGCGCTTATGTCTGCATCACTCTAAAGTCATTGGTTAGAGAAAGAGAGACACATGCCACTCTCACACTCAGACCCTCAAGCACATTAGTTATTATCGCGCACGTCCATCATTTGTTCTTTTCGAATTTTAGTAAAAAAGTGACAGATGCCTCATGTGCGCGATAAAACTTAGTATGTAGTCTAGGTAAGTACATTAAAATAAAACACTTTTTTACTGTCCTTGAAACAATATATATTTATTGAATAATTGCCTTTTGCTGTCCTTTGTCGAATTTTTTAGAAGATAATGAATCCTGACATTGAGGTACTTTTCTATCACTGCTTTTATCAAATCAGTAATATGATTTGAGGTGGGATATTCATTTATTTGATGAAATGAAATTTCGTCAAATAAGTTTGTACCTACGAAGTTTTTTAATATCTTACCAACTAAGATATTCTTTGTGAATTTTGACAAATTGTCCATGTATTGCCTAACAATCGATTCTGCCGTTTTACAAATTTTTATGACATCATCTGATGGGTATAACAGGCCGCCTTTGTCTTTTGCTATGATAAATTTGTGCAAAGAATTTGTCGAATTCGACAAAAGTGCACCCACACAGACATCGCATTGAATTTTTTTTAATAACACATGAACAACATGGCCTGCAATGTGGGTAATCACTTGGGTACTAAACTCGGTATAGTTGACATCAGGCATAATTACCTCATTCACATCAACGGCATCGTCATTTTCTTCCATTGTGGGTTGATTTGTAGTTAAATTTATTCTCCGAACAGCAGAAGAGCAGTTTAAAATAGACAAATGTTCCAATGCGGAACAATTTCCATTGCCGAAGTCTTTCAATTCTACGTGTACGAGTAACTTTTTATACGCTGCTTTAAATTGCCTAGCGGTTGGATTATTATTCGCACCGCCATGCGATCTTAAGTTGCAAAAAAGGAGCTCCAAATGGTCCTGACTGACCTTATAAAACGGGAAGAAGATAAGTTCCCTTGTCTCAACAAGACTCGCGTAGAAGTGTTTTAAAGCTTGAGCGCAGCCAATAAAACCCAAAAAGCCTACTTTTCTGGGACATTTTATCACAAGAGTTCCATCTTGACATCTCAGGGTCGAAATATATTTAACGGCGTCATCTAAAAATGTGAATATATCCGACGCGTTTTGCTCACATATGGCTTTTTTGTATCCGTATTGGTGCATACTTCTGCTGTTAAAAATGTCAAACAAATTATTCATTATTCTTATGAACTTAGTTGTTGCGGAGCTCTCACGAAAAACGGGCATTTGTAAGTCATTTCTACAAAAATCTATAGCATCAGCAACGCTCAAGCTAAACAGCTGTGTTGCTAATTTAACTTTCATTTTGTAATTGTGAAACCTTATATGCTGATGTCTCAACTTATTTGCCAAATGAAATTTTTCCTTAGCTTGGACTTGGTTTAATTTTTCTAAGTAATACCATTTAATTTTATTCCCATCATCATCTAAAAATGTTTGGTATACCTGTAAGTAAACAAAGAAATACTATAATATTTGACGAAGTTACATTACAACTGATATTGAAAAAAATATAAAGTTGATATACCTGAAAAGCATTCCGAATTAACTTAATCATGTGTGAAGGGTCTAATATGGCCACAATCTGTTGTTTTGTCACGGGGTGGTCAAAAGTCATTCGATGATTGTCCAAACTGCAACCAAATTCTTTCAACATTGACAAATTAGACGCACATCCATCAAAAGTCATAGAAACAATCTTCACCCCTGTTTCATGGATCCTTTCTAAGCATTGCTTAACTAATTCTGCACGCTGAACTCCTGTGACGCCATCAACGAGGAAATATGCTACAGGAACTTTAAAATTACAATTTATGCCTGTCACTAAGAATACTAAAGCCTCTTTTGCTTCTGTGACGTAGTCGTTGTTAAGACCACTGCCGATTTCTACATAGCCATGTAGTTTTTGTCCATCCCATTCAATTCGGCGTCTGATTGCCATTTCATCTAAAACTAGACCCGCAATTATGGGATATTTGGTAGTCTCGGCTTTTACCTTCAAAGCTTCAAAAGACTCGCTCGTAAAACCTGGTTCTGCATCAACACTTGAATACCATTTCCTAAGGGTTCGTGCATGGGGCAGACATGTGTTAAATGTGTTGTGTACATATTCGTAGGCTTTGGGCGAATAATAATGCAGAGTGAGTGCAAACGTGCGAAGAGCAGGCGAGTATGGCTGTTTTGATACTCCAACAGATTTATTTAAGTTATAGCGAGCTATCAGTTCATCGACCTACAAAGACATAACTTTAATTGCGAAACCACTACAAAATAAGATAAAATAAAAACCCATACAATAACAACATATTTTGAACGTACCAAAGTGAACGGAAACATGCAATATGCCGCGTGTGTAAACAAGTAACACTAACATACCTTCAAATTGGTGTTTTTCAAAACATATACATCCTCATCTCGCATGGTGAACTTCTGTTGAATGTCGTTTAGCACATCCTCTATCTTATTAATTTTCTTTTTTAATCTACGATTCTGTGCTTGGATTCTTTTGATCTGCTTTCTTTGACGCTCTATAATGCTCTGCTTAGTTGATATTATTTCCTTGAGTTTCCTTTTTCTTGGTGTTGATGCATTGGAGCTTGGGTATGAGAACACGTTTGTCTGGGAACCAATAAAAACAAATCGATTTGTTGTAGTTACAAGATTTTTTATGGAAGTTAATTTTAGTCAGAAAGTATGTTGTTTTTTACCTGTTCATCCATCAATATAGGTTTATCTGATGACATGCCCGCAAAACTCACCGGTGACTAAAAAATAATAATAATTAAAAACTTAGGAATTCCAGCAAAGTCGAAATTATTCGCTCTATACCTGTACTCATAGTTACTTATATTTACCTCTAGTTTTTTCATTCGCTTTGAATCATTGTCAAGGTCAGATGTACAGTTGTCTGGCTTACGCTTTTGTAATTTTGTACCACCGCAACCATGTAAAACTGATATGGATTCATCCATCCATATGGGTTTCTCTGATGACATGCCCACAAAACTCACCGGGGACTAAAAATATAAAACAAAAAATCAAAAACTAGTAAGAATTCCAGCGAAGTCGAAATTATTCGCTCTTTACCTGTACTCGTAGTGACTTATATTACTTACCTCTAGTTTCATTCGCTTTGAACCATTGTCAAGGTCAGATGCACTGCTGTCCGGCTTACGCTTTTGTAATTTTGTACCACCACAACTATTTAGAACTGATGTTGGTTTACATTTTCTTTCTTGTTGCTGAAACATTGATGAACTTGTAACTTATTTGCTTACAAATGATATTGCGAAATAGTTTTTTCATATATTATGCTTATCTTACGTGTAGTTTGATGCGCTTCGAAGTATTATCAGTTAACTCATTTTGCTTTCGTTTAACCGTAACCGTACATCCAGTAACCGATTTTAAGGGATCAAATTGATTACATGGCTGAAAACAAAATAAAGCAAATCTATACTAATATTATAAAGCTAAAGAGTTTGTTTGTTTGTTTGTTTAGACCACAGCAGAAATGAAAAATGTTGCGAAAACGGGAGAAAGATATTCCTTTTGAGAGCTTCCGCTGCATACGCTGCGGAAACCGCTTAAGTTACACAAAAATCATGTATGACAGGATTGTTCAGCATTAAGAGTTCTATAATAAAGTCCGCGACAGCATATGTCTATCTTTTATGGTTGACTTACTACAACCTTTTTTATGTTCATAAATTTGTAAAAAAATAATGCATTATTTTAAGAGGTGTATTATACACACAGGTATTTATTCTTATCAAAATAAATACATTCATCATCACGAGCATTTCATTTAGAACCAAGTTGCCCTTTATATCATTTGATTTCAATAAATATCTTAGGAGCTATCACAGTTTTAACATAACTCCGCACCAAAATAATGTTCGCAGCTTAAGTAAAACGTGCGCTTGCGCTAATATATTATAAAGCTGAAGAGTTTGTTTGTTTGAATGCGCTTATCTCAGGAACTGCTGGACCGATTTGAAAAAATATTTCTGTGTTGGATAGCTTATTTATCGAGAAAGGCTTTAGGATATAAAACATGACGCTGCGACGGGAGGGGAGGGAGCGAATTCAAAACGCGCGGACGAAGTCGCGGGGGACCGCTAGTATATTATAAAGCTGAAGAGTTTGTTTGTTTGAATGCGCTTATCTCAGGAACTGCTGGACCGATTTGAAAAAATATTTCTGTGTTGGATAGCTTATTTATCGAGAAAGGCTTTAGGATATAAAACATGACGCTGCGACGGGAGGGGAGGGAGCGAATTCAAAACGCGCGGACGAAGTCGCGGGGGACCGCTAGTTACATTATAAACCGCAAAACACTTATTTTTTAATCGTCTATAATAAATAAATAACACTTACAAGTGAACGACAGTTCACTATTCTTTCACTCGGAAAAGCACCAGGTTTTAAATATCTATTTCCTGACTTTTTTATAATGAAATCGTTATCCTTAAAATGTTTAGAGCAAATGGTGCTAGATTTTGTAGGAAACCAATCATCTCGGCCTGTGGCATCAATCCACTTTTCCTTTATATCGGGTTCCTGAGGAAACCTGTAAGAACCCAAATAGCCTTATACTTTTTACATTGCCTCGTCAAAATTTTCCGGTATTCGCAACTTGCCTACTCAAAGATACGATGTTTACGTGTATTTTTTCAACGCGCGTTCATGCAAGCGCGTGCATGTGCGTGCGCATGAGCCTGTGCGCTGTAACCGCCCCTAACACAATCTCCGGTGCGTGTTTCACCTTACTCACTTGGTACACAAAAACTCTTACACAAAACATTGTTTCGCTAAACTATTTTTTAAATAAACACGCGCGGGACACCCGCTTTATTTAAATAATTTAAGTGAAACATTTTTTTTGTGTAGCTAGTATTGTGTAGTGTAATGTACACACGGCTTAAGAAACATTGTTTGATTTATCGATAGTCGACACTGGTAACTTTGGTCACAACACTATGAACTTTTTCCGTCGCGTAAAAAATTTTAGGTTAAATGATTAAAAACTTGAGTTTTTGGACTTACCTGTGAAAGGAAATTCCGTCTTTCAACACATTCGACACATTGCTCCTGATTCTGCAAGTAATTATTGCACAACTTGGCATTTTAAGTGAATTTCACCACTGCTCGTCACTGTGACAGATCTCGCTCGCGACTGGAGCGCTGACACTATGGTTGCGTTTGAAGTATGAACAACTGATCATAGTTGCGGCGCGCGTGCCCCGCCCACATAGCCGTTCTAACCTCTTTCTGTGTTCTGTGATTTCATCGATATTGGATCACAGCTTGGCACTTGGCTTTTTGCCAAGAACGTTTGACGGGCAAGCTGCGAAATCATTTGTGGGCTTGGCAAGGTTTTTTATGGAGGTTGTATTTTAAATACGTAGTGGTTTGGACGCCTGTGTACGTGTTTTCAGTATGATAAAGTTAATAAAAACATGATAAAGTTTCGTTACTAGCGGTTGAATATTCACGATTGTGTGTGTCTTAAAGAAAAAACTGGCCAAGTGCGAATCGGACTCGCGCACTGAGGGTTCTGGTGAGTGAGAGTCTGGCTGTGTGACAGATGAAAAATGTGACGGTGGCCGAGTGGTAAAGGCATATGCCCGGATAGCGTAAGACACGGGGTTCGTTTCCTCGTCTGTCACACAGACAAAGTTGCTTTTTGCAAGTGTAATTTATATTATTAAGCTTGTATAGTAACAAAATACAATGAAAACAAAAATGTAATTAGAACGACATTTTTAACGTTATTCGTTGGGTAATGCTTACATTCATTCGTTAAACAAGAACCTTATCGCATCACCAAAGTGACAAAGGTATCCAAAGTACTATCAATCTCCAATCCGTAACCATCCTATCCCTATTAGCACCTCTGAACAACGCTTCCAGGTTTATTTCCTAACTCCTAAGGGATCTCTATGAATGCGTGTGCTAAATAGTAATAGTAATAGTATTATTGGACGCCAAGCACATGAATTGCTCTGATCCCAAAGTAGGTAGTTAATACAAGTGCAACATGGAAATCAGACACAACGGTGATACCACAACATCCAGACCCGAGACGATATAGAATTTTTTTATTTCTATATTGACCCGACCGGGAATCATACCCGGGACCTCGGAGCGGCGACGCCTTGAAACCAGCGAGCTTAGCCACTACACCACGGACGGAGGTCGTAAATGCTAGAGCATTTTACGCCATTGGTACACTAATGCATTCCAATGCGGCAGCGATGCGGTTGAACGACTCCGACAAGGATGTAACTATGACATCTAGCTATGTTAGAGCAAGATGGCATGTGCTAATGTCATATGCCGCATTAAAATGTTACATTGCGCGTTCGGCCGGGAACTGACGTTATTCTGTACAAAAAGACTGTCGCATTTCGTTAGGACTTAAAAACATGGGATCCAATTTGTTTAAGTACTTCGGCCATTTTCACGTGAACGAACAAGTGTTGGCAGAAAATTTACACGACGGAATGGGTAGTGATGGTACGGAGTCGGTCAAAAAATAATTATCGATATCGATAGATGGGCGTCACTTTAAGAACACACATATGAATCATGAAGGTATGATCAACATCATCTGTCGCTGACCACTAACGAGTATGATCCTAACAAAATAGCAATCGTGTCGTCTCTCTAGAAGATCTTTGCAAATAAACAATTAATGTCATTTAGACACGGTTTGTTAGTAATCGTAGGAAAACATTTGTTTCGTTTCCTAGGCTTGAAGTGATAAAAACTTGCTGGATTAATAAGTATTCACTTTATCTACACTCCTTCTACATTAAACCTTTCAAAACCAACAGTTCTCTTTTAATGACATAGGTACTAGCGGTCTTAGTAAACTTCGTTGTCCCCCTGTCCCCGTAGTATTTTATTTTCCTATTTGTGTGCCGACGAATGCAAAATAGAGAAAATTATGTAAAATGTTTACCAGTTCTATAGTTTTATGTGGTGTAACTAACACGCTGTTCTTTGATGAATGTAGATAGAAGAAATTATAGAAATACACGATTATGTTGTTTCGAATGCTTACCACGTGTTGCTTTACGAAACCACTTATCCACTTCTGCATACCGAATACATTCTGAATACTAAATATCGATATATATTTTTCATTCACTATTATAAAGGCAACGGAGCAGGTACAGGCAGCAACATTTCTCGCGATGTCAAGACTCATTTAATTTGTGCGAGAGGAATTACCTTACCCTATTGCTATCGCTATAATCGTCATGATAGTATTTTGAAAAAATTAAAGTGAGCGCTTACTCGCATTTGGTAGCGCACATCATGATTATAATCCTGAAAATGAAGGGGGGTAATTCATAAACACAACTACCTTCGCTATTTTCCTTCTTCTCCTTGAAAGAGATGAGGCGTCGTGGTTCGTTTTGTTCAACGTTTTTCGTTAACAACGAGTCAATCAATCAGAAACGCGTAAATCAGTCCTTTCTCGTATTTCGCGAATCTAGGATTTGTTCAGTTAGAAATGGAGATGAGTATTCGGGCCTATTGAGTTTATTTTTCTTGTATTGTTATACCTATTAGTGTCAGTTCATGTATTTTTTTTAACGAAGTTAATTGTTTTTGAATCTTGTAAAACTGCCCTCATGCATATTACATGACGGAATCAGTAAGATTAAGTGGCAATGGGCAGGACACATAACGCGAAGAACTGATGGCCTTTGGGGCAGAAAAGTTCTAGATTGGAGACCCTTTGAACAAAGACGCAGCGTAGGACGTCCACCGACGAGGTGGACCAATCTGGATACAGACCGCTTGTGATCATTAGCAGTTGAAAACCGTGGGGAAGCCTATGTTTAGGAGTGGATGTCCTTTGGCTGAAAATGATGATGATGATATGTTACGAATTGCTTCAAAATGTTTAAAAGAGTTTTCCATATAACGTTTTTGAAGTGAAACTTCTTTATCGGCGTTGGAAAAAAATTTAGCTTCACATTTTTCGGTTACGCGTCACATTTTTCCGTTACGCTCCATCTTTTTATTTTTCCTGACTTTCATGGGTCACTAGCATCAGCAGCTGGTGATTTATGTTTGGCTCAACGCCAAATGTCATGTCAACCATGTCATGAATGTCAACCATATATTTCATATTTCAGTTACCATAAGCCATTAATTACAAAAATATATAATAACGATGACAATGATAGTAATAATTCTATTACAATTAATGAAATGCTGTAATAATCTTAGTAGCAAAAAGGTAAAGTGAAATAATTGTATTATTTGTATTCATGCCTATGATAATAAAATCCTTTTGTTTAAACTTTATCTAATTTAACTTTATTTAACCAATTTCTGGAAAGTTGCATGTAGATCATTTTTCGAAAAATAAGGCCATAAAGAAGTTTCACTTCTTACGTGTGTACACTAGTACACGCACACATTTTTTCTTTATTTATTTATTATTCTTTGTAGTTAGTGCTTATTTGTCACTGGTGAAACAGATCTTTAATATTATAACTCAACGGGTTAAAAAGTCAACGTGTATCTTAGTTACCGTCATGATAATCTCATAGTTAAGCTGACTCGAGATCATGTAATTGAACCTTATTTTGGTGAAAAAGTATTTATTTTTATTGCAAAGGATTATTATCCTACCAATTTATTATTGAATATCAAAACGAATATGTTTCTTAACTACAGCGGAAGTTATACATTATGTATGAGTCAATGTAAAGTTGGTCTATACCATTAGCTAATTTTAAAATACAGTTTCAAGGTTTCACATAACTACCCCTGTTTGAATATCTCATAAAATATTAAAAGACACCACATCGGCTTCGAGTTTGTCCTTTTAACTCGGGAATAACTTGTTATGCTATTTAAAGCGATATAAAACAGAAATTTGAGTATGTTAAAGTTACTCAACTAATTTAACTTTAACGGTTGATAGTATAACCTTGTGACGCGTTCAGATGACACTGAAAAAGGAATTGGAATGCTGAATGACACAGTAAATAATCATGTTACTATGCAAACTTGGGACGTAAGGGAGCTTAACCAAGACCCAAAGCTCCAAGCCAACCTCACCTTCACGCGGTGCGTCCTAATTCAACAGACGAGGCTCTGGCGACCGACCGATGGCGGGATAACCATCCAACAAAAGGCGCAGTAAAATGTTGAGCTGTGATGGGTAGCAGCGTCACACTTAAAAGATACTGCGCCTCTGCGCTCGCCAACCCGCCTGCCAAGCGTGGCGAGTACTGGCAAATACCCCCTTAAACCCCCTGTGTCCTACCACACAAAAAAACCAGGCCCCCAGTCTCCGGCAGCCCCGCTATTTCTGATTCCGGTAGCGGTCACGGTAACGGCGGGGCAGGGGGTGCTGAGAATCCCCGGAGGCGATCTCGCTACCACCCCCAACGACAACTGGCCCTGGTAACTTATAACGCGTGCACACTGAGGACAGACGAGAAGTTGCTCGAGCTGGAGGAAGAATTGAGCAGGTTACACTGGGACATAGTGGGTTTATCAGAAGTCCGTAGAGAGGGCGAGGACACGATAACTCTGAAGTCTGGCAACCTGCTCTTCTACCGGGAGGGTGACCAAAAGTCCCAAGGTGGTGTTGGGTTTCTTGTCCACAGGTCCCTCGTAAACCACATCGTAACCATCGAGAGTGTGTCGAACAGGGTGATATACCTTATACTCGGAATAACCGAAAGGTATTCGCTCAAGGTCATACAGGTATATGCACCGACCTCGAACCACCCGGATGAAGAGGTGGAGGAAATGTATGAGGACGTAAGTAGAGCCATACATACTTCCAAAACCTATTTCACTGTTGCTATGGGGGACTTCAACGCAAAACTCGGCAAGCGAGGCGAGGATGAGTTGAAAGTGGGACCTTTTGGATATGGTCAAAGGAACGCCAGGGGAAATAGGCTGGCCGACTTTCTGGAGAAGGAGGGACTCTTTGCGATGAACTCTTTCTTTCAGAAGCCGCCTCAAAGGAAATGGACCTGGCTGAGTCCCGATGGCTTCACGAGAAACGAGATTGACTTCATCATGACTTCCAAGAGACGGTTATTCAATGATGTCTCCGTGATAAACAGGGTGAAAACCGGTAGCGATCACCGTATGGTCCGAGGCATATTGAATATAAATGTCAAATTGGAAAGGTCCCGCTTGATGAAGTCCACGCTCCGACCTACTCGTGCCCATATCCAAAATCCCGAGAGCTTTCAACTCGAGTTGTCAAACCGCTTTGATTGCCTAGAGAATTGCGTATCACTTGGTTGTTCGCTATTTGTTGGAGACAGACGTGTCGCTTATCGCTCCTCAATTCACTTTCGTAACTACAAGCTATTACCGCCTCCCTGTATACGCATTACGTATTATAATCCTGTGCGAGTTTGTTTGTTATTTTCTATTAAAATTTAACTTGCGCCGGGCTTTCGGGCAAGTTCGCGCGTGCTTCGTGAGTGTTCGTCACCTGCGTGTGCCCATCTCGACTCACCGACTGCGTGTGTAAGCAAGGGACAGACGCATTCTACACAAATCGTAAGCCGTGTGGCCTTCACTTCAATACACAAACAATGAAGTCGTGCGCCGCTTGTAATGAAACTGCACTAGATAATGACTATTTAGAATGCACTCGTTGCGTGGAAGTATACCACCACCTTTGCCTAAATTTCACCCCCGAGGATGTACAGAGCATGGACGATCAGGCCAGGTACACATGGTTGTGTCCCAATTGCAGAAATAAACAACCAAAAGGAGATAACTCCAATATTTGTGTACGCCCTTCTACACCGACCGGCATGGCTGAAATTACCTTTAACGTCACTCGCCGTAAGGTTCACAGCCAAAATAAGCTAGAACTGGCTCAGCCAACTACAGGTGGGTCGTCAGACTACGTATCTCGTGCCGATATAAAGCTGTTAATACGCGACGAAATGCGATCTGTTATGAGTGAATTTTCATGCGATTTAAAACAGACGATAAACAACAGGTTCCGTGAGGTAAACGATCAGCTGAGTGAATTTAAGGAATCACTGAGCTTTTTGAGCGAACAGTTTGACATTTTAAAAGCTGATATTGACATTCATGGCACCAAAATAAGTCATTTGGAATCAGAAAATAAATCCCTCCGGGCGGATCTATTAACTTTATCGAATCGAGTCCGCCAAATGGATCAACTGTCAAGGTCTACGAACTTAGAACTCCAGTGCGTACCTGAGCATCGATCAGAAAACGTGATCACTGTCATCAAACAGCTTGATCAAGTGATAAACTTCCCTATCAATGACTGCGACATTTCGTATTGTGCCCGTATCGCTAAGGCGAACCCTAACTCACCAAGACCTCGCTCGATCTTAGTAAAATTCTCCACTCCACGTATCAGGGACTCTGTGCTGGCCGCCTCGATTCAGTACAATAAGCGCCACCAGAACGAGAAACTTAATACGAGTGTGTTGGGTCTGGATGATAAGAAGACGCCACTATATGTGGTGGAGAACCTATCAGTTGAAAACAAGAACCTTCATGCGGCGGCGAGACTGCGTGCTAAACAACTGCAATATAAATATGTTTGGGTTCGCGGCGGCCGTGTTTATGTGCGCAAATCGGACACCTCGGAAGCAGTGTTTATTCGCGATATTGACACACTTAAAAATCTAAATTAAGTTTATTTCTTTATAAATTATGCTTTGAGTACGGTTTATTTGGTATTAAAATTCAATAGTAAAATTAAAATTTTCTATCAAAATGTTAGAGGCCTAAAGACGAAAACTAATATTTTTTTTAGCAATATGTTAACGTGTGAATACGATATAATAATAATTTGTGAATCGTGGCTGGCGGACGATGTCCTTGACTCGGAATTGTTTAGTAATAGGTATTTAGTTTACAGGCGCGATCGGGATCCTAGTTGTTTTTATAGCGATAAGAAGGGCGGAGGGGGTGTTTTGATAGCTGTGTCTAAGCGTCTACCTTCACGTAGGCTTGCACAATACGAGAGTAAATGCGAAGATTTATGGGTCTGCGTAGACATTTGCATTAATAAAAAGTTAGAAAAATTAATTATCTGTAGCGTTTATTTCCCACCACCAACAAAAAGCAGTATATTTGAACACTTTTATGATAGCGTTAACAAATTACCTTATAATTATTGCAAGAAGTTAATAGTTGGTGATTTTAATATGAAAAATATTCGGTGGCATGGGCCGCCTGGTCAGCCATTGGTTTCTTCTGCCATCAAAGATATTAATCTTGAGAAAATGCTTTCAGAATTTTCTGCTTACCATAACTTAGCCCAATTTAATTGGGTCACCAATTTTCAAAACAATATACTTGATTTGGTTTTGTCTAGCGTAGATGTGTCAGGGTTACGACAAAGTACAACTCCACTTGTAAAGATTGATCGTCTTCACCCAGGTTTGGAGTTTGAAATACAGTGTGAAATTGCTGACGCTACTTTACTGCACAATCATGAGCCTAGGTTTAGGTATTATAAAGCTGACTACACAAACATATTAGCAGAGTTGGAGCATACTCATTGGAATGACATATTTGCACAATTTTCCGAAGTGGATGAAATGGTGGACACGTTTTATAATATAATTAGGGATATTATTCGAAAATTTGTACCTATGGCTAAATCAAGTAAACATAAATATCCCACGTGGTATAGTAAAAGTCTGATTAAAGTTTTAAATGAAAAAAATAAATATCGCAAACGTTATTCCAAATATAAAAATCCATTAGATGACATAACATACCGATTGCTCAAAGAGAGGAATTTAAAACTAATTCAAAATAACTATAAAAATTACCTTGAGTCTATTGAATCCTCTCTTACATCTAACCCGAAAATATTTTGGTCATTCTTAAAACAAAAACGTAATGCAATAAGCTGTTATCCCTCTACTATGCATTATAATTCTCTGATAACTTCACATAAATTAGAAGTCTCAAATTTATTTGCTTCATATTTCTCCTCTGTTTACGATTATAACACCAGCAATAGCACTGATGTTTCGCAAGTGGAATCGAATAACATTATTAAGCCTAATGTTTCCGATAATCCCAAGTCAAGAAATTTAAATAACATATTATTTACTAATGAAATGGTCGAAAATGCCTTAAAAGGACTTGACCCTTGCAAAGGTGCAGGATCAGATGGTATACCCCCAGTGTTTTTAAATAAATGCAGTAAGTCATTGGCTGAACCACTCTGTATGATTTTTAATCGCTCTTTACAGGCAGGGCATTTTCCAACCCTTTGGAAGGAAGCTTTAGTTGTCCCCATACATAAGAGTGGTGACAAATCGGCTATAGACAATTACAGACCAGTTTCAATTTTATCAACTTTTGGAAAAGTTTTTGAGTCTCTTATTTACCCTATCATATTCTGGCATGTCAAACAAATACTGTTACCTCAACAACATGGTTTTATCAGTGCTAGATCCACCTCCACAAACTTAGTGACTTTTTTGACTGACGTTGTTGATGCTGTTGACCGTGGTATGCCTGTTGATGTTATTTACACAGATTTCAGCAAAGCATTTGACAAAGTCAACCACCAAATCCTAATCAACAAACTTTTCTGCTGTGGAATCACAGGTAACTTACTAAGCTGGTGTGCGTCTTACCTCGTTGACAGGTTTTCGAGAGTAGCGATTGACGGTTTTACTTCAGATGCGTATATGGCGTCATCAGGCGTCCCACAAGGCTCCCATTTAGGTCCATTATTTTTTAATATTTTTATTAATGATGTTGATTCTTGCTTTCTAAACTCAAAAATATACTTATACGCAGACGATCTCAAGATTGCCATGCGCCAAAATAATGATAGCGCCAATCGCTTACTTCAGGAAGATCTAAATCGTTTTTCAAGTTGGTGCGAGTCTAACAAAATTAATCTTAACGCTGAAAAATGCTTTTTCATACACTTTTCACGTAAAATAACTCCTAATACAAATACATACAATATAGGTGGCCAAATTATTCAAGAAGTGGACATAATTCGAGATTTGGGGGTTCACATTGATAGTAAACTTCGTTTCAATGTGCATGTTGACAAAATTGCTAAAAAAGGCTTTAAACTTTTGGGATTTGTTTTGCGTAATTGTAAACATTTTAAACATAATTCTAGTAAAATAACGGTTTTCAATTCACTAGTACGGTCAGGCTTGGAGTACGGCAGTGTAGTCTGGACTCCTTTATATGAAGTCCACAAACAGCGGCTGGAATCCATTCAAAGGAAATTTCTTTATCACTTGTCTTACCAGTGCAAGTTAGCAAAGCGTTTGCCTACATATGAGACCCGATTAGAACACTTTAAACTTTTATCATTAGAAGATCGCAGAAAAATATTGGACTTTATGTTTCTTTACAAATTAATTAATAATAAAATTGATTGTGCTGACCTTTTGTCAAGGATTAATTACAATGTCCCAAGCAAATTAGCTCGGTTATCCAGATATTTGCCTTTTAAGGCAAATACTTTTAGGACTAACCTAGGACATTTTTCCGCCATTGATAGAATTCAATCCAATTTTAGTAAAGTTTCTCGTTCGTCCGAGGCCAGTGTTGACATGTCTTATTCACTACGTAAATTTAAGTCCTCAATCATTGAAACATTTACAGTTGAGAGGTTGTAAATTGTTTAATAATGTCAAGCCGTTTTGTCTATCTGTAAAATAATTTTTAGCTATATATCTGTTTTCAGCAGTATTTTTGTGAATGTCGTGGCAGCCTATAAGTAAGGCAACACTGTAAAATTGTGCTTTAATCTTAAGTATGGAATTGTGTGGTGTATGCTTTGTTGGTTGTCCTTAACAAATAAAATAAAAATAAATAAAAAAATCAGTGGACGAAATAAACAACGGGTTTGTGGAAACTGTCCAAACGGTCGGATCTAAGTTTTTAAGACCTGGCCGTAAAAATAGACCTCAAAAATTCTCGGTCCACACTCTCGACCTTATGGCAGAACGTCGATCTATGGCACTGCAGACCTCCGTTAATGCTCAAACCTACAGGCAGCTTAATAGACGAATTTTGAAGTCTCTGCGACATGACATTCATTCCTTTAACACGAATAGTGTTAAAGAAATAATAGAGCGGAACCAAGGCTCCAAAGTGAAACATTTTCACGCTCAGTTTAACTCTTTTAACAAAGACAAGACTGACATTCAACTCGGTCGAGTTATACGCTTTAAGTTTTCGCCAAAAGTCCACGAAATTCCTTTCTGCGAAATAATTAACCGTCTAGTAGTCTAGAAAATTCAGATTTACTACTTAAGTACTAAGTTTGGTAACCATCGTGACCCTAAATAGTTGCTGTGTGACTAACCCTTCCTACCCTACTGTGTCCCTACTTATAATAGGTAATATGTATGTATTTTTTATATATTTTTAATTCACTTTTTACATCGTCATAAAATAGTAAAAAATATAAATACTGTTGAAAATGCTCATATCATTTTTTAAAATAATATTTAAAACATCGCTTATATTTGATCTGTTTGAACGCCGCCATTTTCCGCGGACCTTGAGTGACGTCACAAGCCACTACCAGCGTTTGTTGACTATAAGTTTGACTGATACTTTTGGTTTTTTTATAGATATTTTCAGTTTTAAAATCGATTCACGCCATTGATAGAGCTAAAAAACCATTTTATAGATGTTGTCTTGTACCAATGTGCAAAAACACTACTATAAGTACACCTGATAACGTGTTTTTTCCTGTTCCAAAAGATGCGAATATACGAAAACAATGGTGTTAGGTTATGAGAACATATAATGTATCTTCTTTATCGTGCAACATTTAATATATCAAGCACCCCACGCTTTTTACTCTGAATTAAATTATTCTCTAACTTTTTGTAATTAAAAAATATTTTCTACTATTTAGTTCGGTTAGCTATAAAAGCGTGTTTTTTTAGTTTTTTTAAACTATAATTTATTATTAATTATTATTCTGTTTTTATAGTGTTTTGTCACTATACAAACTTAATAATATAAATAGCAAATTGCACTGTGGCCGAGTGGTATAGGCATACGCCCGGATTGCGTAAGACACGGGGTTCGATTCCTCGTCTGTCACAGCAGCCAAAGTTGCTTTTTACAAGTGCAATTTGCTATTTATACTATAATTTATTTTTAATTTTTTAGTTCGATGTTTCAATTAATTATTTGCGGACATGCGACACGCGATAGCTCTATCTTTCTTACTCCCTTACAGAGGATCCACGAAAGAATTTATTAATACTGGCGGTCCTTATAAGGATATTGAGAAACTGTTATTAGATACGTGTGCAAAGTTTCAAATTAATCAAACTTCTGGAAATCGGTCAAATTTATGCTTAAAGATTCCATTACATACATACATACATAGATACAACCCAAGCTAATATAAAAGCGTGGTAAAAACTACAGAAACACGAATAAAAACAGAACTGTTTTTATTCGTGTTTCTGTAGAAAAACTTTTTTCTTTCAGACACCATATAAACAGCAACGCCTATAAATCCGACAACATGGTATGTGACATGTGACGTCACGATTCGGTCCGACCAATAGTGATGCGTTTCGCAAATTCGAATTTCACTCGCATGTATTGCATTTTTTAATTAATATTCTAGCAATTAAAAACCAACTAAATGAAAACATAATAGTTCAGATACAATTTCAGGACAATATATATTCAGGGGAAAAAAAACAATTTAATTTAATTCAAATGCATATTCCCTATTCAGATTGGAATCGACATAGGATATTTTTATCCGGGAAAGAGTTCACTATTAAATTCGATACTATAGCAAAAAAACAACGACACTAGTTTTGCTTGGTAGGCGTTAGTTTGAGATTAAGAAAATGTATTATCTACAAGCAAAACATCTATTGATAATTATAAATAAATATTGGACACCAACCACTTACATTGCTTTGATCCCAAAGTAGCGAATACACTTTTGTTATGGAAATCAGACACAACGGTGGCAACACAACACGCAGCCCCACGACATTACACGCCTTTGACAAATCACAGAATACACCTACGGCATCATGTTTGTCTTCATAAGCATCAAGAATGTGTCTGATGAGTGCTACTCCGGCATCAGTTGTGTTTCTACCTTTAGAGAACCCAAACTGTTTTCCGTGTAGTAAATTATTAAGTTTAAAATGGGAAAGTAATTGATTATAAATGAGTTTTTCAAAAATTTTACTTATCGTGGGTAATATTGAAATAGGCCTAAAATTGCTGGGGTCACTTTTGTCTCCTGATTTAAATAAAGGGACAACCTTACTATGTTTCAATAAAGAAAATTTTGATTTCTTTATTGACCTGACCGGGAATCCAACCCGGGAACTCAGAGCGGCGAAGCTTTGAAACCCAGCGTGCTTAGCCACTACACCGTCAAATGCCGTCAAATGCATAATTGTAAAGCTAACTTACGTCCTCAAGTTGTGGTGAGCTTTACGTGCGAGATACTTCATATGAAATGACATTCTATGTATGAATTATTTGTTGTTTAGTTCTTGTTTGTCGATGACATTATTCGAAATTCCATTGACCTGTGAAATATTGCGTCAGTCTTTGACAAAAGCTTCCTAACCATAGTTTACACCGAAAACCATGAAGCTTGGTTCGTTTGCACCACAGCAGCAAAAGCGTTATGCACTGGGCCTGATTCTAGGTATGTCCGGTTCACGCTTAGGGCAAACAAATAAAAAAAGTAGATGGTTTGAATTAAGCTGATCAACTCTGATTTAAAATATTAGACCAATTACAGAGATGTGGAAAGTACTATTTTTTTTTCTAAAAATATAGAATTTATAAATAAATACAAATTTCAAAATAGTGACGTACGGAAGGCATGTGACCCAAAAACAGCATATATCAAAGTATAAAAACCGATGGAAACAGACAGAAAGTCGTAGACAGTGGCGTAGACACCGGACTTAAACTAAAGTGAATGTCTCTTTATCTTGTAAATAAATGAAAACAGACAGACAACAATGAATTATAGACGTCAAACAAAACAGCTGAGAGGTGCAAAGATATTTTAGAAATTCATGTACAATTTTTGTCTATAAACTTTACAAAGCTACGCTGAAATAAATATTTTTCAAAACAAATAAGAGATGTACAGTTTTTCATTTATTTAGAAGAGAATGAGACATTTACTTTGGTTTTAGTTTTTAACGGCTTCGATTTTTAACGAGTTAGTACGTGATATGTGACGTGGTTGAAATTTTACAATATTTGAGTATACAAGTAAGGCTTCCACACGTGTGCTGATTTGCGTAAGTGTATATATGTTTGTATTTTTATATATGTTTGTCCACAGATTTCTCGAAAATGAGAATTTATAGCGAAATGATTCTTTTTTGATTACATCAGGTATATTTCAACTTAGGGTACAGTGGAAGTTTCATCAAAATCGGTCAAGCTATTAATAACTTAAAATCATTAAAAAAATATTTAATAGTAGCTTACGTACACCAACAGTCTTCGCACATCATGCACCGACTCCAAAAAAATATTTATCTTAAATAGAAGACAATGCGTCAATTTAAGCTTTTAAGCCAGTTTTTTGAAGTCGGTGCATGCGTAGAATCAGGCCCAGTATTAACGTAGCCGCTACCGCTTGCTTTTCGATCATACAATATTCAATTTTGCGTTTCAGCTAAATTAGGTATTCCTTTAGAAGAGAACCAAACGACCTATTTTGTGGCGAACTACTAGAGCAAAATCATTGGGGAATTTTCAGTTGATATTAACGGGGCAAAGGCAAGGCCTATTTATTGTAGTTTCAAAGGAAATGCTTGTAAAATCTTTAAGGTATCAGCTAGTATTTTGGTATGGTGCTAAAGTAATATTAAGTAAAAAACCAGCACCGACTTAAAAAAAATATGTTTCTCGTAAATAGAAGACTAATGCGTCAGTTCTTTGAAGACGGTAATTATGTTTTTTTTTAGTTCATGATTTTTTGTTCTCCAAAACTAATAGACCAATTTTGTTGAAACTTTCACCGTGCTCTAAGTTGGAATAAACCAAAAAATAATCGTCTCGCTGTGACTTCTCGTTTGCAAGAAAATCCTTGGACAAACTTAAATACACTTACGAAATTTAACGCACGTGTTTGGAAGCCTTACGTGCATACCCGATATTACGTGCATACCCGATATTACGTGCATACCCACTGAATTGAATACCTCCTTTTTTTGAAGTCGGTAGTAAAACTCCAAGTGCATAGCGTAAATGAATGATGACGTCTACCTTTTTCGATCTTAAATGAACTGAAACAGAGAATATTTGTATGCGAATATTCATATTAGTTTATTAACATTTCTGGCCTTTGCTTTTACAAAATAAGACTATTGATACTGTGGCTTTTATTTTAAAGATATTTTTTTTTATATGTTAGACTAACATTATTTCTACATGTAAGATTGCTGTCTCTTGCGATTAAGCACCTTAAAATCTAAAATTGCGTGCACATCACTTTGTTTTTATAGCGTCTGTTTCTGTGTCGTGTGAGCAAGCGACTTTCGTTAAAAAGTGGTTGGACACGCGAGACCTGAACCATCCGTCTTTTAAGTTTTAAGACTTTGAATACATAAATATCCTCAGTTTTATTGAATTCAATCTTAGTAAGCGTGTTAAAAATTTTTTTTTTCTGTTTTTTCCTTAGGGAAAACACAAAACGTAATAACATTTTAGGTGGGAAATTCTCCATTTCACCCTAAACTTGCATTCATACTGCATATCGCCCCAGGTCAGTTAGACAAATAGCGTCATCAATGTTGACGTATGGCTCCCTTAGGAATCGCCCACCTATCCTTCTCAAGCTTTGAGGAATATTTGCGGTAAATTTTGTCATTTGATATAACTTTCTGGTATCGTTCTGGTCTTGTGAATTACGGAATTTTGTTTACAGACGACATCATAAATTACTCCCTCTCGTAATAGAAATAAGGTTGAGAATTTTATGCTTATTTTTGGGGTGACTGTACTTGGTGATTTATAGAGGTGTTTTTACTGCTTCCCGTTTTTTTACTGCAAATGTTTATTTTGCGCTTCAATATTCGAAAGCGGGATATGTTTTTCATGGGAAATTGGGCATATCCCCTTGGTGTTAAAGTAAATTAAGTCTGTATATTTAGGTTATGTGGGAAAATAAAGATAATTGATTAAAAATAAAGATAAAAATATATTTGTAATTAAAAGCCATATGCCTATTATTCGGTAACTTTTGTATTTTTCATAATAAGAATGCTTTTATTTAATGGTTTGCTGAACAGAGTAATACCTTTTAAGTTAATATATAATTATATTTGAATTAATTATATGTACACCGTTTACCTTTTTCTTTAAGTATAACCGAGTTCCCAAAATAAAAACATAATAATATTTTCTTAATTAAAAATCCTAACAAAATCAATTTATTATTGCAATACTTGCAAGCGTGACAGTATTGTGAAGAGGTTTTCTTCATAAATCTGCATATAATTTAAAGAATATATTTTTTAGAATAAACATAACTCATTTTGTTAAGAACACTCTGTATATTTTTAGCCAATCGTGGTAGACTGTACAATGAAACCTATGTAGTATAGGTAAATAAATACGAAACTTGTGGTATAATTGATGTTCTTTATTTGTTCCTTTAATAAGCACTTTATGTTTTAATGGCAACAACTTTGCTTCATCTGTCTATGGTAATTTTTAATGGCAACTCTTTACATCGCGTTTTTCCTCTTTTATACACGGGTCGAGGTTGCCTTCACAAAAATACATTTTCAATGGGCACATAGTACAGAAATGTACAGTATTATCATAGTGTAATAAAATTATAACTGTAACTCTTTAGGGGCTAAAGCTGCATTTTATTTTTAGGCTTTTCTGTATGCGGTGAACGACCCGAATAATTGTACTAGAATCTATCTACCAACGAGAGAACATTATGCAAAAGTCTATCTTTGTTTATACATAAAATAAGGTCTTGCTTTTTTAAAATTTTACCCGAGAACGACCGAACCGACGTTTTTTAATTTGAGTGTTTTGAATTCTTCTTTGGCCCAAATAGCAGAAACGCTTAAATTCCCTATCTTACATCTATTCTATTCATTATACTATTCTATTTTTTATGATTATAGTGTAATATCTTATTTAACGTCAGCATTAATCAGCCGTGAAAAAAATACTTATTTATCTTTATTTTTTTTTGATGGGTTAGCTTGTTACATAAAGCTACTGAACCTTCTTACAGTGTGACGTTAGCCCCGCGAAATGCATTTTTCAATGGCGGGGCTCTATGAATGCCCCTTTTTTCCGCATAATGGCCTATTTAACTATCATTTTCCCGGTTTATTTTTAATTAATCGACGGTTTGCTTCGAGGTTTAATGTAACAATAATAAGATTTTAATTTTTATTACACTTAATGGATTAGATTTCACGTCGGTGCTTACAGAACGTGTTATGTTTGTTTTACCCTTTTTTAACGTAAAGACTGACTAGTGTACTGTCTATTTGAATGTAGGCAATAAAATATCCGTTTAAGACCAAAGAATTTATAATTGCACTTGTAAAAGCATAGCAATCTCGCAACATTGATGACGTCACGTAGCCTACGCGTTAAAGTAAGCGCTTGCAAAATTAAACAGGCTTGCTAATGTGACGGTGGCTGAGTGGTATAGGCATTCGTCCGGATAGCGTAAGACACGGGGTTCGATTTCGCGTCTGTCACACAGCCAAAGTTGCTTTTTACAATTGCAATTTCTAATATTAGTTTGTATAGTGACAAAACACTATAAAAACAAAAATGGAATTACCACGGAATTTATTAGGAATGTCTTAGTATTGCCAATTTAAACAGTAATATTATAATTGTTTAGATATTTTATCGATATAATCGATTTAGATTTTAAGCTTTTGCGTTGCATTACACAATGAGAGCTAGTCATAACGGGTCGAAACACGAATTAAAAATATGAGCAACACACTGCTCGGCTTTATTTCAAAAGCTTTGGTCACGAGCCAACTGAATGAGGTACCATTTACTTATATTTTAATTTACTTATAATTGTATAAACGACTAAGGCCCAATTTTACATTGGTAGTAATCGTAAAATGTTCTTTTTCAAACCAGAGGTTGAATATTTACGATTATGTATATGTTTTGAATTAAAAAAAAATTCACCAGTGGTTATTAAAATAGCCATTCTGACATTAGGTAAAGGTAGTTTTTCTTCAAATACACTTTGAAAACATTGGCAATATTTTAAACACAGAACCTACTCATTATTTATGGTCCCTTTCACATATTAAAATTAAAATTAATTGATTTGAAGAAACCTAAAAAAAACATAAAGTTTCAGTTCGTTTAGACGGAGTATTTTTTTGATACTTTAATATTATTTTCAATAAGGGAAATGTTATTTTATAACAATTGATGTCAATTTTTATGTGTGAAAGGAATAATAAATAATGAGTAGATTCTTAGTTTAAAATATTGCAAATGTTTTCAAAGTCACCCTGTATATATGATTCTTGAAAACTTTTAACTTTTGGGTTCCACTTAATGACGGTCGATTTACTACTTACTTTAAAACTCTACCTAAAAAAAATAACAATCACCACATTTAACACATTAATAAACATTAATAATTGCCAACCTGTATACGCTGAAAAGAAAACCTCTACAAATGAATATTATCAACAAATATGCAACCTCAACTAATATCCGCTTTACGTGACAGGATTTTTTGATTCCCAAATATTTACCCTACCGTATGACCTTGTAACAAGGCACAAAATCGCTCGACTTTGAGCTTATGTTTCGGCCTGACCCAAATAACTGGACGTGTCAAAAGATACAATGGCGCCATTTCAGGGGATGTCATGTTGAATGAATTCTGTGACTGGGAGTGTAATGCACGTAAATTGAGTAGCTAGATAAATAAAAATAGTAATAATAATTTCGATAAAGAATAAGATAAGGAGACATGTTCTAGCCCCATACGGGCCATAATTAATTGATATTACACTAATTATTGACGTTCATAAGTGGCATTTTGTGTCCTAAATTGAATAAATTATTTTTGACTTTGACTTTGACTTTGACGATCTAGGCTGAACGAGTATAATTTATGTGTTAGTAAGGGTCCAATTATGTAATACAGACTTACTGCATAGTACATAGTTTCTAAGGTTTGACACCAATCACATACATTGCTCTAATCCCAAGGTAAGCAGGTTATGCGCTTGTGTTATGGAAATCAGACACAACGGTGGTACCACAACACCCTGACTCGAGACAATGTAGAAAATTTTGATTTCTATATGACCGGGAATCGAACCCGGGACCTCAGAGCGCGATGCCTTAAAACCCAACGTGCTTACCGACTACACCACGGAGGTCGTTCTAAGGCAACATCAACTTTGAGGCCAATGTTCGATCTCCGGTCTGTACCATTACCATGAGTTGATAGGGGTTTTACTTGCTAGCGACGACGTAGAAAAAGTCTAAAGAAATTGTATAGCGCCTCTAGCGGTCACTTCCAGAACTAAAATTTTCCAGACATTTTTTTTATTTCGTCGCCAGCGAGTAAAACCACCATCATAATTCTTATATTGTCACGGGTTCCAGCCACGTGTCATCCATAGCAAGGAGACCTCGTGATGTACGTCGTTTATATGGTCGGAACGGTCACCCATCCAATCACGACCGCGCCGTAGGTTGTTTAATCTTATAGAACACTGCCCCAGATTCGAATCCAAACACATGAACCACACAATAGCTGCCGGATGTCTTAATTTAAATCCAATCCGTACCCCTGAAGTTTTTACTAAAGAAACCACTTTAAATACTTTTCATTCTCAGCTAAAAACACTTAGTCAACAGTCTAAAATAATTCAATAATTGGTCAACCACACACTAATCACACTCCCTATACCAAACAACAGTTGCGATCAAGGAGTTAACCGTTAGCTCCTTGAGCCCAGCAGAAACCACTACGTCAGACACTATTAAAAAAAAACTTCGGTATCACTACCAAATGCTGCTCTGCGCCTTGAGCACCTCATCTTGATGTAAATTGTGTTTTCTATTTACGTTTCTAGACCAGAGCCTTCTCTGAATCTCTGGATTGTGACCCTGTGTCCTAACTCCTATGGGATGTGTTATTGATATTTACACATAAAACAGACAGCCTTTTGTCGTCACATCGGCTGTGAAGCAGATAAAATGTATGAGAGTTGACCTGTAGATTTTAGTGGGTGTTTTCCTGTGTTGTCCTTTCGTTTAAATAAACAGGCACAGGCCTGGTCGCACTATTTTATTAAACAACTAACTGTCCCCCGTGACTTCGTCCGCGCGTTTTGAGTTTGCTGCCTCCCCTTCCGTCGTAGCGTGATGAATTAAATTAATTATTAAATAATAACAACAAGTAAGGAGGATTATGATAATAATTAAAAAAAAAAAACAATATAAATACTTGTAAAGTCCATTCAAAAAACATGTCTGCATGATTTTCTGGTGAAATAATTCTCTTACTGCTGTTCCAATTACATAATGCCTACATGAAAGTTCCTTATTTACTGAAGTGTAAAACAAGAGAGCCGTACAGAGTGACTACTGATGTTTACCATGATTGGCTCGATGTTAAAACAGTAGATAAAGTTAGGGATGTCTCACACGAACGGCAGTTTGCCGATGACATGCATCGACAGAAGTTGAATATAACACAGGGAGGGCATTTTGCTGACGACAGGGGGGTGTCACTCCGATGTTTAGCATTGCGCGAGCGATGCGGTGCTCCGAGCGCAAACAACAGTTTGGTAAGATTCACATCGGACGGCGCGCATCGGAACGCGCTTACACGGCCGTAAAGAAAATAGTATTTAATTATCAGTTCTTAAAGTCGTTATTGCTTACGACTGATACATTTTCAGTCCGGACGGATGCGCAAGCATGCGTCGTAATTACGACTTTCTTGAGTTACTTGTTCATGTAACTATACAATTCTTGCAAACGCAATGCTTCGGGGTGATGACCGTTTAAAAAAAATATGGTGTAGTGGCTAAGCTCGCTGGGTTTCAAAGCGTCGTCGCTCCGAGGTCCCGGGATCGATAATCGATTCCCGGTCGGTTCAATGTAAAAATCATATTTTGAGTTTGTTTTTGTATATGAGGGTCTGGGTGTTGTGGTACCACCGTTGTGTCTGGTTTCCATGACACTGGTGCATTGGCTACTTACTTTGGGATCCGAACAATGTTTGTTATTTGTGTCCAATATTTATTCATTTATAAATAAGATCATAGGTAATTTTTATGATTCACTATTTGAATTTAATAATTATTTTTATGGCACTGATTTTAAAACACTCATGTCTTACATATCACCTTCTTAAGCAAGAGAGAGGCATCACGTCACATGGTGTCCGAGGCCAAGACTCATTTTTGCTTGTAGTAGTATTTTCATACTTACCAATCTCCTACTCTGCCAGCAACAGTTATTATCCAATCTATCATTACTTCGACTGCTGACGATAAAACGCTAGTCTGTTACTGCCCTTAGGAGATCCCTGATGTAATACTGCATAGTGCAGTCTTAAATCCGAGCGTTACAGAACTAGAGCTCTGATTTTATTTTATTGTAGAAGTTTTATTCACAGATCAGGGGCTTACAGGTAAGTACTTACAGTTTTACAGCGAACTTTGTTTCGCCCCCGGCCCGGCCCGCCCCGACCCTGTAATTCTAATGATCATTCTCCGGCCTGTGACGAATCTGAAATAGTTAAAATTATGAAAATCGATCCACCCGCTATTTTTTTACTTTTTTCTTGCATTACATCTTTCTCCTGAGAATTTGCGATATCGGTCCAGCCGTTCACGCGTGATACCAAGGGAAATATGGATTTATTTTTTATACATAGATATACCTATGGTGATCTGAAATCTTATTAGTTTATTTTTATGAGGTTATTACAACAAAAAAGACACAATCGGTAATGTTTCTCTGTATTGCACCCAAAAATTCTAAATAGCTTTTTGTCTGGAAATTAAAATTATGCAGTACTTGTTTGTGGATTATGAGAAGGCCTTTGATTCGATCGAAACTTGGGCGGTGCTTCAGTCTCTGCAGCGGTGCCACATAGACTATAGGTATATAGAGGTGTTAAAGTGCCTTTACAATAACGCCACCATGTCGGTCCGAGTACAGGAGCAGAACACGAAGGCGATTACATTGCGGAGAGGTGTGAGACAGGGAGATGTCATATCTCCGAAACTGTTCACAGCGGCATTGGAAGACGCCTTCAAACTTCTGGAATGGGAAGGAATCGGCATCAATGTTAATGGCGTATACATCACACACCTCCGATTTGCCGATGATATAGTCGTTGTGGCAAAGACGCTGGACGATCTTGGCACTATGCTCGAAGACCTTGACCGAGTATCCCAACAAGTGAGTCTTAAAATGAACATGGAGAAGACGAAAATTATGTCGAAATCCCTTGTCGTATCCACTCCAGTATCCATTGGGAACTCAACTCTCGAAGTTGTCGATGAGTACGTCTACCTGGGACAAGTGATCCAATTGGGTAGGTCATACTTCGAGAAAGAGGTCAATCGACGAATCCAACTCGGCTGGGCAGCGTTCGGGAAATTGCGCAAGAGTGTCTTCTCATCTCATCTACCTCAGTGTCTGAAGACGAAAGTCTTCAACCAGTGTGTGTTACCAGTGATGACATACGGATCCGAAACATGGTCTCTTACTATGGGCCTTACAATGAAGCTCAAAATCACACAGCGAGCGATGGAAAGTGCTATGCTGGGTGTTTCTCTACGGGATCGAATCAGAAATAAGGAGATAGGTAGAAGAACTAAAGTAACGGACATAGCCTTGAGAATCAGTAAGCTCAAGTGGCAATGGGCAGGGCACATAGCGCGAAGAACTGATGGCCGTTGGGGCAGGAAGGTTCTAGATTGGAGACCTTTCGACCAGAGACGCAGCGTAGGACGTCCACCAACAAGATGGACAGACGACCTTATAAAGATCGCAGGATCAAACTGGATGCTGACCGCTAGTGATCGGTCGCTGTGGAAAGCCGTGGGGGAGGCCTATGTTCAGCAGTGGACGTCCTTTGGCTGATAATGATGATGATGATGATGAGTACTTGTTTAATTCATTGTAAGTTTACACCACCAATAATTATGGTGGTCCAAGATAAAAATAGCCAGTAAACATGGACTTTAATTGTTTTTTAGTATTATTTAAAACCACCTATTACCCTTGTCTTTTGTGTACATACCCCCTAACGACGAAAGGGTATTATAAAGAAGATGCTTATTTGAAAGAAAGTAATGTGTAAAGTAAGTGGACTTGCATAACACTACAAACATTGTAAACATTTTAAAAAGAGACATTTCCAATAGTGACTGAGATTCTTGCTCAGCTCCTTCTCAGCACTTGCCCACAATTATCCGAAGCTGTGGTAGGTTTTATTTTATTTGGACGTATAAAAGTGTCCTCAATATTTATATTTGCATAAATAAATGGTCTTTATGTAAACGCTCTATTTTAAAATTTATTGCAAATTTCTTAAGTTTTAGTAGCAAGGTTTTGTATTTTTCTTTACAGCTTTTTGGCCTAACTTTATACCCAATATAAAAGATCTTCTAACATTAGTACATCATAAAAACATCCAGCTCATCCTCTCAGCTTAAAACAACTTCTTAACGAAGGGTCGGCTTCTGTAGTTCCAACTTGAAGTGGATTACAGGCCGATCCTGTTACAAGGCCGAACATGCCGCCTTTTTGATTTTTGTCATCTGCATGAATTTTCGACGTCAATAATCCTAAAAAGAATAATGAATCGTTCAAGAATGTTGATAATGCGTTTAGTGAACAGACACTAGATGTGTTGTATCACGCGTGAACGGCTGGACTGATTTTTGATGTGATTTTTACTGCGAAGGTTTTTTATGAAAGAATAAAGAAATAAAAATAAGCAGCTACACGGAATATGATGATTTTGGTTTTTTAGATTCGTCACCGTCCGGAGTAATATAATATTTATTGCAATAACGGGGTCGGGGCGGGACGGGGCCGGGGGCGAAACAAAGATCGCTGGGTCCGCAAGTAGAAATTATGTATGGTAAGTGTTAGAGTTATGGTTGAAATACAATGGAGAAACACAGCCTTAGGTATATTTATGTATCACGTAAAGCGCACATTCTGTTTTTGATAAATTCAGTCCTGTTTCATCACAGCACTTACATTTTTACTCGTTTAAGTTTCTCTAAGGATATTTGTGAGAACAGTTTGTCGGGGTGTCAGTGTGCCTTTAAATAAATAGCTTTACTGGATGCAGCTTAAAAATTTAGCTCTTTTCTTGTTGCAAGCTTTCTCGTTGAGCTTTAAATCTGGTTGCCGAGTCTTTGTTTAATTATGGCCTTTTTACCCGACTACGGCAAAGCCAAAAGGAAGGTTTATGATTTTAGGAGTCTATAAATAAATAAACAAAAACATTTATTTTTCTCTTATACATAAGGCAAATAGTAACCGTACCTATATGCCGGTATTCTATGCCGTAGCCAAACTTTCGTAGTCTGTCTGTCTGTCTGTCTGTCCGTATGTCACAACCACCTCTTTATTGTGAAACTTGGTAGGTAGATGTATCCTGTTAACCGCTTTACGATTCTCATCCAAAAAAAATAAAAATAACGAAATTTAAGACATGAAACCAAAACCTACAAAACTTTTTTTTGTCAATATATGCGTCTGTAAATAGATCTTTCAAAATGACATCGAGATTTCTAAAAAAACAAACGTGATGTAGGTCTTTACAAAAACTTTCAACTAAAATTGGTTTCACGAGATCGAACCTGTAGTTTTTCATGTATATATATAGTATATCACACTTTTAACAACTGCAAACATAACTGTGTTCTTTATACAGGCACTATTGAACTCAAAGTTATATTTGCTGTCAACAAAATATTGTGTTTTCCCTGATCTAGTTAAAGTTGGCACGAAACCCTCAGTGCGTGAGTCCGACTCGCACTTAACCGTTATTTTCTAACTGGTTTAGAATGTTTTTACACTTACAGTGTTATTTTTAAAATCTTATAAGATAAAATAAGAAACCAATAATTGCCCATGGTGTCGGGTAGGATTCTCACCAGCGTCTTTCTGGCCATCCGTGCCAACTCTCTTTCCAATTGAACTACCGTGCTGTCGGTCCGACAGCGCGAAATTTGTGATCCCTTATGGATACGTAATTTCGCGTGACGTCAGCGCCACCTACCCGTGTGTTTTGCAACCGTGGGTCAAGTAGTTATTCATTACAGAATAAATTCAATTTGGAAATTAGTAACGCGTTATTCAATAGTTTGGAAAGAGCGTTGGCCCGTCTAGCCAGATAGTTGCAGGTTTGAGTCCCGCCCGTGCGCAATTTTTGGTTTCTTATTTCTTCTTATATTTTTTTCTTACTATAATATAAATATTTTTTAATTTTATTATTACCTACAACAAAATCTAAATTATATATTGTTTTAATTTGGTATACCATTGATTATTAGGTACCTAAGAAATACTACACACGAGTCCATTTTTAGGGTTCCGTAGCCGAATGGCAAAAAACGGAACCCTTATAGTTTCGTCAAGTCTGTCTGTCTGTCTGTCTGTATGTCTGTCTGTCTGTCTGTCTGTCCGTCCGTATGTCACAGCCATTTTATTCTGTAACTATAAGCATTACACAATTGAAATTTGCTAGGAAAATGTATCCTGTTAACCGCTTTACGATTCTCATACAAAAAATAAAAAATAATGACATTTAAGGGGCCCCCCCTTAAATGTCATGTCCATTCCCATACATGAAACTAAAACCAAAACAAACTTTTTTACTCAAACCTATGTGTGTGGGGTATCTATAGATAGGTCTTTTAAAATGACATCGAGGTTCCTAAAATCATTTTCTTACAAAGTTTAACGTTTCATAGCTAGACGCTTCCAAAGTGGTAAAATAGGGCTCCCCCCCCCCCATCTTATTTCTAAACCAAGCAATTGAAAAAAATATATGATGTAGATCTTAATAAATACTTTCAACGAAAATTGGTTCGGACGGGATCGAACGAGTAGTTTTTGAGATATAGCACATTTTCAACAACCGCAAACATAACTTTGTACTTCATACAAACACTATGAAAAACAAAGTTATATTTGCAGTCAACAAAATATTGTTGTATTATACTAAGTAGAAGTAAATGGATTCCCTAATTCAGTTAAAGTTGGCACGGAACCCTCAGTGCGCGAGTCCGATTCGCACTTGGCCGGTTTTTTTTAAACACGTTAATAACTCGCAATGAAGAAAGTTAAAAAATGTTTTCATTTTTTAATTTAGTTTAAGCCCAATCATCACATTCTGGCACCCAACTTTATCAAATCCAACAATATTTTTTGTGAAACCGATTTTATGTTTATGTTTATCTTACAATTGCCAGAATTACACTGACCGTAGGAAATATGCAAGTTAAATTCTCTTCGTTTCAGAATCTAATTATGTCAAATTTCATTATTTTGCGAAGATTCCGCTGCATCGTCACAGATCCGCAGTAGTATTACCTAACACTTAATAGCTGTCGCATTGCAATTTATAATTAATTATGCAATTTAAACAGCCAAACAGTTAAAAACTCTAACCCCTTTATTACAGAAACAAAGTTGTGGATTTAAACTACGAATAGAGTTACTTAAATAAACCTAACAATTAGAATAATATACTTACGTCCATTATTAAATGCCGTCATGGTGTCAGTAATTTCATTTTGGTCTGTTAATAGAGCTTCAAAGTTTTTTGCCTTTGGGGATAAAAGTTTAGTAGCATTTAGCACCCCTAACAAACACAATCTGTTTAGTGTTGAACTATTATGTCAAACACACACACATATACAAGTATGTGCCAAGCAAAATTAATGTCATTTTTTGCTCTATCAAACAAGATATAAATGATAAAATGGGCCTGTCATGCATGTCACGTCCCTCCCGCTTCTCTGCTCACCGGTCAATATAGTTCACTGTTGCACACTTTTCTTTACGTGTGGTGACAGTGACAGGTTTATAGCAGACAATGGCGATTGCTTGGCGATTGCTTTTCGTTTACGAAATACCTCACCTTACTAAAATAAAAGAGTCCATTTCTAAGAGTCGTTTTATTCGTTTTCGCCGTTTGTTATTTTTGAGTCTTTCGTCAGTGAACTGTTATATTTTTTATTAGCTTTAATGCGACCGACATTTTTGACAAAGTTGTGTTTTGAAAAATATTGCAGCGACTGTTTTCAATATAATGCGATTTTTGCAGCACTTGACTTGTTTATTACGTGACTAGCACCAAATTTTTTTCTAGATTTTTCCCCCCAAATTTTGAGAATTTCCAAACAAATATTTATTCGTCCACTTTGTATGGTGCAATGTTTTTATTATAATAAAATTATAGGCTAGCTAAAACTAAGACTTAATAAAAATTTCAATAAATGGAAAAAGGGCCTCGAAACTACAAAAAAATGACTATCATAAATGTGGTATATTTGGATAGCTCTGAATGTAAAGAATCCAAAAAATATATATTGGATTTCGCTGTTTGGGTCACCCTGAAACAATTTCTTTACTTTCTGCAATTCCCTGCACTATGTCCCAAATTAAAACGTAAAGCTGACCGCAGACTAGCCACGTCGCGTCGCTACGTCGAGTAATAGCAAAATTTGAAATTCAAATCGCGTCTCACGTAAATATTGTATGGAGCGGCTTCAAATGCTGAGCCGCGTCCGATTAAAGTATTAGTTAAATCATTAAGCTTGTTGTGTATCCCGCCTTGGTTTTAAATTTCTAAGTTTTTTTAGGGTCTTATTACATTGATGCGGAGTATAACGAGGCGAATACTTGTATACTTTTAGAAAAAATAACAATGAGAGCATCAACTGTTCTGAATACAGACGTAAGACGCTTTTGATTTCCACAATGATTACCTTTTTTTATGGGAACGAAGAAAACCCTTTTTTCTTTACTAAAGGCCTATTTCACAATGTCTGTATAAGTTCCCATTTCCGTTATTTGTCCACTACCACTTCTACTTTGTTCAAAATGACGTTCCATATTTTGAGTTATTCTTAAGCAGCGGAGCCATCAGATTTGGTTTCATTTGGTTTGAACATTCTTGATACAAACATATATGCTTCTACTGCCCTAATATCTAGCCTTTTCTTTGACTAGCTAAATCTACCTAGCTAGGATTTTCCGAATATTACTTATGTTTTTTTCGTACATATTCAGTATAAACTTTTTTTTTTTTTTTAAATACCGTAGAGCTAAAATCCTAGAATTAAGTTATTAATTTTAATCGTTTTTACTGTTTCTACAATTGTTTTGCAGAAATCAGTTGAACATTCTTGATACAAACATTTATGCTTCTACTGCCCTAATAAGTACCCTTCTCTTTGATTTTGACACGGTTGGGTAAAAAATATTCGTTTAACAACTTCCTAAACTCCTTAATTCAAAAGAGATTTTTGCTTAGGCTATTCTGCATGAATGCCCCCTGTCAATGTCATGATTTAGCCAACAGATCTTTGATGCATTGTAAACAAAGTCAAGGCATTTGACATTGTTTCCATACAGGCATATTTTTTGTCTAAATTGCAAACTTCATATTAGCACTCTTCGTTAAATTTCAAACAACTATATCTTTTAGTTGGTGTAGAGTTAGCATTTACTAACCTTACTTACGTATTTCGTTTTGATGCATTTTCGCTTATATTTACAAAACAAGCCTCCACTTGACCCCTTTATTTCTGACTATGAACTTGGTTACCTAGCCTAGCTATGCCTTGAGCACTGAATATCCGATCACTGATCAATACGTTATGCCGTGATGGCCTACTACGAAAGCTCTACTAACTACTAACAATCAGGTGAGATTGTAGCCAAACGCACTTACATACATAGGTAAAAATATAATCGCGATCGATTAATAAACTATATTTATTTAAATGAATGGTATCCTACTTGTTAATATTTTACTACTAATTTTCTACTTGTTTTCGACAGAATTATCTGTCAAAAAGATTAAGTTTTTTTTTAACGTTACTTATAGGCCCTGAGCTAGAAAAGGATTTCAATACACGCAAAATATAAAACATTAAATTAAAACGTGAGACACTTATCTATTACATTGACTGAAAAATATCGGTTTAATTTCATTGGATTACATTAATTAATCACTACATCTCAGCGATCATCATAAAATAAATGAACTAATCTTTTTAATAGAACCAGTAAGCTCAAACTAAATTTGAACATACGAGAATACGGAATAGAGCCCCAGTTAACAATTCCTTTATTTCGCAGTTGCGTTATTCCTGCCCTTTACAGGCATTGCAGCACTCAAAGTGGGTTGCACTTAAGGAACATATTATGTAACTTAATACCTACCCATATTATTTAGACTGTTTTATTTAGAACACATTTGTAAAATCTATACTATTAATATAAATACGCGTAAGCAGTTATGGTTGGATTCGACCAAACATAGGTTTAAATGCGTGTTAGTTACGGAGGATAATGTTCTTCCTCGATTTTATACTTAAATAACTCAAAGTCGTTTTACGATGACAGACTCCTTACACAGTGCGTCTTTTAGCATCGATGCAGTCGCGCGTTTCGTAAACGTGCTTCAGGATCGCGACTCGCGCAATGAACAGACTTAATATGATCAATTAGTATTATTATTAGTAATATGTATAATTTATATGTTTTATGTAAGTAGTGTTTAGTTAAGGAAGAGCGTGGCCTCCTGGCACAGGCATTCTGTAAGGCCTAATAGGAGACTACATCAATTAGTAACCATAAAAATGTACTTGTTTACGTAAATAAAGAATTTTTATTGTTTTATTATTAATTTAGCATCGATGCAGTCGCGCATTTTAAAGTAGTCGCGATGCTAACGCGCGTTAGCATCGATGCAGCCGCGATACAGAAGCTGGAAATTGTCAAATTATTTACTAAATATTGGCGGCTGCATTTATACCAATGCGCCACTACATCGATGTTAAATGAAGTCTGTAGATTGCGCGAGTCGCGATGCTAAGGCGGGTTTCCAAAACGCGCAACTGCATCGATGATAAAAGTCGCAGTGTGTCAATCAATTTTGAGGACTATGACCCCTTCATAGTCCTCAAAATTGATTACAGCTAACTAATTGAACACAGGTGACATAATAGAATGATGCACAACTCTAGATGATCTTCATCTTAAGAGGTGCATCGTTTGTGCCTTTATTTTTGTTTGTTTCAGTTGTCTGTATGTCGTCGTTTAACTTGAGTTCTGTGTTTGTCTGCTATGATTTTGTTTCCTTGTGTAAACGCGTTTATGTGTTATAATCTAGAACATTTATGCTGTCACAAAAATTTTAAGGCGTTCCGCACACAACAGTGCCAGTACAGTGCCGACACGTGCCGGTCAGTAACGTATCCATCAGTGTCAGTGAAAAATGATATTTTAGCATACATTTTGTAAGAGTACGCTATCCGTACTCGTCAGTGACAATCAGTGGCGGCTGTACCTTAAGTGCGCTCGTGCGCTGAACCACCAATTCAAAAGATTTAAAAATTACAAAATATTAAGTAATTCATCTTTCTTTTTAATTACCATTTTAATAGTTATTTTGAAACATACAAAAACGTATAAAAGATATAATCTCCAATTATGGTAAAACAGTTTGAGCGCTTTACTAAACAATTAAGTCTTATTTTTCTGTAAAGACAAATTCTCGTGCGCTCCGGCGAGTGCACGAGGACTGCTAATATAACTTGTAGGAGATACGAGGTAATACGCCTGACGCGTGAAACAAAAGATAGTTCATAGAAATGTACCGAGTAATGAGCGGGTTCTCGAGCGCCGCACGGGCGAACCGACGATTGCCGAGAGCACCCGATGTTTGACGGATTGGCCGGCCGGCATGGGCGCGAGGCGACGACGGCAGCCATGATTGACATAATGACATGTTTCACTGTATGTGTGACGCATTAATTATTGTTTATTTATATTACCGTAATTGTTTTTAGTTTTTGCTTCGATTTTCTTAAAGTGCACTACCAGTTCGATAACCCACCAGCCGCCACTGGTGACAATGAACACTGAACAGCACTGTTTTCTTTTCTCTGATACTGATGGATACGTATCTGATCGGCACGTGTTGTATGCGGTTCGACCTTTTATGATACAAAGTTGGTAATATATTATGTGTACTAAAAAATAATAAATAAATAAATTATCATAATATGAGAATATAAGAGATTGTGTAATGCATGATGTTCCACTTAATGCTATTAGATACAAAAATACAACCATAAAAATGCGTATTTTGATATAATAACCCCTCACTTAAAAATTACAGCTTTACAACGGGGCTACAACGCTTTCTTGCTTGAAATGTAGCATTAAATGAGGCCTCGTTAAATCCTTTGTACAGCATTCAGTGCTAATAATATGCATGCCCGCATCGTTTTAAAGTTACAAGAGCTGGAGTTAGCATTTTGAAAGGGTTTATAGATAATTTCGCATAAAAATTTGAAAACTCTTTCATTAATTTTGCTACTAATTAATTATTTGGCTTTGGGTAATTGTAATAGTAGACATCAAAAGCACACATTGTTTCGATTCCAAAGTAAGTAGCTATATACAGTTGTGTTATGAATCAGAAACAACGGTGGTACTACAACACCCATTCCTGAGACAATATAGAAAAGTATGATTTATACATTGACCCGACCGGGAAACGAACCCAGGACATGAACGTCTGATCGGTAGGAAAAGTTCGAAGACTTAATACTTATTGACTTCCCTCTAGTGAGAGATTTAACAATGGGCATAAGTAATTTTGAAACTGATCCTAATTTTACCTTTATGTTACCAAAACATGCTTCAAGAACTTTCTGATCCGACCTACTTTGTATTCAAACGCTGAAATTAAGTCAAACTCCGAGTTTGAGATGTCAGACGCAAAACAAGTTTGTTACTCAAATAATTACAAACGCTGTTTGTTGTCAAGGTGGGGTATCTACTCACATAATAGTCATTAAATGGGTTATTTGGATTTCCTACAACTAACTTGGGCTAGTGTGTTGCAGTTATGTGTCTAGCTAAATATTTTTTGTCATATATGGTTTAATATATTATTGTAGGTACTAGCGGTCCCTCGCGACATCTTCCACGCGTTTTGAGTTTGCAGCGAGGTGTTAGCTAAAGCCTTCCTCGACAAATAAGCTATGCAACACAAAAAAGTTTTTTCAAATCGGTCCATTAGTTCCAGAGCTTAGCGCGTTCAAACAAACAAACTTGTCGACCCGTCTGGTGTAGTGGTCGAGAAATTGCCTACTACGCAGCGGGTTGCGGGTTCGATCCCCGCACAATACAAGCATTTGTATGCATTATCTATAGGTTGTAATGACCAAAATCCATTCCAAATAATGTCGAACTTATGTAATACTTTATGTAAATTAAAAGAAGGCAAAATATTCATATTAAGTGTGAGACATAACTACTATCTAAATGCTGCCAAACTAAATACACAAATTAATCAACTTATTAAAAATTATTGCAATTGTAGCCTGATTGACATTGAAAAAAATTTGACTAATTACCATAACATGACATCTTTAAAGAAAAAAAATAGTTTTAAAATCAACACTGAAATTAATTACATGAAATATGAAAATGATTATATAAAAAATGGACTAAAATTAAGAAAAACTATAACAAAATTTAATTATGCAAAGAGAGTAAACTTGAATGTAACTGATTCACAAGGTGTAAAAAAGGGTACAATCCCATACTATTTTCATAGGATGAATTTAGCGAAACATAGTGCAACACCTGAAACAAATAACCATACTTGTTTTCGCCCCTAAACAATGTAATAAAAAAATTGTTATCTTGCACCAAAACATTCAAGGACTGCTTTCTAAGAAAGAACTTATAGAAATAACCTTAACTGAGCTTGACACTAACTTACATCCAGATGTACTGTGTTTCACAGAAACTTTTATAAAGAATGACGAGGAAAAAAATATCCTCATTCATAATTTTGAACTGGCGACACACTACAGCAGAAACAAAAAAAGAGGGGGTTCATGTATAATGGTGAAAAGAGGAACTAACTTTAAAAAAATAGGTATTTATGATGAGCTTTCAATAAACTTTCACTTTGAATGCTGTTCCATTTTAATCCCTACATGTAATATTATAATTGTTTGCGTATATCGTAGCTCCACAGCTACTAAAAAAAGACATTATGATCTATTTCTCGATAAATTAGAGCTATTATTAAATAAGTACCTACATAAGTACCCGAAACATAAAATAATTATAGCTGGAGGCATAAATATTAATACTCTAATAAATAATGACGTTAAAAATCACCTCTCTGACATACTATCTAATTACAACCTGGTACAACATATAACACAGCCAACAAGACATAGATCTTGTATTGACCATATTTTTAGTAATGTGAAAGGTGCTGTGGGAACCATTCAATCCTTATGGCTGTCCGACCACAACACAGCACAAATTCTGAGCTTCCCATTGGAAATAAAACCCACAATGCCAAAACAAATACATATATTTAAAAGATGTTACTCTTACGAAAATATCCAAAAATTTAGAAATTATCTCTCGAGCCTCTCTTTTATTGAGATATATAACGAAAGTGATCCAAACGTAGCTTATAATAACTTTCATGACTGGTTCAGTTTACTATACAAACAATGCTTTCCACTCTGTAGAGTAACGATAAACACAAAAAAAAATCAGCATTGGATCTCGAAAGGAATTAGGAAAAGCTGTGCTACAAATAGATTACTCCGTCTAAACCATTACAGAAAGAAAACACTTATAAACAAAAAAAAATATCAAAACTATTCAAAGCTACTAAAGAAATGTATTTTACAAGCAAAAAAGCAATCAAATAATAATTACATTTTAAAAAACAAAAAATTATGTAAAGCCAGTTGGAAAGTAATAAAGGAAGAAACAAATTCTTTATCAACAACTAACAATAACATTGATTCAATCATATACAATGGCCAATCTATTAGTAGCCCAAACAAAATTGCTAATGCATTTAATGATCATTTTATTAATTTGACTAATTTCAATGGTATCAATTTAATTAATGACTTACCAAAGGACATAATAATGAATTCAATTTATCTTACCCCTGTTGACGAACACTACATAAGTAAAGTAATAAACTCTCTGAATAATACAAATTCAGAAGGATACGATCAAGTATCTACAAAAATTCTCAAGTGTTGCAACAAACAAATTGCCCCCATTTTGACATATTTAATCAATCTCTCCATGTCAAAATTATGTTGTTCTTTGATAAATATGACATACTTCACAAAGACCAATATGGGTTCCAAAAGAACAAATCAACATCCCAAGCAATATTCAACTTAGTAAACGATGTGATTAATAGTGTACATGAAGGTCAATTTACAACAGCTCTTTTCCTAGATATGTCTAAGGCTTTTGATTTTTGCTCGCATAATCTTCTATTAAAAAAGTTGGAAAATTGTGGGATCAGAGGCCTTGCCTTGAAATGGATAAAAAGTTATCTCAGCAAAAGAATGCAAGCTGTAGAAATAGTGAAACCAGATGTAAAAAATGTGATGCAAAAATATCAGTAAAAATTTAAAGAAAACAGATTTGGAGTTCCACAAGGAAGCGTGTTATGTCCTTTTCTCTTCCTTGTTTACATTAATAATTTATCAAATTTGACAAAGCACCGTTGCATCTTATTTGCTGATGATATTGCTATTATAGTGACTACTGACAAAAAATTTACATTAAATGAACATGTTATGGACATCAATAATACAATTAATACAATAACAAATTGGCTTAAAGGCAACAATCTAATCATACATTTTGACAAAACTAACTTTATAAATTTCAATAATATTGCTCATGAAACATTTAATATTAACTATCAAGGTAAACCTATAATCGGTACAAATGTGACTAAGTTCTTAGGTGTAGAAATTGACCACAAATTAGACTGGAAACAGCAAGTTATAAAAATATGTAACAAAGTCAATAGGTTTGCATTCGCACTATATAAACTTACCAAAGTAGCATCACAAAATACAGCCCTCACAGCATACTATGCCTATGTAGAATCAGTCCTACGATATGGACTCATCATATGGGGCAATGGCACTGATATAAAAAAGGCATTCATTGCGCAAAAAAAGTGTATCAGAGCACTCTGTGGTGCTCCACCAGATGAACCGTGTGCCCCTCTCTTTAAATCATTAAACATCCTACCAGTTCCATGCTTATACATATATGAAATCGCCAAGTTTGTTAAACAAAATCTAAAGTACGCAAGCACTTCAAACAGGCACGAGATGTTTATCCACGAAATACAAGGAATGGAAATAGGTTAGTGTCAACAGTTGTCCCGAAAAGTGCTTGCTTTAAAAAAAATGTATCTTGGATGTGTATGACTGTCTATAACAAATTGCCTGAAACAATCAAAGAACTAACTGGTAAAAAGTTCCAAGAACATTTGTATAAATGGTTAATCAAACATGTATTTTATAAGGTAGATGATTATTTGAATCACAGCTGTAATAAAAATTGTTGTACCTTGTAAGGCTTGGCTGCCACCAGATACATAAATCCTCAAATTTGTGCACCTATTTGTAAAGAATCAGCAGAACACATCCTCTTACTTAACTATGAGCAGAACACTGTCTTATTTTGTTATTGACTCAATTAGTTACACAGATTAGTAAAGAGTATTTAATTAGCTGTCAAACAACAAGAATATTGACATGTTATATAAAATAGCTGTGTATCTGTTGGTGTTGTCCTGTTTAAGTGAATTGTAATCATTAGTACTTTTTTATTATTATTTGTGACTAAATTAAGCTTGACATATTTACATTTATGACATCAATTTCCTTTATAACACTATTTATATACTTGAATAATTGATTAAAATTGACATAAATGAAATTACCTGTAATACATTAATATATTTGCATGCAACATTTGTTAGCTGAAGATGTGAACCTAAACTATTTATAAGACCAAAAATGTGCCTACCCTCTTCAAGTGCAAATAAATATTCTATTCTATTCTATTCTATTCATGGACATGTCTGTTTGTATTGGTCTGGGTGTTTTCTATGTATATCATGTATGTATTTACAAACAAAAAAAAAGTATTTAAGTATTATATCCGTTGTCTGGCACCCATAAGACAAGCTTTTAGTAGCTTACTTTGGGACTGGATGGCAATGTGTGGGAATGTCCAAAGTATATTTATTTATTTATTATTTATTTAAACTCTTCAGCTGTATAATATAAGTATAGATTAGGGGAGATCTATTTTAAACAGTTGACGTTCAGCTGATAATGACGATGATGACGATGACTGTTGTCACACTTTCCTAAGTAAGTGGACATAGTTGTATGTGATTGATCTCATCATTATGAAAGGCAATAATTATACTTAATTGCGTGCGCATTGTCTTACACAATATTTGTATATGGAACTAGCAGTCCCCCGCGACTACGTCCGCGCGTTTTGAGTTTGTTCCCTCTTCTCCCGTCGCAACGTGATGTTTTGTAGCCTTAAGCCTTCCCCGATAAGTAAGCTTTCCAATACAAAAATACTTTTTAAACTCGGTCCAGCAGTTCCTTAGATTCGTGCGTTTAAACTTTCAGCTTTATTGTATTTATTTATCAAATTAGTATAGATTTCATTAAAAATATTCTTACTGTATGTTTTTCGGTCGAATGATCAGGCTAGTAGCCTGATCCTCAATTTTTCAGTGGCACCTTTACATTTTCACCGTAACTCAGGGGAGGTCAACTTTTGGGGCGCAATAAAAAAACTTTGACCTCTCCGCCACATCTGTTTTGGCAATACCGATAGGTATTACAGGCAGGTGCGACGAAGTGCTTTGTGAACGCACATCGATAGATGTATGGATAGTGGAAGGGCCACTGAATGTTGCCGCTTAAAATTTATTTAAAAATCTATACATATAATAAAATTGTAGAGGTCGTATTTCTGTATAATGAAAGATAATCCTTCAAAGCGAATCAGAGGGATGTAAGAAGTGCTGCTTGTATAGGCTTAACTTCGTGGTGAGTAGACCAATTTGAATAAAATTAAGTTTGACAAGATAGGAAGACGTAGTTTATAGAAATGTACTTAAATAAATTCATAAAAAGAATTTATATTTTGCGTTCTCATACAAATACTTATTGTGAATAATTTAAAAAATCTACCTAAGGTCACTTTTCCACGCGGACGAAGTCGCGGTCACAGCTAGTATTTTATAAAAACGATTATTTTGTAGAAAGACCGATATTTGACAATGGTCCTATCTGACTATAATTAGCAATTCCGCCTTGCACTTGATGGTATCTGACATTGGGGCTTAAGATGAACTAAGTCTTCCAACAGCCTATTCACTCTTTTCTTGAAAGCGTCCAAATTTAAGTAGCTAAAGAAATTGCCGTTGCATCATAACGTTTTAATGGCATCGATTTTATAAGAGATTTGACATTAGTAATTCTGCGAATTGGTTTGGTTGCAAGCCTTATGAAATATTAGGAAAAATTGATTTAAAACTTACATGATCCCTAATATTAAAATAGATTGTAATGGGAGCTGGAGCTAATTTGAGAGGTCTTACAAAAGTTACCGCTATAATAACTACAGGTATTACAAATTATAATTAATTTCCCTCTTTAAAAGATACATTTTTTATTTTAATAAACATATGCTTTTAAGAATGTAGTAATTAAACATTATTTTTAAGGCTACAAAACACGTGTCACATCCAGTTAACAAACATTTTTGTTAAACCGAATAGCTAAAACCGAACGTACCTTAATTTATTGCGTGCCAAAGAAAAATTAGGCGTAATACCATAAAAATAATGCTCACCTAAGTACAGTGTGATTCGATGTAATTTGACTGAGAACAATGCAATAATGTTCACTCTAAATGTAGTTATAAAACCAACCGTCTAATTTTCAACAGCCTCCGACATTCAGCGTAACATGACTTCGCTAATATCTGTTAGTATCTTTTATGTATTGGCTAGTTCAGTAGCTGAAAACATTTCAGTTATCGACTACCAGATACGACCGTCCGTTGCGGCGGGAGTTCGAATCGAATTCGTGTTTGTCCGTTTTCAGTCGGATTACGTGTAAGGACCATTTTGTGTTGAAGCGAACTGGTAGAGCTGCAATTTTGTCACTAAAGGGAGGTCTTAAAATACCTTTGATTTTCGAATGGCCGTAGTAAAAAGGGGATTTCTAGGAACAGTTTGAATCGCCTTACTTAAAATCTGCTATTACCAGCGTAAAATAACGAAGGAGTTTTTTCTAAAACTCCAAATGAGGGAAAGTAGTGGTGGTGGTTTTGTCTCGATCCTTCTGTACCGCAGTTTAAGACCCGGGGATTTTCCGCATCTTAATTTCCAGTCAAAAGCCTTTTCTAATAACCTTCATCTTCAGCCATCTGCCAATTTTGATGTTGCTGCTACCCGACACCAGGGGAACGGTTAATTAATGGCGGCGCTTACTCGCCATGTCAAAGAATTGTCACTGAATATTGAAGCTTTGAATAGAGCAGCCCATGGCACTAGGTTCCCCACTATATTCTGGTAAACCTGTTGCTGTTTAGTCGGAGATTTATATTCTTATTCAGTATATTCGCAGCTACCCACCATACCTGATGGCCATTCACTATCTGCCACCTGTCAGCCCGCTTGCAGCTTACAGCTCAGCCATGACTGGCATTATAGGTAGAATATTAGTCAGCGTACTGGCGGGGTTGGTCAAAAAGAACAGTTGTATCCGCATCTTTACTGTTCAAATAGATACAGGTGCATATGTGCCTAAGCCTGTGCCCACCAGGAGCCACAGAACAGAAAGATTGGTTGCTTCTAGATTGTCTGCCTTTCACACTTTGGCAGTATCAGATAGTATAGGATGGCAATTCATAATTAGTCAGTATCAAACGTACACTGGTTGGCAAAATAACATATCATCCATTCACTAAATCTCTTTCAAAAGATAATAATCTTTAATAAGATAAATGCCTAGTTTCAAAAATTGCAACCCTTACATTATATACTAAGATTTTTATTTCTTGAAGTACAGTAAAATCGATATTTTTGTTTCATTTGCCATGGTCTCGTTTTCACAAAAACGTAACAAAAGGTAGCGTTTGATACCCAGACTATGAATAAGGGATCGATTGATATCTCGTTCACCAAAATCAGTATTGAACACACATACATTGGTACATACATATAGACTACTAAAATATTAACTCTTTATTTCATGTAGTATAATTTACTCACCTTCACTTTTAAGCTGCCTCAAGTGCTATACCTTCTGGGTAACTAGGTTATAAGTACACTTAATGAACATATATATACTACCTATGTAAGTTTGTAACACCTACGAGTAGTATGCATGCATGAATAAATGAAATGAATTGAAATGTTGTTCTGTTATCCTGTCCATGCATTTGTCTCCGCTAAATACGATGATTCGCCTCCCCGCTTAGTAGTATTTTGATGAAACTAGTTTTGAATGATGGAAAAAATTGTCCAAAAAACTGTTTGAGTGATGATCAATTTGAGGTGCAAAATAGAACCCAAATCACATTTTTTTAATCAGTTGCGTCTAATTTCTACTAATATTGTGTACTTTTAATAATTTTGTATTTGCATTCCGTTAATTTATCAGTACATATTCGGGTCAGTCGAAAATATTAAGATGTATAATTATTGGAAAGGCAAATATATTTTTTTTGTAACTCGTATAACGAATTAATAAATGCATACAAACGTCGATTCTGGCAAGTAAATAAATAATTTATTTGGCATGTAATAAGTAATTTATTCCCATAGATCCCCGCTTAAAACGATTTCCCGTTTATAACGCGTTTTTGGCCTGAGGGTCCCAACAGAATCATACTATCAGGGTTTAACTGTAGTTACCTTGACATGCTGACCGTACTAAGAAGCAGTTGTCCACTGTAAAGGCTATACGCGATTCCTCGGAAAACCGATAATGTTAATAGCCCAGCTAATTTGCATTCAATTACTGACAAATGGCATCTGGATCATTTGCTATAAATTATATTATCAAGTTATTAGCAATGAGGAGTTTCCCGTAACTCAATTCGCCGTATAAATAAATTAATTCATCATCATCATTATCAGCCAAAGGACGTCCACTGCTGATCATAGGCCTCCCCCACGGCTTTCCACAGCGACGGATCACTAGCGGTCTGCATTCAGTTTGATCCTGCGATCTTTATAAGGTCGTCTGTCCATCTTGCCGGTGGACGTCCTACAGTATCTTAGTTTGTAAACCCAGTGATATAAGGCCTAAAAAATTAAATAATAATTTAAGAAGTAACACATATCTTGTTTTATCTAAACGGTGGGATTACCAATCATGGGCGGTTTCCAAAGGCAGTCCAGTTCTGCGGGATCACTGCATTGCTGGATTTTGAGTTGTCCGTCAACTGAGTTCTGTCAACAGTATATCTCGCTTGCTCGTACCGTATAAAGCGACGCGGTTTATACAGGGTGGCCAAAACAGTGACGTCCAAAATTTTTTTTGGAAGCCTTACATCCAGGTCTATCCAAATATATACTATATTTATGATAGCCATTTTTTTTAAGTTTTCGAGGCATTTCTCAATTTTAGTTTCAGCAAGCTCATATCTATTTTTTTTTAAATTAAATTGTTTGGGATCAAACTGCAATTTTAAAAAGCGACATAGCACCATAAAAAATATTTCTTTAAGAATTCATAAAATTTGCGAAAATAATTAAATATCTCGACATCTACGAAAATTCGGCTAACATATTTGGATAGCCCTGGATGTAATCTTTAAAAAAAAATATTTTGGACGTCAATGTTTTGGCCATCCTGTATTCATATCATCCTCAGCGTTGCCATGGTTACTGTGATTGTGTGAACGGTAATTTCAGAAGTGGAACTGTTCCAGTTTAATCAACAACAAAGATGTCTTTTGCGGGTCGCTGCAAACGGGATGTCCGGTGTGAATATTAGCATTTAAACGCGTATGCTACTAAACGGCATCCTGCACAAAACAGTACCCGCAAAATACGGGATGTCCCCGTGGGTAACGGCTGTTCATCATAATACCTATATGGTATTTACAAATAGTTTCACGTTAACACGTGACAAATCAGTTAGTTAATGCCTAATCTAATTTTCTTAATCGCTAATGTGATTACCACTATTATTGTCACTACTACTGGTGCCTAATCTGGAGCCAATAGAGGACATCTATGGGATCGTTTTAGATCATGTATGCTATGTTGACGGATGCGATAAGTTATCTTCAAATGAAGGAAATTTAATGATAACTTAAAAATGATCACCACGTGCCACCATGACAACATGACTTGAAGTGATTGCATTGGTGTCCTCAATTGACTCCAGAAATATATTCATCGTACCGCCAAACACCCTGTTCCTATTCATATTAGCTGTACTAAATATTATAAAGCTGAAGAGTTTGTTTGTTTGAACGCGCCAATCTGCGGAACTACTGGACCGCTTTAAAGAATATTTTTGTGTCAGCTTATTTATCGAATTATAGGCTTTAGGCCTAAAGTCTTCCTCGATGTGTAGGAGAAAGCAAATTAAAAACGCGCAGACTAAGTCGTGGGGGACCGCTAGTATTACCATAAAATACCTCAGAATAAACAACCTATTTATTAAAATATTACTGCATGCAATAATAGTTAGCTCATCAATGTCAATAACGTTATAATTTTTTCCTACCAAAAAGGTTTATTTTTTAAAATTTATTGTCCATGAAAGTAGCCTATTTTAATGCATATAGGTTTTTTCCTCGACTGCAAAATTATTTGAACTGCATTCATAGATTTTTTAAAGTCGCTTACCACAGCCGGGAATAGAATCTACTTATTGTATTTAAATAATAAGCCTGTGTTTTAATCTCTTCAATCAATAGATTTGAAATTTAAATACTAGCCAAAGGTTAACAAGTCATGGTTGAAATATGCAAATTACTTTCCATCTCTCCGATAAAGCAATAAATAGTCACTGTAAAGTACACTAAACTAATGAATAAAGCTTAACACACAGTAACAGGTGTCACCTTGTATGAAATGAAGTTAAAACTTTAATAACAGAAACGCGTCATCATTCAGGAGGGCCAACAACGCGACTCTCGCGTCATTACAGTTTTTTTAGGGCCGAGGCGCATGGTCTTGAAAAATTTAGAATGCAAGGAATCGGTTACTTTGTGTTTGTAATCATGTGTTGTTAGTTTTAGTTTAGTTTTGTTTTACTGTGTTTTTATTGTACTTTTTAAACATGGACCAATGATTTTAAATAAATCCAGATTTATTTTATTTAATTAATAAAATGGCATAAGCCATTGAGTGGATGTTACAAAAATAACCTCATTTAGAAATCTGTTAAAAATATTAAACTCGGTTCAGTTCTATCAACATTGATGCTGTAGTTATTTTGAAAGTCAAATGTATCACAGTCACGGAAATCTGTGAAATATTTTTATGAAGTCATTTTTAAAAATTACAATAACACACTATTTATTTTTAAAGAAAGAGAATTAAAATTATAATATTTCAATAGGTGCTTGTGTGTTGCAAAATTTAAAGCCCGTACATAAAGACAAAAGACGGAACAAAAAACATTTAATTCAAAACATTTTGTGTCTCAAATAATAGTGGCGCTGTAGGAAGCTCAAAAATACTCTTACCCTTTCTAATTCGAACAAAGGATTAAGTAATGAAGTCCAAATTTACGACACCACACCCAGCGCGGCAGACATAATTTCGTCTGCAGCTCAAAGTAGTAGTTAAAAAAGATACGTCAGTATCTTAAAAGTACATGCAAGTTTTTTTTAGAATTTCCGATGCACCTTGTTCAATAATATTTGGTGCATATTTACGTCTATTTATACAATATTATCTGGCAAAAAATATGTACCTGAAGTTTTCTGTTAAAAAAAAGTTAGAGTAGGAAGTTGGCTGTGTATCACCCCCATGCCTCGGAAAAGCACATAAAGACGTTGGTCCTGCGCCTGACCTCTCTCCGGTCCTGTCAGATTGCTGTTTCATTAGGCTATGAGAGTGAAAGGAATACAGAATGCACATGTGTTTGCGCACTCATCTGTGCACTAAAATATGTCCCACGCAGTCGGTTAGTCATTGTGTCTGGCCACCGTAGTCGAAATCGGCTAGGGGGACCACTATTATCTGGCTGCTTCCTCTATCTTGCTTTTAGATAAAGCAACCAGATAATATTTTATATTGTGTCAACCAGTTTGTTATTTTTATACATATATTTTTTTGTTTAAGGCCCGGTTTTTTGATCGAAATTCAACTCAACTAATGTTTGAGTGTCGTTATCACGTCGTTATGTCGGTTAAATATTTACGCTTGTGCGTGTTTGAAGAAAAAAAAAATTAACCGATAGTCATTCAATATTATATTTTTTCATTAAAACACGCACCAATAGTAAATATTTATCCGCTGGTAACGACTTTTTACCAGTACTTGAATTAACTATCGATCACGAAACCGGGCCTTTGCTACACCTGTCTTGGTCTGGTCAAGAGTAAAACCGTTTTCAAAACAAAAACCTTCTCTAAAAGTACTGGTAAAGTCTAGTAGCAGTATAGTATGTTAATAAAATAATTTTAATTGCACTGAACTTTTGTAGATGAAACACTTCATACAAAAGGTAGATAATAAACAGACAGAAAAAGTTATTTTCGCGTTTAATATTATAAAATAACAATGTTTGGTCTGTTCTTAAACAAACCATGTTAAAATAGAGCTTCAACAATCGCCAACAGATTTGTTGAGAGTTTAATAACTGTCTGAGCACTTAGATAGGGACAGGCCCTGTCATTTTCAAATCCGCATACCCAAGCCGCCTTCAGGTGTAATAGGAAGATATCGCAATTACGGTCGTGTGTCGTTATTATGGGAATATAATAGTGCTTTGATTACTTCACTACATCGCTCTCTGTATGTATGTACACAAGGGATTTTCATGCGATAATAGAGTGAATCAAGAGGAAGGTTTATTTGTATAATACAATATATTTAGTATCAGTGTTCCTCCTACAAGAAGCTGGGGCAAACCGCTTGTAACAAATAAATTAGCCATTTATTCTTCACCTAAATCCTACTTAGTTCATCTATACTAATATTATAAAGCTGAAGAGTTTGTTTGTTTGTTTGTTTGTTTGTTTGTTTGTTTGAACGCGCTAATCTCAAAAACTACTGGCCCGATTTGAAAAAATATTTTTACGTTGGATAGTCCATTTATCGAGGAAGGCTTTAGGCTATATAACATAAAGATACGACTCATAAGACCACAGCAGCAATGAAAAATGATGCGAAAACGGGAGAAAGATATTCCTTTTGAGAGCTTCCACTGCATACGCTGCGGAAACCGCTTAAGTTACACAAAAATCATGTATGACAGGATTGTTCAGCATTAAGAGTTCTATAATAAAGTCCGCGACAGCATATGTCTATCTTTTATGGTTGACTTACTACAACCTTTTTTATGTTAATAAATTGGTTAAAAAAAATATGCATTATATTTAGAGGTGTATTATACACACAGGTATTTATTCGTATCAAAATAAATACATTCATCATTACGAGCATTTCATTTAGAACCAAGTTGCCCTTGATATCATTTGATTTCAATAAATATCTTAGGAGCTATCACAGTTTTAACATAACTCCGCACCAAAATAATGTTCGCAGCTTAAGTACAACGTGCGCTTGCGCTAATCTATTATAAAGCTGAAGAGTTTGTTTGTTTGAACGCGTTTATCTCAGGAACTGCTGGACCGATTTGAAAAAATATTTCTGTGTTGGATAGCTTATTTATCGAGAAAGGCTTTAGGATATAAAACATGACGCTGCGACGGGAGGGGAGGGAGCAAACTCAAAACGCGCGGACGAAGTCGCGGGGGACCGCTATTATATTATAAAGCTGAATAGTTTGTTGGTTTGAACACGCTTATCTCAAGAACTGCTGAACCGATTTGAAAAAATATTTCTGTGTTAGATAGCTTATTTATTGAGAAAGGCTTTAGGATATAAAACATCACGCTGCGACGGGAGGGGAGGGAGCAAACTCAAAACGCGCGGACGAAGTCGCGGGGGACCGCTAGTTAAAGTATATCTGTTGACTAGCGGTCCTCGCGACTGCGTCCGCGTGTTTCGAGTATGCTCTCTCCCCTCCTGTTTCAGCGTGACTTTCTATAGCCTAAAGCCTTCCTTGACAAATGAGCTATCCAACGCGAAAATATTTTTTCAAATCGGTCTCGTAGCTCTTGAGATTAGTGCGTTCAAACAAAGAAACAAATTCTTCAGCTTTACTAGTAGTATAGATTCAGTTTGGTTATTGAGTTATTAAGCAAAATTTTCTTGATTGATTACTTGATGATTAATTGTTAACTCAGTTAAAGGATAAAAGTGTTTACCAGTAGTTGATTTTCAATTGTGCGTGTTTTGAAGAAAACTACCTTCATCAAATGTTACCATAGCTATTTTAATTACTATTGATTAGGGGTTTTTTGTTCAAAGCACGCACAATCGTTACTATACAACCAATGGTAACGGCTTTTAATTTCAGCAATATTGAAACTGGCCCTTAGCTACTGTAAAAATATCCCACAAAATACAGAGTCCTTCTAAAAAATAATTAACCAATTTAGTTCATTTTGAAAGTCTTAGTTATGTAAAAGTTAAGTTATAGTCTTTAAAATAGATACAATTGTGTTAATAATATTGTTTTTTTGGTTCCAGGTAGCTACATGATGCTCGTGAATTTGTAGAAATCGATGTAAAAGGTATTAAAACTTAGTTTTATATTTTTAAGTTGTGATCAGTGAGTTTCATAATTCTAATAGAGAGAAGCGAAGCTATGTGAAGTAAAATATGTGTTGCAACTTTGATTGTACGTATTTCTTGAAATTTGAATGTCGAACATGATACAAATAAATTGTATGTGTTGATGACAAATGTCGTCATTCATGAAGCACGAAATTTGATCATGGTTGTATAAGATCCATTACGGTAGTATTTCTTTGGTTGTGATAAACTTATTAAAATCTGCGTAAAAACCTCATGAATAACTCATCAGGTAAGCCTTAAGATAACATTCAGAGATTTTGTTCTATCTGAAGTATGCTTCAAAGTTGCTGAAATTATCCGCATCTGTTGAAGTAAGAATACATTTTCATATACTTTGCTTAAAGTTTGACTTAAAACGTTGTAATCTGGTAATCTCCAGGGTTATCAGTAGGTTAATCTATACTAAATATTATGAAGCTGAATAGTTTGTTTGTTTGAATGCGCTAATCTCAGGAACTACTGGACCGATTTGAAAATATTTTTAGCGTTGGATAGCTTATTAAACGAGGAAGATTTAACTTTTAAGTAACTTGCTGCGACGGGAGGGACGAAAAGGGGACTGCTGGTAAATAAAATAATAATAATATGAAACACCATTTACGTGCCTTGCCAGAAAAATGCTAATCAGACTAAGGGTCCATTGCCTTATATAAAACACATATATACACATATACGAGTACATATACATTGTATGAAGTTTTGTTGCACGTAAAATTATGTAAATTAATAAAGATGGGACACTTACCACATAAAAAGATAGAGTGGGTGGCAGGAACTTAATTTAAGAAAAAATGAAGCGTACCTTTAAGTTCAACTTAAAAGACATTTAATCTGTACCTGACTACAGTCATATTGGTTATGGTTAACTTACAACTTAACCACAACCTTTACTATAATAGTGTTTGACGATCTCCGTGGTATAGTGGCTAAGCACGCTGCGTTTTGTTCCAGGTCGGGTTAATATAGAAATCAAAGTTTTCTCTATTGTTGGGTCTCAATGTTGTGGTACCGCCGTTGTGTCTGATTTCCAAAACACAAGTGTACTCGCTACTTACAATGGGATCAGAGCAATGTATGTGAATGTAGTCCAATATTTAATTATTTGTTCCCCGCTTAATACCATTCGTCTCCCGGCTAAGTGCGCTCTTTTGGATGAAACTGACATGAGTAATGGATAAAATACTTTCTGATGGTCAATTTACTGTGCAAAATAGAACCTCAATCTATTTTTTTTATCAGTTGCGTCTATATTTAGACACAATTGTGTAATTTCATTAATTATGTTCTTGTTGGTATTTGCATTTTGTGAATTTATCGGATGATTCGGAAATGTTAAGTTTGTTAAAAATTGGAAAGGCAAAAAACGATATCTATACTAATATTATAAAGCTGAAGAGTTTGTTTGTTTGTTTGTTTGAACGCGCTAATCTCAAAAACTACTGGCCCGATTTGTTTTTTTTTTTGCGTTGGATAGTCCATTTATCGAGGAAGGCTTTAAGCTATATAACATAAAGATACAACTCACAAGACCACAGCAGCAATGAAAAATGTTACGAAAACGGGAGAAAGATATTCCTTTTGAGAGCTTCCGCTGCATACGCTGCGGAAACCGCTAAAGTTACACAAAAATCATGTATGACAGGATTGTTCAGCATTAAGAGTTCTATAATAAAATCTGCGACAGCATAAGTCTATCTTTTATGGTTGACTTACTACAACCTTTTTTATGTTAATAAATTTAAAAAAAAATAATGCATCATTTTTAGAGGTGTATTATACACACAGGTATTTATTCTTATCAAAATAAATACATTCAACATCACGAGCATTTTATTTAGAGCAATGTTGCCCTTTATATCATTTGATTCCAATAAATATCTTAGGAGCTATCATAGTTTTGACATAACTCCGCACCAAAATAATGTTCGCAGCTTAAGTACAACGTGCGCTTGCGCTAATCTATACTAATATTATAAAGCTAAAGAGTTTGTTTGTTTGTTTGTTTGTTTGAACGCGCTTATCTCAAAAACTACTGGCCTGATTTGAAAAATTATTTTTACATTGGATAGTCCATTTATCGAGGAAGGATTTAGGCTATATAACATAAAGATACGACTCATAAGACTACAGCAGCAATGAAAAATGTTGCGAAAACGGGAGAAAGATATTCCTTTTGAGAGCTTCTGCTGCGTACGCTACGGAAACCGCTTAAGTTACACAAAAATCATGTATGACAGGATTGTTCAGCATCAAGAGTTCTATAATAAAGTCCGCGACAGCATATGTCTATCTTTTATGGTTGACTTACTACAACCTTTTTTATGTTAATAAATTTGTAAAATAATAATGCATTATTTTTAGAGGTGTATTATACACACAGGTATTTATTCTTATTAAAATAAATACATTCATCATCACGAGCATTTTATTTAGAACAAAGTTGCCCCTTATATCATTTGATTTCAATAAATATCTTAGGAGCTATCACAGTTTTAACATAACTCCGCACCAAAATAATGTTCGCAGCTAAGTACAACGTGCGCTTGCCCTAATATATTATAAAAGCTGAAGAGTTTGTTTGTTTGAATGCGCTTATCTCAGGAACTGCTGGACCGATTTGAAAAAATATTTTTGTATTCATAAAGATGAAATAAGAAACCAAAAATTTGCGCACGGGCGGGACTTGAACCAGCAACCTTTTGGCAAACCGGGCCAAACGCTCTTACCAATTGAGCTACCGTGCTGTTAGTCCGACCCTGCGAAATTTGTGGTTTCTTATAAAAACGTCAATTGCGTGACGCTTAGTCCCGCCCGTGCGCAAATTTTTGGTTTCTTATTTCATCTTTATGAATATAAAATATGACACTGTGAGTGTGAAAAACATTCTAAAAATATTTTTGTGTTCGATAGCTTATATATCGAGAAAGGCTTTAGGATATAAAACATGACGCTGCTACGGGAGGGGAGGGAGCAAACTCAAAACGCGCGGACGAAGTCGCGGGGGACTGCTAGTCATATGATATAAAGTATTCTAAATTACTTTTTATGATTGCAGCTCTTACAACAAGTTCATAAATGCATGTAAATAAAAAATTTGGCTTCTAAATATAATTAATTTTCCTCATCCAAAGGGATGCTTATAATGCGTTATTGGCTGGGTTCCGACAGAATCGTACTATCAGGTTTTCACTGTATTTCCTTTCAACACAAAGTAATCTCCTAATCTCCCAAACCATCGATCGTTTCATCTCTGTCAGACATGCAATATTGCTCTGATCGGGAATCGAATGGGCAATACGTCACGTCTATATTAAACTGAATCAATGATCTATTGGTTTCCGTGCGAAATTGCCACTTAGCCCACAATGGGCTCGAATTGAGTTCTATTCGTGAATGAATATGAGATGGGTAGTTGGCTAGGTCTTTTGTGTAATGGGTCTGAATGTGCAATTGATATCCTGTAGGTTCTGGGAAATCTAGGATGAATAGGAAAGCTCCATTGCAATATGTATTGCATAGTATACGGTTTATAGGCAAAAGATGGTTCATAATACTGAAAATAAGTTGCAGAAAAATAATAAGGATTTACAGCGCGCTGTTCTTAAAATTATTTTAGGAGTTGAATGTGTCATTTAACACCAAATTTTAAATTCAATTTCTCTTTAAAAATCTGTTGCCTTGATAATATTGCTAGATAAATATATTTTTTTAAACACAAGCAAAAGATTCAAGTTTGTATGTTATATTTCAAACATTACCTTGTAGAAAAAGCCATATAATATTTAAAATGCGACATTTATTGCATGAAAATCTTTTTAGCACCAACAGCGTAACTAATAATAGGGTCTACCTATAACAAATTCACTAATCGTCTATCAATCTTACCTTAATAAGTTTATGGGTAACTTTTGCTACCCGAAATACCTTTGCCCGTCAATATAGCAAATGAGTAATACAACCTGCTAGTCTTAGAAGCATGGTCGACTATTAATCCTTATTTCTCTCACGTATCTGTCACCACAGCCTGTATTCGAAAAGCCAGTCCATTCATAAAAGGTGTAATGTTTAATGCGCAAAACTTAAAAATAGTTTGAATGGAATAACGGGCAGAATCAATTGAACCACTTCTATATATGGGTCACATTTAAAAAAAAAACTTTTTGGAAATGTTGCCCTGACTATTTATTAAGAAACAAAGTTCACTGGGTCCGCTAGTGTTTTAATAAATATAAATACCCGTACAGATCTCAATAATTAATAAACCAAAAATTACAAGTTCCTGTTTTAATTTTTTTTAACTAAACACCGTATTTTTGTCACAAACAAAGACAAAAAGGTCGTCAATATATATCATCGACCAATGATTATGCGTGGTCGAATGACACCGCTTCAGTCGCTGTCAACGCCATATTGGCATGCTGAATGTGACAATTTAATGTTGCATGTGACATTCGCATATGCTAATGCTGTCTCGTTCTAACATAGCTAATCTGATTGTTGCATTCTTCTCGGTATCGCTTAGCCGTGTCGCTGACGCATGCGCAATGGTATACTAACGGCGCAAAAGACTGGCTGTTCTGTTTAAGATGTTTCAGCACCCCTCTCAGTGTACGCATAGTTGTCGCTAGTGATTAATGACGTCACAAGTCCACTTCCGATTACAGCACAGTACTATTATACGAGGGAATAAATAATAGTCTGAGGTTCCGGTTCGAAGGACCAAAAGGAAGAAGAATATAAATAGCGGTCAATACGATGGGAATGAAGTCACGTGCTGATAATTTGTCTACCTCTGCCGTGGTGTAGTGGCTAAGCACACTGGGTTTCAGGGCGTCGCCTCTCCGAGGACTTAACCTTAGTACAAGATGCAGGTCGGGTGAATGTAATATCATAATTTTCTAGATTTCCTCAGGTCTGACTTCTGGGTGTTGTGGTACCACCATTATGCCTGATTTCCGTAACATAAGTTCATAAGCTAGTTGCTTTGAGATCAGAACAATGTATATGTTTTTTTTTTTAAATGACCTTATATATCGGATTTGTAGGGGTGTAAAATGCTAAAACTGAAAAATTCTATCAGAGGCAGGGGCAATTACATTCCAACTTCCTAACTCCGATTTTTAAGAGATAATATTCGAGAGAGAAATATCAGAAAAAGATTATGCCTTACCAGGTTTTTATCTGACCTGTAGACCAATAATTCTGAGATCCGAAATTCTGAATATCCTTACATGCTAGTATTTGGCCGAAGACGCTTAATTTCTCTCTTTAAATAACTACCTGTTGGGTGCAAACAAATAGTAACCCACATTTTACGTCCCCGGTTATATGCATAACCAAAACAACAATAAAAAGAATTGAACTACAAAAGCATAGCAGAAAAATAAGGCTTTTGTTTGCTTGTTTTTAAAATGAACAATACGCGGACTTCGTACTAGGGCTGGTACTTGCTGAAAAAAAAAATTCAAATACCGGACGGAAAAAAGAGGGGTGTTATAAGCTTGATGTGCTGTTTGATTAACTATACTACAGGCGCGAAGCCCCGAACGGGTAAACCGATTTTCGTTTAGTTTTTTTTTTGTCATAGATAATTTTATCTTGAATGTTCTCAGCCATGTTTAAATGTATTCAGCCGTTTTTCATACTTTCCAACCAGTATAGGCGAAGGTGGCAAATATCAACCTAGTTTGGTCACCTGTAATATTTACTGTGTGCGCAAACAAGTGGATTATCTGTATCTTCACTCACATGGGTCGGCGAGTCGGCTCGCTCGACCGATATGACTGGAGAGAGATCAGGCGTAGGACAGGCTTAACGTGCTTTCCTAAGCTTATTCGAAATAGGTAATGCTGTTAGCTGAGAGGGAGCCAAGTTTTAAATCGAATACGATAGAACGAGCTCACTAAGAAGATTTCTATTCACTCAAACATTCTGGGTGTTGATGTAACTTTTTTTCATGAGCAAATTTTTACTGTACCTATTGAGCCCCACGCAAAAAGAGAGGTGTTATAAGTTCGATCGCTATGTGTGTGTGAGTCTCGCTGTAACTCCGACCGATTTAGACGCGGTTTTTAGGGTTCCGTAGCCGAATGGTAAAAAACGAAACCTTTATAGTTACGTCAAGTCTGTCTGTCCGTCCGTATGTCACAGCCACTTTATTCTGAAATTATAAGTATTACACAGTTGAAACTTAGTAGGTAGATGTATCCTGTAAACCCCTTTACGATTCTCATACAAAAAAAAGATATTTAAATGATACATGAAACTAAAACTTAATTTATTTTCGCCAAACATATGTGTGTAGGCTGTCTATAGGTATTTTAAAATGACATCGAGGCTTAAAAAAAACATTTTTTCTAAAAGTCTAACGTTTGAGAGATAAACGCTTTCAAAGTGGTAAAATGGACGTCCCCCCATCTAACTTTAAAACTAAGCGAGTATAAATTTTGAAAAAATACAGGATGTAGATCTTGACAAGGACTTTCAACGAAAATTGGTTTGAACGAGATCAAAAATTTTTTATGAAAGCTGGTTTTTAGGATCAATTTTTACACGTTGCATATATTAAGCCTTAAGTTAATGTTTATAAATGAGGTATTTTGCAACTGCGGTTTTTTTGGTGTAAAATTTTAAGGAAAAATTTTGAAAACTAAAGTTTTACCAGCCCTAGCTTCAACGAAGCTTGAGTACTTTCTGCTCCCATTTTTTCAGCCTCTTTATTTTCATCATTGCTTTTTTGCTGAAACGCGGCCCTATCTGTGATGTTTGAATTCTTTAATCGATTTCAAAGGTCCACCATCATCGGTAAAATACTTAATGGTGGGCACGTAAAATCCTAAATATTTTTTCTGATAAAAACATATTATGACAAAAAATACGCATTTTGAATTTCGCATATACGCAAAAGTGACTTCGAAACTGCGTAAATTATTAATGGCGTATTAAATAATCTTACTTCCCGCTAGAAATACAATTTATTCTTTTTACTTATTTTATCTTGTTTATAATAATATTATTTGATGAATATGATGATTGAATAAGTCATGTCAACAAGAATTTGCCAAGTTTTATAGTGCAAAAGTTATGTTAGTGCACCTCTCTAGCCCTTGCTTTTTATTAAGTACACCTGATAAGGATCTTTATATACTTCAACTCCTATAATGGTGTACTGAACCGATTTTCATCGCTGGTATGCTTATTAATTCAGGCTCGAGGAAGCACGTGTAATTGTTTTATCCGAAGTTTGATCATTTTAATCCACGACATCTTCCGCGCGTTTTAAGTTTGCTTCCTCCCCTCCCGTCGCAGGGTGATGTTTTATAGCCTAAAACCGACCTCGACAAATAAGCTATCCAACACAAAAACATTTTTAAAATCGGTCCAGTAGTTCCGGAACTTATCGCTAATCTCAGGAGATTAGCGCGTTCAAACAAACAAACTCTTCAACGTTATAATATTAGTACCTATAGAACAAAGTGGTACGAACATTTAAACTGGCAGTCCGAAATTTGCGCGGGTGAAGTCAAAAACAGCTTGTGAACTCGAAAAGTAATTGATCCTGCGTAGGTGGCATCTCGAGGTGAATACAAATTGTAATTACACAAGCAAGCGGCTTTTAAGTCTTGGGTTTCGTTTTGAAATGCGATACTTTCTTTCTTTAGGGCGTCGCGTCGTATCAAATGCCTCTGGGTCTTGTTTTTAATAAAAGTGCTAACTAAGGCTTAGAAGTCACAACGTGGTTTCCATCCGCCCCCGCCTCAGTTGCGAGCCCGCAGCCTCTGTAGAATACAGATTTGTATGTCAAAAGTGGGAAACCGCGCCGTGAGTACGATTTAAGGTGAACGCACATTTATCCGCGGCGAACGCGCCGAACGAATTGATGTCAAGCAGGCCTCGCACACATATCCGATTCGGCCGGATCGACCGTATCGGATGAATTAAACGCATCGAAGAAATCAAGAGATAGCGCTATGAATGACATAAAGGTGGGAATAAGTATGAAAATTTACCGAATCGGCCGAATCGAACGCGTCGAAGAAATCATGAGATAGCGCTATTAGCATCGCATTAGCCACGCCGAATCTGATGACGTCATCCGAACTCGTCTAGGATTTCTGAGGTTCCGCCAGATGCGGACGATTCGATACGGATAAGTGTGCGAGGTTTCATTAGATTTCATATGAAGAATTCTAAAATTCGTTTCGTTCGGCGCGTTCGGCTCGGATAAGTGTGCGTTCAGCTTAATTTATGTATTTTATTATCTTTACCGCGATAAGTGACATTTGACGGTTCAGAGACCTCACGCAACACAAACGTCGCTAACGGCGAAACGAACGCAATAGCCTCCATGGTCCGCTGAAATTATTTATTGGTTGGTTGGAAAGTTAATAGTTTAAAGAAGAGTTGCCTTATCTTTGTTCTAATAACGTAATAAATAAGAACCTGCTTAACAATAAAATTTACAAATCATGTTACCTGTACCGTTACCATGAGTTTACTCGCTAGCGACGACGTAACTTTTTGTATGGAAAATTTTAGTTCTCTCAGTAACCGCTAGAGGCGCTGTGCAATTTTCCATAGACTTTTTTACGTCGTCGCTAGCGAGTAAGACCGTCGTAAACTCATGGTAACGGTACTGCTGCCGTAGCTCATCACATACAGCATTTGGGCTCACAAACGTTGAATTAGACAAAAGATATTTAGGCGGTTAATATTAAGCTCCTTTCCTGGTACCGTACAGCTTTATACGGGTAGAAGTGATGCCTGTTAACATCAACTTTGATTATTATTTATTGATAGTGTCTAACTATCGATAATTGTTTGACACTAACAATAAATAACCCCAGTTTTTAAGTTGATTTAAAACCTAGTAAATAGTGCTCAGTGATTTGATTTTGACGGAACACATTTGTTATTCTTCTTCTTTGATAATGAAAACTCATTCAAGCTCTTGAGAGAAGGGTCTTAATAGGTGACCTTTAAAAAGCAAAGGACACTTAAGACTTAACTTCATCATTTTAGTAAAAAGAACCTTCACTTTTTAAAGTAATCCTAAAAAAATTCCTTCTGTTTAATTTAAGCGTTGTTAGAAACCAATTTGCTTGTGAATGGTTCTATAATTATTCCTACCTATCAAAAATTGTAATATCACAATGAAGAAATATAGAGGATTATTTAATAAAAATATTTTTGATTTTAAATATTTCCACAAGTGCAAACTACAAATTAAATATGTTTTTATACCAAAAAAGATCTGTAAAAGACGAACTACTAAATGCATTTAAGACAAAGAGAGGTGTGTTATACGAGTAATACTTGTTGTTCAGTATTGTCTTGAAAACTTTTTATAGTTCAAACATCGATACTTTCCCCTCACTTACACACAGACGCATAACATATCGGCTTAAAAGGGACGGTCGGGATAGATGACGTCATTTGTCGAGTGACGTCACTTCTTGCGTTACCTGCTCCACAGTAGAAGTAGGAACTGATGGCTGAATTTATTCTTAGAGTGGTTAATACTTAAAGCAATAACTTAAACAGACTTTAATATGTGCTTGGAAACTTACATACGTATTATACTGTGGAGCTTTGATCACAACTACACACATCAAAAGTGTCTAGGGATCAAGCATTTTTATGCGGATTTCTTGAGATTGAGATGTGGCTTTGTAATAAATTTATGATTTTATAAATTTATATGGATCCTTTTTGGTGCATTTCATAATTTGAAACAGGAACTGTCAATCAAATTCGAGTAAAAGATGAAAATCCGCTGTCAATATTTTCCCTATAAAAACATACAACGCATTGAAGACATTATTAGTGCTACTGTTTCCCTACTACTGATTAAAACCAGGGGGGTGTCACTCCGAAGTTTAGGTACGTTCGAGCGACTCGGTACGCCGAGCATAAATGAGCGCGGGGCTGTGCCGCTCGCGGACTGCGCCACGCGCCTGCGACTGTGTTTATTTTCTCAGCCTGTGACTGACTTCGTTACAACGAAATAACTGTTAATAATTTGAGGTATGTGTTCCTAATTATGACGTTAATTATCAAAACAAATTTTGTAGGTAGATTTTCAACATTTCTTGTTCAAAGAAATAGGTTTTAGTTTAAGATACCTACCCAGTTACTTCATCATCGTCATCATCATCATAATCAGCCAAAGGACGTCCACTGCTGAACATAGGCCTCCCCCACGGCTTTCCACAGCGACCGATCACTAGCGGTCTGCATCCAGTTTGATCCTGCGATCTTTTAAAGGTCGTCTGTCCATCTTGTTGGTGGAAGTCCTACGCTGCGTCTTTGGTCGAAGGGTCTCCAATCTAGAACTTTCCTGCCCCAACGAACATCAGTTCTTCGCGCTATGTGCCCAGCCCACTGCCACTTAAGCTTACTGATTCTCAAGGCTATATCCGTTACCTTGGTTCTTCTACGTATCTCCTCCAGTTACTTACGTCAATCTAACTTAAAATAAACGGAAACAGGTCAATAAACTTACTTTAAATTTAGCATAATATTTATAAGTACCTACCAAATTACTTAAGTAATTTTGTGTTAGGATTTTACGTAGTCCAAAATCTAATAGTCCAAGAGCTACAGTTCATTATTTTACTTTAGCTATATAATATCACCCTTAATTTTTAGGTATTCCAATAATATTAATCTTGATTTTGATAGCATTTATAAAGGTAAGATAGATAAGGTTCACATAAACAAAAGTCTCTTTTTGTAGTTAAGTACGGACAACAGCAAATTTAGGTTAACACTGGTATCTTATGCAGTTGACATTAGGGCTAGTTTGCAACAAAAGTGTGTGTAACCTATGATGCTGGCGAATGTACTATATATTTTTTTATAAAAAAATTAATTAATATAAAATTTTATATTTATTGAAATTATTTATAATGAACTAAAATTTTTAAATAATATAAATTTTAAAACGGCGGTGCGCCCGCGTAACATACTCACCGCCCTAACCGGACTGAGGCCAAGCTATGACTTATGACCCAAACTGCACGGAGAAAATAATTCTACTATACAATTTTATTTGGTTAAGTGTGATGTACAGAAGATGTACACAGAGCAAACTAGCCCTTATTACAACTGCATAAGATACCGCAGTGTTTACCTTAATTAACGTGCTGTTGTCCGTACATACATGTGTGTTTGGTTTGTACTTTCATTTCTCCGAATTCAGTAATTTTGTACCAAATAATTAAATTAGACAGAGTAAACACTTATTTTAATATTAAACGAACGCTGACACTATCAATTACTTTCTCCGATAGAACACAGTCAAGAAATGTGCTAGGTCCTCTAGACTATTTATTTTATTTGAGTAGCGCGTTGTGTACCTACGCGTATGTTCGTGCCACGCGCCGCTCTCCACCCTGACACATTCAAGGCCGCGAAACAGGGAAAGCGTTACGTGTTAGAAAGAGACAGGTATAGTTAGGTAGATGAAACAACCTTGAATTAAAATCGTGCGAAGTGAATTGCACTTCATTGCGTTGCAGCGAAAGTTGTTTTTACTTTATCATTCTTAGCACAGTGATCCTTCTGTACGTAGTAGTATTATATTTTCTGTGTTAAAACCAACGTTATTATGGAGCGGCGACGTCACTTAAGCAGGGAAGAAATGCTCAGAGCTGTGGGAATGATAGAAGCTGGTTCCCGGCAACGTAATGTGGCTTTAGCTCTGAATACAAGTTAGAGTGTTATCAGTCGACTTTAGACACGTTACCGAAGCACTGGTACCGTGGCTGAGCGAATCAGGAGAAAAGTTATTGCAAAAATATATGTTGATCCCTAGACACTTTTGATGTGATAATTATGTATTAATGTATACGGTATTAATGTAATAAGTATTATGTATGTTTATTTTTTGTTTAAATACCTATTGTAGGTTCAATCAAGCTCTCACTTTGCCCTTCTATCACTTTCTTCGCGCCGCTAGCAATTTCTCTGTATAGACCAATGGTTGACTGGTACAGAATGCTTTTAGCATTAAGTCCGCCATATGTACCTTTTGTTTGTGCATGAAGTGTTTTAAATAAATAAATAAATAAATGTGTGTATTTAATAACATGTTTCATTTATTTAAATAAAGACACAAGAAATATACAAATTTAACAATAGATCTTAAATCTACTTAATATACTAGATGACCTCCGTGGTGTAGTGGTTAAGCACGCTAGGTTTCAAGGCGTCGTCGCTCCGAGGTTCCGGGTTCGATTCCCGGTCGGGTCAATGTAGAAATTTTCTATATTGTCTCGGGTTTGGGTGTTGTGGCACCACCGTTGTGCCTGATTTCCATAACACAAGTGCATTAGCTACTTTGGGATCAGAGCAATGTATGTGATTGGTGTCCAAAGGCACCCGCTGAAAATCAGCGTCGTGGTATGCGTCCCGCTGCCACGACTTATGCTGAGCGGGTGCCTTTTTGACTCAAGTAGCCTGCTTTTGTAATATATTATGCTTGATGTAATTATTTGAGTCAAACTAATGTATTTTCTTTCTTTCTTTTCTTTCAATATTTATAAAATAAAAATAAATAAACTAGAATATGAACATAACATAAATTCTCCAAACAATTGTATCTGTTACTTTGATATTTCACACATGTATCATACATGTGTGAAATATTATATGCGCCGGACAACACACCAAGTGTCTGGTTTGAAAGTGAGAAATTTTCTGCCTTGTGTTACATAGTCCCGTCTCCCATAAATACATACATATATGAATATCAATGACTTAAGTAAAAATGTTCGTGGTCATCATACAAACATTTAAAGAAAAAAGAAAAGAAGAAAGAAAAGCTTTTATTGATTTGGGACATCACAAACACACACACACACATACACACACATACACACACACACATACACACACACATACACACACACACACACACACACACACACACACACACACACACACACACACACACACACACACACACACACACAAACAAAACGCTCGGACACAAAGAAAAAGATAAAACAGGCATACATATAGAAATATGTGAAAAAAATCACTTATATAAATAGAACATACAGGCACACAAATGTCAGCGAGCAGCAAAGAGCAAACGCCAGCATTTGCTCTTTGCGGGATACGAACCTGCGACCGCTGGTTCAGTAGTCAGGTGCGCTAAAAAATGTGATAATTTGATATCTACGCGACGCTATATTCACCTGCAACTCCCTTTTTTTAATAGACTTCAAGAAATGAGGTAATTAATTCAATGTGTATGTATGTGATATCATTGGAACTTGTTAATATTAATATGAGTAGGTATATTGATCTATTAAGGCTTTTAAACACGTGTGATTTTTTTTGTAAATGTATGTATGTTTGTATATGTGTATGTATGTCCACGGATATCTCGAAACACATAAGCTATAGCGAGATAATTGTTTTTAGTTCAATCGGGTATACTTCAGCTTAGGGTACAGTGTAAGTTTCATCAAAATCGGTCCAGTATTTTTTGAGATATAGGTAATAACTAAAAATCATAAACTAAGATAAATTTAGAAATAAAAACGGACTTAAAAGCTTCCAATAACGCATTCGTCCTATATTTATGAGAAACAAATTCTTTTGGAGTCGGTGTATGATGTGTGTAGACTGTTGGTGTAGGTAGGTAAGCTTGACTTCATGCACCGGCACGGCTGTTATTTTAAGGTTTTTAGTCAGTTTAAATTTGACTGACTCAATACTCCAAACTCAGCCAAACGTGCGTGGCTAAGGCAGAGTTGACGATGGAGCGATCTCACCCAGAAGAAGTACTCTGACATTAAGGATATAATTTTCGTATTTAGAAATGAGCCTACTGATAATACTTAAGCTATATCTGAGGGTCATAACCTTGTATCTTTACAGTCTTCACCAACGCAAAGCAGTGTGTATCGATGCGTGCTTTAATATCTTGTAGCTCGTAGCTGCTACGGAAAAGTAGCATTTTAAATGCGTTACGAAACTCGTAGTATGGACGCTTACGTTCGAAGGAAATGTAGTCGATATGAGAATCTTTTAAAATACGACGTTTGTAAAAAATTATGCTGGTTGGAATTGTTCGGTTAAACTGTGAGTAATTTTCATCTTTGGCAGTAGATAACACCAAATTATTAATTTTATTTTAAATGCGCATCTCTAGTATTTAAATTCTTATATCTTACTTGTGGTCAATAAAACGGTAATAAAATCATATTCAACCAAATTAACTGTCGTGAAAAGAGTTTTTAACCTCTGAATTGCTAATGTGTTTTTGCTTATTTTAATATTATCATTAGAACATTAATCAAACTTTGTGGATTTTGTTGACAATACAATAATTACACCTTTCTATCGATCACGAAAACATATGAAGAAAAAACCTAAAACGTACGATCCGTGTCAACTGTTTGACCTGATCTGTTCTGTGATGACCTGATAGCATTCATCTTGATGATAAAATACTTATTTCATTCTAAATGTTTGGTTAATTTTATGCGTCATTTTTTGACTATCATTATCATAATTATTTACAACCGAAGGACGTCCACTGCTAGAAATAGGCCTCCCCTACGGAAGGACATTACGATATTATTATTACGTAGTTAACGTTTGAAAGTAGGTGTAAGTTCAAAGTTTTTATTACTATAGTTAACGTCTTGTCTGGCCAACTAAAATCCATTTTTCTTTGCTTGACGAATATTGTAAACAATCTTGACATTCCTTCTAACGAAAATATTTATTTTTAAATAAAATGAACGAATGACACCTTTTCAAATAAATTAGTTACTTAAGTTTTTATTGATGACATATGAAATTTTCGGTAATGGTGTTTGTTTATCTAGTATTTACATAGGTGAGAGCATTTGTGCAGGTATATAACACAAGTATAATTCATGTTCTTAATTGTATTTTCAGAATCAATTTTATCCTAGAGTAACATGACTACTATATATCTAATAATCATAATAATAAGGCTTTATCCTAAAATACATCTTCATACAAACAATATTTAACGTCTCGAGTTGATACGGTGCTGTTCTCGTAATGGGTGTATAGATGTGCTTATAATCTTAATACACCCTAATTATTCGCAAGAACAAATTGTAGCTGAAAATCTTAGGATATTTTTAACGTTGCTTGACGACCGAGAAACGTTACTTGAAGTAGAAACTGCTTGGTGCAGTTTTTGCTGTACTTTTTTATTTAAAAATATGTTGAGTAGTGCTGTACAAAGAAACAAAGAAGCTACTGCAATATTCTGAAGATGGTGCTTCGATTATGAGTGAATTATATATTATTGTCTATAAAATATGTACTTTCTTGCATATTTCAAATGATTCGTGATCGCGTAATTCCTTTTGAATATTTGTCTCTTTAAAAACCATATGTTTGATAGAAACTATATAAAATAACAATAAATAAAATACTTCCCTAATGAGGATTATCGTCTGAACAATTTATTGTCACTGATAGCCACATTAACGTATTTCAAATTTATATGGTGACCGTTTCTAAAACCAAATCGTACTGGGAACTGCAAAATTATTAAATAATTCTTTTTTATTTATTTATTAATGTTACAAAATCCACAGCTCTTGATAACATTCAACTCCACTCCAAAAATTGTATTCACAATTTTCGTCAGAAGCTAGAAGTCCTAATGAGACGTCATTCAAAATTAAACTCTACGATCGTCACACTTGAATCTGCAATGCCTCGAGGACGAAGTAGCAACAATTTATTTCAACCCGAATGCAATTTGAATAGTTAATAGTCAAGATGTACCAGTGCAACATATCAAGCTTTACACTGAAGTACCTTAAGTCATAGTAACAAGGATTATTTTTAAACAGAATTGTTCAGTCTGATGTGGTGATAGCATTTAATAGCCAGTGTCAAGCATGTCAGTGGTAACTGACAAATGTATTATACCAACCTCTGTTACTGCAGGTCTGTTTTGTCTATGCTAGAATGTAGCTAATTGAAGGGGCTTTGGAACAGTCGTTTTATGTTTCCTAGACAAGTGAATAAAGTTTAATATCTTTCACAAAAAACAATAAAGCAACTAATTTAACATAGAGATGGGCCGAGTACTCGGTTTATACTCGGTACTCCGCGTACTCGGCCGAATAACTCGGTTTAAATGCCGAGTATATTCGGTTGAAGTAGTTAAATACATTCAAGTAGACCTAATTATAACAACAGAGGTAATCTCTGACAATCTCAATATGATTACAATGAGTGAGTGGTAATGAGACAACACAAGAGATGCTATATAGGAGATCGCTAAGAAAAAGGAAATGTTTAAAATGTGATAAAAATAAATTTTGATATGATGCAAGAACACACACAAAAGGCTCTCTGGCACGTTGGTAACAGCGCCTATTTCTTTTTTCTTCGCTATGCGCGGTGCTTCCTTAAACGTGTTAGCTCTGGATTACTTATTTGGTGCCCTATCCACCACTCGAAAGGACCCTTGTCTTTTGTAAACCAATTTATTTTAATTACTTAACTATCTAATTCTAAAGCAATGGAGCTTTTACGATCATCGCAGTCTAGTGGCCGGAGAGAATCTACTGATGCCGCGCAAATCTGGTTGTACTTGTTGACGCGCTCGAAACAGGAATTTAATTGAACCGAGTTACTCGGCCGAGTACTCAGTTGAAAAACTCTGGTACTCGTTACTCGGCAAAAGTGCTACTCGGCGCAGCTCTAATTAACTCCTAACGACATCAAAGCATGCCATTCGTTTTGAGTAAGTGTTCTTATGGTATTTCTTACAAATTTTTGTATACTGATGATATAATAGTAACGGCAGCCGCCGACAAAAGGCGGTGCCTGCCGACATTTCGTCAATATCCCGTTATCTTATCATCGACATTCCAACAATGTTTTGTCGGCGTCTGTCTGCGTCTGTGGTTATACTCGCTAGCGACGACGTAAAAAAATATTTTTTATTTGTTAACGACATTAAGCCATTAGTTAAGTGAATTGTCGATCACGCAACTAGGCGTAATGTCCTTCTTGATAAGAGTGTCATTACCAAAACTTCTAAAATTATTGTATAAATAGTATTAATGGTAAAAAGGTATCTTAAAAAGAACTATAATTTGAATTCACAAAGAACAAACTATTCTTTTCAACGATAAACCGAGATTTTAACTTCTGCACGGGACAAGTTTTCAGAACTATGCAAAAATTGAATTTTAACTGTAAACTTTTGCCTTTGTTAGATACTAAAATAATCTGAACCTTTGTTATATTGAAACCTGGAATAAAAAAGAAAGAAAAAAGCAAATATATTCAAAGCATAGTTACATAAATAATATCAGGGTGATCGTATTTCGCTCGGTATTTTGTTGAATAAAAATATGATCGAAAGTCAAATAATCTTATGTACCTATCTACTGGGATTCGAACCTGGGTGGGCGGCGAAATTTACCTTTGTAATCTAATGAAATTTCAGCCCTATTTCAATGTCATTTAATGCGGTTATAAAATCATTTTCTGAAAATGAAACCTACCCAAATATTTTTTTCTACAAAACCCCTTTATACAAACTTTCATAAAAATATTTATAAATTCTTATATTATACTGGTATTGCTCATTTAAAGAAAAGAATATCTTACTAGAATTGAAACTAGCATTTAAGTAATAATTTTCTATGCTTTTCCATTTACATTTGACAACAATATCGTATTTTTTCTATTTTGATGTCATTTGTATGCTAGTCCTAGTATTTTCAGCCCCAGATCACGGTAATATTATGTCTATCAGTATTGTAACTGGCCCGTGTCCTTGAAATAAGTACCTACAGCAGCACAGTACGTTCGCATGCGATAGGGATGTCGCCCACCGACAGCGTTTTATTTTATTGCATCTGCCTACTTTGAGTTTCTATCTAGTTTTGAGATTCTAAATTTATTACTTTTTATTTATTTATCTATTAGTACATAAATAAATAAATAATAATAGATAGAACAATATGAAATATTAATATGATAACATAAAATCATCGCAATCAACCTTCTAGTTTTCGAGAAACTCGTGGACAAACATACATAATATACATTCATACATACAAGCATGAATAAAATTAGGCACACGTGTTCAGAAGGTGGTATAGATTAACAAACGCAAAAATGGTACAATTCCAACAATATTACATACATACATTGAATTGGTAACGTCCTTTTTTTGAAGTCGGTTAAAAAGGAAATACCAATCCATTAAGACACAAGACACAAATTACGTAGTAGGTAGGTACCTACTCACCTAATAGTAATTCTTATTATTTTATAGTCTTACCTTTCGGAGTTTCCAGGTAATCGAAAAAAAAGTTATCTCTGGGTGCGTTATTAAAGAATTCATGCAATCAAAAACAGCACAATATATTCTACTTGCCATATTAAATAGCTACTTGTACCTATTTCCACTTATTTCTAGTAAAAATTTGCGCGGTTACTGATTAAAAACCAACACACCGTCCGGTCGTCACTGCGGCACGTCCGCGACTGTAGCATGCCGAGCGCATGCCGAGATCCGAGCGAGTAGGTATAACTCGCGCGTCGTCCGTTTGTATGAAGTTACAATACTGTAGACATAATATTACCGTGCCCAGATACTTGGCGCTCGAAAAACTTTATCTACAAAGGCCGAAAGATATGCGGGACGATTATTTTTACTGGCTATTTATTGTATTATTTAAGCTAGTAATATAAACATTATTACTGACAACACCATTGTGAACGTTTTAACAAAAGGCTATGCCTACCTGTGTTTACTTATAATATGTCTTGTGAGCACAATGTATGCTGTAAATAGAGGTTAATTATAATTGAACAAATAAGAAACAGTATAACAACAAATCAATTATATTTACTGCAAACAAAAAATACTTGGCAAAACGTATTTCATAATCGGTAAAATGACTCGCAAATAAAGACATTACCTACTACTAACTATAAAGTAGTAAGGCACAGTAGCTTCATTATTACATATTTTTACTTGAAAAAAGAAAATAAGCCAATTTATCGAATGATTACGTACACGTTACATCTTTCAGGAATTATGATTATCGCCCAAAGGAGATGTTTATAAAAATGCCAAGACCATGTACAGTATCTGTGAAAATAGCAAAAAATACAGGTAATTAGATAGACTATATGGAATCTGTATTAAATTCACAATATTAAGGTAATTCAAATAATAAAGTTAAAAACTTTTAAAATACTGGCAACTCCATCTGTCTATTCTTACGCCAAATACGCGTCATAACGTGCAAAAAAAGTAAATCTGTCAATGTCAAATGTCATTTTGCTTTTTTCAATCTTTTTAAATCTTTATACACAGCTGATTGGCTGTCACGTACTTGACAGATTTATTAGGCTTCATGAAATATTGCTAGATTTTATTTTTTTAAGTACATATTACCTAAAAGTTAAATATTTTACGGACAAAAAATATTCTCAAAACGATTAAGCTTTACATAAGCTATTTTTTAATAACATGTACAAGGTGTTGGCATTTTCCCCATACAAACGTAAACATGTCCTTTGTATATTTGTAAGTTTTACGCCCTTACCGACTCAAACATGCAATGGTCTTCAAATTGCGACATAATGTGTTAGTTTTTTAGTGGGGCTACAGGATATTTAAAAAAAAAGGTTATGTGACGTATACAATAACGTAAGATAGGTCAAGCTAAGAACCAATTTTTATGGCTGAGTAGGTAAAGTACAAGATCAAGGCAAAAGGCAAAATCACACAAAATCTATTTACTAGCAAATAGCAAGGAAAGATAAAATAAAAAATATGGATAATAATGATCATAATTATCTGTGCTATACAGACGCCCGACACAGGGGTGGTTTTAAAAACAGAGCTGATGCCAAAAAATATATATGAAAAATAACCCACAAAAACAATGAAGAATTGCAATACTAGCGAGGTCGCCTCTTCGTAGCTTAATAGCTACGATCGTAGATACGCGTTAGGGTGTGAGTTTCCCCATTCGTTTTGAATTGGTTTCGAATTGTGGCGAGAGGTTTTTTTTTAAAAAAACTTGCATATAATTTCATTTTTTTTTGTCCCTGAGTTGGAATTTACTGACCAAAATAACAACCTGTATAGCAATCCGACAATTTTTATTTCATAGCCAATTTACCGTATCGAGCTATACTGTAACCCAGATCATTACATAAGAGGTGAGGGCGTCACCCCACGCTATTATAGTCAATGTTATCGTGGCATAAAGACGATTATAGCTTGCCATTCGACATGGCGTCTCTTAGATAAGAATAAGAAATACTAAATTATATTTGCTGTCAACAAAATATTGTGGTATTTTGGCTAAGTGGAAGTAAGTGGATCGCTAATTCAGTTTAAGTTGGCACGGAAACCTTAGTGTGCGAGTCCGATTTGCACTTGGCCGGTTTTTTTAAGAATTTTTCGTGGCTGTAATGTATGAACTTTAAAGCTAAGGTTTTCAAATATACGTATTTTGTATAAGGCAAGAACTATCGCATCCCGTCCAATTTTGTCTATATAGTCCCTCACCGCCCACGTTAAGGTGTTTTCCACTTTGAAACATATCGTTTTATAGCGATCAGTTTCTTGGAGTAATATACAGTGCAGTACACGTCCTATAGCTGAACCACTCAGAGAATACTATGTCGTTTTCAATTATAAAAAAAAAAATTTGGACACCACAACCACATACATTGCTCTGATCCCAAAGTAAGTAGCCAATGCACTTGTGTTATGGAAATCAGACACAACGGTGGTACCACAACACCCAGACCCGAGACGATATAGAAAAGATCGTTTTCTACAATGACCCGACCGGAATTCAAACCCGGAACCTCACGAGGTGGCGACGCTTGAAACCAGCATGCTAGCCACTCGACCACGGAGGTCGTATCGGTCGTCGGTCTAATTTTGACACAAAATGTTTGGCAGAAATGTCAAAAGTCCTCCTGATTCTGACTGAAATTTTCGCTAATGGTGAATCAACACCGCCCGCCGGCATTGCCAGTGGCATATTTCAATTAACTGTCAGATACATGAAATAAGCCGCTGCAGCATTAGCGGAAGCCGCGTGGCATAAGGTGGTGTGGATCCACCATTAGTTTTACTGTCAAAAGTCATAATAGCATTCTCTGAGTAGCTAAGTTATAGAAGAAACAAAAATCTTTAGAATATGATTTTTCATCATACATCGTGAAATTAAAAAAAAAGCACTGAATCAAACACGGTTAATGCATAATAATCACATGACTAGGATATTTCAGTTAAATTCATAGTTAATATAAATGAGACACTTATTTCACCACATCATTCGTATAAAATCGAAGCGAGTTCAAAGTGTTATTTGATGTTATCGAATGCAACACATTTTCTACATTAACGTGTCGAGAAGTAGAAATTAACTCACAAATAAACTTTTCAGACTGCTAATTTCATTCGTATGAATGTAATACAAATTGAGGCAGAATACCCGATGGTCATTATAAGCGTCATCATCAATTTCATCTGAAACAGTCTTTTAACGGAATCCTTAAAGGATGATTTTACTGTCCGTCTCTCTTTCGACGCCATATTTTTGAGGAACTCTTTAAGATATACCTAAGTGAAGCTGACATTTCATGGTATTGACGGTAATATACAATGTGTCTCTGGATAAAATGAATGAAACGCCTATAGGAGGTGCAAGTGGACCTAAAATGATACACAAAAAAAACAAACAAAACATTATATTAGCTTATAGTAAATAATAAAAATTTGACAATCAATCTTTTGTATAGGGACACTATGTGCAAAAATTTCGATTTCGTTCTTGCTTTCCATAAAACGTAGGTCACTTCGACAAGTTGTTTTGACAAGTGCAGTTTATAATATTAGTTTGTAAAATGACAAAACACTATTTAAACAAAAACAAAACTAGCAGGCTTTCTCTTTATTTCTGCGTTATACGAGTAATATTTTCAATTTTCTGAGCTGTCAATTTGTCCCGCCACTCTTAATTACCGACCAATATGGAATACTTCATTAAAACCTTTCGTTCGCTGAAAAGGATATTAATCAGACAAACTCTTTGGGTACTAATGAGAACATTATGATACAAAATAAATTACGAACTTATGTGGACTCATCAACCACTTAAAAACATAAACATCCCACCCAACATAGACCCTACCTGCTGCCTTGTGGGATAGTGCTAAAAAGAAGAAACGCCAAAAACTCAGTCACATTTTACCAATACTTTTTCAAATGTAAAAACAAAAGACACCAATCACATTCATTACTCTGATCCCAAAGTAAGTAGCTAATGCACTTGTGTTATGGAAATCAAGAACAACGGTGGTATCACGACACCCAGACCTAAGACAATGTAGAAAGTTCTGATTTCTACATTGACCCGACCGGGAGTCGAACCCGGGACTTCGGAGCAGCAACGCCTTGAAACCTAGCGTACTTAGCCACTACCCCACTGAGGTCGGAGAAGGAGAAATCAGGGCCTTTCTGGAGTTCTCGTCCAGGTCACATTCGTTCCCTGAGCTCTAAGAAAGTTCATTGAATTTCATTCATTGAAGCCGGCTTCTAAATCTAAATTATTATATGCCGTTTCAGAGTAGTTAAAGAATAGAAGGCATGGAGAAATGAAGAAAATATAAATGTTCCGTTTTTTGCCTTTTTCTCTACGAAACCCCCAAAACACATTCAATTATATTATCCTTCTTTATTTTTCATTAAACTCGGCTTAAGCGCAGCCAATATTCTCACTTAATAAGTTTATTAACTAAGCGCTCGGCTCAAGTTCATACAAAATGCATTTAGTTTTAAAACTAGCACGTACTGAGCGCTTATTAGTGAAGTTTGGCTAAAAATTTGAGTGAATTTTCTCTGGTTTTTTTTTTTACATCGACTTGGCAAGTAATGAGTTGCCAAGTCCCTGTTAGTCGACGATTGCTACTTTCTTTTATATCAGCAACGCATTTTTTTTTTTTTAAAATTGAACACTAATCACATAATGGTTTAGAATGTTATTAACACTCACAGTGTAATATTTTATATTCATAAAGATGTAATAAGAAACTGTTGCATAAAAAGACGAGTAGATGGCGCTAAACGTCACGCGTACTGACGTATCCATAACAGACCACAAATTTCGCAAGGTCGGACTGGCAGCACGGTAGCTCAATTAGTAGAGCGTTTGGCCCGGTTAGCCAGAAGTTGCAGGTTCAAGTCCCGCTCGTGCGCTAATTTTTGGTTTCTTATTTTATCTTAATGAATCACCAATCACATACATTGCTCTGATCCCAAAATAAGAAGCTAATGCATTTGTGTTATGGAAATCAGGTACAACGGTGGTACCACAACACCCAGACCCGAGACAACATAGAAAAATTTGATTTCTATATTGACCCGACCGGGAATCGAACCCGGGATCTTAGAGCGGCTACGCCCTGAAACCAGTGTGCTTAGCCACTACACCACTGAGATCGTCGAAATTGACGGCAGCCTTGGGAGGTTTCACTGCCGTCCATGTGACTTCAACGGTTTTTTGTTACCTACCTACTGTCACACTGCGACAAATCTATCTCGCTCGCACTTACCATCTGCAGCGCACTGTATGTTCTTATCTCTATTTACATAAGGGGCCTCAAAATTCTCCAACTATAGTTTTCTTAGTTTTAATTACGAGTACCTCTTGGTTTTCCATGTTAAATTTAATATTATAAAAACTGCTTTTAAAGTATATGCTAAGATATTATAAACAGCCAAAATTAATATAAAATTTGGCGAAACAAGCATAAATATTTTCCATTAAAATGCAGTATTGAAAGACTTCCAATAAAAAAGCTTTGCCTACAACTTGCGACCGTCAATAAGCAGAGTGTCGAATTCACAATATCCTACGACGCTGTGAAACTGTAAAATTATTAGGTTCCGTTTTTGTATATGAAAATCGGCTCCTTTAAGCTAGACCTCGACAAAGTGATTGACATCGACATATCGGTCGGTCAGTCGTTAAAAGACTATAAACCAATGTTTTACAATGTTAACACAGTGTCATGTTTATATATATTTTTGAAGGGAAACCCACTGTTGCAAAAACAGACGGGTAGATGGCGTTGACGTCATGCTTACTGACGTATTCATGATGGACCAGAAATTTCGCACAGTTTGACCGACAGCCCGGTAGCTCAATTGGAAGAGCGTTGGCCCGGTTAGCCAGAAAGGTCCAGGTTCAAGTCCCGCACATGCACAATTTTTGGTTACTGTCCACGAATGGACATATTTTTTGATAAAATACCTTTGTTATTTGTATCTATGAAATTCCGTATGTGTTTTATACTTTCGATTGTTTTTTGATTACTGATTTGTACGTCGTATGAATTACGCGATACTGAAAGCGAAAAATGTGATTTTGATTATAACGACTCAATCACAGTTTCTTATTACATCCTCAAGACTATAAACCATTTCTCAAAAAGCTTAGTGATTGTCGATTAAAGTAGACGACAATTTGACGATAGAAGTTGACAAATACTAAGACGTAGATTATTTTGACGTCGACTGTTGATTAAGGGTTCAAACATACGAGTAGCACGATGACAATAGTAAAACCCGCTGCATTAGCCGACACGTTGACGGCACACAATGACGTGTCGACAGCTTGCTGTACCGTTACCATGAGTTTACGGCGGTTTTACTCGATAGCGACCGCTTGAGGCTCTGCGCAGTTTTCCATAGCCTTTTTTTTACGTCGTCGTTAGTGAGTTAAGCTACCGTAAACTCATGGAAACGGTACTGGCAACGACGATGCCGATAACCGTTTTTTATACAGGAGCCAGTTGAAAATAGATTTTTACAAAGATTGTAATACCATTAATTGATTATAATAAGAAGCGTCAATGAAATAGTTAAATAAAAAACATGTTATCATCATCATCATCATCAGCCAAAGGACGTCCACTGCTAAACATAGGCCTTCCCCACGGCTTTCCAAAGCGACCGATACTAGCGGTCTGCATCCAGTTTGATCCTGCGATCTTTACAAGGTTGTCTGTCCATCTTGTCGGTGGACGTCCTTCACTGCGTCTCTGGTCGAAGGGTCTCCGTTACCTTAGTTCTTCTACGTAGATCCTCATTCCTGATGAGATCCCGTAGGGAAACTCCCAGCATAGCCTTCTCCATCGCTAGTTGTGTGATTTTGAGCTTCTTTATAAGGCCCATAGTTAGAGACCATGTTTTGGATCCGTATGTCATCACTGGTAACACACACTGGTTGAAGACTTTCGTCTTCAGACACTGAGGTAGATGAGATGAGAAAACAGTCTTGCGCAATTTCCCGAACAACATGTGTTATTTGAAAATGTTATCTTTTTCATTTGTTGTTATTTCAAATCCCCCCTGAACATACCGAATCCCATGCTCTAATTTTCATCGTTTTAAATGCACCAATTAGCAATTCAGAATCAATGTCGGAGCATATTTTCTTCTTCGCTCCTGGACTACTTGCTTCTTCAGTCAGTCAGTTCAGTCTTCTATCAAAGTGGCGCACGCGCGCGGCTAGCTGGCGACATCTGCTGGTTGCAGCCGCCGACGCCTCGTCAGCATGTCGTTATATATGTCGCTGAAACTGCCATTCGTGTGTAAGAACTCTATCTTCGACAACGCGTTGATAAAAATATTAGGCAGACCGCGAAATTGAAACCTCGCCTGCGGGGGCGCGGGGGGAGGCAAGAGCGGTGTGCCAGTTTAACGACAGATCGTTGTTTTGGTCAGCGACTCTCGACTCAGTCAGAGGTTGTACAAACAATACTGATGCCAAAAAAAAGAAAAAAAAAACACAAAAACAATTTATTATTGCGATACTAGCCAGCAAGTCAAAACTATCAACGCCAGGTCGCCTCTACGTAGCTTATTAGCTACGGTGTAGTATTTCGTAAAATGATATTGTAGCATACATCTAGTCTGACGATAGCGTCGTATTGTAGCATTTCGCTTTTCATCTGAGTGAATGACTAAAATTTGTATAAAATCATTTTTTTTACCAGATTAAGCTTTGAATGAACCTCGAAAGATATGATGACCTAATATTTATTTTGGCATAAATTACAAAATTATGAAAAAACATGTTTTCTCTTGATTCAGTGAAAATCTTTGTAGTAATTTGCTCCTTTCATTATTTAAAGTGTAGGTTTTTTTTAACTATGCTTTTTTTTGTTACTAGCCTTACTGCATAAACCATTTATAAATACATCCCATCACTAATACTGTCATATTATGTTATCTGAAAGTTAGTGCCGTTGAGTTTGACGTCCCATGGGGTATATATGTAGCCTTCAGGCTGCGTTCCCCCTACCCTACTTTACACGAGTTTGACACTTTGTATTTGACACTTACGGTTTCAAAACTGAGTTCAAACAAAATGGTAATTTCAGGGAACTATTCACTCGAGTATTATACGAAGGTCAATTTAAATAGTTGGGAGAGTTCGCTAATTAAATAATTTAATTAACTGAATAGTTATTCGCATTTGACAGAACGTAAGCCCACTTGCAGGCCAAAGTTAACCGCTAACCTAATTATAAAATATTTATGAGTCTTTCTGTGTTTTTCTACATCTAACAATCTTTTAGAGTAAACTGTTTTTACAGATTTAAAAAAAAGGAGATAATTAATTAGACCAATAGATAGTACATATGTTTGTGGTTTCGTCAGATAAAATATTAGTATGTAATAATATAGTAATAATAAAAATATTTATCTGTTAAGGCTTCATAACACGTGTGCGAATTTTCGTAAGTGTATGTATGTTTGTCTCAGGATTTAAGAGGTAAACGAGAAGTCACAGCGAGATTAATCTTCTTTAGTTAAATGAAGTATAGTTTGACTTACGGTACTGTGTAAGTTTCATCAAAATGTCTCCATTTGTTTTTATGATATGAGTTATAACTAAAAATCAAGAAACAAAAGATAATTTAAGACTTGAAACAATTAAAGTTCTGGTCGTCTGGGCTACTACCCTAAACCGCCTTCAAAAACTGACTAAAGAGCTTATAAAATAACGCATGCCTCTTCTATTTAGGAGTCGGTGCATGATGTGTGTAGAATTTTAGGGTAGGTAAGAATCATGTCATGTTATTGAAGATGAATGCGTATTTTTAAGCTTTTCAGGTTGGATTCGACCAAACGTTACGTTACGTGTGAAAAAAAAATCCTGTCAACTAAACAATGTCGTTTTATACCGTGGGAAAGTATCGAGTTGTCAGAAGTCTTGAATTTGACAAAACATTCTGACATAATGACATAGCAGACGTCATTACGATAAACTTCGATTATCACTTATTTCACGCAACACGGCGGGTATACCAGTAAAGTTACTTCCGTATAAACGCGATATTATAGAACAGTAGATGGTAGAATTTATAAGAATTGATATACTCTCGGATAACTAACGACTTATTCTAAGGTTGACATGTATTATTGTTTGGTCGAATCGAATCTCAATCAGTTTAGAGAAGGCGGTTTTTTGTGAGCTTAAATAAATGCTATTACAACATCATATGGTATGGTATTCAGACACACATTATACTGTTATACTAGCGGACCTGAAACTTTATTTCGCCCCCAATTCCGTCCCGCCTCGGCCTCGTCCCGCCCAACCCCGTTATTTTAAAAGTTAAGCAGTCCCAGCGAACATTGTTTTGCCCCGGCCTCATCCCATCCCAGCCTCGGCCCCGTCGAACGGGAGAAAAAATATCCTATGTTCTTCTCCTAGTTCTAAGCTACCTCCCCACCGTTTCATCCCGGCCCCGACCCACCCCAGCCCCGGCTCCGTCCAGAAGAAGCTTTTAAGCTACCTCCCTACCATTTTTTTGCGAAATCAGTTCAGCCGTTCTTGATTTAAAAATAGTGTAACTAACACGACTTTCTTTTATATACACGTGTATAAATAGATTGTATTGTTCGTTGATATGAATGCTTTGTATTATCCTCATTTAACAATCCGCAATAAATATACAAGAATTGTAATGTCATATCTACTATTCTAATATACGAGAGTTATTTGCCTAAAGCTCCTTGATACAATAGGAAATAACATTTCAACCATTTTAACAGCAGATCTGAGATATCAGGATCATCAGCCGTTGTAGGATCCTCTGAAGTTTTATACCCAGTTTTACGATCTCGTAAATCGCTGGATATCACACTGGCATATTTGTTAGCACATTACACTATGAGCGACGAAGCGGCGTTGTCGAGGAAAATCTTGAGAAAAAAGATTAAGAAAGGAACTGTCGGTAGCGGGCGTAGTTTGAAGCGAATTTTTGACATTCTGTGTAGACAATGCTGAGAAAAAATTGGTGGTGTCGTATATTTATTGATTGAGAATATTTTCTGAATGTAGCCTAAAAAAATAAAAATACATTTTTTTTTGGAAAATTTAATTAAGATGTAATTTACTTTTTTAATGTAGCTTAAAAAGACAAATATTTGTTTAAAGATATAATTAAGATGTTATTAATGCTTCAACACCCGAGCGGTTGCAGGCAACCGCATAACAATAGAATTTGCATTGTGTCTCGTTCACATACGCTTGAGGGATTGCTGAGAAAAAATTGGTAGTGTCGTACATTTATTGATTAAGAAGAATTTTTAATGTTGGTTTAAAAAGACAAATATTTGTTAAAAGATGTAATTTTGACGCAAACTGTCATACAATTTGGATTAGACTACGCAGCTTGTAGAATGACAAGTTTTTTGAACAGTATTGAAAGAAAATATCATCATCTTGCTCGGTCCACGAATAAACGTAAGCCTTCCTTCCTAAAATCACCGGTTGCAAGTGGCCTGCATCCAGTGTTATTCTGCAATATGCACCAGTTTGTTTTGGTAATATTACGGGCCTAGACTCAATACCTATTTAATATTTTATTCAACTACTAACTAAAGCCTTTTAATTGGTCCTATTGTTACTTAGTCGGGATCTAATGATGGGTTCTTGGTGCAATCGAGAGAAAACCTCAAATTTAAAAAGGCACGTTTAGTATTTTCGTACAAGAATCTTAGTTAAGACTTGTTGTTGCGTCTGATAGTCGACAGTGTGTGGAGCTGAGCTGATAATGGAACTCCTAGACGCTTAGCAGTTCAGTCATTTTAATGACAGAACTTATGATAGATAAGTTGTAGCCTATTAAAGAACAGAGACATTTTGGTTGGTTTTTGCTTTTTTCTTAAGTTAATTTTATTATACGACTGTTCGACACGAGGGAAGATAATGTGTTTATCATATGTATGAGTACGTATTGATAAAGGTATGTTATAGGTTTACATTAACAGCGGGGGCATCTTTAGCAAAACCTTTAAAAAATAGAACAAATCGTGTCAATTTAATCTCGTTTGTAAATATGAAGTCTGATCAGATCAGAACTTCAGTTTCAGACGTGATCAAACCACGTACCTAGATGGTTTTAGTCTTTTCTATAGGATCTACTTACTTGACAAGGTTTTTGAAAAAATATATGAGACAGCCCTCTCCATCGCTCGTTGTGTGATAGAGCTTCTGTATAAGGTTTATAGTTAAAGACCATGTTTCGGATCTGTATGTATGTCTTATCACTAGTAATACACACTGGTTGAGGACTTTCCTAAACGACCTTGAAAAGATCTCAGGATCAAACTGGATACAGACCGCTAGTGATCGGTCGCTGTGGAAAGCCGTGGGAAGGCCTATGTTTAGCAGTGGACGTCCTTTGACTGACAATAATGATGATGATATAAAACAGCTAAAAATATAACATTTTAAGACCAAACCAAACAAACAAACATTTTTAGCCCTTCAATTCCAGATATTGGAATTCACCAAGGAGCCATCGATTCCAACTTTGCGGTCTGCAGACTTTACGCAAAGTTCAGAAACTATTTTTCTGAAAGATTCCACTGACGTATCGCATGTATCTTGGGACTGTGATGTATCAAAATATCTGGCATATTTCCTCGACCAGTATTTAGGTTACCCTATATAAGTCTTTTGTTTGATATTATTGGATCGACATGGATTTAAGCCCTTTTCATAGATTTAGGGTCAAATTGAACTCACTCAATTTAAAACTGTACTTCTTGCTTTGTATTTTTAAAAGTTGTATTTATCTGAATCACAAGGAAACATGAGGAAAACTTATAAAATGAAGAGAAAAAGATCTTGGTCGATAGATAATCCCACTGATCTAATACTTATATTATAAAGCTGAAGAGTTTGTATGAACAAGATAATCATAATAACTACTGGACCGATTTGTAAAATATTGTTGTGTTCAAGGAAGACTTAAGGCTATAAAACATCATGCTGCAATGGGAGGGGAACCCGCAAACACAGTCGCAGGGTACCACTATCTGTACTATAACCACTATCTATATATTTCCTGTGCCAGGAGACAACGCTCTGCATAGCTAGGTTGATACAATTATGTCTACTTACTATCATTTCTTATATATAATATGAAAATTATATTACATCATCATATCCGAAATCAGCCATAAAGAGTTGCAGGAATTTATGAATAAATTTGGCAATTGCAAAGACCATTGTTTTCACAAATCGAAATCAAAATAATTAAATTAAATGCATTAACATAATCAAAAAAAGGGTTTCCTCACCATTCAGATAATATCTTCAAATTAATATGAAACTTTCTAAGCATCAACTCTTCAAAGTCACGCAAAACTCCCAAATTTCTGAACATACTTTTAACTTTCCCATAATATTATCATATCATGAACAATATTGTAGGCACAACGTAAGAAGTCTTAATTCTTAGCCATCTCGCTCACGCGCATGGTCGTGTTTTCATGAGAGACTAAGATAAAGTCAATATAAAGCAAAGGTTCTACATAGTAGAGCCTTCAAAGGAAGTTGATGCTCAACTGTTCCATTCACTGTTGTAATACGTCTTAAAGACGAGAATTCAAAACTCATCATCATATTACTCGCAACCGACATTTTCTAGTGATGTGAAACGTGATATATCGATTTAATAAGATGACAGTTAATAACAGGTTTTTTTAATTATATTAATTTTTATGCCAAAAAATATTGAAATTCTAATAAGCAAAAATATAGTCCTTATAAGGACGTTCAGAACCCCGCAGCGAGCGATGGAGAAAGATGTGCTCGCTGTTTCTGTATGAGATCGCATCAGAAATGAGGATATATGTAGAAGAACTAAGGCAACGGACAAAGCCCTGAGAACGAGTAAGCTCAAGTGGTATTGGCCAGGGTATACAGCGCGAAGACCTGATGGCCGATAGGGAAAATTGAAATTGGCGTAGGACGTCCACCAACAAGATGAACAAACGAACGAATTATAAAGATCGCGGGATCAAATTAGATACATACCGCTCGTGATCGGTCGCTTTGGAAAACCGTGGGGGGGGGGGGGGGGGCTCTGTTCAGCAGTGGACGTCTTTTGGCTGATAATGATGATAATAAGCAAGACACTGTTCATAAGCAAAACTATTGACTTATGTATGTAATATTTTCTAAAGCTATTAACTGACTTAATACAAATTTGAAGCATAAGTTATTTAAAGACAGGTGAGTGACGGCTGCTATATTTACGGGCTATTGTATTATTTTATACACAAGCGGTCCCCCGCGACTGCGTTCGCGCCTTTTAAGTTTTGCTCTCTCTCCTCCTGTCACATCTTGATGGTTTATAGCTTAAAGCCTTCCTCGATAAATAAGCTATCCAACACAAAAATCTTTTTGTCGTATGTTTGTCATGTTTCATAAGAAACCACAAATTTCGCCGGGTCGAACTGACAACACGGTAGCTCAATTGGTAAGAGCGTTTGGCCCGGTCTGCCAAAAGGTTGCTGGTTCAAGTCCCGCCCGTGCGCAAATTTTTGGTTTCTTATTTCATCTTTATGAATATAAAATATGATACTGTGAGTGTTAAAAACATTCTAAAACCTTTATCTTATATTTGTGTGCAATATCGATACTTTTTATTTTTCGATCAAGAAGTTCTGGAAAGGGTAGTCGAGTTCCAAATTTCTTCGACAAGTACAAAGTTCTGGCCCTCATCTCGAATAACCTGGGTTCCCTCTATCTGGCAGAATCTTTTTGGTCCGAAAGTCACTTGGCATAACACACTTGGCATAATTTTCTTTAGTCGAATATTATTCAGGCAGAATTTTCTTTTAGCATAATTATTGTTTGGTCGAATATTTATATGCCCGAATTTACAATGGCATACTTTTAAGATAGCAGAAATTTATAAGGCATAATTACCTTTGGCAAAATTTTACTTTGCATACTTTCGCTAAGCATAATGTTTAGTAAGTACGATGTTTATTTGGCATAATTTGACTAGGCATACTATGAAGAAAGCAGAATTTCGTTTAGAATAATTTCACTGCGCATATTGCTATTTCTTTTAAATAGTATTTTACCCTAAAATTGAATAAAAAAGTCATTAAGTTGTGGCACAAAAGTTAGTGACAGAAACGAATCGGTGCAAAACCGACTCCACGCAGTCTTGTTTGCCCCACCCCTAGAGTGTAATTCAAAATTGCGTAGGCGCGGAGGGGTGAGGCAGCCCGCGAGCTGAGGAGCAGGAGGTTTGAAAGCTCGCCGCCGCGGCTGAGGCTGGCCGGCAAAGCCGGCCAGCAAGCCGAAGCTGCGGTGGTGAGCGAAAACCATCTGCGACGATAAGCTCGCGTGGGACTGCCGGAGCCCCGCAGCGCCGGAGCCGTGACAGAAACCATGCATGTTGCATGCTGCATGCAAGCTGTTGCTTGCTTGCATGCTTGCTTTCATGCTGCATGCTTGCCTGCTTGCTTGCTGCATGCTTGCTTGCTTGCTGCATGCTTTGCTTGCTTGCTTGCATGCTGAATGCTTGCTTGCATGCTGCATGTTTGATTTGCCATGCATGTTGTATGTTAGTATTGCTGAGATAGAACTACTTGGGATACACAGAGAAATTAACGTTTATAGGAGAATATTAAATATGAAAAATATGCCAAAAGACGATTCGGACTGTGAACTTTCTGCGATAGGATGATTCTGCTTATTAATGACTATATATACGAATTGTATGCCACAAGACGATTCTATCTGTGAACTTTCTGCGTTATGATGATTCTGCTTTAAGACTATTATAGATATTAAATTTCTGCCTAAAGATGATTCTAGATTACACGATTATGCGTTTTGAACGTCTGATAAATGAGTGAATGCTAATTGATGTTCTGCGAAAAGAAGATTATGCAATTTGATGACATGCCAAATAAAATTATGACAATAAAAATTTTGCGAAACAAGGTAGACCCGAATAACCTTGATAGGTGAAGGTTTTATTAATGATTCGTCATTTTTAACGAGGAGAAACAAGGCAAAAAATATTTAGGTAGTATGTTAACTTCTGTGCTTCTTGTAATATTTGATTGGTAAAAATAAAAAACAAGTTTTTTTGACTCGAGGTTAAAATGCCAACAGATCTTGAATATGTTAACTTCTTTATTTTGAAGTTGGTGAAAATTACAGAACATTAAATGAATAGATATTTTTACCTTAATCTAAGTTCATAAGTTATTTATTTTTATTAAATTTTGTAAAAGGTCTAATACATTGAGTTCTTTTTTCATAGTAACTTAACGGTTCCGTAGTTTATAGATGTAAAATTGAAATATGTTTTTTTTTTAAATCGATTCCGTAAGTTATTCAACCGGATTAAGATTTATGTGCAAAAACGCTTTACTGGTAAAAAAAATTGTCAGATCTATACTAATGTTATGAAGCTTAAGAGTTTGTTTGTTTGAATGCACTGATCTCAGGAACTACTAGACTGATTTGATATTTTTTTTGTTGGATAGCTTATTACTCGCGACGGGAGGAGAGGATGCAACCTCAAATTGACGCGAAATTTCGAGGGGCCGCTTGTATTTAATATAAATATAATGAAATATACGCACTGCCATAATTTCAAGACTATATTTTGTATATGTTTTAATAAAATAAATTACTAAAAGTCAAAATAAACAAACATGTGTGTATTGATTGGTCGGCTGCCTTGTGAACACCCCTCAACAATCCGCACTAAGCCTACGCGTGCTGGAGTATGGCTCATACAACCTTACACTTGAGATGCCCTTTCCCAGCAGTGGGCATATTTACAGGCTTACTTTATTTGAAGATTTTTATGTTATCTCAGTAGACTGTTGATACGTAACTGTGACATTATGCACCGAATTCAAAATATATTTTTCTCCTAAGTAAATAAAAGACAAAAACGTTAATTCAAGCTTTTTAAAAAGCGAAATTTTGCAGATTTTATTTGATTTTATCATTTTTAGTTATTACTCATTATCTCAAAAACTACTTTACCGATTTTGATAATTCTTACATTGTATCCTAAGTTAAAACATACTTGATTGAACTAAAAAAACATCATTTCGCTCTGATTTCTCCTTTTTAAAAAATCCTGATATAAATAGGTATATAAACATACAGACTTAAGAAATTTGGCATATGTGCTACGAAACATTAATAGATCAACATACTAAAATTGTATCCAAGTCTGATGATATCAAATTCATACAGGTCGATATGATAACATCCTTTTTTGTAGTTGGTAAAAAGTTATATCGGCTAGCTTCTATAATATTTACTAGGGGTACCCCGCGACCGAGGGTGCTCGTTTTGGGTTTGCTCCCTTCCCTCCCGTAGCAGCGTGATGTTTTATAGTTTAAAGCCTTCCTCGATAAATATGCTATCAACAAAATAATATATTTTCAAATCGGCCCAGCAGTTTCCGAGATTCGCGCGTTCAAACGAGCTCTTGAACTTTATGATATTCGTATGGATTAACAGATCTCCCATCTCCCTACAGAACGCTAAACTAGTGCTGCGCTGACCAGTTTCCACAGCATAACTCACAGCTGAAAGAAAACCGTTGAATCGCTGACATCGTACCGTAGTGATGGGCTGAATCAATATCTCTAATCGGATTGAGCTATCGAGCTTGAGTTTTCTTTTTTCGATATCGAGTAGCCGCAAGGGGATTGCTCATTTAACTGCAGTAGAATTGGAAATTTAATTGGCTTTTTACTGCAGTCGAGTCGTTTTTTATGACTTATCCGATTAAATATTTAAATAAAATTAGGATGCATTCAGTTTCTAATCTAGTGCCTAAAAATAAAAGTGTAACCTTGAATTATTTATGGCATCAGATTTTGAACCAATTTCAATGTAAATATCGTAAGTTTCATTATTGTCTCTGGTCTGGCTGGTGAGTTATCACCGTTTTTTCGTTTCAACAAATGCATAAGCTACTTACTTTGGGATCAGAGCAATGTATGTGATTGATGACCAATATTTGATCAATTTTAACAAAAGTCTATTCTTACATGGATATTAAAATAGGTATCGAAACGAACTATGCGTATGATCAGTACCGTTACCATTAGTTTACGACGGATTTACTCACTAGCGTATACGTAAAAAAAGTCTATGGAAAATTGCACAGCGCCTCTAGCGGTCACTGATGAAACTAAAGTTTTTCATACAAAAAGTGACGTTGTCGCTAGCAAGTAAACTCATGGTAACGGTACAAAGCGTGTTAAATGTAAACGAACGTTTTACGGTATAATAGCATTCTTTATCGACATAATAATAATAATTTTAAGCGCACCCCTAACATTAGTGTAAGCACGTCGATGAAATATGGGTTATTCTCTGAATAGGCTATTGATATGGTTTTTGCTGGATTACCCAAGAGAGCCTTCCATATTGTGTGAACCACTAATATTGATGGCGGGTTAGGAAAGACAAGTGTATATATACGTGAAAACAATATAAAATAAAGTATAAAAACAATATACGTGAATATTATAGGGAAATTATGGGTAAATAATTGGATTTGCCAACTTAATTGAGGTACGATAGATATGTCATAAAAATCTTATTACCTACATAAAGTAAGTCGTGTTAGTTACACCACTTGTAACTCGAGAACAGGTGGACCGATTTTCATGATTTCTTCTTAGTTGGATTCATCTTTGCAGTGTGGAAAAAAGCTTGCCAGGACCGCTAGTTAAGGACATTATAAAGTTAAATGAGACATAATAGATAATAGACTTCACCTTATCTGAAGGTAAAGTCCGTTTACATTTACTGGACGAATATTGTAAACAATCTTGATAAACGAATTAATTTTAAAATTAGAAACACATATTTTTTTACGAAAATTATTGACGGCATTCCGATGTAAATATGACGGCTAGCCGCAGATGCGTCGATGAAAGTGGTCGACACACCGCTCTATTAGAAATTTGTCGCAAAATTATGTAGTCAGTACGTCGACATCGCTTTTAACGCATGTTTGAATATCGTAGTCATTGGATTTATCTTATTTATGCTAGGTACTTAGAATCATTATCAATTTAATTTAATTTTTCTTTATTTTCAGGTCAGTATACCTCCTGCTTCTACCTGCTGAAATTTTTTGAGTAAGTTTTTTTTATACTACCTACAAATGAAACTCAATTTTTACTAAAATTCACATATCCACACCAAATAAAACTAAATAGTTTTTTCCTTTGTAGTCTCATATAACTCGTTATTTCCGAAATACGAACGATTCGTGGAAACCTAAATTAAAAAGATTTACAAACTGAAACCCATTTAGATCTAGTTGAATGAGTGTAGTATCCGTTTAATCGAAGTAAGTGCTTGCTAGCACCATTTAGCGCTAACGAATGTTATTAAAGCTGGCTATTCGACACAAATGATATTATAGTCTTAATATAATGAATTTCTTAACATATATCTAGTATACATATAATAGAAGCAGTAATAGTAATATATCATAGAAGCCATGATATTCGCACATTCTTCCTCCGTATTAAAAACACATTTGTGTGCATACTGCAACAGAGATGGCCCGAGTACCTACTCGGTTAATACTCGGTACCCGGTGTACTCGGCGGGTTTTTTGATACTCGTATTCGGCCGAGAAACTCGGTTTTTTTGCCGAGTATACTCGGTTTAAGTAAAGCATTAAATTGCGGTAGATATCATCTAAGCAACACGGAAGATCTGTCACAATTTATACTAAACGAGTAATAATGAGACAAAATGAGGCAAACAGGTCAATGAAAAAAAACAGTATGTGAAATTGTATAAAGTAAAATTATGATGTAGTAACACAAAATTCTCTGCACTTTCTGTTAACAACCTATTAATGTTTTCTTTGTAAATGTTACCAGCCTCCGAAAGTAATCACTCGCTATGCGTGGTGCGTACAGGTGCACATAGTAACACTTGTGCTAAACGTTCCAGTTCTGGATACCTTGTTTGGTGCCCTGCCCACGGCTCGAAAGGACTCTTGTCTTTTGATTAAAGAACAAGCTGATGCTTGTTCTAAAGTAATGGGGCTTTAGTATCATCGCGCTCTAGTGGCTAGATGAAGCTAATTCTGCGCAAACCTGTTTGTACTAGTTTACACACCCGAAACAGGTATTTGATTGTAAACCAAGTTACTGGGGCGAGTACGAGTACTCGGCCCAGTAACGTTGGGAAAAAATTAACCGAGTGAAACTCGGTACTCGTTACTCGGCAAAAGTGCTACTCGGCGCATCTCTACTGCAAACACATAAAATAAGTTACCACAAAATATCGGGACAGTACGCAACGACAGCGCCACAAACTATTGGCGGACGTTACACAACCAAAGTTATTTCAAAGAAATATTGTAATTATTCATTTTTATAGACAAATAGTGACAGACATCAAAAGTCCGCCGACGATTTGTGCTTTTTAGGGTTCCGTAGCCGAATGGCAAAAAACTGAATCCTTATAGTTTCGTCAAGTCTGTCTGTCTGTCTGTCCATCCGAATGTCACAGCCATTTTATCCTGTAACTATAAGCATCACACTGTTGAAATTTAGTAGAAAGTTGTAACCGCTTTACGATTCTTATACAAAAATAATAATGATATTTAAGTGGGGGCTCTTATGATAACGGTTGCGAGATATACGCTTCCAAATTGGTAAAATGCCCCCCCCCCCCCCTTTTAACTTCTAAACTAAGCAAGTATAAATTTTGAAAACAATATATATTGCAGATCTTAACAAATACTTTCAACGAGAATTGGTTTGGACGAGATTTTTTGAGATATAGCACATTTTCTGCAACCGCAAACATAACTTAGTTTTTTATACAAACACTATGAAAAACAAAGTTATACTTGCTGTCTAAAATATAGTGGTATTTTAGCTTAGTGGAAGTAAGTGTATCCCTAATTCAGTTAAAGTTAGCACGGAACCCTCAGTAAGTGAGTCCGACTCGTACTTAGCCGGTTTTTTACCACTTCGAGCGCTGTCATCGATTCGGGTCCCCAAATACTAGAACACAGAGAATAGACTCTATGTTGTGTTATTGTGCGTGTGATGATAGGTTCGCCATTTTGCTCCCTATTTTTATACAAATAATAAATAATATAATAAATATTGGACACCAATCACATACATTGCTCTGATCCTAAAGTCAGTAGCCAATGCACTTGTGTTATGGAAATCAGACACAACGGTGGTACCACAACACCCAGACCCGAGACAATATTTAATACTCATTGATTACTCAAAGATTGAAGCTGAAATCATTAACTTAACAGTTATGCGAAATGTATATATTATGAATATAATATTTTATCCGGTATCTTAATGCGTATTATGTACGAGTTCCGTTAAGTAAAAAGATATGAAAATTATTGGTGATGTTGATTGAAACGCCAATTACAACTGCCATACTTGAGACACTGTAGAAAATCAATTGATATCTCGCACCGGTGCGTGCTGGTGGCATAAAACCAGTTAATAATCAGAATTGAAAGGATTTTTACCCAGATTATACTACTGTTCTTTTAAAAGGACACCAAAGTTATTAGAAAGGTCTGGTAGATCAAGTGTAGCTTACTATTTACATTGGTTTTAAACTAGAATTAAGAAAAAATAAACTTTTTGTGCACCTGAAACTCATATTTGCCTATTTTTAATTAAACATAACTTTGAAAAATGTAAATAGATAAAGTAAAAACTATTTTAAACAAACAAGTTTTGTACCGATATTGTACATAGGACCTTATGTTTCTAAGGTGGATTTTTTGCGTATTAAATGGGTGATGATTATATTGTACAAAATAAATAATAATAAAAATAGATAGAACCTTTTCTTTCTTTCTTGAAACAATTGTTTATAATCCCGCTGCCAAAAAATTGAAAAATGGTTTGCTATTTTTATTTATTAATTTAAATATAAGTGTTTATCGGTTTGTACCCACAATTCACTCGCTATAAATCAGCGTCGTGGTGTATGCCTGCTGCTTTTCGAGTCAAATACTTTTAGTATTATTTCTTTAAAACTTAAAATTGTATTTTCTTTTGGTCGCATTAAGGCATTTGCTTGCTTTTTTATGTCCTGCAAATGCTATACAATTGTTATCAATTTGTAACTTGCATTTATTAAATTTTTTCACCTCCAATTTCGCTACCAAAACCTTAAAACAAAAACTGTGAATATAAACCATACCACTTAATCGAATATGGCTCAAGGGAATTCAATTACATGAAGTAGCTATTCATTACTTATAATACCTTTGAGATAATATCTAAGGCTACCGATAAACGTTACCTCTCTCCAAATGTTCTCGTTTACGTCAAAATCGTGTTAATGTCATAATTATGAAGACATTATGGACTGGCCTCCCATTTTCGGCTTGGGAGAGTTGGCCGTAGTAAAATTAGAAGAAACAGGGTGTTATCGTAAAAATGTATTTAACGATAGTAAAAAACAAGTCTGCCATGTTTCTACGATCGGAAATCATAGCGTCGGCTCCGAGCGAGCTGACACCAGCGGGAGCGCTTTGTAGATAAGATTTAGTTTAGCTGTAGAAGCATAGCCTAACTGTCAAATTTGTAGCAGCTATTGACATTGAAGAAAAGCAACCCAAATCGGATCCGTCCGTCGACATTTCAAAACGTTATTTCAATCATTAATGCCTGAGCTGGAATTGTGTAAAGCAATCGTATTCATTTGACAGTTCATAACGTACGGTTTGATCTGTTAAACCCTTTGTTATTTGCCGTTTGACAGATCATACCGTACGTTTTGAATTGTCAAATGAATACGATTGCTTTACACAATCGCACCCCTAGATACAATAGTTTTTAACTAGTATCGCGTTACTTCCACTTTTCCGTTTGCTTAATTCCTATTCCTTTGTTGTGGGAGAAAGATCGTAGTCTAAACGATAATATGTTCAGCCTTATTTAGTGTATATAGATTAAGAACACTGAAAATAAGTTTTAAGCTATTGCAAAGCTTCTATCGCGGGCCTTGAGCGTGGAGAACGAATCTAGAAATTCCGTTACGAAAATAACCTAACATCCACCACTCCGACCGGCACAGCGGTGATAATTTTTAGTTATTTCATCTATCGATGAATAGCAGAACTTTTAATGACTTTTTGAAATATCATGCTTGTCAGTTGTCTCTATAGTCTAGCAACCCGCCTTTAGTTGGCATTAATTGTATGTAACTTCAATTAATATGAAAAAAAAACAAAGGTAAAAAAACTGCATAAAAAAACTGAATAAATAATTATAATTGCATAAGTTAATAAAAAATGCAATGCAATAGCTTTACCGCGGCAGTCTCCAGGTGCCACACGTCTTTTTTGATTTTGTTACATTTACTAGTCAGCACAGTCCAAATTGTTATGAGTGAAACCAATATTGTTTTTGAGAGTGTAGTGTGTAAGTTAGGTAAAGTTTTGAGCATACATGAACTGTGCCATTTTCACCTCACGTATTTTTCTATTTTTATTAAAGTTTATTTTCTTTTTGTTCTTTCTTTCTATACACATCACGAGAAACGTACTAATGATTTTGTACGTGTGAACTCGTACGTTTTAATAGTATTAACCTCCTGCTGTGACCTGATTTGTCGTTACTGTTCATGTAAAAATCAGTGCAATAAAAGCATTCGGTAACAATACACGTGTTTTATCATGTATATCTAGTTACGAAAGTTACAGAATTAATACTTTAATGGTTACATATAAAAGTGTTTGTTTGTGGCATTGTATCTCTTAAATGGGTAACTCGATTTGGGCGGGTTTTTTTTTCATTTAAAGGCTTGTTTTTAAGCGTCTCTAAGATTTTAAGCTATATGACAATAGTAGCGTCCCCCGCGACTTCGACCGCGTGTTTTGAGTTTGCTTCCTGCCCTCCCGTCGCAGCGTGATGTTTTATTGCCTAAAGCCTTCCTCAATAACTAAGGTATCCAACACAAAATAACACATAATTTTTCTAATCGATCCAGTAGGGGAGCGAGGGGCTTGTTGTAACAGTTTTCATGAAAACTAATATATATATTGAGATCTTTTGATTAAATTGCTGCTAAATAAAGATGGATGGATCTTGTAACTCTTCATCTACCGAATCAAGTAAAAATAATACTATGTATAACTATTGGTAATTATTTTACAATCAATTTAGAAGAAGTGCGGTGTTACAACTTACCCCGTGCTTGGGGCAAGTTGTAACGTCTACCGGGGCAAGTAGTAACGATAAAAATAAACGACAATAATACCTCTAATCATTTATTTTTCTTTATTTTTAACAAAATAGAAATCTATCTAACGTAGGTATTATGTAATTATTTTCAAAAATCACCTCAAATAAACTTTTTGAGTATTTAACACCCAACAATTAAGTAATTAACAGTTTTATTTAGTCGAACACTACTTATAATCATCATGGCACTTTTTAATCACAGTTAGTAATTAAAATCTTTATATCTTACGTATCCTACATAATTATCTCTTAATATCTAACTAACAAAGTATTGTACTTATGTAAAAATCAGCATATACAACACACAAGGGTTTCATTATAATTAAATTTAGTCTTCATCTGAGCTACAATCAAAAGAAATAAAAACTGTAGTATCTCCTGTATTACATCCTACATGTGCACATCTTACAAATGACACACTCTACCCAATCTTCTTTATTTGAATCTGTGTAAGCTTCACCACAAACCAGACAATACCACTCATCTAATTCAGATTCATAATCTGAACATAAAAACTTTTTTTAGCTCTGTCCACTCCGGTTTTATTTTTTGTTGATTTTTTTTTCTTCTTACACTTTCTTTAATACACCCTTATTCTAGAAAAAAGAAATAAGTAAGTTCCTACATCATAACTTGGGGCATGGTGTAACACGTTACAACTAGCCCCGGGATTTTGTTACACCTAACCTCATGGTATGATTTTTAACATTTATCAAGATAACTATTTAAAAAAAAAACTAACTTAAAAACTGTTACACATAATCAGAGATAGATAAATTTGAATGTAAAAAAGTTAAAAAAAGTTTAAAATTAGTCGATAATAATAACGCAAACCAAAATTTTACGAGAGTATAATTTTATAATACCTGGTGAAAATAAAGCGCGTGCACTGTTCCGCTCACTGCGCCGGCCGGCGGGACACCGGCTATGGCAACATGATGCGGCGCGGTTTATAGGTCAAATCGAGTTAAAGAAATACGTTCATAAAGTTTAAGGTCCTAAAAGAGCCTGTTACCACTTACCCCTGTTACATCAAGCCCCTCGCTCCCCTATTTCTTGAGATTAGCGCGTTCATACAAATGAACAAACTCTTTAGCCTTACAATATTAATAAAAATCTCAAAGATAATAATAAATACATACGTATTTATTATTATCTTTGAGTTTTTTTTTTAATTGCGACGGGGTTTTTAAAAAAAAATGTAAATATATATACATATAAATAAATAAATATTGGACACCAATCACTTGCATTGCTATGATCCCAAAGTAAGTAGCTAATTGCACTTGTGTTAAGGAAATCAGACACAACGGTGGTACCACAATACCCAGACCCAAAACAATATAGATAAATTTGATTTCTATATTGACCCGACCGGGAATCGAACCCGGGTCCCCGGAGCGGCAACGCCTTGTAACCAGCATGCTTAGCCACGGCACCACGGAGGTCGTCATATACAAGGATTACTTTTATAGAACTGTGAAAGAGCGGTTTGTGTAAAAAAAAATCAGTTAAAAAAAGTAATATGCTGCTGAGGTGGCTCTATAATTTGACATATGCCCAGCTTTGGAGCGGCAATAGATCCCAAATAAAGATAATCTTAATTAGATTAACCTTACCCATAAAAGAGCCTTTGATTAAAAAGGATTTTCTGTACAGGCCAAAGGAAATGGGTATTTCTGAGATATCCAGATATCTTTTGAAACTGAATAGGTATTTGCGAGATAAGTGCCCGTCTGATACCCTGATTGTATAATATAATTAATTCGGAACAAAATTCATAGCTCTCTTAAAGTGGTTTGTGGTCAAACGTTGTCTTGAAACTAAGATACTGTATATCTGGCATTTCTTAATCTTTAAAAAAATATAAAGGTAAAAATACTCTTTTTTTAGTTATTGGTGAAGTTACAATGTACTTGATTCAACTAAATTAGTACTAAAGCCTTCTCCTCAGTGTAATGAATATATAAGTAAATATCGCATCAAAATCGATCCAGCCGAACGCGAGATATTCGCGGATACACACATACAAACATACAGCTTGAACTAAGAACCTTTTTTTTAAGTCGGTTAAAAATTGAAATCATTGAGTTGGTAAAGATACATAGTGATTGAGTATTCGATTATTTTAAGCTATATTCTAATTATATGTGTATCACTAACCGCCCTCTAACAAAAAGAAGTCAAAATTTTATTTTACTCCTCAATTACTCTGTCGTTATGTCCCTTCATTAAAGGGGAGGAATTGTCAATTTCAAAACCACGTTTCGGCAAACGTTCACTCATCAAATCCCTTCACCGCACAGTGACCTATACGTGTACCTACGTAAACGTTACATTTTTGTCATTTGAAATTGATTTCTATTGTGCTGATTATAAAGGTTGAAAACTGATTGCCAAAATTCATTTTTTATTGTGAGGTTTGACATGCCATTTTACTGTGCGCAATCAAATGATCGTAAACGGAATAAATTCGTTACGGGAGATGGTTTGATGCAATTTTAATTGTATCTCTGTTAAATATTTGGTCGCTGATAAAATTTAATTGAAAAATCTGTATTTATTAGTATTCATTTGAACATGACTTGCTCGTTCACTTGATTTTATTACCTACTAATAGTTTTTTTTGTATTACCTACCTATTTCTATAATATTATCGATTTAGTCGAATATTAATAAGCTGCCATAAGGCTTCTACTAACTAGATATGTAATAGCTTGCTAATACTTTCAAACAATACAAGGAAGTCCAATCAGTGACGTCGATTTTTTTTTGTATTCCATACAAATAGAGGTTCCTAAACCCATTTTCTTAAGCCTAACGTTTGATAGATAGACGCTTCCAAAGTGGTAAAATGGGCGTCCCCCCCTCTCCCTAACTTCTAAACTAAGCGAGTAATCCAGCGGGAGTAGTTCGAAAATTTTTTCCTGACATTTGCTTCAGACTTCGCCTAAGACTTCAAGGCTATCCAAATATATCTATTTTAGCCGACTTTTATTATTCAAAGATTAATCTACAAAGATTTGGCTAGCATGAATATGGTTTATTTGGAAAGCCCTGGATGTAAAGCATGCAAAAAAAGTTTTTTTTTTGAAATCACTGTTTCTGTATACGACAGTTATAGGTGTTAGCCAGATGTGAATCAGAAAAAAGAGAAATGTATTTGGGATACCCACTGGGCCCCACGGCCAAATATGGAGTGTGATATTCGTTCGAAAACCAAAAATCAACTAAAATCACGCGAATCATTGACGTAAGTTCTCACTTATTTATGATATCCTTTTTAAGATAGATTTCAACTGATTTTAATTCGTAAATTCGACATTAATAAATTAATTTTTTGTCGGCATCTTGACGTGAGTGATTCAAAAATAGAGCCCCTGGAAAGATAGTGGTTTCGTCGTCACCCATCTGATACTTAGCCTTAGTAAAATGCAAAATCTATTATAATTCTTTTTTTCTATATATTTTGATGTTTCAAATACGTCTCGGAAACCAAAACCTAAATCAAAAATCTTTTCCATAGCAATCAGTTAGGTATACCAGTCAAGTCCTTGCAAATATACACCAATAACCATTATCATACACATAAAATACGAAATTATAGATTGCTGCAATGCACCCTAGAACCTTGTCTCCCCAACTCTCTACAAATAATCTGTATTTCTCCATTTTCTCGACGAAGTGTTATATGCAAAACAACACTATTACTACAATCGCACAAATAGCGGAGACGTTAAGAGTCTCTTTTCCACTTGTTTTCCTGGAGCTATGTCATCGCCCCAAATTTGTATGTAAATGTGATAGTACCTCATGGTTAGGAATGGGACAAGGTCGTTGTTAATGTTTATCGATATGTTCTCATTTGATTTGATAATAAACACAGATAGCCGCCAGAAACATGAGGAAACAAAAAGCTTAGCGTGAAGTAGAATAAGTTAACTTCGTAAACTGTAAATTCATAATTTAGCAGCAACGATGCACTAACAGAAGATTGCAGGATCAAACTGTATAGAGACTGCTTGCGACCGGTCGCTGTGTAAAACTGTGGAGGTGGCCTAGTTCAAAATTGGACGTCCTTTGGCTGATAATGATGAAATGATGATGATATACGACTTTTCTTTACATTTGGTAAATAAAAACTTTAAACTTGGGAATAACATAATCGTTTGTATCTGTCTTAGTGAGTCTATATATTGACAGCAACCGGTGTTTTAGTACAAATCGTGTTCGTGTTTTTTTTTTTGTGATATTTTATATATTTTTTTACTTTTAATTTTAATTTGGGACTTTAATCATAGGCAATGTCAGTCCCATCGTACCCTAAATAATGTGTTATTCTAAAAACGTAAACACATGAAATAGCCAGAAAAAGTAATTCTACTTAATATCAAAACTTAACTATTACTCTTGTTACTTTCATTTGGAAGAATAATAGTAGAAATCAAAAGAAAACTTTTTTATTACTAAATATATTATAAGCACAGTGTACCAGATAAAAAATACAGAAGACTACACTCATCAACAAAACACGTGAATAAAAACGTATCAGCCAATTCATCGATAAAATCATCGTCTTTTCGCACCCCTAGTGCGTACAAACGAATTACACGGAGCAAGGCTGGCATGGATCGACGCCAAGCCATAAAAAGGGCCCATAAAGCACCCGAAGTCCCGCTTTTAAACATGGTGTCACATGGGCTGTGATAACCACTCTCATATTGTATGACCCTCCTTTTTGCTTTGCTGCAGTCGGGTAAATGGGAGGTTCGTTACAAAAAAAGGGTAACGGCTAGACTTACATATCCGTCTAATTAAAAAATAATAATTTATATAGGGTGTCGAAAAATATGGTGCAAAACTTTTAGGAAAATACTTAAAATAAATTTAGTGAACATGTAGTAAGACTTTGATGCAAATAAAAAGATAAAAACATTATAATTATGTACCAGCTTTCAATTAATTGTACGTACAGAACGTTCTTTATGAGTAAAACACCTTAATGTTATTTGCTGAGTCCAACTCTCTAAAAATCCTTTGGTTGGTTTGGTTTATTGAACCTCACGTAGGTACTGCTTTTCTTAACAAGATTCCACTGTATTACTTTAAAAGGTGAATCGATACTAAAGTATCTATAAGAGCCTCTTGGTTTATTGATTATTCACATTGTCATTAAACTCTTTCTAAATTCTTGGCTCAAAACCTTATTTCAATTTAAAATAACCTCAGTCTTGTTGCCCACAACTCATTTTGCTCCTCAAAAATACTTTCTCCTATGCTGAACATAACACCAGCTTTACAAAAACTTTTTGTTCGAAAATGACGCGTATACCCTTCAATATAAAGCTTAGGCTTAAACCTCTTGACACCTTTCATAGAAAGGTGTCAAGAGTACTCAGTTGAGGCAGGGTGGAAACCAACATAACTTGACCTTTGAAGACCTTCTTTGAAAGGAAAACCGAGGGTCACAATATACAGGGTGGCGGGGTAAAATCGAAAGCCTTTGTATAGTGCCACCTCTATAGGTTTAATAGGCCGGGGAGCATTTGATTTGAAATCGTGGGAAAAATATTCCATTTAAATTCAACGACGAATTTTGTATAAACGGTAGGTATTTGTTTGGGACTTCATTTTTTTTTCTTAACATATAGCGTACAGTGTGGCTTCTTAGAATAAATAAAATATAATAATTTATTGAAAATATCAAACCGATTCCTAACTAAAACTTTAGTGATTTGTACTTTTATACAACACACTTGTTTGACTTCAAGCAATAGGCAGGTCACATAGCACGAAGAACTGATGGCCGTTGCAGAGGCAGACAAATTCTAGAATAGGAGACCTCCACCAAAGGCGCATTTCACTTATTATCTATGCTTATATAATCAAGCTAAAAAGTTTTGTTTCTTTGAACGCGCTAATCTCAGGAAGTACGGGACCGATTTGCAAAAATATTTTTGTGTTGGATAGCTTATTTATCGAGGAAGGCTTTAGGCTAAAGTAAATCACACTGCTACGGGGTGATGAGGGAGTAAACTCAAAACGCGCGGATGAAGTCGCGGGGACCGCAAGTTCTGTATATAAGGTCACCTCGTTATAAGTGCACAATAAAATAAACATTTAGAACACACTCGCTTTTCATACAATAGCTTTAGAGATGAAAAAATATTTTTTGCAGATATTGTTTTTTATTAATTAAAGTTAGGATTGAAGGAAAAGAAGGATTGAACATCGAAATGAGAGAGGCCAAACCGATGATGAAGATAATTTTGAAAAAGACAGGATGCTGATTTCAAAAATACGTTTTCTTTGTTTGAATAGAAAAACTCGATTTTCCTAAATAATTTCCTAATCGCTTAAAACGCTTTGAGCTTACATAATTAGTATAGTAGTATATACACATAATCAGTCCTACGAGTTTGTCATTTTCATTTTGCACAAATTATATTATTTTGCGTTTGATACACGAGAACTCGGTATTAATATCAATTTAATTACTTCACGCCATGCCGAATGCATTAAAATAATGAATATTTCGATCCCAAGAGAAAGCTGCACGATTTCATTATGCTATGACAATTAACCCTTACAAAAACACACGGGGTCACGTGTGACCGTAATGAACAATTCGTATTGTTCTGTCAATCAGTTTCATTGGTTTATAATAGCACTGTTTAAAGGGTTTTCTAAATATTTCATATTTTACTTTGTCACTCGTTGAAAGGTCAAACATTTCTGTTAATAGCCTTAATACCATTATAAAGCTTCTTATTGAACATTAACATAAATAATGTGTATAAGTGCATCATTATTATTTACATTAACAGCCAAAGGACGTCCACTGCTGAACATAGGCCTCCCCCACGGTTTTTTCCACAGCGACCGGTTGTGAGCGGTCTGCAACCAGTGTGATCCTGATATGTCCGTTACCTTACTTCTTCTACGTATCTCCTCGTTTTTGATTCGATCTCGTAGAGGAACATCGAGCATAGCCCTCTCCTAAGCCTAGCCCTGTCTAAATGCGACCGTTAGTATTTACTGTAAACAGTAATTTTAATGAAAATACTATTATTCAGGAGTCTTGAACATGGTAAAAGAAAAGAGAAAACTAGTAGAAGAGAGCGAATGAGACACTTGATACGACACAACAGCTTCATCAGAACGATAATAGAAAGTATAAAATGGAAGGAGAAGAGAAATGCTGAGAATAAGCTTTATGCATCGAATAAAACAAAAGTTAAATGTTACTTCGTATCAAGATCAAGAATAGAAAAAACTCCACAGACAAGAGATAATGATGGTTCAGAAGAATATATGTTAATTACAGTATTTCAAAATCATTTGCTTAACCGTTGCAGTAATACCAACAATATGGTATATTATGATTTGTAGGGTTAATAGTGTTGTAAATTAAATTAAAATAGAGTCGATTTTACCAACGTTAGATAAAAAATATTCGCCAAACACAATAAAAAACGCCTAATTCGAAAACGTCACCTATTTGACAGCAATCATTCACATTGTCACAAATGTATTTTTAAAATCGGTCTTTTTATACTTATTCGGTTGGAAATGTCCTATCTGACGTCAATGATTTATAAATTAAAGTAATTTTGTACCAGCTTTGTACGGATGCCTATGCTAATATCACATAGATTGTATTTATAAATAAAATCCTTAATTAATAAGCTGTTGAATTGATGATAAACTTTAGCTTTTAGCAGTGATTCCTTTAGTTTAAAACCGTAATGTTTTTAGTATAAATATTTTAAACCTAATATGACATCATCTTGTCTGTTTGGTTTTAAAGGGGATAAAGTAATGTTATATGCATTAGTATAAAAAGATAAACGATTCGTGTAATATAACAAATACAGTTTTTTTTTTTTTTAAATTATGTATATACATGCCATTCATTTTTTCAGTGTAAGAGGATGCTTTTTATTAATTTTATTTGACAGCTTCCGTTAATTTTCAATATCAATAATGCCCTACAATAAATATTGCTAGGATTGAACGGATTCTATGATGCTTATAAAGTATAGCCACACCCTATTTAGGTAATACGTTTCAAATACTTTCAATAACTAAAATTAAGCGAATGACACCTGGTCTCCACATAAATCTATCAATATTAAAACATTTTGGTAATCTCAAAAGATATCGAAAGTTGATATTAAAATTGCTTTGGATATAAATCACAAGTTTTCTTGCCCATTTATCATTGAAGATGTTAATTTAAACTCTGATTTTCATATTAACTATAAAACTTTGTTAATTTTGTTGTGACGCTGATCTCTTCTTAAATTACAATTAGGTGATAGCACTTGAATGTAAAAAAATATATACCTATGAATACCCGTAAGATAATGTATTCATTTACTTATTCTATAATGAATAAACTAAACATGTTGTTGCTATAATTCTGCAGCTTACGTAGCAATTTTACTTCATCTAATACTACCGCACACAGCGAACTTTGTTTCGCCCCAACCCTGTCCTTCGTCGGCCCCAGTCCGCTTAATTTTAAAAGTTAAGTGGTCCCGGCGAACATTCTTTCACCCCAGCCCTGGCCACGTAGAATGGGATAAAAAGTATCCTATCCTAGTATATAGATTCTTATCCTAGAAGTATCCTATGTACTTCTTTTGGTTCTAAGCTATCTCCCCACCGTTTAGCCCCGGCCCCGTCCCACCCCAACCTTGGCCCCGTCCAACGGGATAAAAAGTATCCTACGTCCTTCTCCTGGTTCTAAAAAAAATTCAGCCAAATCAGTTCAGCCGTTCTTGAGTTATAAATAGTGTCAATAATGATTTCAGTATCGATATTTTTTAACGACGCGTTTGGTGTATTGATTAGAGCTCCTGAATATTACGCCACCGTAACGGGTTCAAATCCCGCAAAGGGCAAATGTTTCTGTGATGAGCACGAACATTTGTACCGAAATCATTGATGTTTATTATGTATTTAAGTATTTATGGAAGACGCCTCCGTCATAATCGTTGTCTGGTATTCGTAACACAAGGATGAAAATTCCTCACTTCGAAACCACGACAATTGGTGTTGTCTGGCGAATATATTTTTAACCGACTTCAAAAAATCAATTCGACTATGTTTTTTTTTTATCTATGTTACTTCATATCTCAGTCGTTTGTCGACCGATTCGAATTTTTTTTTCGCCTACTTAGAGGGTATGCCTTATAGTTGGTCTCATTGTTGCCAATTTGGGATCTGATGATGGAATCTTGGTGTAATCGAGCGAAACCCTGAAATCTTAAAGACACGTATAGTGTTTTTGTACTAGTATCTTAATGTTGACGTATTGTTATGTCTGATAGTCAACATCTTGTGGAGCTGAGCTGATGGTGGAACTCTTTAACGCTTAGAAGTTCAGTAATTATAATGACATACATAACTTATGATAGGTACTTTATAGCTTCTTAAAGAACAGAGTCATAAGGTGTAGGTAACTACTCCTCTCCCCCTCTCCTGTAATCTCAAAAAAATACGAAATAAAATTAACTTTTAAAATAAGTAAAAAACCGATTTAAAAACCAAAATGCACTAAAAAGTCTTAAATAAACTCTTGACGATTGAAAGGAAAGGAATCCATTCTAGGCAAACAATTTATTTTTGAAGTCGGTGCCATCACTTTGACCATCAAGCATCAAAAAGAAAGTGATTGCCTAGAATGGATTCCTTTTCTTCCAATGGTCAAGAGGTTATTTAAGACTTTTGAGTGCATTTTGGTTTTGAAGTCGGGTTTTACTTTTTTTTAAAGTTCATTTTATATATTTATAGATTGATTAATAGTAAAAATTCAGCATTGGTACGATAACTGTTTCTCCCCCGCAATACATCTTCGATGCAAGCTTAAAGTAATTGTCCACAGTATACGAACAAATGCTAAACGTTGAACAAAATAAATTATTCATGTTAACTTAACTCGACACTGTCGAGTACTGCTAGACGATTCATATTCATTTAGTGCTTCACTGGAGAGAAACGGGGAAACATACGGTCGTATGTTATGTGTGTGTTTATGAATGAATTGATGTTGTAAAAGGGACTTTATTAATAACAAACAAGTAATAATGAAACTAGGTAATGCTACATAAAAAAATAACAAGCTAGCTAGCTAGCTTAGCAGAGGGTCCCCACGGCCCAAATGTTTCAATGCCAAACGGCGCAAACACATAATCACTTCCAAGTGAGACGTACTTGCGACACTTGGCGTTTTCAGCCAACTCCGCTGCTGCTCCAGCTTTAAGGGCCGATTCTCTGAGATGGGAGGAGGCCAAAGTATCAACACAAGTTGCATAACAAACTTAGGCCCGACCCCGTTCCCAGAGAATAAGCGTGAGACCATCGGGTCTCTTGCTATCATCATCTAGTAGAATCAAATACATACTACAAATTAGTAACGACACGCATTATACAACTGCTTAATAGTGTCCGTATTCTATAAACTAAACCTGCCTACTATAAGGTCATTCTTATGGTTTAGACTGTTTTAAACAATAACAGTGTCATATTTTTTATTCACAAAGATGAAATAAGAAACCTTAAAATTGCGCACTGGCGAGACTCGAACCAGCAACTTTCTGGTTAACCGGGCCGTACGTGTGCACTGTAAGTGTTAAACCATTCTAAACCATTGGATAGCGAAACGTTATCAATTTCCGAGTTGAATTTATTCTGTAATGAATAACTACTTGGCCCACTGTTGTTGTAAAACAATTGGGTTGGATAGCGCAGACGTCACGCGTAATGACGTAGGTATTCATAAGAGACCAGAAATTTCGCACGGTCGGACCGACGGCACGGTAGCTTAATTGGAAGAGCGTTTGGCCTGGTTAGAAACCAGAAAGTTGCTGGTTCGAGTCATGCCCGCGCGCAATTTTTTGGTTTCTTAATTCATCTTTATTAGGTCATTCTACTCCATTTATCTGATAGGAAACTAATGGTTATAATTCGACATTAGTATAAATTTCACTCAACTGTGATTAACCTGGGGGTAAATTGCGATCCAACTTTAGCCGTTCAATTTCCAGGCAGCTCAATTCCGACTCAGTGAAAACGAATATTATCAATATAATAATATTATTATAATACTATAATTGTACAAATATTAGCTACGTAAGTTAAAACATATATTTTTATTAGGTCGATAATACAATTATATTCACAATTAACTAAAAAGATTTAAACTAACTAAAACAAAACTTAACTAATATGTACAAAGTGTAAACAAAATAAAATGAAACTATAAATAAACTTGTACCAAGAAGGCTGGCAGCATTACCCCGTTGAATAGCCATACTTATGCGTTGGCCAAGGTAGCTGCCAGCCCTATTGTCACCAGTAATACTAATTAAACGAGTGGACAACTCGGCGAACAGTTTTTTTGCCTCAGGGCCCCAGGGACCCAAAGTCTCAACTCCAAAAGGAGCAAAACGGTAACAACTGTCCAGGGAAGAGTATTTTCTTTTTTTAAAAGACTCCGCCATGGCAGCCGCTGCACCTGCACCTCTGGAGGTTGAGCAGACGTGAGAAGGAGCCAGAGTGTCTACACAGGTTGCATCCCAGACCAGAGCACGACCATTACTCCAAGGGATGATAGTCATCCCATCAGGTCTTCTACCATCGTCCCGGCAAATTTCTAAGGGTTCTAAAACAGCCGGAACTCTAGCAGAAGTAAAAGCCCTATGGAGAATGTCGTTGAGATTAGCATGGCGAGGAATGCGACCTGCGCTTTGAACGCATGATAGACCGTGTAGGCCGAGATTGTCCACAACAGTACCACAGCGGCAGTAGTGGGGATGTGTGATTCGGGTACCTAATCGCAGGCATGAAATTAAACATAGGGAAGTATTGTCTAAAACGGAACCAATGTTGGAAGAAGGTTGCATGTGTAGCCATAACCCAGACTCTCTTTCAGCCACAGCGATGAGACGAGCACGCTCTGTCACACTAGAGCTCGAATCAAGCAAAGAGTCGTATACCTGCTTACAAAGCGGCTCGTCCCATTGTCTCTGAGATTTTATTGAAATAGGTGGCTCAGAGGAACAAACATTCCCCCAAGCATTTCTTGCTTCTGCAAAGCACGCAACCTCAGCATCGCGAAGCGACGAATTTAAAATTTGACGGAAGAGGTCAATCGTGCTATAGGCAGAAGAGAGAAAAGCAGGGAGCGAAACACTGGAAATTTTGCGAGTGCCTAACCCTCCAAACCTGATAGGAAGAGAAGCCTGAGACCAGGCTCGCTCGTCTAATGGGCAATTTAAGATTTGGCACAGTAAATTTTGAATAGAATTATCCAGAAGTTTTAAGTTATTGCTGAACTTCCACATAGGGGAGCAGCGTAAATAATATGTAAATTTTGGAACAAATGTGCAGTATCTAATAAGAGTTAAGGCCATGTGGGAGTTAATACTCAATAGTTTATTGAAAGAATCTTGAAATTTAGAATTTTTATCCAAAATAAAATCTGGGATACCTTCATCGAAGATGGGAGCACCAAGAAGGCGAAGAGATTTTTTAGTTTGTATAATGATGTTCGGTGCCAAAAGAGAAAATTTGGAAATGATATCGTGTTTTGATTCTTGGCGAACGTGGTCAGAGATGAATAACTCACATTTTGAAAAATTTAAATCTAAACCAATTTCCTTAAAATTTTGAATCAATGAGGACAAATCGTCAAATATTTATATTGTTTTATTTTAATAATATTATAAATATCATGCGAAATTTCCCGCGTTTTTTGAAATGATAAGGCAATGCTTACTGATTTTTAAAACAAGTAAGTAAATTAAAGTTCGTAACAACCTTGCTCTATATGATAAAAAAGACGTTTGATATTTATCGACTGCCACGATAAACGATAAAGAAGCGCACATCTCAGGCTTGCTGGTGACTTCGATATCCGTCAGTCATATTTTTAACTTCCAGCAAAACAGCAAAAAACTATTGCCCAACCTCTCTTAAGAAGAATAAGACCTAAGGTGTACCCACGCACGCAGGTACCCCTGTGTGGTTTGGTGTTAGAGTAATAAAAAAACACCCTACATAACGACGCACAAATCTATACTCATATTTTAAAGCTGAGGAGTTTTTTTCAACGCGCTTATCTTGAAAAAAACTAGTTAGATTTGAAAAAATATGTTATTCTTAGATAGCTTATTTATCGGTGCAGATTATGGACCATATTACATCACGCTACGACTTACGGGCGCGGAGTACAGTCAAAACGCGCGAAGGAAGTCGCGGCAGCCGCTAGTGTTAGTAGTTTTCAACTATGATTTACTTCCGTGTAGCATTTGGAAGCAATATGCGCTGTATATCATACTGCAGATGCACTTGAGAGACACAGCCTGAAATAGATTTATAGCTCAGAAGCCCGCGAGTTGCTTCGGCTTAGAAAAAAGATTTCTGTAAAGTTTCCTTCATCTAAATCACCTTGACTTATTAGTCAATTAGATCTTTATTCTAAATAGAATTTTATTTCTTTTAGCTTTATAACTGAGCCTGTAATTCATTTTTAAGTGCTACTAACGCAATTGTAAATTGCCTTTCCCACACAATGTTTATTTTTATTTTATACGAGTGTATGTTTATCTTTCATGTCTTAAATTACTCAAAATCTTTGCAAAAAAATATGTCCTATCTAGAAATTCTCAGGGTAGCTCGGAGTTTGGAAGTTCGTGGTGTTTCAGCCCCGTGCCTCGGAAAGCACGTAAAGCCGTTAGTGCTGCGCCTGATCGCTCCCTGGTCGTGTCAGATTGCTGTCCCGTTGGGCTATGAGATCGAAAGGAAAAGAGTGCAACTGTGTTTGTGCTCACACTTGTGCACTATAATATGTCCCGCGCAGTCGGTTGGTCGTGGTGACTGGTCACCGTAGTCTAAATCGGCTAGAGATTCGTGGCAGCAAGATGACTTATCTAAATGTGGTTCCACCCTGGCTTCCAGAAGACAAGATATTTACTTTATGAAGAACAATGTATGTGATTGGTGTCCAATATTTATAACAAAATGGTGAACAGATTCTTTACAGGCTAGTTAGAACGTATTTTCTCCAGATATTAAATTACGGATACATTCCTCACAGGATCATCATTATTATCAGCCAAAGGACGTCCACTGCTGAACATATACCTTCCCCACAGTTTTCCACAGCTACCGATCACAAGCGGTCTGTATCCAATTTGATTCTGCTATCTTCACAATGTCGCCTGACCATCTTGTCGGTGGACGTCCTACGCTGCGACTTTAGTCGAAGGATACAAGATTCATAGCTGAAGAGAGGCCTGTACGACAACGTTTTGTGCATATATATTTCTCAGAAAAAATACAAGTAAACCTTCTTTCAGTTACAATCTTCCTTCCTTCAGCACATCCAATATCTCCTTGCGAATTAACACTCGATAACACACGGGACAAACGTATAAAAGGACATATTCGAGAGCATTTAGGCGTCCTACTGTAAAAGACGGATTCGGTACCGACCAAATTTTGTTTCGTTTTATTGTAACAAACTATAGTACAGATGGTACTTTCGGGCACAGGTTTCATTTTAACCTACTAGAATCCACCAACCCATGTAAACTTTATCTTGAAAAAACAACAGTCTGATTTAATTCTCTGCATTTCCCAAGCAGTTGACTGGTAGAGAATACCATAAGGCATTAAGTCCGCCAATTGTACCATTAAAAGTGCAATAAAGTTTAAAATAAATAAAAAATTGGATACTCATGTAAACATTTCATATAAGCGAGTAATTCAAAATCCAAATTATTAAACGTGATTGTTTAGTTTCGCCTCCTTTTGTTTTTGCAGTTGGGTCAATGTGTAAATTATTGCTTTCTGTATTGTCTAAATTCTAGGGTGTTGGGGTGATGTAGCACCGCTGTTAAATATGATTTCCATTACACAATAGCATGAGCTATTTACATTGGAATCAGAACAATGTATGTGATTGAGATCCCAATACTGCATTGTATTCAGGCAGCGAGTGAGTGAGAGCGATGCATGGTTAGAGAAAACTTTCAATCATTTATCAACGAAATGACATAAAATTTTAATAGAAAATAAAGAGTAGAAGTAGGTGAACATCCCTGAAGATAAAAAAAACTGTCCGAATATTATAAATACATAATAATAATAATAACACTTTATTGCACATCATAAACAATAACACAGGATAGCATCTTAAATGACCACTAGTAGTACGATTTATGACATGTCTGGTGCTTCGCAACATAACGGACAAAACTCAAATTGGGCCGGTGCTGTAGTACATTTTTGATATAATCAAGCACTTAGGGCATTTTTCACTAAAAAGCACTAAACAACGAGTAATTTAAATATGGAACGTCGTTTCGTATGAAGAAGAAATACTCACCTAACCAAAGCTTATAATAACACCAAAAATCCGTTATTTCCTGAATAGAACCCCGGAAAGTAGTTTCACGAGTTCCGGGCGCTCTACACTGAAGACCGAAGGGTACGTATAAATCAAATTATTTTTATGAGATGCGTGGGTCTAGTATTGTGCTATAGAGGAACTTATCGATTTTATCTTTTACGATTCAAACCCTTATAATTTTCTACCCTGTGCTTATGTTAAAATCATTAAACAAATTCCTACCAAAAAATTTAGTATATTAGAATACTAGCGATCGCCCGTGGCGTTGCCCGCGTACATTTCGGATTTCTCGTAAAATGGTTCAACGCACTAATTATTATGGTTAGTATGGTCGAGGTCTCTGCCGTCTTACACTTGCGCGATAAAAATCGCTTGCACACACCACACATAAACGGGCATCACTTCAAGCAAGAGACAACGCGTGGTGCAAGCGATATTGGTTCTTGAGGTGGTAACGCGGTGGTGTTCTCGATAGTACCTCCTTGCTGGGTCCAGAACAGTCTCATGCTATTTTATACTTTAAAGCCTGTGCCAAAATATAACCACCCAGGACACCTGATAGCATACGACACATGGTTCGATTCCTGATACAGTTGCTCATTAAAAGTGCAATTTGAATTTTATTGAATTTTATTTGATAAAGAGTCGATTTTACCAGCGTCAGATAAGGAATATATGTCGAATTTAAAACAAAACGCCTAATTTGAAAACGTCACTTATTTGTCAGCAATAATTGACGTATTATTTTCGTAAATGTCATTTTAAAAGCGGTCGTTTTATACTTATTTAATTCAGTCAGTTCAGAATTGTATATATTACGTTCTGATTAAATACATTTTTACGACACGTTTGGTGCAGTGGTTAAAGGTCCTGACTGCTGAACTAGCGGTCGCAGATTCGAATCCCGCAAGCGGCAAACCTTTTGTACTGAATGTTATATATATTTAAGTATTCATGGGAGATGCCCCCGTTATAAACGTCGTCTGGTACTTCGTAATACAAGGAAAAAACTATTTACCTCGAAACCAGACAACTGGCGTGTTGTCTGGCGCATATGCGTACCTTCTATACATGTTTCCGATTGCTAAATTTGCTAAGTTTTTCCATTGAGCAACGTAAAAACTCTTTTTGTTTTTAAAATCCTTTTTGAGACTATCATTTTTTTTTTTTCATTATATACTTTTTCCACCAAATATTAAAAAATATATATATTAGACACCAATCACATACATTGCTCTGATCCTAAATTAAGTATTTATTTGCACTTGTGTTATGGAAATCTGACACAACGGTGGTACCATAACACTCAGACCCGAGACAATATAGAAAATTGTGATTTCTATATTGACCTGACCGGGAAACGAACCTGGAACCTCGGAGCGGCGACGCCTTGAAACCAGCGCGCTTAGCCTTTACACCACGAAGGTCGTCTAGGTCTATAATAAAATGACGATTAAGTTCATTAACGGACCAATTTATGTTAACATTTAAAATCAGTATCTAAAAAAACATTATCGACCAATTGCGTCACTATTTAACACGAAATGTAACAAAAGAATATTCCTTTCATTTCCGCTGTTTTCGCGATAATACTATTTTCTCCAAGGGGAAAGATGTTAGAATATTAATATCTGTTACTTGTGTGCCATAAAATCCAGGCTGTTTGATCTTCATATGTGTTAATCCAATATCTGCCGGTGTATTTTGGTGTTACTTAAGTCACAGATTTAACCGCAGAATAAATGAAGAGAAGAGAAATAATGCTGTTTTTGTTAGAAGCATGTCATTTTCGATATTGCTTAAAACTAATCGTATCTTCTTAATTTTATGACATATTTGTAGTTCGTTCGACTTAATATAGGTCAACAAGAATATTTTTAGTATTGCTACCGTGCGTGACAACAGCGCCATAAACTTTGCGGACGTTGAAATGACAAATTGCTGGCTGTCATAACGAAAAGTAATAAAACCAAAGTCATTTCAATTTAACATTGTATAGTCATTTAATTTTATACAATAACGGTAATCTATGGTGCCGATTTTACCTTATTAATAAAATACAATGCACGGCTACTTAAAATTGCTGGAGAAACGGTGACAGAAGCCCCCCAACATTTTTTTAAGTCTGTGAGCGCTGTCATTGATTCTGGTTCCCTCACCACCTTCTTCGCACACAGCGGTGCTGTGTAGTAGATGCTTCTTAAAATAATAATTAATGCGGAATTCATTCAATATTTTTTTAGTCAAAGCTTTGAGAAGCAGTGAGCTCAAGTGACAATGGGCAGGGCACATAGAGCGAAGAACTGATGGACGTTGGGGCAGGAAAGTTCTAGATTGGAGACCGTTCGACCAAAGACGCAGCGTTGGACGTGTACCAACAAAATGGGCAGACGTAGTAGCAGACCTAGTTAAGATCGCAGGATCAAACTGGATACAGACCGCTAGTGATCGGTTGCTGTGGAAAGCCGTTGGGAGGTCTCTGTTCAGCAGTGGACGTCATTTGGCTGATAATGATGATGATTATTCAATATTTTTTAGTTTTTATAGTGCTCTTGAAAATCATAGTATTAATCCTATAACCACTGTGTGTGCTCTTTCCATGGCCGTACCTGTAATACAACAGCACTGATTATATTTCATATTTCCCCTTTTTCTTCTGGCAAGAACTTTATTCACCAGTTTGCAAACTTGTACTCCGAACATATAGTAATGAGTTCTATCATTGTTTCTTTCAAGAATATTTTTGACGGAACCTTTTTCAGGTGAAAAAAGTTAGGCCCTGTCGGGGAAGTAAATGTTTTCTGAATAAAAATACTTACGAAACTTTACTTTGAAGACAAACGGTTTGGTAGTTTTAGAAGTTAGGAAGGTAAGTAAGTTTTATACTGTTGAAAGAGTGTACTAGTATACTTTTTTATTATTATTTTGTACAATTTTAAGCTAACATGAACGCATACAAAAACATAAAAGAATGTGGGTTTATATTATAAATTGCACTTGTAAAAAGCAACTTTGTCTGTGTGACACACGAGCACAACATTGATGACGTCACGCAGCCTACGCGTTTAATTTTTTTTTTTTTAATATCCTTTGGACATTCCCACACATCGCCATCTAGCCCGAAAGTAAGCTACTCAAAGCTTGTGTTATGGGTGCCAGACAACGGATATAATACTTAAATACTTTTTTTTGTAAATACATACATGATATACATAGAAAACACCCAGACCAATATAAACAGACATGTTCATGCACACAAATGTTTGTATTGTGCGGGGATCGAACCCACACCCGCTGCGTAGTAGGCGATTTCTCGACCACTACACCAGACGGGTCGTTAAAGTAAGCGCTTGCAAAATTCAACAGGCTTGCTAATGTGACGCTGGCCGAGTGGTATAGGCATACGCCCAGATAGCGTAAGACACGGGGTTCGTTTTCTCGTCTGTCACACAGTCAAAGTTGCTTTTTACAAGTGCAAATTATATTATTAAGTTTACTGATAAAAAACTATAAAAACAAAAACACACATGTGAGTTGTATTTTATTTTGATTTTAATCCATGTTCACGGTTTGTTACCGGAGTAAAGTAATAAAAAGTCCGCTCCGAATATTCGAAATGCTAAAATCGGTGGACTAACTTTCCATACTCTGAAAATCAGTTATTACCTTCGATCAACTACATCTGTGCATATTGCGTGTAGTTGCAAGCTGTAACAAAACTGTTATTGTACCTAATTTAGATACAACTTAATAAAAGTCATCATTGTACGCATCAATTGACAAATTAAAATATCAAAATGACGTTACGTGTTTCTTTTGATGCATTTAAAATTACAAGACTTAAATTTAAAATTATTCACTTTTTTAAAAAAAATATTTAATTCAAAAAAGATACATAGTTTTTTCTTAACTCTATTCTGCTAAACTGCTACGTAATTTGTCGGCAGTCGCTCTTGTGAGATATTCGACTTAAAAACTATGTAGCTTGGATATTAACCATGCATGCAACAGTGTTTAGTAGGTAGGTACGGGCAACAGCACGTCAAGCTCGACACGGTCATATCTTATTTGTTTGTAGTCGGGGTTAGTTTTCAACAAAAATGTATAGCCTGACATGCTGGCGACCGCGCACCTACAATGTTATCTTATGTATTTAAATCATCAATTTATGTACCAATAAACGGTAAACAGATGTAGACCCAAAAATAGAGTTTACGATTGGGTAAAGCTTTGTTGCTTTGGTAGTCATTGAATGTAGACAGAAATAAGTTTAGTATATTGATGTTCTTAAATTTTACTTGTAAAAGAGATTTAGGTAGACCTTCCGACCAGTGTAAAGATATAAGGCAAAAAATGAGTACCAAAATATTAAGGCTTGGTTTTTGTAACTCGTGCAATATCCTACGGTAAATGATCGAAACGACCAAACAGCGAATAATGCTCAATAACCTCTAACGCGTTGTTTACAACAGGCAAGATTAAAAAAGGCCCAAAATACGGGATGCTGACAATGGCGCGGATTATGTGGCCAAATCGGTGGGTTTTATTAATAAATGCGTGTCGCAAATTGCGTGGTTTGGATATTACGGAAACAAAACTTAGGGCTTTCTCCCTTATGAGGTAAATTTTGAGAAAAACAGTGTTGTATTATATTTTCGTGATTTTTAAATAATTCATTAGGCAGGCTGTGCTTGCGACATCTACCTTAGCGTTTTTTAGTCAAAAAATAGTTTTTTCGATCAGAGAAATTAAAAAAAAACGCAGATATTAAAAAAAACAATACATGTAAATATCGTTGAAAAAACTGCAAACGTTGAACTGAATATTCATAAAATTTTAAAACCTAAGTGGATATTAAGAAAATCTACTTGAAACGTAAAACTAATATTTCAAAAATCTAAGGACGAATAGAAAAGGGCAATAAACCTGCCTTCAATTTATATTTTAGACTGAAATGCTACACGACCTTTTGAGTTGGGGAGGCAACAATGCTTACAAAATAATATATCGACTATTGTGATCTGTATGATTAAAACTAATACGTGCTCCAGAGGACTGTACGTTGGATACAGATTATTTTATTTTATTTTATTAGGAAAACACTACAGTATCTTAAAACTAGATTAAACACTAGATAAATAACTTTAAACCATTTAAGTGTATCCACATATAAATACTAAGCATAGCTTGTAAAAAAATAACAAGCGAAATGGGTTAAGACTTAAAGTAAGCGAAGTATGATATACGTCCAGTCAGTGCACCGCATCAAACCATCGTTATGAGTAACGCTTTTTAGAGTGCTAACACTAGTGTTAAATAAGTCTAGCTCAAGGTCATCAGCCATAACATTAAATGCATTGGGAGCTCTAATGAAAATGAAAAAAAAAACAGTTATAACAGTTACTTGTATATTTCAAAGACCAGGCAACGTTTTAAACTCTAGTTTAATCGATTTTAGAAAACTCATGAGAAATGGAATACTACTTTTTGCGTTTAACCATAGTTTAACTAAAATGTCACCTGCAACCAGATGATTTTGCTGTCGATGGTGAAGAATCATCAACTCAACATAATATGTTTTTTGCATATGCACTTATAAGACACAGTTAAAACTGAAACCTTAGGTCGGTTTCTTAGGGTCTAAACGCCCGGTATGGATTTTAACTGTCAACCTCGGGCTCAGGTTGCACGGAGACAGAAAGTTAAGACTTATTTATGCATTCTTTCTTCGTTTACAATGTCCATATTTAAACATCGAGGTTTTGATCATACCATCCTAGATTTAACCTCTGTAAATAAATTATTTAATTTCAAGTTCTCTTTACCTGTAATTCGCAAAGAACGTCTACAATGTGAATAAAATCTAGATTTAAAAAGAATTGTCATTTTGAGGCTCGAATAAAATAGTAGGTATTCTATTTCAAGAATGTTATGAGATAAATACTTTTGTTAGCATTAAAGAAACATATTATTTTTTTGTGAAATTAAAACTGTGATAGAATATAGAAAAAAAATTGTTCTAGATATGAGCAAGGTCTAGGCTAGAGTCAAGAGCAAACCCATTTCGAATAAAAAAAATGTGCAAAGCAGCTAATTACATAAAGGATATTGACCAAATCCGGACCCAGATTGCGTCTTTGTAGTTTATATTCCAAAATCTTGTATGAATTTTAATTAAGGGTAACTAAAGAAAGAAGAAAGAAAGAAAATGCATTTATTTGACTCAAATAAAATTACATCAATTATATTAATAATACAAAAGCAGGCGACTTGAGTCAAAAAGTAAATAAGTATTGCATTACTTTAGTAAAATATAATAATTACCTTCTGACTGCCATTGAATTCCTCGTAAACTATTTTTCAAAAATATTTTTGTCTGTATTCTTTCAAATATTTATATATTTTTTCCGAACATTTTGTAAAGACGCATGCAAACGCAAAGTAGGCCGAGCTTTTATAGAGTTTCGGTCAAGATCCTTTAATGATTTTTCCATTATTTTCCAATAAAACACGTTTGAAATTAAAACTGAAAGAATGTTAACATGGTATTTTCGACCGTGCCATACCATCACCGTGCTAGGAACTTGTCAGGCACGAAAAGCAATACGATACGCTCTACCTTTCACAGTGCTAAACGGATTGACAGCGTTCTATCTCATCGTTATACAGGGTTACTGGTTAAGTCGACCTAAACCTCTAAGACCCCTTACATACTGCGACATTTAGTATCGATTCAGCCGCGCGTTCTGAAAACGCGCTTCGGCATTGTGACTCACGCAATGAACAGATTTAATTAAGCATCAATGCAGTTGCGCGTTAGCATCGATGCAAACGCGCAACTGCATCGATGCTAACGCGCGTTAGTATCGCTGCAGTCGCCAAAATTCGGTACATAATTTGACAATTTCCAGTTTCTGCATCGCGACTGTACCGATGCTAGAAGTAGCGCAGTGACTATTACGTCTAAGACACTTTACACACTTGGATCCGGTATTTGTAACTTTTAGCAGCAATGCAGTCCCGATGCTTACGCGCGTTAGCATCGATGCTGTCGCAAAATGTCAACCTTTACACACTGCGCTGCTTCTAGCATCAATACAGTCGCGATGTAGAAGCTGGAAATTGTCAAATTATGTACTGAATTTTGACTGCATCCATTCTGACGCGCGTAAGCATCGATGCAGTCGCGCTTTTGCATCGATGCTTAACTATGGAACCCCATATTCAAAACCATTCTCAAGGTATCGGCCTTTGATAACATTTTATAATAAATCCTGATTCATTGTTTATGTTGTACATAATTTTGTTTGTGTTTGCTTTTTTATGTGTAAGATTAGTACTTTATTATTTTAAATACAAAACTTAAGAAACTTGTCCAACCGAGTTGTAGGAGATCATCGAATGTTAAAACAATACATACAATAATTGTAAAATAAGGTTTTTTGTAATGCATTTTGTGCATACGTATGTATGTGATACCGTTAGAATTTTCTAATATTTGAGTTTGATGATCTAGTAAGGTTGAAAGCCTTACTAGATCATCAAAACATCACGTGTGCTGAATTGCGTAAGTATATGTATGTACTATATTTGTATATTAATTTGGATTTATCGAAAACGAGATAAAATTGCGAGATACGAGTAATTATTTAATTACAACTTGTAGTAAGTGTGTGTTTCGTTCGGTCCAGTAGTATTTTAGATATCGGTAATAACTAAAAATCATGAAATAAAAACAAATAAATAGAAGACTCTTGAATAGAAGACAAATGTGTTACTCAAAACTTTGGTTTAAAATTTGGAGGCAGTTTTATTTGAAAATTATTTATATAATTAATTATGCACCGTCAGAAAACGTTAATTTCAAAACACCTCAGTAACTTTGCACGAATGCATTTAAAAACTTAAGCCTATATTATTATTTATTTTATATCTTACGTTGCACTTTTTACAAAAATGATTATCCTACAGTTTTACTATCTGGGTTTACCATTAAAATCCACTAAACCGTTTTGCGAGCCATTTTAAAAGTCACGAGTAAGTTGAAAATATAATTTTACAAGAACCAATAGTCCTTTCATGAAACTGGGAGAACTTACTACAGATTCAATAAAATGCGCGTTTCACCGCAAAAGATTCTATCCCCTTGAAAACATAGGGAAGTCTATTGTGAACGTAAAAGTAATTTAATTTTACCACTATTTCATCATCAATATAGACTAAAAATATAACTCAGGGCAACAGCAGTGAGAGAGTCGCACTTTAAAGCGACGGCTGTGCCAGAGGTTCTGGGCTCTATCGGCTCTATAGGGTCGGAACAAAAATATGTATCTGGGTTTTCGGAAGTTGGCGGTGTTTGACCCCCGTGCCTTGGAAAGCACGCAAAGCCATTGGTCCTGCGCCTAATATCCCTTTATTCATGTCCGATTGCTGTCCCATCGGGCTATGAGAGTGAAAGGAATAGAGAGTACACCTGTGTCAGCGCACACACTTGTGCACTATACATCCCCGCAGTCGGTTAGTCGTTGTGACTGGCTTCCGGAGTCGTCGTAAAATGGGGGTTACTATAATATATTATGTAGTTTTCTGAAATATACAACGTGTAATGTTAACTGACTCTGCGAGAGATTAAAAAAATTAAAACATTGTTTCAGATTTAACGTGGTGTTTTAGTTTTACTGGCACTTCTGATCATTCTTGTGTCTGCGGACGATGCTCTGTCGAGAGAGAACTAGAAGAGTCGGTAGTGAGGTATTGGTATATAACCGGGCCGCTGCGCGCCGCGCTGACATTATTATAACATATCACCACGGTCTTTTACTATCTACGCTTATAAAGAACTAACTATTGTTTGTGTACATATTTTGACGGGTTTGCGCACATGATGATTTTTGCAAAATGTAACCCTTATTAAAAAGTGGTTTAATTAATTCTGCTCGTAATTTCGATCAACCTGCTTTCCGGTTTTGCGCATTTAACGTTACATGTTGTAAATGCCATGTTTAACCACCAATAACAGCATAAACCAACGAATAATTCAAATATGGAATGCCATTTTTAATGAAGTAATGGATAAATGAGGCTGATGGGAACTTATCCAGATACTAGCGGTCCCCCGCGACTGCATTCGCGCGTTTTGAGTAAGCTCATGCCCCGCCCGTCGCAGTGTGATGTTTTTCTATCCCTAAGTCTTCCTCGATAAATAAGCTATCCAACACAAAAATATATTTAAATCGCTGTAGTAGTTCCAGAGAAAAGCGCTTTCAAACAAACAAACTCTTCAGCTTTAAAATATTAATATACATTACGAAACAGGACGTAAGTGTGGAATAATAAAATTACAAATATGACATTATATTGGAAGTTTTAATTCGATTTCGATTCTGAGGCTCTATAATTCTGGTTTATTTATTTAGTAGCCATAACTTAAGGAATAAAGGATTCCGACTTTTTAGTTTGGTTCATACTTTTTTCATAAAATATTTAAATAAAATCATAACTATAGGTTTAAATCTTATTTAGTTTGGCATGAATTACTATTTGACACTGTTAGTTCAAAATTGAATACCCATTCTAATACTTACCAGAGTCAGAACGTATGTAAAAATTTTGGGCAAATTCATCAGCGTATTTGGAAAACAAACATTTCAAAGCAAATGTTTATTTTGTACCTTTTCATGTTTTACTAGTGTTTTTTCATGCATCATATTTTGCCATTTTAATTACTTTCATATATCATATTTCAGTTACGAAAAGATAAATATTTTTTTTAAATGGTGTCCTCTTGAGTTTGATGTAAATGTATAATAAATTATGTTTTAGTCTCAACATTTGAAAACTTACCCAAGATTCTAACTGCTTAGACTATCTGAATTAAGTTTAGCTGAAAGTAAAATAAGTTTTCGCAATCATTGTCATTTCACGCTTATTAACTGCCGAACTGATCTTGATAAAGTTGTGCTGGTTCAGGCCTGCAAATACGACAGGACGTTTGATTTGTACTTTCAACGACATTTTGTTTTTGGCTTGGAGTGTAATTTAATATACTATAGTAATTTTAATTTGTTTTACTTAATAGGTAACTTAATCATGTGGTTATTACATCAAAAATAAGTAACGCGGCGTTCCCTTCCGTGATTCTCGGCCGTATGTTTACAAATCGTTTTCCGCAATGAGGTGGGCTGACTTCGAGCCAGCCATTATGGTGGTTAGAGAATTTTGACGCATTGTGACGTACATCCGGAAGGTAATACTGTCAAACTGTCAATCTGAGGGAAGACAGTATTTAAGTTTGTTTGTTTTTGTACATAAAATGTGGGGTAAATTTTGACATGCCTATTCTCTAAACCCATAAATTCCTTACCCAAAGCTTGTCGGAAACAGATTGCTCATAGTGATAAGACCGCTGAAATTGAACATTTCCTTTAAACGAATTTTTAATTAACCTACTTGATGTGCAATAAAGAGTTATCTTATCTTCTTATGACGACCTCCGTGGTGTAGCGGCTAAGCACGCTGGGTTTCAAGGCGTCGCCGGTCCGTGGTCCGGGATTCGATTCCCTGTTGTGTCAATATAGAAATCAACATTTTCAATATTGTCTCGGGTTTTGGTATTGAGCGAGTGTTGTCCAAAAGATTTTTTTTCTCCTTAATAAAATATGAACACATTATTTTAAGCCTTCTAGACAGTTTTTCGAAGTATGTTTATATTTTTTTAATAATTTTCATAATTTGTAGTTATTACTGATGCCTCAAAAACTACCTGACAAATTTTGATGAAACTTACCCTGTAGGGTTGAACTAAATCTAAGTGAACTAAAAAAATCATCTCGATTGACTTTGAGTATTCAAGAAATTATGAGACAAACATACATGTTACAAGGCTGAATAGATTGACATACAATTTATATTTTTTTTACGATATCACATACATACAGGTCGGATTAATTACCTCCTATTTATTGAAGTTGGCATAAATCTAAATATCAAATCACATATTTTTCTTGTTTTTTAAGTTCAATATCAATTCACCATCGTCACTCCTGGAAGGTTTGCTTGATGCAGTATCAAAGTAACATTAAATTCGTTCCAACTATCTTTTATGTCCTAAAGCTCAAAGCTAGAAGCACTGTAGCTAGGTACAGTGGCCAGCACATCAGGTTACCCACTTTTGTTGCAAACTAGCCCCTATTACAACTAAATAAGATACCGCAGTATTTACCTTGACGTGCTGTTGTCCGTACCAACTTTTGGCTTTTCATTTAACCGCACGTTACAATGTGGCCTAACTGTAGTTAATTAATCGCCTCTACTGCAATGGAATAAGGTTTATTTTGTGTCGTAAGATCGTAACAAGAGCACACGTGCAATTTCGAATTTCAACGAAATGTGTCTACGGATTATGGTGAATAGTTAAAATAGAACAAGCAATGTTAAAAACAAAAAGATATTTACAAATCGGTCCAGTAGTTCCTGAGATAAATGCGTTCTTACCAACAAACAATCTTTGTATTTTTTGTATATTAGTATATACATACACACTTCATATTTTTCGTATATTAGTGTATACGTTTTACTTACTTGTACCTGTACCTACTGGAGTCTTGAAGTGGTTAGCAATGAGACCGCCCTATTATATTTATTTGCATGTCTGTTGCTCAGTACCACTAGGTTATTCAGCCTTTGCTTGGAAAACTTGGTACAAAAAATATTTACTATATTAACTGTTGTAAACAAAAATTTATGGCAATCATATTGTGGACGGCATTATTTATTCTATACATTCAAAAAAAATGAATAAATGTGTTCTTATCAACGATTTTTAGTGGTTGCTATTGTCGTAATTTTCAAATAAATAGCTGCTATCATTTATTCGAACTAGTATTTATAACAGTTACATTTCAATTTATTTGCTAGCAACACCGATATATTTTGGAGGGGAGTTTTGTATTCGGGGAGAGCGCGGAGTCCGGCAGTTCAGTTGGTTTGCGGCATCAAGTTGAAGAGGTTGTATCTAAAGTTGTACCCTGTTCGAAGAATAAAAGTATTGAAGAAGTCTAAGTGTTATAATTTCATTACATATCAGAAGTGAGCAGGAATCTGCAGCCCACAAAGAACAAGGTACGTGAAATAGTGTATGCTTGAATTATGACCAAGTTAGTGAGAATATGAAGTGATAAAGTTAACTATTAGCAAGTGAAATTTATTTTTAAATAATACGATTTTTGTAGCACGTGGTCGGGGCTACCCTCCGGTCGTGCTACTTAAATTCAAAGCTTTTGAATCCACGTGTGCCGTAGTGTGCTCTGTTTGAGGTTGGGGCTACTCTCCGATGAAACTGGCACAATATGAGGGCACGTGTAGTTGAAAGCAATATTTAAAAATTTATAAAATTATTATTAAATCCTAAGAAAAACTGTCGCATATTTTAAAACAAATAGTTAAATGAGGTTTTAACCTGGTCAAAAGACAAAGCGTAGCTAAGATTAGGATGTGTAAGCTTAATTTAAGTGTGGAATTCGAATGCTTATACGTGACATTGTGTTCTGTGCATGGTCGGGGCGACTCTCCGACTGTATTAAGCATAATGCGATGCGCATTTGCATTCGAATTATTTGAATCCTCGTGTACGACGTTGTGTTTTGTGTATAGCTGGAGCTACTTTCTGACAGCACATGATACGGAGTATACTTGTATTTAAATAAGTTGAATCTATTGGCATTAAAGTCAAATCGTGACTAAGGCAGCATAACTTAATCCCTCAAGCGTATGTGAACGAGACACAATGCAAATTCTTTTGTTATGCGGTTGCCTGCAACCGCTCGGGTGTTGAAGCACTAATTCAAGTGTGACATTCAAATGCTTATGCGTGACGTTGTGTTCTGTGCATAGCCACATGGGCATGATACGAAACGCATTTGTATTAGAATTATTTGAATCCTCGTGTGCACCGTTGTGTTTTGTGCATGGCCGGAGCTACTTTCCGACAGCACAGGCATGATACGGAGTGCACTTGTATTTAAATATGAGTGGGACGTATAAATTTAATTCAAGTGTGACTTTCGATGCTTGTGCGTGACGTTGTGTTCTGTGCATAGTCTGAACAAATCTCAGACTGCATTGGCATGATACGGAGCGCTTTGCATTCGAATTATTTTAGACCCTAAGTGCGACGTTGTGTTTTGTGCATCGCTGGGGCTACTCTCCGACGGAACAGGCACGATATGGAGTGCATTTGTATTTTAATAATGTATTTTGTCTGGGAATAGTTAAGTGCGCTGTGACCCTGACGAGAATAATTTGCCTTAGACTGATTATGTGTGTCAGTTTGTACTTAAATAGGAATTGCTTTCGTAGCTAAGTGTGATACCTGGTTGCTTTCTTTGTCTGGGAATAGTTAAGTGTGCTATGACCCTGACGAGAATAATTTGCCTTAGACTGATTAAGTGTGTCAGTTTATACTTTAATATAAAATGATTTCGTAGCTGATTATGCTACTTTATTGTTTTCTTTGTTTGAAAATAGTTAAGTGCGCTATGACCCTGACGAGAATAATTTGCCTTAGACTGATTATGTGTGTCAGTTTGTACTTTAATATGAGTTGCTTTCGTAGCTAAGTGTGATACCTGGTTGCTTTCTTTGTCTGGGAATAGTTAAGTGTGCTATGACCCTGACGAGAATAATTTGCCTTAGACTGATTAAATGTGTCAGTTTGCACTTTAATATAAAATGATTTCGTAGCTAATTATGCTACTTGATTGTTTTCGTTGTTAGGGAATAGTTAAGTGCGCTATGACCCTGACGAGAGTAATTTGCCTTAGACTGATTATGTGTGTCAGTTTGTACTTTAATATGAATTGCTTTCGTAGCTATGTATGATACCTGGTTGTTTTCATTGTCTGGGAATAGTTAAGTGTGCTATGACCGTGACGATAATAATTTGCCTAAGACTGCTTAAGTTTGTCAGTTCGTACTTTAATATGAATTGATTTTGTAGCTAAGTATGCTACCTGGTTGTTTTATTTGTCGGGGAATAGTTAAGTGTGCTATGACCCTGACAGGAATAGTTTGCCCTAGACCGATAAATTGTCAGTTTCTACTTTCATATGAATTGATTTCGTCACTAAGTATCCCAACTGGTTATTTTCTTCCTCACTGGATAGTTTTATCCCTTTCGAGAATAATTTGCCTTCATACTGATAAGTGTGTCAATGTCAGACTGATTAAGATGTACTTCGATATGAATTAATTTTATAGCTAAGTACGCTACTTCATTTTTTTCCATGCCGAGAAATGGTTAAGTGGGCTATGACCCTAATAGGAATTATTTGCTTTAGAGTGATTAAGCGTCACTCTCAGACTGACAGTCACTGACAACTTTTATATGGACTGATTTTGTAGCTAAGTGTGCAAATTGACAGGTTCCTTGTCAGATAATAGTTGAGTGTGATATTTCTCTGACGGAGGCTACTGTGGCTGATTATATGTCCGTTTGTACTCTAGTATGAACTGAGTTTGCCACGCGGTTATTCTCTTAATGACATAGCTTTTTGATACAGTGATTTAAGCCAATGGTAAACTTACAAGTGGCTAACATAGCCAGATAATAATCTTGATGCTAGGCAAAGTTATAATGGTGATGAAATTTTGAGTGCTATATTAATTACCTGCCATAAATGAAAGATATTTTTATATGTTAAAGGTTAATAAAATATGCAATTTTTCATAAATATTACCTTATGCCATTGTGCTATTTTTTTCATAATTGCTTTTATTTTACTTTTTACAAACCCTTGAGAAAAATATTTACTCATAGCTTCGAATTCATAACTGAAATTTTCTGGTTCAAAATTAATATTCTATTAATGAATAAATGTTTCTGCCTACTTGATTAAATTCAAATCATTTACTAGTAAAAATTTGTTAAAATATAAAATGCTAGTTAAAAGCACAGGTTCACAGGTTTTTACAAAAAGCAATGCAAGGCGTGAAAACTTTATTTAAATGTCATACAATATTTTGTCCCATAGCGAAATCTTATTTATCAATACATGACAAAGTTTTTCATATTTTATTATTATAAATTATAAGTGTATCATTATTAATTTCTACTAAGTTATGAAGACAGTTCTCAGCCAATCTTATCAGTTAATCTTAGGATGATACAATAAAGGCATCTGATGAATCCAAATGATTTTGTTTCATGCGATCTGATGAGTCTGCATCACACGCGATGTCGCGCATGAGGTCGAAAGAAGCAAAGACCCCACGGTGAACGATGGAGGATGTCACTGAGAGGCAGAGCCGAGAAGGAAGACGTGTAGCTGGCTGGACCCACTCAAAACTCCAAATTTTACCCTAATACAGCTTTGGCGCAATTTTGGGGGTACCTCATGCTGAGCAGCATAAGAAACTGTCACTGTTTTCAATGTCTCTTTTCAAGGAGTTGAATATGTTGTAGTAGGTATTCAATTTGTCGGTACATTTTATTAGCTTTGAAATAATTTTCTGCGTTATAATACACTTTTGTAATGACCTACCCTCTTGAGTTTCCTCTTTGTAACAATTGTTTTAAGTAGTCTATAAAACATTCTGATGATTCATTAAAAAAAATTGTTTCCCCATGAAATAATCAATCAAATAATCCCAAAGAGCAATATTAAGCAGCTAGTATAGCTGTAGTTTAATTTTTCCAAAGACATTCTTACGAATAGGCTGTTTGCCTTAGCTTTTAAAATTATAGACGAAATATTATTTGAAATTTAATTTAAGTAAATCGTAAAGCAAGTACCTATTATATATACTGCCTTAGGCTCTATTCTACTGTTGTAGTTATCAGAACACGATATTTGACATAATTTCATCAAATACTGCATTATATGATATCATTCAGAACAACAAAAATAATACATAAAAGCAAGCTTTCATTTTTAATTCTTACAACTTATATCATTGTATATTTTTCTTTCGATGAGTTTTATAATCATATCATAGTGTTTCTGTTACTAAACTATCTTTGTTTTCATACTATGAAAACAAGTACCGTATCTTACCTAGGTCTCAGTGGATTAAATTAGTAACACTAGAACCATTTAAAATAATTTCACCATCATACTAAAAAACTATTACTTGTTTCAGAATAAGGTTAATAAATTTGGGAAAAGAATGCTTATTTTGTGTGTCCTATCTTATGGGTTGTTTTCGCTGAATTTTTGGTTCACAAAAAGGGTATGATTGTGATTTCTTTTTTTAAATTAAGTAAAAGTACGCCACAGCTTTTTGCTTGATAAACCTTAATTATTTATTGCTCCCAAAGAATACAATTCACTTGACCAGAGATATACAAAACACAAATGGTATTAGGAGTTGCAAACAGGTGCATTGACATGTTACACAAATTATTTTTATTTTTACTTTTGGCTAAACTTTAACAAGAATCGAGTCATTCATTAAGTATCAATAATGTTGCGGGTGGGTTTGATAAAAGTTTCGTTCTAGCCGGTTCTCCGTTCGCATTTGAGAAACGCATTACATAACTCTAAGTAACTGTAATTGTTTTTTATTATAATTTTAAAAATAATAAGTGTTATAAACTTTAAATCTAATTTGATGATTTATTGGATTTGAAATAATTTATACACTATTAAATATAAAGATCCTTTCGAAAATGTTATATCATGCTTCTTTTAACAGATAAAGTGAATATGATTTAGTTTTTAAGCTGTCTGGCAAATGTTTGGTACATTACACCTTGATAATGTAAATGCAATACACTGCACTTTTTATGAACAAAATATTAAGGTTACATTACAAAACTTTATTACCTATGTTTGAAGGTTAGTAAATGTAAGATCACTATTTACAGACCAATAACATTACGACTAAAACTCTCAAAACATTCTAAAGCGTATTTTATTCAATTTAATTCTTCATAATGTGCACTTAGCGTTACATAAACTAGAACTTAATTGACAAATTGCACTTTAAACTTAGTTACCGCTAGTTAATGAGTAAAACTAAACAGTTTTAATGTAGTGAATCTACAAGTCTGGTATTAAGCAGCCGCTTATAAAGTTACAAGTTACGTTTGTTGAGAACGTTTTAAAGGATTTTGAAAGTTATTTAATTTTTTTATGAATATTCAGAGTACGCAAAAGTAAACTTACTATAGTTGAAATCGCCGCTATTGATGAATGATGAGATCAATTGACAACCTTAAATAAAAACACAGACGGTTATAAGCTTGAGTCGAAGTAGTACATAAAATCTGTAAGATTTTAAAACTTTTTTTTTTTAAATATTAGTTCTACAGCTTATAATTACTCAATGTAGACATTGTTGATGTGTAATCAAATCAATGGGCATTATTTTTTTATAATTTTACGAATTCATAGCATTTTATCACCATATCCATGAATGGTATCTATCATAAATTATCGCCATCTAGTGATTGCGTTGGCGACGCGCTGTAAGAACAATATTTAACAATGTTTGCTGGCACAAATATTTTATCTGCCATGTTTAATGTTGTACAATGTTTGAATTATTTGCTTTATTTTATATAAAATAAAATAAGACCCAAAGAAAATGTAAGGCTGACAAGCAAATAATTGGGTTCAGTTCATTTATTTTATGCTAAACTAGCAGTCCCGAAGAACTTCGTCCCCACTTATGACGCCGAATGACGCGACAAATCCAACTAAGTAAAAATCGGTCTACCCGTTCTCGAGTTATAGTGTTTGAACAAACACGACTTTCTTTTATGGCTGGAAAGAAGATATGTTGGCTGATATATTCTAGCTGTCATGGAGGTGATACACGAGAACTATGTCTATGTGGTATGTGACATCTGGAAATGCCGATATTACGGTTGTTATTCAACTGACAGAAACGCTTAGGTGTCAGGCCCAAAGATGGTTGAATTGCATGATTGAGATTTGATAATTTAGTACACCTGAATTGTCTCGCCTCATTATATAGACAGTATTTATATTTCGTGGTCCGATTATCAACATTTTTAAAAATAGGTCTTAGGTGTTAGTTGTTAGCATGAAGAAAATAATAAAAAAGTAAAGGTTCATCTGCAAAATAAAACTCTGCAACCGCAATTTCGGTATTTTCCAGTCTATAAAGCCTATTTTTCTTTGCTAGTCTAATACACCAAACCTGTCGTTAATTATATTGAACTATCGAACTTTGAAGTAAATCTGTGTAACACCCGATTTGTGTTATCCTTTACCAATGTTTTATAGTTCATTCATACTAAATTTTACTTCCAGGAAAAGAATGAAAAACACAGAACAATATCTTACCAGCAAATCGTTCGGTTCAGAGGGTCTACTCTGAAAATTTAAAAACGTTATCTGTATCTTTGTCTCTAGGTGTTATTTTTATCAATATCAGAAAGAATGATTGTTATTACGGTAGAGGAACCCGAATTGATGTCAGCGCTAGCAGTGACCAAAAAAGACAACGTTGGGGGACTTGGGGATATTACACTAATTTTTGACGTTCGTAAGTGGCATTTTGTGTCCTAAATTGAATAAATTATTTTTGACTTTGACTTTTGACTTTGACTTCTGTGACCCTTTCTCTAGCAATTTTTAATACAAAATTTACGTAACCGTACATTTTATTTCATTAATAAGTAAAATCGAAGCTCTATTTTAGCGTTACTAAATAAAATAAATGGACAACACAATATAATGAAATCAAAATAATTTTAATAATTTTCGTAATGACAGCCAACCATTTGTCATTTCAACGTCCGCATATAGTGTGTGACGCAGTCGTTGCGAACGGTCCCAATAAAAAAATTATGTCAAATAAAAAATGTGTTACAATTAAAAAGAAAGAATTGTGACGTACTCCTTGAAATTTGAATTTCGAATATGAACCCGTTTCAATGAGTTGATGACAAGTGCCGTCAATTCGTGGAGCACGAAATTTCGTCAGTTCCATACGCTAAAGTAGTTCAATTAAAAGTTTACGCATGAGTGATGAAACCAATGCTTACGTTACGATTATTCGTATAAAACTTTTATGAACAAACGCGCCGCTTAGTTTTGACCATCATCAGGTTCAACAAATTTTCCGAATAATAAATATTCGAATACATATTTTATACTAGCAGAAGACTAAATGTCTGCGGCGACTGGTTTTCTATGTGAATATAGTCCGTACATAGGTTTTTAAATAATTAGCGAAGCATGTAGCTACGTCTTTTGCTGTTGGTTGGTGATAACTGTTATAATATGGCGTTAAGTCTATCTTTTGTACAAATATTGGCTGTGCAAAAAAGTATAAATAAATTATATGCTGAATATGGATAACGCATGCCTGACTAGTGTCAAACTTTTCTTAGAAATGCCATCATAGTGTTGCTACCGATGGACCCTTTCTAGTGGAATAGTTTCCTCCTTTCTGTATTACTCGTACTTAAAAGTAGGACCTTTCTGAGATATTGTTTATGAGATCGCGTTGTACCGGTAAATATTATGTATGAAACGTATTCCTGACACGTGATGTGGGTGGATTGCTTTGAGCTAAAGCTTTGTTTACAAAAGTTTGTGAAATTTAAAGAATTAAGAAAAGCTATTTCTATTTCGGATAAGAAGAACCTGCCTATGAGAGGTATCAATTTCAGCTAATTAACTTATACCTTTATGTATACAGGGTGTTGTTTGGGTCAGTGACCCCCAACTCAGGGATGATTGTTTGAGTTTTTACATACAAAAAAATTATACAGGGTTACAGGTTAATTCGACCTGAATCCTTTTAAAACGTGGTAACTTACATAATTCCTGACTGATTTGACTATGGAACCCCATATGCCAAACTTAATGGTTTTTAGGTTTGTTTTCTGACTAAAGTTACATTTGACGTTTCAGCATCGTTATTTTTTACATCTACCTGGTAGTACTCCATCAATGTTTTTATCACAGAAAATAAATAATACCCTAGCATGCTTTATTTTGACAGAAAGCTGAAAATCCGTAAATATTTTAACGCACATCTGCGCCATCATTGTCATAGACTTATTTATAATAATCGTACAAAGAAAAAAAAAATCTTTCTTTCATTCGATCGTCTCCTACAACTTAATTGGTATAGTTACTTGAAGTTGTAGTATTTAAAGTAATAATCTAACTAATCTTCTACAAAAAACGCAAACTCAAAACAAAATTACTGTACAAAATACGTAAAATGGGACAAGAGACAATAAATCGGGATTTTTTTATAAAAGAATATCACAGACGGTTACTTGAGAACTGTTTAGTTTGTGGTATGGGATTCCATGGTCAAATTAGTCAGAAGTTACGTAAACTATCACGTCTTAAAGGATTCTTAACCAGTATATGTCATATAACCCTGTATATGTGCAAATTTTATAAAAGAACAACTCTGCACAACATTTAAAAAAACGTATGGGGAAACTCGCGGCCACGCGTAAAACTCGAAATACTACGCCGCAGCTAGTAAGCTACGAAGAGGCGACCTGGGGTGAGTAGCTTTGAATCGATAGTATCGCTAATTTGATCTAAGGTTATTGCTTTATGTAATAACATAAACACGTATCATATCAATAACATTTAAAATTGGTCTCTACTACACTACACAGTGCCCACCCAAACACAATCTAACATCCAATATTTACAATGTCAATACTTAACGTCAGAAAAAAGTTGTAAAAGTTATACCACAACGGATTCCATACAAAAGAGACCACTATATCTTTATTAAGTTGTTCTTAAATTTACGTTTTAAGTGGGCGTTCCGCCTACGTCGTGACGTGACATAATAAAATTAGCTTTTATCGCATAATTTATGCTCTATTTTGTATCAGGTAAGTATAGGACTGACTGTACTTAAGTAGATTAGAGTTTATGACAATGAATTAACAATATTTAGGGCATTGACGTCTAGTATAACTTTGTAGTTAGATGTTGGTAGAAGACTGCAATGAACTGATTTAATTTAGCATCGATGAAGTCTCGATCCGTGAGCACAATGAACCGATTTAATTTAGCATCGATGCAGTCTCGATGCGTAAAGGCAATAAACCAATTTAATTTAGCATCGATGCAGTCGCGATGCGTGAGCGCTATGAACCGATTTATATTAGCATCGATGCAGTCGCGATGCGCGGGCGCAATGAACCAATTTAATTTAGCATCGATGCAGTCGTTCATAAGCATCTATGCAGTAGCGCGACTGCATCGATGCTAACACGCATTAGTATAGATGCATGCGCCAATATAAAGTACATCATTTGTCAATGTCCAGCTTCTGCATAGCGACTGCTTCGATGATAACGCACGTTTTAGCATCACCCCTGCATCGATGCTAAAAGTAGCGCAAGGGTGTAAAGGTTAACTTAAAAAAATAAGACACGTGTGTATTTTCTTCTTAATACCTATCTTTACACCGTTTCCCCGAAATTAACTGATCAAAATTCCCGTCTAAAAGAGTCTACTTCTAAAAATAAAGCGCAGAATAATCTAAGTCTCGAAATGGTTTTCGACTTTTCTTACTTTTATAAAAATGAAATGTTGTCAATTCCTAAGGACGAAAATAACAAATACGTAGCTCTTTATTATACTATTAATGTTTTTATTTTATTAAAGGCACTTACGTCAACGCGTCTATAATGTTGGCTACTTTTGTTTTACTTACACTGTTTTTATAACAATATCGAATATCTTTTTTCTCCATTATTGTAAGATCAAACTCATGTAGCCTGTCGAATCTTTAGATAAACTTAGTCTAGCCAATAAAGCAAGAATAAAGGTGTTGTTAATGGATGGAATATGTACCCTCGGGAGTAAAAACACTACTCGTAATACCATGAAGCTATAAGACGTCACTCAAATTTAAGACAACGTCGCATTATTTACAAATAACATCTGACGATATCATTAATTTCAGGAATCAGTAACTTTATTAATAGCAAACGAGAAAAAACAAATTAAAACATGCAACAGAAAAAAACTACGTATACATTAACTAAACCAATTTTCTTACGGCAAGGAGGCGCGTTGGATAGCATTCTGGATTTCTTTTTACAAAAAAAAATATGTAAGTACCTGGAAAATAATGTCACTTGAGGAGATCGTGGTCAAATATAAAAATATATATGTCCTATATTAAATATTGGACACCAGTCATATACATTGCTCTGATTTAAAAGTAAGTAGCTTAATGCATTTCTGTTATGGAAATCAGACACAACGGTGGTACCATAACACTCAGACCCGAGAGAATTTGATTTCTATATTGACCCGAACGGGAATCGAACCCAGGACCTCGGAGCGGTGACGACTTGAAACCTAGCCACTGCACCATGAAGGCCTTTAATTATCTGGCTTACCATATTTTTTTGTGGTGAACAATTCGTAAATTTTTTGATACTCTTAAAAAAATATGCCCGTTGTGGAAATTGTAGGCAAATGTCTGAGTTTTTTTTAAATCTTTTGTTGAGGTCAACAGTTTTTTTTTTCTTATTTTAGATAGAAGAGGTCTCGAAGGATTTATTAATCCTTTTATAAGATACTACTCTACTCGTAGCCCTAAGAGTCAACATGGTCGTATATTACTTATTTATTTTGTCATTATATTTGGTCCTCATTTCTATACAAATAAGTAAATCGTTACGCTTTCTAAACCTAAGCACTCACTTCTGGTAAGTAGGTAACATCAAACAGAGCGTATGCCAATGAACGTAGAGCTCATTTTTGAATAAAAATCTGACAAAAGCGCCACTCTTGACATTTTTTTCGTTTGGTAACATAAAACGTGCTAAAAATGGCATTAGGTACCAAGATTTATAATGCATTTTACGATCTGCCAAAGCGCTTAAAATAGACGTTTAAGGTGACTCGAATTTACGAAGGCACGGATGGCAAAAATGACGTTGAATATAGAATTTACTGAGCCTTCGTTCCGTATATTTTAACAAAAGACAGTAGAGAAGAAAAATATCTTAGAGTGGTTTGATTTATGTTCTATTATTACACAGATGATATAACGTAGTCCATAACATAAAACAAAAGTACTATATATCAAGCAACCATGGACACACTACGTGGAGTGTAACACAACACAAAAACAAAAGAATTTGATTAAATTTTGAGAGTAAAAAATAATTGGAAGTTATTTTTTTACATGCTATACCTCGTTACCTGGCTTAAATAATATTAAATCGACAATTTACTGTTCTCAACTTACAGTTCAAAAACGTGTGGATACTTTTATAGTGAGTCACGCTATTTTAGAGTTTGATTATTATCACAGCTGAACCCTAAAAATACTAAACTGTCGCAAAGTCAAAAGTTGTTTGATCTCACCGGATCATTAAATTCTTTATAATCTTTCGGCTTTTAAACCACAAAAATGTGGCAGTTTGATTAAGCGCAGATTTTATTTGGCCTCTTTCATAAGTTTAGTTAGAAGTTTGCAAATTAAAGAATTTTAATAAGTGCTAATTTTTTTTAAAAATACCATCACGTATTCAAATTAGATTTGAAATTTTGTATTGAACTAACTGAGCTTCTTCTTTCTTAAATGTTTACCCCATTATTTCATCAATTTTAGAGGTCCAAGCTTTGATTCCCATAATTTTATATTTTCGGGTCTGATGTTGTGGTACCACCGTTATTTCCTAATTTTCTTAACACAAGTGTATTAGACTGACTGATTAGTACTGACTTTGGGACCAAAGCAAAGCATGTTGGTGTTTTTTTTTTTCAATTATCTAATTTATAAAACACTATAACATTTTCCTTTATTTGCAAGAATAAGAAACATGGAATCTTCTGGAAAATTCCAACTAAAACTTTCTTATTTGTTTGTTAATTCACCAAATTCCGATCGCCAACAACCCAATTCAATTCATAGCTAATTGAATATCCTAGCCTTGATTTTGTGTGTGACAGGTAAATTTATTTGTCGTTAGATCGTATTGTGGTGAAATCTGTTGCTGGGGGCGTACTGCGTATTGTAGAAAGATATTCCCAGTTTTCGATGTATGTACCATTACTTTATTGCACTTATAATTGTACCAATTAGCGGACTTAGGCCCAATTTCTTCAATGATAGGAATGGTAAAATGTCGTAACAAGCGAAGTGGTTGAATATTGATGTTTTGGAGAAAAAATACCTTAACCAATGGTCATTAAAATAGCCATTCTGACAGTTGGATTAAGTAGTCTTTCTTAAAATCACACACAATCTTAAATATTTAACCACTGGTCACGAAACTTTACCATTAGTACCGATGAAGAAATTGGACCTTAGATCTACTTGCTCAGACACGGCTTAGCTATCACTATACATTGTGTTTTAGATCGGAGCTCCGATACTTCACCCACGTATTCTAAGGCAAATTTTATCTGTAAAATACTAGGCAAGGGAAGGTTGCATCCCTCATCCCTCTGAGTGAGAGGCATTTAAAAAAAATACTTTGTAAAACTTTCGGTGCTCGTTCAAACTCGTTTAAATTCCATTGTCTGTAGCCCACACACACAAATCATACTCCATTTTAAAGCTGAGATAATTTGCTATGGTGTGAAACCATTTTAAAACAGGCAAACTGAAAAATAATAAACAAAAAACGTTGTTTTGTTTTACAATGTTGCTTATTTTTCGTGCGTTTCTGAGTTATTGAAATTTATATAAGCAACCAAGTCCTTAACAAATCTTTTTTTGTTTTTAAGGACCTTAGCTATCAAATAAACCTCAAAATATAATCGTTATTTACTCTAATAAATGCAGTAATGGGGTGTTACAAACACTTGTAGAATTTAATGCATTCATACGGAGGTAACTTCCATAAATTAAAAATAGGAAAGTTATTTTTAGGAAGGAAAATCATGTGAAATTAAAGCAAAGCAAATAAAAAAAAACAGTAACGTTTGTATTTTGACATGTGATGTTAGACTCTTTCTTTATTATTAACGCAAATATTCGCAATATGTCAATAACCTACTTTTGTTGAGGCGATTTGAAAATAGGAGTAACGTCGTACCAGGTAGGACCTTTGAACAGATTACGGAGAAATGAGGGTGAATACTCGGACTATTTGAAAACATCAGATATTTTTATAAAAACGACTGCTCGTCTATGTTATGGCTAACCTATTGAAACGTCAATTTTATAGGACCGAAGACCTAATATAAAAACCTGCCTCACCATTCTGCCGATCTTGCAATTAGTAACATTTGTAAATTTAAAAAGAAACGGCCAAGTGCGATTCGAACTCGCGCAATGAGAGTTCTGTGCCAACTAAATTATGCTTTCACTTAGCCAAAATACCACACTGTTTTGTTGACAGCAAAAATTACTTTGCTTTTCACAGTATTTGTATGAAAGACAAAGTTATATTTGCCGTTCTTGAAAATGTGCTATAGCACAAAAACTACTCGGTCGAGGTAGTTCAAACCAATTTTCTTTAAAATAATTTGTACAGCACTGCATAGTAGTTTTTTCACGAAATTGTCACTACCTTACTTTAAGAGTTAGAAAGGGGGGCATGGGCCCCCCTTTAGATGTCATTATTTTTTTTTTATATGGAAATCGTAAAGCGGGTAACGGGATATACCTACTTATCAAGTTTTATTTGTGTAATGCAAATAGTTTTCGAATAAAGTGGCTGTGACATACGAACGGACGGACAGACAGACAGACAGACTTATTTTTTTGCCATTCAGCTACGGAACCCTTAAACAGTTGCTGGTAGCTAAGTATACCATGGCGATGAGCTGTGGTGGAATATTCCACGTTTTAATATTTAAAAAAACAAATATGATGTCACAGCCAAAAAAATGTGGTGCAAGTGAACAGCATGATTTTAAATGAACTACTCAAAATATTTATTCCTAGTTTATCCTTACTTTATTCCTCTCAAACTTAATGAGTTTGAAATTTACAAATACGAGCTTATATTTTAATTCCATAAAGTATCATTGCATGGAGTACCTACAATTTATTACCATACTAGGCTAGTTAGGTACAGTCGCGCCAGCACATGAGGTTACCGACTTTTGTTGCAAACTAGACCTTATTACAACCGTATAAAACACCGCAGTATTTACCTTGACGTGCTGTTGTTCGTACATTAATGCACCTTTTCAGAGATTGCAAATATGTAGTATGAAAGTTGATATTTACGCAGAAGAGTGAAACAAAAACCATTTAACCTATACGTTTAATGGTATGTATTGTCTAATTAGACACAGCATCTAAGAACTAATAATTTGAATTTCACCCCTAAAAAAGTTTTGTACAGTGCTCATCGGACAATATATGTCACCGCGTCAGCACTTTTACTTTCGTTAGTCATTTTAATTAATTATAATTTAGTCATTACATATCGACTCAAGTGTGAACTAGTATAGCAATAAATAAACAATATAAATCGTCACGGATTTATCATTTAGCAAGATTCTTCAAAAAGATGAAATAAGAAACCAAAACTTTGCGCACGGGCGAGACTTGAACCTGCAACTTCTTGACTAACCGGGCCAAAACGCTCTACCAATTGAGCTACCGTGCTGTCGGTCCGACCTTGCGAAATTTGTGGTCTCTTATGGATATGTCAGTACGCGTGACTGTAGCATAAACAGACGGGTAGGTGGCGCTAAACGTCACGCGTACTGACGTATCCATAAGAGACCACAAATTTCGCAAGGTCGGACCGACAGCACGGTAGCTCAATTGGTAGAGCGTTTTGGCCCGGTTAGCCAATAAGTTGCAGGTTCGAGTCCCGCCCGTGCGCAAATTGTTAGTTCCTTATTTCATCTTTATGAATATAAAATATGACACTGTAAGCGTTAAAAACATTCTAACCCATAGGACCCCTTAAGTCTGTTGGGTGGTAGCATCAAGGCAATGCCCAACCGGTTTAATAACCGCAAGTGGATAATTACTTTTTAATATAATCGCTTCCGCTTATGCCTTGTACCAAACTTATATGAAGTACGATGTGTTAAAGGCAGGATCGTTAGCACCGAAAAAATAAATCACACAACGCTTGTAAGTGAGCTTACATTTCTGAAAATATTACACCTTAATGATCAAGCGAGGAAAATTTTATTGAAAACGCGCGTGTGCGAAAACATTGTAAAATTTATGCACGCTTTTTTTTATTAACCCGACATTTTGCCACGATCGCACCTGATGTAAAGTAAATTACACACTGCGACTTTTAGCAGCGATAGTTGCGATGATAACGCGCGTTAGCATCGATATAGTCGCAATGCAGAAGATAGAAAATTTCAAATTATCAACTGAATTTTGGCGACTGCGTCGATACTGACGCGCGTTATATCGATGCAGTCGCTCTTCTGCATCGATGCTAACGCGCGACTGCATCGATGCTAAATTAAATCTGTTCATTGCGTGAGTCGCGATGCTGAAGCGCCTTTTCAAAACGCGCGACTGCATCGATGCTAAAAGTCGCAGAGTGTAAGGTGTCTTAGATGGACATGTCTGCCCAGTGCTCTTCTTAAAAACGTCATAATTTTATTTTCCAGGGAACACCATACACCACACTCAAATTATAATATTAATGTTAGTGTTACAAAAAATATATGAATTCTAGGAATTGGAAGCTATTTATTTATTATGCACCTATCCAAGAAAATTTATGCATTTCCTAGGAGTTTTTTATGATTCCAATATTGTATTAGGAAATGTATAAAACGAACGCTATGTGTGCACAAAACACGTTTTTAAATGAAAGAACAGAGTTTTTAACGAGACAATTCTGTAACAATCATACATGCTGTGTAAAATATCTTTAAGGAAATAGAGTTTTATTTAGACTTTCATAGAAATTCACAAAAATCGGCTTCTATCCATTTTTCATATCCCTAAGTGATAAGGGTTGTTCACACTTTTTTAAAAAAAAAATTTTTTACCCTTAGATGCGCGATTTTTTATTTTTATTTGAAAAAATAGATTACTAATCCTAAGGGCTGATTATTACTGGGAACGAAAATTTGATTTATGGACTCTTTTATACATTGGCCACACATTAAGTTATAAAATATGTAGAGGATATTGGATATTTTTAGAATAAAACAAATTATCAGGAATTGTAATAAGGTTTCTTTTTCTCCATACTATTAGGCGAGAAGTACTGGTGGAACTTGTGTTTTCACTTACATATGGTGGATCTATCGAATCCCCACTGACTAATGGTGAATCATCTATTTCTTCAACGCGCATAGGTAGAAGTGGAGAATCAAGTTGATCTTCAACTTCGCAATTGGTGATTATTCTTATAGTACGGTCCTTCGTCTCATTCTTCATCTGAAGATTCCTCTTCATCTTCTGAATCATTCAGATTGTTTAGATAAGCCTCAATATCCTTATCACGAAATCCAGTCATTATTCTGAAAGAAATTCACAAATTAATAAAAAAAACATCATAATATACTCTAAAATATTTTCATACACGTCAAAGAAGTAAGCGATGAATGCGCATTGTTGCACAAACCGATTTTGTAAAAAAAATGGAAATATGTCCAATACAATTACAAATACAAATAGGAATATTGATAAACAGAATATTATCCACTAAATAACAACAAAAAATTACACACTTACCGTCATAAATTATTACAATAAAAAATTACCAAATTCACTCCAACACTACAGTTTTCGCGCCAACCAACATTGACATTTGAAATCAGTGAAAAAGTTAAGTTTTTTTAATTTTACGCGGCAACTTTCATCAAAACCTCAAACTCGTATATTTGTCTATGGTTTCTGGTAATTTAACCGGAACACGCAATTAAATGAAAAAATAACTTTGGCAAGTGCTTCGTTGCAGAACTGCAACTTGGCGCATTTAAGGGTTAAAAAGTACATACAACCGTAAATTTTTACGTTTTTATCACCAACCCCTATTTTTTTATAGCCATTTTAGTATTATAATCATTTTTCATCCCGCTCGATAACTGATCAATTATAGTGTTTTTAACTGTACTTCGATTAGCATTTCCCTTAGCTTATGGCAATTCTAAAATTTATATTATTAAATAAACATTTATTTTTAATATTAAAATTTAATCCTGATATATATGCAAAACCACGTTTGCTAGGTCAGCTCAGCTAGTTTTATAATAAATTCAGCATTTTTTACTGATACGAGTCATCATCATCATTAGTCCAAAGACAGCTGAACAAAGGGCTCTCAAAACGTTTTCTACAGCGACCGGTTGTGAGCGGTGTGCATCCAGTGTGATTCTGCAATCTTTACAAAGTTGTTTGACCATCTTGTCAGTGGACATATATGATTTTATGTGTGGTAACTCTAATTCTTTTATAACTAGTTTTCGAAAATTGACAAGCACTCAAACCAAATTCTACGCCGCTTACCGTTAACAAGAACTTTATATTCCCGAACTAGTCACTAAATCATGTCAGATCACAAAAAGGGCTCATTTTTATGTAGCATCGACTTCTTTGTGGCCTCGTGGTCTGGGTAACAAAGGCTCTGATGGCACCGGTTAGTATACAAACAAGTTTTAGGGCCGCCATTTTGAGATATAGGCCGAGCGATCGGCGCAAACCTCGGTCGTAGAAAACTGTTGGATTGCTGTCACACGAGTTACCTCTTTTTGTTGGCAAGTGAGTAGGTCAAATGTATTTGACATTTGACTTGAAATTTTATAAAAATAAATAACGTTAATAATAAATTGGACACCAATCACATACATTGCTCTGATCCCAAAGTAGCTAATGCACTTGTGTTATGAAAGTAAGAAACAACGGTGGTACCACAACCCCTAGGACCGAGACAATATAGAAAATCTTGATTTCTATATTGACTTGATCAGGAATCGAACCTGAGACCTCGGAGCGGCGACGCCTTGAAACCAGCGTGCTTAGCCACTACACCAGAGGTCAGACGAGGGAGGTCGTCAAAAGTCCGAAGACTGGCGCCAAAAATGGAACTACAGATGTCACTTTGCAAACGTCATTGCTGCCGGTACAAGTCAGTGTGACCATTATTAATATTTAAAATTTCGCGGAAGTAATTTTATGATCATTTTTATTTGAATAAATAACTTGATGTTTATTTATGTCGGATACCAATACCAAACAACGGCTATTGACATATAATACCTGTATAAAATATTATTATGTTAGTCCATTTATATGTTCTTTAAATTATTTTCATCGCTGATATTATAGCGAGCTAGTCGGCGAACACAGTACCGTTACCATGAGTTTACTCGATAGCGACGACGGTTTTACTCGCTACCGACAACGTAACTTTGTGTATGGAAAATTTTATTTAGTTCTGTAAGTGACCGCTAGAGGCGCTGTGCAATTTTCCATAGACTTTTTTGAGTCGTCGCTAGCGAGGAAAACCGTCGTAAACTCATGGTAACGGTACTGAAATAGCCCACATTTCAATTCTCTTTAGCTCTAAGGTATAAGTAGTAATATAAAGACTGTTAGGCGGCGTTAATTTCATCTTTAATAATAAGTCCGCCTAAATTGTACAAATTTGTAAATCAATGTATGTTATGTGCAATAAAGAGTTATCTATCTATCTATCTTGGTTCCATCTTTGGTTTTGCAGTAAAGTTCATATAAACAATTGTTTTAAAAGTTGCATCATGTAGTTACGGCGAGTATAAAAAAGCCAGAGGTATTTATTTGTGAAAAAAAACGGCAACCTTTTTCGATCGTGGCGCCATGCTGTCATTCTTCAGTTAGGTTGGTGTCTCTATAATTTATATTTTGGTAGGCGAATGAGTAGGTCAAATGTCAAATAAGGTTATTAAACCCTTAAATCGTCGATAGTAGTCGGACCCAACTTACTAGTAATAGAATCCTACTCATGTAAATAACTGATTTAAACAGCTAATAAATATAAGTCAAATATATATCATACAAGGTTTTATACTTGTAACAATTAATTTAGGTTGTCCATTGCTTAGTATGTTCTAAAAAAATATAAATATAATAAATAAAAAGATTTCCTGCTCTTTTAACGTTTCTTTTTTTGAAAAGATAATTGAGTGAGAAGGAGAATGAATTAAGTAAGAGTGAGAATTAGGCATTGAAATTAGAGAAATAGTCTGTGAGGTTGTTATTTTTCATAACAACCACCTTTAACCCATTTACTACGACACTTGAGACACAATGTAAATCAATTGTTATCTCGCACCGGTGCGTGCTGTGGCATAAAACCATTTAATGGTGTGATTGGATTATTGGAATCAATTGATACGGCTATCATTAGCAGAAGCTATATTGGTATCCACTTCATTGTTTTCACGGTGTTCGTAATTTGAGTTCTGACACTTCTGACACGTAATGAGCTCAGTCAGTGACACCTTCCGTTTGGGCTCCTTTTGTTTCACGCCTATAACTTTGCGTTTTTTTTTACTCTATTACAAGCAACTTTGATTTGACCGTTTTCAGCAAGAGAGTGATAGTCTGTTATTTGTCGGATATGGTCCATCTTGATGCATGGTGCATTGTTACTTATCCTTAGGTGATTTAGGGGTTGTATTGGCTTGCAACCTACATTTAAAAAAAAGATTTGATAAGGTAGTGCAATATTTAATCTCTTTTTACAGCCTTTAGCGTAACAGACTAAAGACTTCATAAATGTCTATAGCGTATTATGGTATATCCACACCGCCCGGCGGCACTTGCCGGCGGCCGTACCGCTCATGCCGGAGCAACTGCCCCTGATGTCGTAGCGGCTTTTCCCATAAGGCCCAATTTCGTAAACGATGGTGATGGTTAAATATCGTTACTAGCGGTTGAATGTTTAAGATTGTAACTTTTATTAATTATCGCAGTGGCTATTTTAAAGACCAAGGTATTTTTTCTACAAAATACGCACTATCATATCCGTTATGTATTTAACCGTTGGTAACGACATTTTACCATTTCTGTAGATCCTGATTACACATTTGTTAAATATTCATTCTTAAGAGAACTTAACACACGTAAGCACGTTTAAGGTGCCTATTAAATTTCAAATATATATTACATCCCGAGATATACATCGATATCGCTATCCTAAATTGGCCATTTTCATATAACTCCACAATGACAAATCTAAAAAATTGTTAAGTCTTATAGACCACTGAATACCACTAACTTATAATCGTTAGCAAGCGCCAAAAATGTCTCGTTCAGTCTGAAAAGACATTCGATATCTTTCAACTGCTTTCTTCCAAGGCCAATAACTTCTTTTATTACAGCGTTCTGAACATTAATTTAAATAACAAGACCACTTCAAAACAATGCAGAGTGCCTCTCGAATCAATCGCGCCATTATAGATCCAATTTGAACGTCTCTCCCATTAACTGGTGTCGTTATTGACAACCGATTCGCTGCTATTCGCTTTAAGGATACGGAGTTCGGTATTTTTTTTCGTGTAACTTAAACTTATGTCTTGTAATCAAATTGACTTAGGGCCGATTTTTCAATGGTCATGTAAAACTCATCTGACTTTAAAGTGTCAGATTAAAAAAAACAGTTACGTATGATTGCTGACAATTAGGTGATGTTTTCAAATTAGCCATATTGTATTTTGTTCGACGAATATTTCTTATCTGACTATTGAAAAATCAGACCTTAATAAGATAACTTTTCTGCACTAGAACGGCTGAAATCACTTAATTGAGAGCGCTCAACAAGTGATTTCAGCCAATGCAGACAATAGCTAGATTTGTGAACGCATTTTTGAAACAATCTGCTCGCAACCGTTCACCATGGTGAGGTATGGGAGACGCCACCATTTAGAAATGTTTCATTTATTAGCTACCTTATTAAGATCGCCCACAAGCATACAAAAGAGTGCTGAAAGGAATATTGTAATATAGTACATAAATAAATATTAAATCACCTTAAAAACAGTTTTTTGAAGGCTGTTTATTTTTTTTAATGCCATGATTTTAAGTTATCACTCGTATCTCAATAACTACTTGACTAATTTTAATTTAACTTGCATTGTCCCTAGGTTGAACCAGAGCTGATTGATATAAAAAATAATTATCTCGCTATGACTTCTCATTTTAGACCAACATACGAACGTACAAATATATAAACATACACACACTTACGAAAATTTGCACTTGTTAGGAAGCCTTACTACTAGTAAACATAATAAAATTTAATCAAATTCTGACGATATCACATACAGACGAATCGAATTGATCACCTCCTTTTTTTGAAATCGGTAAAAATACTTTTACAAATCAATCGTTTTCATATTATTGACAACCAGTACAACCACACATTTCCTCAATCATGTTCATGTATCTTAAATCCATGAAGTAAGGAGAAGTCAAAACTATTGCATAATCAGTCACCTACCAAATCCCATCGCCTGTTTCCCTGTTGCAATCTAAATTTACGCTTCCTAAACCCAAATACCGAAAAAAAGCATGCAAAATGTAGTAATTAAAATGCCAACAGACGTTCGCACCAACTAACACAAACAGACAAATCGTAAAAAGCCTTAATTGACGCCAATTGCACAATAAGTCAATAGCCGAGATGAACTTTGCTTTTGTTTGTTTACGAAAACCAAAATAATCACAATCAGCTGTCGAGATGAATGGATAAGCTTTGCGAAACGCATCTATCTTTGTTTATACTTCACATTTTTCTATCACCCATCTCTCTCGCACACGTATACAAACGCACACGCATCCGAATTTCAAAGCTCTAACAGTAGTGACCGATCTCTGAAAGTGAGACGTTGTGTCCCGCGTCCTAAATTATTCCGCGCACGTGATCGTCGGGTGCTTTAGAATTCGAAATTTGAATGTGATTCCTATAGATCGTTACCGGGATTTTATTTTTGATTAGAGCAATATTTTCTTCTTTGATTTTATGTGGTGTATGAAAACAATGATATATTATTGAGTGATAGAGCTGTTTGTTAAAAACTGTGTGATGATAAGGTAAGGTTTACTAAGTATTATTTTGTGTTGTGCGTCGGATAGGTTTTTAGGCTTATTTTTAGTATATACCTAAACTTCAATTATTAAGGCAATTTTGTTAATTGAAATCAGTATTATTTACTAAACGCAGGGAAATGTTTCAAACAATTTCTCTCAAGTCGAGACTCAAATGAGTTTCACTCGTAAAAAATAATATTGCTATGGATTCATCAGTTAATATTAGGGTACCTAATTCTAAATAATATGTATACTTGTTGTTGCTTCATAATATATTTTTTTTAAACTAAAGCTCAATTATTTCAATAAAAATATTTTGCAGATTTCATAACACAGCAAAAAGGTATCATGAATAAATAAAAGCACTCGACAATATTAAAAATCTAAAGATGTCTAGTCATTCCTGCTTTGTACAATCAACGTCATAAAATGCTTTATTTTTCCGCTGTCTTAAATGACTTGACGTAAACGGAAGTGTATTTCGTAGCTTAATTTGATGAAAGGTTGTTATACGTCAATCATTTGTGTCACTCGGTATCTTTTGAGGGGTAGGACAACAATTATAAACGAGTATTGTATGTACAAGCCGTGACTGAAAACAGTCTTCAATGGAGATCATTTTAATGTTAGTTATTTGTTTTAAGTTGGAATGCATGAAAAAATCTATATTATACATCAAAATTATATATTTACATTTATCTATACTAATATTATAAAGCTGAAGAGTTTGTTTGTTTGATCGCGCTAATCTCAGGAACTATAGGACCGATTTAAAAAAAATACTTTTGTGTTGGAGAGCTTATTTATCGAAAAAGGCTTAAGAATACATATAAAACATTACGCTGCGATACGGGAGGAAAGCTAAAGGGGGCAAACACAAGTCGCGCGTTCGAAGTCGCAGTGGACCACTAGTAATAAATAAATATCAATTATCATCATTATCAGCCAAAGCACGTCCACAGGTGAATATAGGCCTCCCCTACGGGTTTCAGGTAATTTTATATCGATAAGTTAAGCAGTTCATAGTAAGTAATAGTAACCAGTTTTTTCGGATGGATTCTTTCTGCTCAAGTAAAATCTACGTGACCGTGATGATTAAATAAAAAGACAACTCAGATTAAAGTTATTTTATTAACTTCTGTTTACTTCAACTTATTAACAGACTGCATGAAAAGGAAATAAAAAATTACAATTAAATTGTCACTAATAACATATGTAGCTTTCGTACTTAAGCCTAACTATAATAATGATTTATCATATTTTTTATGTACTTAAATAACGATGTCATTAGAACAATCTGTTGAGACAGTTTTGCATTTTTTTTAAATTATTCCTAAAAAATACTCTTTTTATTTTTCAGGTACTCCAAAATAAAAGTGAAAGCACAAAGTGAAGTGTCAGTGTGCTAGTGATGTGCGGATACGCAGTGAAAGTTATCGATATCGACAAATACGCGAGATAGTGCTATCGACAATGGTGCCGTCACGGTCGCACGTTCTGCCCAGTGTGATGATTGGTCTGCTACTCCAATACTGTGTGGAGAGCCAGCAGGAGATATTGATTGAGGAATCAGGTGAGTTTCGATTTAAGTAATATTTATTAAATACTCACGTTTCACGCCCAGCCCCTTTTGTGGCAATTATCTTATTTGGAGCCAAGAAAATACCACACACCAAACACCAAAGTAAATTCCATGAAAATCGGTCCATCGGTTATTGAATTATAAGTAGTGTAACACGAATTTCTTTTATGTGTATCTTAAAAGAAAGAAGATGATGATATTTAAAGAAAAAGTTGAAGGAAATATTAATTATTTATATTTTTTATTCCTAGGGTTTATATAGTTTATAAACATGATAAGATAGCTAACTCCGTTAAGTGTTTATTACACTACTAGAAAGTAGATAAGGTTTAAAGATTTCATAGTATGAAAATAATTATCATTATTGAAGATCACAAAGTACCAATTTGTTATAAATAGGGTTTATATTTTGCCAAGCAGTTGGTTGATGTAGGTAAAGAAAAACTGCCATAGTGTCGTGACAGCGGTAAAGCAGACAGATTAGCACTTTTTCAATTACCAATATATATAAAAATAATGTATTCAAGTAATTCCAATTGATTACGTCAATCGAATGCATGTCAGATAATTAATAAATCGTCTGATCGCAGCGGCATCAGTAGTTTGTTATCAACGCTCATTGATATTATGACAACAGTAATTATAATAGATTTATAAATCAATTAATTACGTCATTCGACGCCTCACTGAACCTTAGGGGTCAATTTGTGATAGTTATTTCTTGATAAAACGATACCATCTTGTTTAGCGCCCCTTTCATCTTCGTGCAGAAGAAAGATGTTCTTAAATATTTATTGTATTTTGTTACTATACAAACTTCATATGAACACTCGGCCACCAACATATTGGCTAGCACATTGGGTAAGCGTAAGACACAGAGTTCGATTACTTGTATGAAACCGTTTATCTGATATCGTTCATAATAAAAGCTAACAATTACACACACGCATAGAAAGCACAATAATTTTCATTAAAAAATGAAACAAAAGTTTTTGTTCAAAATATTAATTTAAGTACAATTCAATACAACTAAAATCTATCATTAACTACTCGCAATGTAATGCCAAAAAATATTCCACGGCAAACGTCATTTTGGGCCCAAGAAATATTTCAATTACTTCATTTCAAACAAATTGCGTAGGAATAAACCAAAGGGACAGGATGCCAGGAATTTTACAGGAAAGTTTTCTTATTAGATAGGGTTCCCCTTCTTATTAGACTTTATCGTTTTGGGAATATATCCCAAATTATTATGCGACTAGGAATTTCGAATATTGTCTTTTGATTTTGACCAAAAATTATTTACTTTTTGCAAGGTTTTCATTTTAAAAGTTTTTTGCTTCCCATTACCCCATGTGTGTATGTGCATTTTTATCCCCCTTTTCACCATAATGCGATATTAGCGTAGATGCCACAAACCGCTTCTGGTTCCCTTCATTCATTCATTTATTTATTGCAAATACATAATAGAGTATCAATTTACATAATCAATATCATCCATATGCATACCCTGTAGGGTACAGCAAATAATGGTACTTTACTCTACTTTACTTTCAATAACAAGAACGGGGTGATTTGATTTGATTGTCTTTTTTGTTGCAAACATTAAACATTCTTATATCCGGGCATGGTTCAACCTTCGAGCCAGTACATACAATACTCAAACTTTCAGCATGACCTGAATATTTGACTGGCAGATAATACTTTTCTGAATAAGTTCACCTTTTTACAATTTTATTTTGCATAAAAATATTTTAATAAATAATAAAACACATACATTTAAGGACTTCCTCTTCGGTACAAAAAAGTCTTATAGGTACTTTTGAGCTTGTTCGGTAATTTAATGGAAGTAAGTACACTTTTGGTAACTCCCTTGTGAATTACATGTAATATTTTATTTTCCGCCGCTGAAGAGACGTAATCTTTGCTTTGTGCATCGTCAGCAGTCGTCTAAAGATGTTGAATCGCATCACAAATTAAGAAGGCATAGTAGTCTCGCAAGACTTATTATTTTATAGCAACAACCAACCAGCTGATTGCGATAACTTATAACCTTTGTGAAAAAATCCTTAATTATAAACACCAACCTGTAACAATTGGGCATAGAAAAGAATAACCAGGAGTCGAACTACTTAATAATTAATCTCTTCAGTAACCATTCAACAATTTTTTCTTCTTTCGGAGTGTCCTTCTTCATCACCATTAACTTGCCTTGCCTAGATTTTTTTTTTCATGAACTAACTGGACATGGTTGAGGATATATTTAGGACAGTTCCAAGTTGCAGTTAAATTATATTAGTACTAATGAAAAAAGACACACGTCACACATATTTTCTCATCAGGATTACTTAACAAGTATGCCTGCTCTTCCTATTTCTACTGTTAAGTGAATTGAAAAATGAATTGTACCTTTTAGGAATCGTTCACGGAATTATTAACCCAACAAAATATGTTTTGGTTGTTTCTTAGTTTGAGATATCAGGTAAATAGAAATTGTTACGTTACAAAAAGATAATGAGCGTCATGTTTATTTGTGCGTAAAACGAATGCGCCCTTACGTAATGATACGTATTATTGTTAAAGTGTAAATATTCAGCTTACAATAAGGCGACAGAATTTCATTTCTCCTCTCTCTTTGGCATCTTGATAGTACTGAATAATTGTGTTTTCAAATATAAATTCATTGAAAACATTTTGCTCTATTCTAATACAAATATGGAAATTATTTCACCAATTATTTTTCTGTAGTGCTTTTATAAGGTGTTAATTTAAATCTATTGGTATTTGCATGAATATATAGTGTCCTTTATTTAGCGAGATGTATTTTAACTAACATTTTGGTCGCTCTTGTTTCGTTTTAAGCCGTATTGTAAGCCTCTAGGCTGAATTCATCAAAATAACTAGTAATTTATTCAACCATTATTACCATTTACAACCCGTTTCACAATCTCCTGTGCGGTGGAGGTGTCAAAAGAAAGTTTATCGATATCGATAAAAATAATTAAATCACTGGTATCAACTAGTATGTCACATTGAGTCGTGTTATTTTTCTCACTTTTAGATTGTTTTGGACATATTGATGTATTCGGATACTACCTCTTTCTGCCTAAATTACGTATTGAAAACATTATTTTTAACTATTATATTTATGAGATAAAACACACAAAAATGACTCAAGACAGATTTTACAGCTGTCGGTTAAAATTTTTCGTCAAGTAAACTGCAATATGATATGATTTAAAATCATCAAAACAGCTCTGAGCTATTAATAATTTAAGCTTGTTGATATTAATAGCGTTATAATAGCTATTATAGCTTTAAAACTTCGCTTCGTCGCCATACGATAAGCGTAAATCATAGTAAAATTATGTTACTGGTTCTACTATCGATATTGAACTATTTCTATTCTCCCCACACTATTGTAAACTTACTCTCTTGCGTAAGTTATTCTTTCCTAAATTGAACTTTATGGGTTCTGCAATAAAAACCATGGAATGGTCTAGTTTCTTACACCCATACCAATACTAGTTATTTCGATCCATGTTGTATGATGTTAAATGTGTTTTGGTATTGTTTTGCGAATAGGTTTATAGTTGGTGAGTGATTCTTAAACGTTCTGTAGAAAACAAATTTAATAATTTTGTACTACCTACCTAAATCGTAAATAGTCCCTCTAGCCAATTTCGACAACGGTGGCCAGTCACAACGACTAACCGACTGCGCGTGACATATTATAGACTTATAGTGCACAAGTGTGTACGCAAACACAGGTGCACTCTCTATTCCTTTCCTTTCATAGCCCGATGGGACAGCAATCTGACACGACCAGAGATAGATCAGGCGTAAGATCAACGACTTTACGTGCTTACCACAGGCACAGGGGTGAAATACTGCCAACTTCCAAACTCCGGGCTGCCCTAAGATTTTCTAGATAGAAATAACCCAGCTTCATATTTTGGCCCAACCTGGGGATCGAAACCGGGACCTCTGGCGTAGCCGTCGCTTTAAAGTGCGAGCCTTCTACCGCTGCGTCACCGAGGCAGTTCACCTACCGACCTACCTACCTACTCAGTATCTCTATGCTAACTAGCGGTCCTCCGCGACTGCGTCCACGCGATTTGAATTTGCTTTCTTCCCTCCCGTCGCAGCGTGAAGTTTTTTAGCCTAAAGCCTTCCTCGATAAATAAGCTTTCAAACACAAAAATGTTTATTCAAATCGTACTAGTAGTATCTGAGATAAGCGCGTTGAAACAAACAAACTCTTCGGCTTTATTATATTAGTATAGATAATTATAAAGCTAAAGAGTCTTGTTTAAACGCACTTATCTCAAAAATTACTTAACCGATTTGAAAAAATATTTTTGTGTTGGATAGCTTATTTATCGAGATAGGCTTAAAATATCACGCAGCGATGGGAAGGGTAGGAGCAAACTCAAAAAGTGAGGACGCAGTCGCGGGGTTCGCTAGTTAGTAATATAACTACTAAAATATGCTATTAGAAATAACAAAAAAACGGAAATTTATGTTGCTATACATGGTAAAGTTAACAATAATCGTACATAGAAACAACGTACTTATTTACTTGATATTTTGAACCTTTTCTTTTCGAATCTGTATTGAAATACCGTTTTGTTTTTCCTCCAAATACAATTTGTCCGAATCACAAATCCAACTTAATCCCCCATTTGATTGTATAATCCTTAATAACACCAAATAACTGAAATAACCGATGATCTGGTATTACTAGACTTTGGGGTTTTCATTTTATGCACACGTTTCATGGTCTTGCCAACGACACTTTCTGGTAAGGTAACATACATTGACGGCCACAGTTAGAGCTCCGCTCTGTTAGACCTTAAGCTTTATTCACGTCGAAAACGTGTTATGAATAAGCATTGATACATCTTGCCAAAACATGAGAGTAAAGGCTGATTCACACTACACCGTGCCGGCGCCGGGCCGGGCTCCGACCGGATGCCGGCCGGTTTGCGGTCAAACAATATTGTAAACATTTTGTATGAACTTGGTTAGTTGGTTGGCCACGGCTTTGGAATGTCTCTGGGATTTTTCCGGCTCCGGCACAGTCCAGCCCCGGCATGTTGTAGCGTGAATCATCCTTAATTCAGCTGCTGGATGGAATATCTAAAAAAAAACAGGAAAAATCTGCACTGAAAGTCATTTATTTAGAAACCTTTGCAATAACAAAAACATTGATAACACTATCGAAACAAAAAAACAAGAATAAAACGGTTCGATTCTAGTTTTATCTACTTTCTGCTTGAAATTTGATAACATACTCGTACATATATATACCAACACGTTCTGCAGAATAAAATCCATGAACACTTGAGCAGTACAGCCAACAATGCATGAATCACATATTAAAAGTATCGTAATACAGAGTCATTATGACCGGACTAAAGCTAGATAGAAAGCTGTGGATTATCTGAATTGATCCCGAAATTGATTCGGTTTTTATCTTTCCAACGGTTTTACCGATTTCCACCGCACACCTTTTGTTTGGATTTTTGCGACTGGTTTATTAATTTTCATTCAAATACGAGTATTATTCTGAATTTCTGAATAGAATCATTTTAATTTTTTCATATTTGGAATATCGTTATGATATTTCGCAGTGCTTCTATGCTTGCACGATGCATGTTCAGCAAAAAACAGCTTACCTAAGCGCTAACTTTAAACGTAGAGAAAACTTTTATTATTAATATTACTATTTCATGATATGAGATTATATTATTAATTTTGTGAGTAGTTCTTAAAAAATATTTTAGAACAGAATGGTGGGCACGTTTTGACGTAAGTAAGCTTTCCAAACACAAAATTGTGTGAAATTTGTTGTGTGTCAGCGTGTTCTGGCAGAAAAAGCGCTCAGATTAATGTAAGCGCTTAGCGCTTATTGATCCACCAGCGCTTAGAAAGCTGTTTTCTGCTAAACACACTCGTATGTTTTTCTTCTTAGCTATTATAAAGCTCAAGTGCTTTATCAAAGAACAACTATCGTTGCTACAAAAGTGAATAAACCGGTCTAGTATACCAAAAACGGTACGTAGAAAATACTCTACAATCTGAGTTAGTTGTAGTGGAGGGTTTAGAACATTTCACGTTATATTTCACGGGATTTTGCAAACAAAACCTACGTTCATTTTCGCCTTTAGAAAGCCGAGATCTTACACCCCTATTCAGTGAGGATGACAGACGAAACTCGACGTTAACACCTTAAAAATAGAATTTACAATGAAGATGGATGGGAAAGAGTTGGTAATAGTTTAATCTCTTGGAATGCCGCCAGGGTGCGCTTCCTAAAAATGGCGCCGATCATTATTCATAGAACAAACAAGTTTAATTCAATTGAAATGTTTTCGAAGTATTGGGTTTTTTTGCGTGTACCTATTTTTATTTTGAATGCAAATAATAGTTTTTTATATGTCTTTCCTGTAAAGAATCAATTACTGGTGTGTGTGTGTGTCTCTAAACCTTGGAGTTCATAATAATAATGATTCTTGGTACAGCCAGAAATAGTCTAAATTTACCAGCTTCGAAGCTAAAAAAGGGTAAAAAATATAATAGTGGTTTAATTGAAAAAAGAAAGAATTATAAAACGTTTTAAACCAGTAACTGCGTTAATGCCTTTACGATAGCTTAATGTAGTAAATAATAAAAATTGTATGATTTAATACGAAGGGTTATAAGATTGTTGAATGAATGCATGACATTGATGAAATTCATTCTTCTGTTCACAAAAAGTGGTAACACTGTAAACGTCAAATCACTCTACGGGATCATAGAAAAAATGAATAAGGTACGGGATTATAAAATCCAAGCTTGGAATTGTTAACTGTTTTTTTTTTTTTTTTAAATTATGTTTGTGTGAAAATTCACTTTCACAATGTAATCTAACATTGACTGAGATAAAGATGATACGCAATCCAATATTAAAATAAGTAACGTATTAAAATGTATTACCATCCCAAAAATATTGAATCTAATGGGACGAATGTACATTATTTATAATTTATGTTGCGAAAATTTGGTGCCTGCGTGCCAAGTAGCAATTACATCAAATAAATGTATTTAATAATCGCATTTAGATGATTCTATCAACTGGTTAATAGTTTTTAGGTAGTTAGAGCGATAACTATGTAAATCAGATTGTGTTAAGGGCCCAACGTAATGTGAGATTTTAATTAACGCACACACAAGGCATATCAGCATCTTGTATAAGTGGTTTATTTCAGGGAAATGAGAAATAACAATTTCTATCAAAGAAGGGTTTATAAATTGTGTCAACAAATCTATACTTTTATTATAAAGCATAGGGTTTGTTTGTTTGTTTATACGTGCTTATCTCAGGAATTACTGGACCGATTTGGAAAACTTTACACTGCGGTGGTAGAGGAGGTAACTAACTCAAAACGCGCGAACGCAATCGCGGGGCACCGCTTTACCTCATAAGCGACTTTAAAAAAGTTGAATTTCATTTGACCCGCTGTTTATATATTATTGAAACATTTTAAAGTAATTTTAGCTGTCGTTTTACTTTACGTCAATTAAGAAAGTTTATGTAAGATTGAAGGTAAAATCGTTTTAAGTGATAATATTTCAACTTTGTCTTTGTATACACCATAGAAACAGGGCACTATCCTTTTTTTTGGAAAATCGTTTTTTTTTCTTTAACAAAGAAAATATCATTTTTGAAAAAAGTGTGGTGTAGAACTAAGTACATATATATTTAGATATAAGTATACGTTTCAACGTGTATATAATAATGTGTCTTAATACAATAAACCAGTATAATGTCAACAGTTCGTTGTTTCACTTGTCTCCTCGAGTAGCATCCTTACATGGCGACCCTGCCAGTGCATCACCAAAAACAGACCGCGTAAAGTTCATCGACTCAAGATGTGTTACATTTGTGTAATCATCGGTGCGCTAACGACGTGTGAATTCTTAATTAAACACGATGGGCTCAACAGAATCTAAAGAAGAAGTCTTCATTGCCCAAGCGGCCGGTGTTGGACAGAATGCAGCGGATGTGCAACAGCAGCAAAGGCACGATACGACCAACTATCTTTTGATCATCATATGTACGGTGTTGCTGATGGGCGCATTGTTCATGGCGTACAAAGTGGCTAAGAAATGCCATGATAAGCAGATCCAGCGACGACTAGATGACGAGCGGCTGATGAGGTATGCCAGTATTCTGCGACGGCATCAACTAAAAACTGAAAATGTGTAGTGTTGTGTTTGCGTCATAAGTGAAATCAGTGCGGTAAAAAGGTTAAAAAGGTTCGGTACGAGCTATACATCGTCATCGTGGTATGCAAAAATTTTATTATACAAGTATTTAAAGGACTCTAGTTATAAAAATGCAATATATTAGCATAATATTTTAAATTAACACATGTTATTTAGTAATTAATAAGCATACGTAATATGGTACCTATTATATTCTTGTTATGGCAGAGGAGTTGGCATTATTACTTAATGAATTAAAAGCAATAAGGACATATTTAATAAAAATCGGTCCTAATCGTCGACAAGGAAATATTTTAGTAGTAAAGAAAGACGAAACTAATCAAGTTTTAGTTAAATTTAATGCATACTTAAAGCTATCTTCTAAGTCGAACGAAGCTCCTTTAATAAGTAAAATAAGTAGTGAATTTAGTAATTTATATTCAGAAATTATTTCTTTGTGTTCGCAAAGTATTGTCGAGGAAGAAGTATTTTCAGACCCCATCACCATGGCTGAAGAAACTTTTGATTTAAAACTTGCTTTAAGCTTACTCCCTGTCATGACCGATAATGAGGAAAATACAAAACAACTCATTGAGAATATCGAATATTACAGTTCTGTGATATCAAAACCAGGGTGTAAAAGTAAATTAATTTCATTTGTGTTGAAGAGTCGATTATCGACGCAGGCTAAATTAAAGTTGTTACCCAAATATGACAATGTTGATGAGCTTATAAAGGACATGCGTACACTTCTATTACCTAGGAAAAGTCACACAGCTTTACAGGCAAAATTACAACAGTGTAGGCAAAATAGTAAAAGTATTCCAGACTTCGGTAAGGAAATTTCCGAACTGTTTGTGGATTTGACCATCTCGCAAGCTGACGGAAATCAAGAAAGTTATAATATTTTACGACCTTTAAATGAAAAACAAGCTATAAAAAGATTTGCTGATGGGTTGCGAGATCGTCGTCTCAGCACAATAATTTCGGCGCGAAATTATATTTCTTTGACAGAGGCAATTCAAGGAGCACAAGATGAGGAGGTGCAATCAACTACATCGGAAATTATTGGTACGTACAAACCCAATAACAGGTTCTATAGAGGTAACAGGCCTCAAAGAGGACAGTTTAGGGGCCGCAGCTTTAACAGCAGTACCCGAGGGCGTGGACAGCAGACCTTTCGAGGTACCCCCGGTCAGCGGGCTCAAGGACCATATTACACGAGAAATAACTATCGTGGAAATGGTTTCCAAAATCGAGGAAGATCCGGGAATAACAGAGGTAATAATTATTATTCACGTAACAATAACATACATTACATGTCATTAGCATCGGAACACGAAACCACACCTGTTCCAGGACGTTCACCTATGTCAGAACGTTCACCTATGACCGAACGTGCACCCGAATCAAATATGGATTCGTTGAATCACTTTTTTCGAGTCTAATTACATACTTGCTTGCAACAGTTTAAATAAAGTTTCGGTTAACATCAATGAATATGGACATGAATTGCTCATTGATACTGGAGCTTCGGTTTCAGCTATCAAGTACGAATGCGTTGAACGATTACAAATACCATACCATAAAGAGAGTGTTTGCATTAGAGGCGTCGGTGGAAATATTTTTACAGAAGGATTTGTTTACTTAACTTTAACTTACGATAACTTTACGTTTCCACACAAATTTCTTATTTTTAAAAATTTCCCATGTCAAACAGATGGTATTTTAGGTCAAGATTTTCTTAAATGTTACAGAGCAGTTTTGAATTTTGAATTAAACACTATGAGATTAATTAATGAGAACAACGAAATTGTAACGTTACCTTTTGAATATTTAACCCCTTCTTCAAACACATATCTTGTCATTCCGGCACGATGCGAATCAACACATTATATAAATTCACAAATATCAGAGGATTGTGTCATAATTTCACAAGAGTTATGTGAAGGAGTTTATTTAGCTAATTCATTAACGAGACCAAATAATGGCAAAATTGCAATTAGAATACTAAACACAAGAGACACAGACGTTATTCTTAATTATTTTCAGGTTATTACTAGTTCACTAAACGATTTTTTTATATGCCAATTTGAAAAACCTAACATCAATGCAGATAGAGTTAAAATATTATTTTCTTTATTAAACTTAAAAAACTTAAATATAGAGGAACAAAAATCTATTGAAAACATCTGTGCTAAGTTTCCAGACATTTTTCACTTGCCAGGAGATAAATTATCAACAACCCCAGTCTATGAACAATCAATCGATTTAAAGCCATTCAGTACTCCAGTGTATACGAAACCTTATCGCTTACCACATGCCCATAAGGCCGAATTAGATAAACAGATCGAGAGTATGTTAGATGCGGGTATAATTGAAGAATCCAGGAGTCCATGGTCCAGTCCTTTATTGCTGGTTCCTAAAAAGGTGGAACCCGGTAAAGAGAAAAAATGGCGCGTTGTTATTGACTACAGAAAATTAAATAACCAAATACAGGATGATAAATTCCCTTTACCTAACATTACAGATATTTTGGATTCATTATCAGGAGCAGTTTATTTTACCCATTTAGATTTGTATCAAGGGTTCTATCAGACAAATCTACATAAAGATAGTAGACCTTATACAGCTTTTACAACCGGGAAAAACCAATACCAAATGACGAGAATGCCAATGGGTTTGAAATCTAGTCCAAATAGCTTCAGTAGAATGATGACAATAGCAATGTCTGGTCTAAATTATGAAAAATGTCTAGTGTACCAAGATGACCTCATTTGTTTTGGAAGAAATTTAGAATCTCATAATCGAAACTTGATGGATGTTTTCACTAGGTTACGCAGTGCTAATTTAAAATTAAACCCGCCCAAATGCCAATTTTTACAAAAAGAAGTTCTTTATTTAGGACATATTATATCAAAGGACGGTATTCAACCTGATACAGAAAAAATAAAGGTACTTATTGACTATCCAAGACCAAAAACAGTTGACGAAATTAAACGTTTTGTAGCTTTCGCCAACTATTATAGAAAATTTATACCGAACTTTGCGGAGATAGCCATTCCTTTAAATAGATTGTGTTGTAAAAATAGTAAATATTCTTGGACAATTGAGTGCGAAGATGCTTTTCAAAATTTAAAATCAGCTCTGATTAAACCACCCGTATTACAGTACCCAGACTTTTCAGAACAAAACGAATTTCTCTTACAGACTGACGCATCAGGAAAAGCTGTCGGTTCAGTGTTGTGTAATAAAGACGGTCGACCAGTAGCTTATGCCAGTCGAAGCTTAAATAAAGCAGAAATTAACTATCCTACTATTGAAAAAGAACTTTTGGCAATAGTATGGATTATCAAATACTTTCGACCTTATCTGTACGGCAAACGTTTTAAAATACAAACTGACCATAGACCCCTTATTTATTTATTTGGAATGCGTGACCCATCTAGTAGATTGTTAAAATTTAGATTACAATTGGAAGAATATAATTTTACTATAGAATACTTAAAAGGGAAACACAATTCTGCAGCAGACGCACTATCGCGTATCAATATCACAACAGACGAGCTGAAAAGTATGAATGAACACTTGAGTATTAATGTTTTGACGCGCGCGCAGCATAGGAAATTGCAAAGTAATGAAAACGTTGATAGCAGTAGAAATGATTCGGTAGATAATATTCACACTGACTCAAGGCCTGATCAACCGAGGGTCGTGGAAATAATTAAAAAACCAAATCATTTCACTGAAATCGCAGTAATTAATAAAAAAGATTTATGTAAGTTACTTAAAACCGGAATTATGACGAAAAAGTATAAATATTTTATGTATGTCCCTAGTAAATGTAAAATATTCTTAGATACAACATCTCGATCATCAATTACGCGAGACGAATTGGTGAGGGAGTTGTCAATAATATGTAAAGAATTAAATTTAGAAAATGTGTGCATAATACGAAATGAAAGTAATAAGGAATTCCTAGCGGGACTATTAGAAGAAATACAGAAATATGACAAGTGGTCCGGACCACGCATTTGTGTAGTAAATAATGTACAACGTATTGATGACGTAGACAATAGGCGAGTAATATTAAACGACTTTCACCTTCTTCCCACCAGTGGCCACGCGGGTATAAGGAGAATGACGAATAATATTAAAAAATATTACTTTTGGCCTAGTATGTACAAAGATATTAATGAATATGTTTCCAAGTGCGAAAAATGCCAGAAACAAAAATATTCAATTAATACTAAACAGGAAATGATAGTGACAAGTACAGCTAACTCAGCGTTTGAAAAGATATTTTTAGATATTGTCGGTCCACTACCGAAAGATGAGCATGGCAATAGCTATATTCTCACGTTGCAGTGTGAACTAACAAAGTTTACCGAGGCGTATCCATTACGTAATAAAGATACGGTAAGTGTAGCTCGAGCCTTTGTTGACAATTTTATTTTAAGATTTGGCATACCTAGAGAAATCGCAACTGATCGCGGGACAGAATTTGTATCTAGTACTATGAAAGAAGTATGTCAACTCTTGAAAATAAATAAATTAACATCAACGGCTTATCATCACGAGAGCATAGGAGCGCTAGAGAACTCACACAAAACTATGGGTGCGTACTTAAGGATTAATTGTGATAATAAGACGGCGCAATGGAGCAGATGGATACCATATTGGTGCTTCTCCTATAATAATACAGTTCATACGGAAACCAAATATACACCTCATGAGCTGGTATTCGGTAAGAAATGTATTTTGCCGAGTAATCTTGTGACTAATGTAGTAGATCCCTTATATGCTCATGACAATTATGCATTAGAACTTAAGTACAGACTTCAAGTAGCCCAACAGGATGCATATAATAATCTTGTTAATAGTAAATGTAATCGTACTAGTAAATATAATGATAATGTAAACCCAATTAATTATGAAAAAGGTAATTATGTATTAATTAGAAATCCATCAGAAAACAAAATGGAGCCAATATATTTAGGACCATATTTAGTATTAGAAGATTTAAATTGTAATGTTAAGATTTTAAAAGATGGTAAAGAATATACTATACATAAGAATAGAACAAAACTGTTTAAATATTAATTTAAAAAAAAATGTATCTAACTTATTTTTTTTTCTTGAAAAAGGGAGATGTGGTGTAGAACTAAGTACATATATATTTAGATATAAGTATACGTTTCAACGTGTATATAATAATGTGTCTTAATACAATAAACCAGTATAATGTCAACAGTTCGTTGTTTCACTTGTCTCCTCGAGTAGCATCCTTACAAAAGGCACGCTGTCAATTTTAAAGGTTATCTACCTCATCGGCTTCGCCTCTCTCTTTTTAATGCCCAATCTTCCTTTTTTTCTCATCTTAACCTTAATTAATAAAAAAAACAATATCTGCAAAAAAATATTACCTTAGTCTCTAAATTACTCAAAAACTAGTGAATAAAACACAAAGTTTTTCTACAAAAAAAACATTTATTGTGCTGAAATAATATTTAAGGGGCCACCCTTAAATATTATCACTTAAAACAAGGTAACCTTATACAAATATGGTTATTTAAATTTCTTAAGCAGTTAAATATTCAAATAGAATATATGTTTGATTAGAAAGACTTAGTGTCAATGTATTATGTAGCTTCGTAGGGCCCTTAAAACTTTGGTATGTCTTAATGCGTTTTAAGTGACGAATGACAAATAATAACAGTATTACAAATTACAAGATGTAGATGTCAGTGATTTTACAAGCTATTTAAAACAAGTTCGCCGAATCTTAATTTTATGTGTTTATTAGCACTTTATTAAGTTTACTGCTTTAATATTACTTAAATATATCTAATAAGAGTCAAGTCGAATACTTATAGCGGATTTTTAAGCTCAGAGTAGGTATGATGGCATATCATACTTTTTTCCCAGCATTTATGCCAACATTATTTGTGCAATTAAGAGTAAATGTTTATATATAAAAATGAATCCATACTTCCCTTAGTCACGACATCACGCGTGAATGGATGGACCGATGTCGCTAATTATGTTTTGTTCTATCTGTTATTGTCAGGAGAAGGTTCCTTTGAATTATAAAATAGTCAATTGGGCACGTAGACTCATTTTCATGAACATTACATATTGGATTCTTCAACATTGAGACCGGGGCGAGAATTATTCGCGAACCTGTCACTGGTTCCCTAATAAATACAAAAATAAAATAAGTAATAATTGTCTTTGTATTTTACAAAATAAACAAAAAGATTAGTTACTATGAGACAGGTTTGTAGCTACATTTAGCAACATAATGCTTTTGTATGCCATGATATCATGACAGGGTTTCAATACAATCTGAAAACATCATTTTTACCTTTCCTATTTTCTATATAGTGTGTAATTTTTGACAATACCAAACTTTCAATCATAGAGATACTCTCAGATCATCTCCAGATTTCCGTTCAACCAAGTTTGATTAAACTCACAAACTTACGCAAACCTTCTGCTAAGTTATAATTAACTGCCAATTGTCCACATTTCGCCGTCCATTTCTTTACAATTTATCATTAAAAATTATAGTCGGACCCAATTTTCCTTGTTCGCAATTAACGTCAAAACCTTTTGTAAAGTAAAGAAAAGTATTAAAAAAGTTATGTCGGACTAAATTTCTACTGATAAAAAGGCAGACCTAGATAATTTTGTAGGTCATAGGATATCTTTAATTTTGTATAGATGTAGGGGATGGGGTGGTTATTATTAAATTAAATTGTATCACTAGTATCTATCACTGCTGACGCACAGTTAGTGATTGTGAGTTATCTATACTTAATTATTAAAGCTGAAGCGATTTTTTGTTTGAAAGCGCTTATCTCATGAAGTATTGGGTCGATTTAAAAAAAATATGTGTTGAATAGCTTATTTATTAAGCAAGGCTTCACCGGTAGGGTAAGAGGAAAACTCAAAACGCGCGGATGCAGTCACGAGGGACCGCTAGGTCTTATATACTTATGTATTTATTTATTTATTATTTTATTTTATTATTTTAGGGATTACAATCAAATGTGTTACATGATTAACTTTAAACTAACTTAAATACTATAAATGGTAACACATCCAACCACACGCAATCCACGCGTAGGCATACTATATTATTTACCGTATATATTTATTTTTACTTATTTATTTATTCTATATATTATTATATATTATTTATTTATACTGTTTGTTTATTCATTATTCAATTGCGACACTACTACGCAGTGCATCTATAATAAGATTTTTAAATTTAGAGGGACTCTGGGAAAAGTCGAGACCATTAAAGTTCTGGTTGAAAATGGACAGCAGTCTATTCAAAGAAGATCGCTGACCTGCATTAGTTCTGTATAAATTCACATCGGAAGGTTTTTTCCTTCTTACGCGTAATTCTGAGCACAGCACGTCTGAGGACGCTGTAGTGGATCTAGTTACAGAGGCTCATCATCATCATGCAATCGATTCTATTATTTATTAAATTATAGGTATTTATCAAGACGATGAAAACAATCTTGATGGTAGTGTTACCAAAAGGTTATGCTTTTTACACGTATCTCTAGATAGTAAAGCGTGTATTTTTTACCCTTTTGACAGCAAAAAACAAACCGTTAATTATCTACGTAGTTTTTTTTCTCTTAAGGCATGTTTCAATATCGACGAATAAGAACTAACCAACTAATAAATTCCAATATAGAACGTCATTTTGTATGAAGTAATGGACAGTAAAGATCTAGATTGGAGACCCTTTGACCAAAGACAAGATGGACAGACTACCTTGCAATGATCGTGGGACCAAACTGGATTAAGACATACCGCTTGTGATCGGTCGCTGTGGAAGGCCGTAGGGGAGGCCTATGCTCAGCAGTGGACCACCATTGCCTGATAATTATGATGATAAGTAGAAGTATAAGTACATTATGAAACAGGCCGTTTTAAATTTAGTGGCATTCTGTGTTAAAAATGTACTAATGAAATTAAATGTCGCTACAGATGTGGAACTTGTTTTTTTTTTTCTTGAAGGCTAATTTTTCATTTTTATTCAACGTCAGATAAGGTATATTTGTTGAATAAAATACAATACGCCTGATTTAAAAACGTCTCCTATTTGACAGCAATCATTTACTTATGGTATTTTTATTTGAAAATCGGTTGTTTTATACTTATTCAGTCGGATAAGTCTAATTTAACAATATTCCAAAATACGAAAAACATGATAGATCAAACTACTGTATAATTTCCTAATGACGAGACTGGCAGGTAGTTTTACTTCAAAGTTTAAGGCATAAATGGTAAAATGCGCCGTATTAATAAACTTCACCGCAGTTATTAGACACAAACTGTGTAAGCAATAATAAAAATTGCCTCCTGACACACTTCGTTCATTCTGCCCCAATTTTTTTTTGGGCACCTATTTCTGAGACTTCCGCGTGAAGTTTCAATAATTCCATTTAATTTTTCAACGTAACATATATTTATAAACTTTCGCTGTACAAAGTATTACTTCTGTTGATTTATGAGTTTTTGTTTTAGCCCAAATGAATTACGACATTGTGTTTTATGGTTATATTTAGTGGTTATAAATTACTTATACGGCTTTCCGGACTTGAGCAGATGGGCGTTTGACGAATACTTTATTTTTATGTTTGTCTATACAGGCTGTAGTCTTCAATAGTTGCCAATAATGGAAGATAGATAGGACTTGACACCGACTTCAAAAACTAGGAGATAATAAATTCAATATGTATGTATCTGATATCATTTGAATTGGATAATATTTGAGTACTTTTGTCTATGGAGGCTTCCAAACACATGTGCAGAATTTCGTTAGTTTATGTATGTTTATGTTTGTATATTTGTATGTTTGTCTCAATATTTCTCGAAAACAAGAAGTCATAGCGAGATGATTCATTTTTAGTTTTAATAGGTAAAGGTTAACTTAGGGTTCAGTGTAAGATTTATCCAAATAGGTGTATTTTTTTAAATATGAGTTTTAAATAAAATACTGTATTTTCTCTGTATAAACCTACGGTTGACTGATAGAGAATGATTTTAGCATTAAGTCCGCCATATGTACCTTTTATTTGTGCATGAAGTGTTTTAAATTGAAAATAAATAAATCGTAATATAATCAAGTCACCCTAGAAAAACAAAAGGATTTAATCCAGCTAAACTTACAACAAAAAAATCATCCCTTAGGAACCCAAAATTATATGCCTATTATAGCGCAAAATACGGAAGCTCATTAGAAAATAATGCGTTGACTGTACCTTTGAAATCTGTGTTAAAATCATACGAAGTAAGACCTTGCCTTTATAAAAATAGAGTTGACTTTTATTATAAAAGTTTGGGGTTCATTTCGTACTCAAAATTGAAATTGACGCTATCTTCAAGCCAAGCGGGAAATTAAATTCATTGTTTTCATTCTCGCGGATTTGAAATTTTTTAACATTTATTTCTGAATGTTAGCAGAGGAAAATACAACTTAATAGAATGATAATTTTGTTAAAGTGAATACTTTTGGGAACATACCGTGTCCTTATTACGGATTTCAATAAAATGAGATAATCAGTTCTATGTTTATGTATGTCATATCGTTTGAATTTGATATGATTTGAGTCTGTTGATCTATTAAGGCTTTCAAACCTGTTTGTATATTTGTGCACATATGTCTCGAAAACAAAAAGTCATGACGTGATGTTATGAGTATGACTTTTGTTCAATTAAAGATATTTTAACTTAGGGTACAGTGTTAGTTTCATCATAATCAGTCCAGTTGTTTTTGTGATATGGGAAATAAACTAAAAATCATTAATTTTAAAAAAAAAAAACGCCTCCAAAAACCCGATTAAGAAGCTCAAAACAACGATTAACCTTCTAGTTGGGAAAAACAAATTCCTTCGATCTTACTAAGGTCGTCTATCCATCTTGTCGGTAGACGTCCAACGCCGCGTCTTTGGTCGAAGGGTCTCTAAGATTTTTTGCCCCAACGGCCATCAGTTCTTCGCGCTATGTGCCTTGCCCATTGCCACTTGAGCTTACTGATTCTCAGGGCCATGTCCGATACTTAAGTTCCTCTACGTATTTCTGATTCGATCTTGTAGACAAACACCGAGCAATAGCCCTCTCTATCGCTCGATGTTAGTTTTGAGCTTCTTTATAAGGCCCATTGTAAGAGACCATATTTCGGATCTGTCTGAGGTTATTGAGAGGAGAAGAGTGTGTTTCTTGCGCAATTACCTGAACGCTTTCAAAGAAACATATTGCAACTCCTTCTCTAATAAGTTGCGGGGTGCATAAATTAGGTCTGTCAAATGAATTATTTTGTTTTTAACCGACTTCAAAAAAGGAAGAGGTTATCAATTCGACTGTATGTTTTTTTTTTATCTATGTAATCTCATATCTCAGTCGTTTGTCGACCGATTCGAAAATATTTTTCGCCTACTTAGAGGGTATGCCTTCTAGTTGGTCCCATTTTTTTCAATTTGGGATCTGATGATGGGATCTTGGTGTAATCGAGGGAAGCCCTCAAATTTTATAGGCACGTATAGTGTTTCTTTACTTGAATCTTAATTTTGACGTGTTGTTACGTCTAATAGTCAACATCTTGTGGGGCTGAGCTGATGGTGGAACTCCTTAACGCTTAGGAGTTCAGTAATTATAATGAGAGAACTTATAATAGGTAGTTTGTAGCTTCTTAAAAAACAGAGTCATAAGGTCCCCCTCATACTCCTGTAATCTCTAAAAATGAAGAAATAAAATTAACTTTCAAAAAAGTAAAAACCGACTTTAAAACCAAAATGCACTAAAAATTCTTAAATAAAGTCTTGACTATTGAGAGGAAAGGAACCCATTTTAGGCAAACAATTTCTTTTTGGAGTCGGTGCTGTGATAGTTGATGCTTGATGGTCAAAGTGATGGGTTCCTTTCCTTTCAATAGTCAAGACTTTATTTAAGAATTTTTAGTGCATTTTGGTTTAGAAGTCGGTTTTTACTTTTTTTAAAGTTAATAACACAAACATACATATTATACATATTTGATATCTGTTAGCTTCAGTACTGGCAGGTCTTAGTGAATCAAACGGCATACTTACAGAATTCAAAAGGCCGTTTGACATACGGAACTTAGTATCGGCAAGCATTTTGATACTGATTGACTTTGTGTGCCAACAAAAATATTTGTAAACTAATGCGCTGCAATTACCTCTCAATTACCTCAGTGTCTGAAGGCGAAAGTCTTCTACGAGTGTATGTAACCTTACCAGTGATGACATACGGATCCGAAACGTGGTCTCTAACTATGGGCCTCATAAAGAAGCTCAAAATTACACAACAAGCGATAGAGCGGGCTATGCTCGGTGTTTCTCTACGAGATCGAATCAGAAACGAGGAGATACGTAGAATAACCAAGGTAACGGACATAGCCTTGAAAATCAGTAAGCTTAAGTGGCAGTGGGCAGGGCACATAGCGCGAAGAACTGCTGGCCGTTGGGGCAGGAAAGTTCTAGATTGGAGACCCTTCGACCAAAGACGCAGCGTAGGACGTCCACTGAAAAGATGGACAGATTACCTTATAAAGATCGCAGGATCAAACTGGATGCAGACTGCTAGTGATCGGTCGCTATGGAAAGCCGTGGGGGAGGCCTATGTTAAGCAGTGGACGTCTTTTGGCTGATAATGATAATGATGAATGCACTGCACTTTGTGTGCAATTTTCAGTACATTAACTTGAATATTAAATTCGTCTCTTTGAATACCTTTTTTTAATTTTTAGTTATTGTCTGTATTAGATTATAACTGACTGAGCTAAAACGGATACCGAAACCTTCTCCTTAATGTAAAAAAAAAATATTTTCTGCAAACCGCATCAAAATCGGTTTGTCCAAATGCGAGATAATAGCGCAAAAACATACTCATACAGAAATACAGATCAAACTGAGGGCATCCTTTTTTGGAGACGGTTAAAAATAAGCCTTTTAACAACTGCATAATGTATCGAAGTTTTTTATTCGTACCTGAATACCATTAAAATAATGATAGAGTTGAGTTGGCAAAGGTTTGAGAAAAAAAAAATACAAACCTTTAAGCTGCCCGCAGTTTGAAAACCTCCATGACTGTGTTTCGAACGTGCTGAAAGACCCTGTTCCTTTTTACCAGTTTTTAAGCATTTTAGTGGTTTAAAAAAAAACAGAAACGTCATAAATTTTTATCATCCGTGTGTCTCAACTCAACTACAAATAACTACTCTATATTACTAAATTTCTCGTTAAAAGCGAAAGGAACAATGTACTATTGTAAAACATTTCTCGTCCAAAATTAATGAAACAATGTACCCAATTATTAAACTAGTCGGTTCATATCAAATATTAAATGGTAATTACGTAAATTAGTACTGTACTATGAAGCCGCATTTAATTTTGAAACCTATTTGTTGAAACGACTGTTGTTTTTAACCGACTTCAAAAAGGAAGAGGTTATCAATTCAACTGTTGATGCTGAGTTGATGGTGATGGTCCTTAACGCTTAGGAGTTCAGTTATTATGACGTTAGAATTTTTAATAGGTACTTTAGAGTTTACCAAATAACCTAACCCCCTTCCTCTATAAGTCACGAAAAATTAGCAAAAAATAAATATCCTTTGGACATTCCCACTCATCGCCATCTAGTCCCAAAGTAAGCTACTCAAAGCTTGTGTTATGGGTGCCAGACAACGGATATAATACTTAAATACTTTTTGTTTGTAAATATATACATGATATACATAGAAAACACCCAGACCAATACAAACAGACATGTTAATGCACAAAAATGTTTGTATTGTGCGGGGATCGAACCCGCAACCCGCTGCACAGTAGGCGATTTCTCGACAACTACACCAGACGGGTCGTCAAAGTAAAAAACAAAATACACTTATATATTTTAAATAAACTCTTGACTCTGAAAAAAAAGGACTCCATTTTAGTTAAACAATTTTTTATTCTTATTGATTGCCGGCCATCTATTTAACGATTAATACTAACTTTTATTATACATTGCACTTGTAGAAAGTTACTTTGTTACGCAAGGAATCGAATCCTGTGTCTTAAATATATAGTAAATTTATAAAAAAAAAATATTTTTCCTTGTAATATGTTTAACTAATGTGTTGTTCTTTCTTTCTTTATTATCACTAATCCACCAAAAAAATTAAAAACGACTTTTCAAAGATGGCAGGATCACATCGAAATTAGAGCGTTTGTAACCGGTCGCTGAGGGAAACTTTGGGAGAGCCCTATGTTCAGCTGTGGACGTCCTTTGGCTGATAATGATGATGACTAGAGTTGGGCAGGTAAAAAAAACAAAATGGTAAGTAATGAAAAATACGGTAATTTATGGTAAAAATGGTAAAATACTCGTAATTTACCAAATAGACCGTAAAATACTCAGTTGCTATATTTATTTATTTTATAATTTATGCATGATTAAAGCTTTAATCCAGACGGTTGTTGGCGGTGTTGATGGTAGAAAACACTTCAAAAATTGATTATTTTTTACGTTACTTGGGTCACCAGTATAAAACAGAAAAATTATGAAACAAATATTCGTGCGCGTTGCGTAAATTATTAAATGGCATTAAACATTCGCGCTCGCTTCTCGTCTGGTTATTAACGAAACGTTCGAGTAAATATTCGTGCACGAGAGCTGACGCGAGCTTGCTGTTCACATTGATGTTCACACATCATCATCATCATCATTATCAGCCTAAAGACGTCCACTGCTAAACATATGCCACCCCCACGGTTTTCCACAGCGACCGGTTGTGAGCGGTCTGCATCCAGTTTGATCCTGCGATCTTTACAAGGTCGTCTGTCCATCTTGTCGGTGGACATCCCACGCTGCGCTTTTGGTCGAAGGGTTTCCAATCTAGAACTTTTCTGCCCCAGCAGCCATCAGTTCCCTGCTATGTGCCCTGTCAAAGTGCCCACTGCCACTAGAGCTTACTGATTCGTAGGGATATGTCCGTTACCTTAGTTATTCTACGTATCTCCTCGCTTCTGATTCAATCACCGAGCATAGCCCACTCTATTGCTCGTTGTGTGATTTTAAGCTTCTTTATGAGGCCCATAGTTAGAGACCACGTAACGGATCCGTATGTCTTTACTGGTGACATACGCTGGTTGAAAACTTCGTCTTCAGACACTGAGGTAATTGACACGAGAGGAGGCTCTTATGCAGTTTCCCGAACGCTGCCTAGCCGAGTTGGATTCGTCAATTGACCTCTATCTCAAAGTTGGACCTATCTAATTGGATCTTTCATCTAAGGTAGACGTACTCATCGACAACTTCAAGAGTTGAGTTTCCAACGGATACTGGAGTAGGTATAATACGGGAACTTGACGTAATTTTCGTCTTTTCCATGTTTTTTTCAAAGACACACCTGTTGGGATACTTGGTCGAGCATAGTGCCAAGATCATTCAGCGTCTTTGCCACAACGACTATATCATCGGCAAACCGGAAGCGTGTTATGTATTCGCTATTGACGCAGATGCCGAATCCTTCTCATTCCAGGAGCTTAAAGGCGTCTTCCAATGCCGCTGTAAACAGTTTCGAAGATATAACGTCTCCCTGTCTTACACCTCTCCGCAATGGAATCGCCCTCGTATTTTGTTCCTGTACTCGGACCGACCATGGTGGCGTTGTTATACAGACACTAACACCTATCGTCTATGTGACACCACTGAAGAGGCCTAAGCACCGCCCAAGTTTTTATCGAATCAAAAGCCTTCTCATAGTCCACAAACGCTAAACATAGAGGCATATTATACTCGTACTTCTTGGACTTCTGTATAATTTGCCTTAATAGATGTGGTCTATGGTACTGTAGCCTTTTCAGAATTCGGCTTGTTCGGGAGGCTGGAAGTCATCAAACCTACGTGCGAGACGCTTCGTGATTCACACATGCGCGAGATTAATCATAGCATTTGTTGTACATGAAGATGCCGAAGGTTGAATTAGTTGTGGCTTGCGCTCTGCAACTCGTTAGTTTGTTTAAATACTTGAATATCTTGAGTAAGAAAGTGAAAAGGAACCGGCGACGCAGACGATGGTAAGGTGAATGATAAGCTTAGCTTTTAGGTCAGTATGATAAGGAGGCATTTTTTTCAAAAATTGTACCCTTTTTCGTGATTTTCAGTTATTTAATTAACCTATAAAACGAAAACTACTAGTTTTGATGGAACTTACACTGTAGGTACCCTAAGTAGCAATATATCTGATTGAACAAAAAATAATCATCTCGCTATGACTTCATGTTTTCAAGAAATCCGTGGTGAAAAAAACATCAAAACACACATACACTTACGAAATTTTGAACACGTGTTTGGAACTTTGGAAGCCTTAATAGATTACCCCACTCGAACAATATAAAATTCTAACAATATCACATACCTTATAGGTCGAATTGATAACCTCCTTTTTTAAAATAAACATTAATATGTTTATATTACAAACACAATATCACTCATAAATTACAAAGTATAAAACAAAAATAAACCTAATAAATACATTTTTGTGTGATGTGAATCCAGCTCAAAAGTTCGTATTTGTGTTGGCATGTAAAGAAGTATCATCATGCTAAGACAGTAAAAATGAGTGAAATGTTATTCATGGTATTTTGGTAAAGGATTTAAGTATATTTATACATTAAGTTTTGTTAATTAAAATCATTTGAATATTTTCCCAGTCATCGGTAATTTTACCGAGTAAATTACATGTTTTTGGTAATTTACTCGAAATTGAGTAAATTACCGGTCACAAACCCAACGCTAATGATGACGAATCTCTTATGAGCAAACAAGCGCATCTCATTGTTACAATACAAATTTAAAGTCCTATTTAAATTCATGTCCATATATCTTCCAATGTTGCTTAATAACGTAGAAGGATCTAACCAAATCTTTTCTCCCTGCCCGACACCCTAAAGAAATTAAACCATAAGCGGTTTAGACGCCACGTTGTACTTACTTACGGACAAATAGCACGTCAAGGTAAACACTGCGGTATCTTATGCAGTTGTAATAAGGGTTAGTTTGCAACAAAAGTGGGTAACCTGATGTGCTGGCCACTGTACGTCACACCTTATATCCCCTTATGTTTCTTTCCCACAATACATAAAACCGGCCAAGTGCGAGACGGACTCGCGCACTGAGGGTTCCGCGCCAACTTTAACTGAATTAGGGAATTCACTTACTTCCACTTAGCTAAATAAATAATAATTTGGCTCTATTAATGAATATAGATAAATCGAACGATAGCCCGGTTATAATGAAAGATACACTATTTTTTGCTAATCAAAAATATATTTGCGCATGTTTGGAATTGCTATCTAGACGTTTTTTCTATGATAAATAATTTGACTATCTTTCATTTGACATTTGTTTCATAAAAATAGGTGAAATAGTTTTACTTGTGTGATTTTAAAATTGTTTTTATTACAAAGTGGTGCCATATCTGTTTCTAAGGAGTAAAGCTGTTGCTGCTGTGTGTAAAATCGTTTATTGTGTTCCCTGCTATTACTGTGCAAAGTGGCTTGCTTTTATCACAAAGTGCAGCTTTTCAGTCATACTAAGACTTGTATGACTAATTCCTATAAAACATTTCAAAAGATTTGTTACATAAGAATACTTAGGATTTGCAACTAACAATCAACTTTTGACCACTTTGCGCCACTTTTAGCATCGATACAGACGCAATGCTAACACGCGTTAGTATCGATGCCAAATTAAATTGGTTGATCGATGCTAAAAGTTTATACTATTAATCCACACGCCTGAAATAACCATAGTAACACGAGTTTATATTATAACAACCATCCTGAAACTTAAGCTAGGAAACTAAGCTCGAACACATTTTGTTACCAAAGCATCACATTCTACCTATATTTTTGCACCTCCCACCCTCTAAACTGCTAGCCATCTCGTTAGTTCTACAAGGGTGGTATAAGGCAGTTAAGTCACAAGTTTACTGCTTAAGCGACTCGTACACAGAAGTGCTTGTGCACGAAGTTTAGAAACATCGGGTATGTTAAAATCACCCTAGTGAGGTAACCGTTAATTTGACAGGCAAATGGTTAAAAACTTAAAATAAATCATGAAAACAATAATTATAAAGCCTAATTAATAAATTGAAGCGGTCAAGATTTCGAGGATAGACATAAACAAATGAATGTGCGACAGACAAATGGTCTGGTTTCAAGTATATAAATGATTTTCTTCGTTATGATACGAAATACGCGACCATATGATTTAGACCTATTGGGACCGTGTTCGATGACTGCATCACAAGCTATAGGAAACGTTGAAATGACAAATGTCTGGCTGTCATTACGAAAAGTATTTAAACCAAAGTTATTGTAATGAAATATTGTATTTATAGTTCATGTATTCTATGCAATTAAGTTAATCTATCGTGTCGATTTTTATTTATTAATAAAATATAATTCACGGAGGCGTACATTTTGTTCTGGAATTGCTAGAGAAATGGTAACAGAAGTCCTCCAACGATGCCTTTTTTGGCCACTGCGAGCGCTGCCATCAATCCCTTTTTCCCACAATCAACTTTGCACACAGAAATTCAATATCAATATGTCTGTATCATATAATATGAATCTTAGTTTTTCGAACTTAAGGTGCTCCCCGAATTTTTAACGCGCACACTAGCGCCACTTTAGTAGAAAAAATATAACTCGTTAAGTAAAAGACCAATCGAAAATCTGATTGATGCGATTGTAGCTCTGGTTACGTGGTTTAGATGCAATGTTTAAGTTTAACAAAACAGAGTTATCTGCAGTTACAGTTAGAAAAATTGCCAAAAATGGTCATATTTAGCAATTTTTCTAACTCTAACGACGGTAAACTACTTTTGAAACAATTTAAACGTACTAAATAAACTATAGAACCTGTACTACAATCGTGTTTACCAGATTTTTGATTGGTCTTTTATTTAACGAGTTATGATTTTTCTACTAAAGTGGCGCTAGTGTGCGCATTAAAAACTCGGGGAGCCCCTTAATTTAATTGTTTAGAAATTTTCATCCCCTTTTTGAATATCGTGTATAGACCTTTGAATCATGAAATAAAAATACCTCTGAATCATGAAATAAAAATAATAAATCGGTGCACTAAAGCCTGACCGATATGAAAATTCCTAAGTTCTTAAGAAAGGTTTCGGCAACGTTGAAGTGTGCTAGAGTTGATGACGAATAAAAACCTTCTGTATATGAAGCCATTTTTTCTTCTCTGCCCATTATTTGATTAATTAGACTTAAAGAGAAAATGGTTTTAGGAACCTCGATGTCATTTTAAAAGACCTATCCGAAGACATGCATAGATTTGATTCCTTAAATATCATTTCTTTATATTTTGTATAATAATAGTAAAGCAGTTAACAGGATACATCTTCTTACTAAATTTCAACAGTGTGATGCTCATAAATACAGTTTAAAGTGGCTGTGACATACGAACGGACAGACAGACAGACTTAACGAAACTATAAGGGTCCTTACATTTATTCGAGCTTTAGTCGTCGGCATATCAAGCTACTCACTTTTATTGCAAACTAGCTCTTATTACCACTGCATAAGATACCACAGTTTGTAACTTGACATGCTGTACGTCTTTGTGATTCGGTTCTACTAGTTTTTAGTACAATCGTGATCGGAGTAACAATTAATTGTGTCTCTGTAAATGAAGTTAGTACGAACTAGTTTGTTGTAAGATTTTCAGAGATTTCGTTAAGAAGGATTTCGGTTTCTTCCTAAGGTAATCGTGATTTAGTTTAAAACTTTGTTTCATTTTGTACTAACTAATCAACTCACGGGAAACGTCGGGAAGGTAAAACGATGTTTACATTATAAATAAGTATATAGTTGCGTTTTAAATCCCTTTGTTGATTTGTTAAATCGTGACTTGTATAAACTATGGCTTCATAGTTTTTAATTTACAAACTGATTACTGTAAATAATTTAAAATGATCAATAAAAATTGGCCTTACGTATAAGTTTTTTTTTAATTTTAAATTGGGGTTGTCAACTTTTTTTGTGTTTGTAACTACCCAATTTTGGATCTAGATAATTGTCGAATGTGGTTTCGTGTTCTAGTAATTGTGGGTTTGTGTAGGTTTTTGCTTATTGATTTGAAATGTAGGTGTTACTCTAGTACATTTTGACTGATTTTAATACAAATAGATTGTATATTCGTCTCAACTGTCGATATCTTTTCTGTCTGTGTATTTTTGCGTTTTTTTTTTGCATTAGCCATACACCAAACGATTTTCAATTGTGTTTAAATATGTACATTGCATCTTTGTGATATTTTTTCTTTGTATTCAACTTTGAATTCGTTTGTGTATTATTTTCCATATTCAAATTTTATTTATTTATGTATCGGTAGGTAACTTAACACCCCTCCACCAACCCGCACTGAGCTCGCGTGGTGGAGTATGGCTCAAACTACCTCATAGTTGAGTTAAGGCCTTTGCTCAGCAGTACGATGTTACAGGCTAACTTTACTTTACTTTTTTATCGGTAGGTTGCTTGCGTGTATAATGTTAATGCACACATATCTGCTTGTAGATGCAGCCATATTCCAATGTAATGATTGTCAAAAATGTATTTCATTCTTTGACTATTGTTCAGTGTTTTTCAACCGACAATTGGTAGTTCAACATCAAAAATAATCTGATAGGCTCTTGTACACTTCAAGACCAGACTGTATTCCCAATATCAGTTAGGGTCATATTTACAAAACAATTGTTCCCACAAATGGTTCCGCAAAATTGGGTACCCTTTCAGATATTTCATCTTTGGTCATCAAAGTGATATTCGGACGAAACAGTACGTCCTAAGTCAATATTGGCAGTGCGCTGTAAGGGTTGGTACGTTGTTCGGGTGCCCTCTGATAGAAGTACACCCAGGGAATTTTGATATATCGCCTTATGTACAATCGGGAGCAGAAAGTTGTATCATGTTTGAAGACGGTGTTGGATGAGTAAATATAAGGAAGTTGGACTTTTTAACTTATAAAAAAATAATGGATATATGTGGAGATAAATGATTGACGTTCATAAGTGGCATTTTTTGTCCTAAGGGCCGATTTTTCAATGGTCAGATTAAACTTATCCGACGGATAAATTATACAGCGACAGATTTAAAAAAAATGACGGATATGTATGATTGCTGACAATTAGGTGACGTTTTCAAATTAGCTGTATTGTATTTTGTACGACGAATATTTCTTATCTGACTATAGAAAAATCAGCTCTAAATTGAATAAATAATTTTTGACTTTGACTTAGAAAAGAAGGGAATAAATTTAAAATGGATTAGGATGTGTTCAGACCTAGTGGTTTTGATTAATAGTTTTCTTGACCAATTCTAATAATTGTCAAAACCAAGATCTTGGCATTCATGGCACAGTTATCAGCCTTTATTTAGTATATAACAAGATAATGTGTGTTATGCACATTATAAAGAAAAAAAAATTAAAATAAAAAACGACAAATAAATAAGTTTTTTTTGTGTCCCTAAAAGTTATATCATGTATAAAAAATCATTACTAGCCATTTTTTTCTTAACATATTCACCGTTTATTTTTTCAACTTTTACTTTTGTACGCGAATGTACTCGATCTAATTTATTCCGACGTGTGGCGAACCGCTATATTAGACTTTGACCTTCGTGGTTTTGCTATTGTACTACTATTGTTTCTGAATTTATTAAATATTTCGTTATTCTTAGGTTTTAAGGAAAATTCGTAAGCTATTATAGCACTTAGTATGAAATTTATATATTTTATAGAGATGTAACTATAGGTAAACCTCGAAACTGAGACGATTCTGACGACACTTTTATTATTTTCTCCAAATTTATGCACGGACAACATCACGTCCATGTAAACATTGCGATACCTTATGCAGTTGTAATAAGGGCTAGTTTGCAACAAAAGTGGGTAACCTGATGTTCTGGCGACTGTTTTTTAAATTATCATTATGAAATTAATATTCTCATTTTAGGTAACATACAGATCGTTAAATACATAATAGTACCTCTAGTCGATTTCGACTACGGTGGCCAGTCACAACGACTAACCGGCTACACGGAATATACACACATCAAAAGTGTCAAGGGATCAAGCATTTTTATGCGGATTTCTTGAGATTGAGATGTGGCTTTGTAATAAATCGATGATTTTATTAATTTATATGGATCCTTTTTGGTGCATTTCATAATTTGAAACAGGAACTGTCAATCAAATTCGAGTAAAAGATAAAAATCAGCTGTCAATATTTTCCCTATAAAAACATACAACGCATTGAAGACATTATTAGTGCTACTGTTTCCCTACTACTGATTAAAACCAACGTTATTATGGAGCGGCGACGTCATTTAAGCAGGAAGGAAATGCTTAGAGCCGTGGGAATGATAGAAGCTGGTTCCCGGCAACGTACTGTGGCTTTAGCTCTGAATACAAGTCAGAGTGTTATCAGTCGACTTTGGACACGTTACCGAAGCACTGGTACCGTGGCTGAGCGCCATGGAGGACGGTATCGCTGCACCACACGGACACAAGACCGATACATTCAAATCACAGCTCGAAGAGCTCCAACAATAACCGCCATGATGTTAGCCGTGAGGCTTCATCACTCTTCTGGGAACTTAATTAGCGACCAAACAGTCAGAAACCGCTTGCATGAAGTGAACCTTCATTCCCGAAGACCGCTACGGATACCACCTATAGCAATGCACAATCGTAGGATTCGATATCAATGGACTCTTGAACACAGAAATTGGGCAGAAGAACGATGGCGTTTCGTGTGCTTTTCTGATGAGTCTCGTTTTGGTATGAGATCGGATACAAGACGTATACGACACTGGAGAACCCCTGGACGCCAACAGCGATTAAAATCCTGCCAGGAAGTCCATCCTTATAGTGGTAAAACCATCATGGTATGGGCGAGTATTTGGATCGGCGGAAGAACTGATTTGATTCGGATCAGAGGCAACCTCAACGCTCAAATTTATGCTGAGACGATTGTATCAGACGTCATCGTTCCTCTACAAGTGCAAATCGGTCCCTTATTTCAGTTAATGCATGATAATGCACGACCGCACACCGCAAGAGTTGTAAGACAGACTCTCGCCGCAGCTAACATCAATGTCCTGCCCTGGCCTGCTCAGTCGCCAGACTTGAACCCGATTGAGCATGCATGGGATATGCTACAGAGAAGAGCTCTGCCGAATATGGAGGGTATCCAGTCGCAAGAAGACCTTTTTTTGTTGTTGCAACGAACATGGGCGGCCATTCCACAGCGTGATTTGGATGAACTCATTTTGAGTATGCCAAACCGATGTTCTTGTGTTGTTAGTGTTCGCAGTAGAAACAGGGATTATTAATTGTTTAAGTTGCCCAATAAAATTAAAAAAAAAAACTGTTATTGCAGTCTTTTTTTCGAACTTTAATGTTAGTGGTTCAAATGTCAAAAATCCCTTTATTAGGAAAATGGCAAATTTCTTTATTAATGCAAAGGTTACTTGGTTTGTCGTTACTGTAGACAAACGAAAACACTTTATTTGATGAATCCTTAAAGAAAATTTTAATTAATATCAATCAGGAGAAAAGTTATTGCAAAAATATATGTTGATCCCTAGACACTTTTGATGTGTGTATTATAGTGCACAGGTGTGTGCGCAAACACAGGTGCAATCTCTATACCTTTAACTCTCAAAGTCCGATGGGACATCAATCTGTCACGACCGGAGAGAGATCAGGCGCAGGACCGTGCTTTACGTGCTTATCCGAGGCACGGGGTTGAAACACCGCCAACTTCCAAACTCCGGGCTACCCTAAGAATTACTGAACAGAAAAACTCAGATATACATTTGGTACGACCCGGGGATCGAACCCGGGACCTCTGGCATAGCCGTCGCTTTAAAGTGCGACCCTCGAACCGCTGCGCCGCCGAGGCAGTTTAATATACTCGTATAAGGATGGCATGGAGTACAATTATGGGAAATAAAAACAAAAGTGACAAAAGTGATGTCAAAATATATTAGTTTTTCGGTCGACCTTATAGAAATTGAAAATATACTATCGGATATACCTGATTATGGATAGGTTCGCGATTTTGATTGCACTTTTTATTCGACCCACCTTTTTACCGACTCCAAAAAAGGTGGAAGGTAATTAATTCCATATGTATGTATATAGTTCGTTGGAATTTGATACTATTTGAGAGCACGTGTGCTGAATATCGTAAGTGTATGTATGTATGTATTGTTTTAGTTCAATCAGGTAAAATTCTTCTTAGAGTACAGTTCCATCAAAATCGATCCAGTAGTTTTAAAGGTTACGGTCAAAACTAAAATAAATGAAGATAAAAAATGATTTTTAAAAATAAACCGCCTTCAAAACACTGACTGGAAATGGTTAAGAATGATTTAACATTTACAGTGTCATATTTTATATTCATGAAGATGAAATTAGAAACCAACTGCGCACGAGCGGGACTCGAACCTGCAACTTTCTGGCTGACCTGGCAAAACACTCTTCCAATTGAGCTACCGTGCGAAAATTGGGACTTTGTACTTGGCCCACTGCTTTTGTAAAACAGTTGGGTAGATAGCGCAGACGTCACGCGTAATGACGTATCCATAAGACAACAGAAATATCGCACGGTCAGACCGACAGCACGGTAGCTCAATTGGAAGAGCGTTTGGCCCGGTTAGCCAGAAAGTTTCAGGTTCGAGTCCCACCCGTGCTCAACTTTTGGTTTCTTATTTCTTTATAAACTGACTATAAAGTTTAAAATAAAGCATTTGCCTTCTATTTAGGAAAAACAAATTTGGTCTCAAGCTTACGTACACCTACAGACTCTACGCACATCGACACCGACTCCAAATGAATTTGTTTCTCTTATATGGGCAGCGAGGCAATTACTTTGAGCTTTCGAGTCAGTTTTTGAGACGGTTCTATTTTTTATTTGTTTTTTATATACAGATCACAAAAAAGCGTGCCAAACTGACTCTAGAGTTAGCTTAGTCATAGACCTTTCAGATATACTCTTTTTTTTTGAAATTATGGTACACCAGAGATTTTTGTCTTATAAATGGTACACCAGACTGACACTGGAGAAAGCTTAGCAAAAGACCTTTTAAATAAAAATGTTATGAATCTTATGAAAGTGTCATGGTTTGAGGAGATAATGCCACTTTTTTGTTTTCTTCATGCAAGACAAATATAAAAAAGTGGCATTATATCCAATACTATGTGACTTTTATTAGAGTCATGTTATGTTTATTTAAAAGGTTTTCTATGGCTAAGCCATCTCCAGTTTCAGTTTGGCACGCTTTTAGTATATTGACGATACATAGTCGTGTCACTACAATATACTTTCCTATCCGGTAGGTACTTAATCACATGTTATTTTGCAATAACAAAATGTTAAAATCATTTATTTATGACATTTTACGCTTTATTTTACCTCTATTTATGAACATGTTTATTTTAAAACTCTTCTGTTTTTAAACTTCAAATCGCAAAGATTTTGAAGATATGCAAATCAATTGCATTGTTCCATATTTGATACATTCCCACGAGATGGTCGAATATCTTTTTTTTTCAATTGAGACTGGTCACATCCTTCTTTTGTGCCGATTGCAATCTGGTCAGTAAGTAATAAAAAAAAACATAAAACGAACAAAGCATGTTTCCAACAGAATTGCAAAGGAAATGAATATTTTGTTTTATTTTATAAAACAGATACCTGTTCATAGTTTTTCTTGTTTATCTTTCGTCCTATTATCCGTCTTGATTTAATAATAATAGTTATCCTTTTTTCTGGTACCTTTCCTTGAGGTAGTGCCTAGAAACTTTGACACTTTTTTGTTTTGACCTGTGATATACTGGTAGATAAATAATTTGTCATTAAACCATGTAATGTACAGTCAACAGCACATCAGGTTACCCACTTTTGTTGCAAACTAGCCCTTATTACAACTGCATTAGATACCGCGGTGTTTACCTTGACGTGCTGTTGTTATCTTAATGTTTAGCTAATTTATAACATGAAATTAGCTAAACATTAAGATAGTCTTGTTTTTAGAAAAAAAACTAAGATAAATCGACAAATAAGCACTAACTAACGTCGTTTCGTATGAAGTGGAGGACAGACCACACTAATTATAAAATTGTTAAACATACCGTAAGTGTTTTTTCTCTTGCAAAAACTTGCCGTATCTATAATATTTACTGCTCTATGGTATTAAAGCTTTAGCACTGCAATCTCTGTTTAAACAGCGATGACAGCTAAAACAATGGTCGGAATAAACGAAACGCTATCTACAAACAAGTATAGGGTTCCCTAATACTTGCCCTTAATCCTCGTAAGTTGACCACAAACATACTTAAGCGGCGTTTACACGTGAAGATTATGTTATTAATAATACAAAGTATTTTTGGCGGCGGCTTTTACCCGTCACTACTCTTAAAAAATTAGGACATAATATATGTCCTTTTTTGGGCTTGTGGTATGTTCTATGATAATAACGTCGGTTATCTTGTCAATTATTTATGATTGCTCAGTCAGTGTCGGTATGCAGAGCTTTACTACAAGTATAGCTATTACTGACAATTAGGCCACCGTAATCTTGGTGTTAAGTAAATTAATTGATTCTTTTCAATGATTCACTGAATATTTATGTTTCTTTATCACAAGTTTAAACTTTTCTTGCAACTATTCATACTCTGATTTTTGATTAAATCGACAAAAATAACAGGTTCAATCGTACTTTTCATTTTTTCGTGCAATAGTGTTGTAAATATTCAATTGTGGGCGATTAATTAAATTTGTGATATCATAACACTGTTATAATTCATGCTAGTAAACAAAACACGAATTTAAACAATACCTAATTAATTATTCTTTTATATAATTATCAATAAAAAGCAACGATTGAAAAGAATTAGACTTTGTTAATGTTTTAGAAACAACACTATTTTTAAATTACGAATAAGTGGCATCCCACCAAATGTAATTTTATGCTATCTTATTAAAAATCAGAGCGGTTGGTACCTGTTGGAACAATTTAATATCATCAAAATTATTTCTTTAATAGTAATGTAAACGCCAGTCATACGCTAAGTCGCTCTGTATAAATGTCTGGCATATATCGTTACAAAACACACATGTCAAATGTTATGTCAAGTGAGCTGGCAGTGTAGTCGGAACGGGTCGCAGTCGCTAGTGTTGTGTTTAATGAATATGTTAATTAAGTAATTATCGACACCGTTTCCTCTTGGCTTGACGATGTCTTGGAAACCGAATTAGGATTATTTACTCTGATGGAAATGTTGGTTGTTGCAATGTGGTATTAAAATACGACGAATATTTATAATTAAAAAAATAACTTTCTTTTTTTTCAGGTATGTCAATTGGAGTTTAATTTGGAGTGAATTATTATCGGAGATGGTGAGAATAAAATTATTTAGCTAAATTTAAGAAAAAAAAAATTTTTCCATGTATAAGAATGCGATTGAAAATTCTTCCTACGAATTATTGACAATCCAAAAATGGTTTGTCCATGTTTCATGATGCAATCCATGACAATGTTCTTCCGAATAACTAACTATTTCTTTGTATAATTAAATCTTTTGATTGGCTGCGCAGTATTTATAAAGTTTCCTATAGTTCGTCTGGTCAAAGAACTAATCCACGAACCATCCAATGTCGCAACGCAAATGCATGTTCTTGTAAAAGTCAGTTTTATCTTGTCAAGAGTAAAAATAAAACAAAAGCTTCGATAAATAAACAGCAACACTAAACACCATTACCCTTCCATCCACACGGATATCACGTTACAAAGCAAAATTCCCGCCAAATTCAGCGTCTCTTTCGCACACACGAATTACAGAATTATCAAAAAGAGATAACTACAGTAAGGATATACAGAATACTGACAAGTGTGTGCCCTGATTTAAAGGATATGGGAGTATAGCGGCGTGCTTGTAACGAAAATAAATTAATGTCAGTTTCGTTTGATTAAGGCCTGATTTCGCCAACTCCAGATAAAATACATTACGCCTAATTTAGATACGTCACCTATTTGTCAGCAATAATTTATGTCAATGTCATTTAAAATGTGTAATTTAACTGCCTCGGTGGCGCAGCGGTAGGAGGGTCGCACTTTAAAGCGACGGCTGCGCCAGAGGTCCCGGGTTCGATCCCCGGGTCGGGCCAAAAATATACACCTGAGTTTTTCTGTTCAGAAATTCTTAGGGTAGCCCGGAGTACGGAGTATCCTGGTACGGAATTTTATTTTATTTGACGAATATTCCGTACCTTACGTTGGAAAAATCCGGCCTCAGTCGGATTAGTCGTATTTTACGTTGATTAAATCGACCCGTAATGTTTCAATTAGATGTGCGTTTGTGACTGGTAATTTAAGATAATTAATCACAACATAAATGAAATGTATCTATTCTAAATCTATATCGTCTGCAATAATATTGTAGTTGCAATAATAACAAACCATACAGTCATTAGATCCTTCTACAAAATAAAATAATACTTTTGAAAAAATATCATTCGGTTAAGACGTTCTCAAGTTTATGGCTAGACCAAGAAATAAATGATATTGAATTAAAGATTTGTATAATAAGTATAAATAATAAATATTGGATATAAATCACATAAATCCCTCACATAATCACATCCTCCGTGGTCGAGTGGCTAGCACGCTGGTTTCAAGCGTCGCCATCTCGTGAGGTTCCGGGTTTGATTCCCGGTCGGGTCAATGTAGAAAACGACCTTTTCTATATTGTCTCGGGTCTGGGTGTTGTGGTACCACCGTTGTGTCTGATTTCCATATCACAAGTGCTTTGGCTACTTTCTTTGGGATCAGAGCAATGTATGTGATTGGTGTCCAAAGTTAGCATGTAACGTCCCACTGCTGGGCAAAGGCCTAACCTCAACTATGAGGTAGTATGCGCCATAATCCACTTCGCGGCCTCAGTGCGGGTTGGAGGAAGGGTGTTTGCAAGGCAAGCGACTAACCCTGCTGACAGATGTTATCAATCCGCCCATAAGGCCTCTGACTAGGCTTTAACGACTAATATCAACCTATATCAGCACGTCTTAACGTGCCTTTCGAAGCACGGAAATGCTCGTGATATACGTCACTTATATGGTCGGAATGGTCAACCATCCAAACACGACCGCGCCGTAGGTTTACTTCGGTACCACTACCAAAGCGCTGCTACCACTGCGCTACGAGCACCTCCGAATAGGTACTTATTACAATTAAATACTTATTATTTCATTTTTCCTTTCTTCCTTGAAATTCAATACAATAAACAACTTCAAAGAATGTTCGAATCGAAATTTAAGAAGCTTTTTATAAAGTTCCGAATTCAAACGAATCTCAATCAATTGTCTGCGTTACTAGAATTCCCGAAATTGGCGAAAATAATTAATGGTGGCAAAGTTGATGGACGCAAATCTGTCTTGGAGCCCTACTCTCAGTAGCAAGATATACGAAAAACAAGACGCGGGCGCGGCTCCCACCCTTTTGTGGTCGAGATTTCGGTCCATATGTCTTCTGCGTATCGCTCGGGAGTTGAATTCGATGCCGGCAAATGTTCCCTGCCAACTACAATTTGGACGTTTTCAAGAAAAGAGCTGGCTAGGCTGTTACTAGGCAGACATGGTCCATCATAGGCTGCATTGTCACTTAATATCAGGTGCAGTCGTGGGCAAATGGTTGGCTATCTAAATAAAAAAATATAGGGGCTTCCGCACTCATTAGAATCGAGTACGTTTAAGTGCGGAAGCGTCTTTACGTTACACGTTCCTTTTGGCGGTCGTAGTTTACAATATACGCATACCTTCGCATACGGCAGCGACACAGCTGAATGATACCGAAAAGGATGCAATCATCTACGTATGCGTTAGCTTACTAACAGCGTCACAAGCGGAATCGTTTCCCTTGCGCTGCCGTTGAGCCAATCATGTTCCGTTGCTGGCAACATTACCGAGCCATAAGTTGTAATAAATCCAGTACATATTTACAAAGTTTATCAAGTCATTTCATTAAAATATTAAAACTTTTATCAAAAAAATATGTGTTCCCTATAATTGCTAAAGTTGCCAGCAACTTTGCTAGCTTGCTGTAGGCGCCAGTGTTACTAAAGTCACTTGTTTATAACAAGATAGCAAATGTGCCAATCTGCAAAGCTTGAGTATGGGCCGTTGTCATAAAAGTGGGTCAAATTAGATCTTATTTTATAAACCTCGCTGATACGCTGCCTTGCGTTTAAATCTCTCATGTGTTATTTGTTTCACTTATATTATCAAAATCGCTATAAGCTTAAGGACGTTTGCTGAATATAGGCTTTCTTTAAGGTTTTCCACAGCGTATACATCACATATCGCACCTTCGGTTTGCCGATGATAAAGTCGTTGCAGCAAACCGGAGAAGATCTTGGCTCTATGCTCCAGGACCTTAACCGAGTCTCCCAACAAGTGGGTCTTCAAAGGAAAATGGAGAAGAAGAAAACAATATCGAACACACACATGTATTTCAGTTTGACATTCATCATCATTATCAGCCAAAAAACGTCCACTGCTGGACATAGGCCTAACCCACGGCTTTCCATCTCGACCGATCACTAGCGATCTGAATTAAGTTAGATCCTGCGATCTTTACAAGTTCGTTTGTCCATCTTGTCGGTGGACGTCCTATGCTGCGTCTCTGGTCTAAAAGGCCATCAGTTCTTCGCGCTATGTGCCCTGCCCATAGCCACTTAAGCTTGCTAATTCCCACGGCTAAGTCCGTTACCTTAGTTCTTCGACGTACCTCCTCATTTCTGTTTTCCGATCTCGTAGAGAACACCCAGCATAGCCCTCTCCATCGCTCGTTGTGTGATTTTGAGCTTCTTTATAAGGCCCAGAGTTAGTTAGTGAGACATTCCTGTAAAGAAAATCTGTGAAGTCACAGACAGAGTAGGCCCCCTGATTCCTTGATTAGAGCCTATTTAGTAGAGCTTTCGTTATTTTGTTCAGTTTGAATTCAGTGTATGAATTATTTGGGAGGTGCTTTGTTTTAGTATAAGTTAAGTACCAAGTTAATACAAAAGACTAACAATTGAGATTCTAATTATCTAACCAGCAATTTTGACAAAGTTATGTGTTATAAAATAATAATGAATAAGTTATGTTAACTCGAACATTCATCGCTCAGAAAACACATTTTGTTTATAAGACAAACAACAGTGTTAAGTATTACTTCTGTTGTAAATTTTGATTAAAGTACGTATACTGTTTATGTTATAACTTTGTTAAATGAAACAATGTCAAACAAATATTGACACATCTTTCTCAAGCAACTTTAAGTCTGTGTTTTAGAAATAATATAGGACGGAGGTTTTCATGTTCCTGTGTGTATTTTAATTTGCTCTAGATCTAAGCTCTTACTAATGGGCTACAATTAATTATTAATAACTGAGTAGCTTAGAGTTATTCACCCGGATAGCGGAAGACGCAATGTTCGATTCTCCGCCTCTGACTAATTTAGTTATTCAATGCTTTTTATAATCACAAACTTTAATAAAAAAGTTGGAAAAACCTTTTCACCATTGACAAAAAATATAATCCAACAATTAATTCTATTATGTAATGCAATTTTGTATGAAGTAAAGGACAGATAACGATACTGGTTACTTAGTAGGACATTGTTAAACAGACCGAAAGATTTATACATTTATTTCCCAAACTTATATCTATTATTCCAGGGTAATCATACAACTTATTAGCTTGAAGTACGAAAATATATTGCCCTAATACTTAAGTTAATGTAGTAACCCTGACTGCCAAACTATGTGTTTTGAAAGCCAGTGTCTTCCCAAGAGGCAAATATGTACTGGATTTAAAAAAAGTAATATCACTTGCAAAATAAAGTTATTCTGAGTTGAAACATCATCAATCTGCGTGGATAGGCTCGTTTCGCTACCAAAAGTTAAGATTCGGGAAGTTTAAGGAAAAAGATGGAAAAAATGTGAGAGATCCCTCTGGAATATTTTTAACCGTCAGATTAGTGTCAATCAAAAGTGTAATAATACACTTCAGATTAAAGAACACCGTTAAAAAAAAGGAACTCGAGACAAAAACAAGTAATGAATTTTGTGATCAACTCGTCCCATGAAGAGCCCAATTGGGACCAATTTTGATAAAAAAAAATATTTTTTTTATGCTTGACGTACCTACTTATTCTACTAATGTATCCATGTTACAAATTAAGAGAAAACGATTCCTTTTGGATAGGGGTTTGATTCCTTGTCTGACATATTAGCTTTTTTATTTAAGTGCAATTTGTTAAAATGTTAAGTGTAGTGACAAAACATAAAAAAATAAAGGATTAATTGGCATTGTTAAATATATATTTTGATAATTTAGTTATATCGCAACATTGATTAGTTGACGCAGCCTACGCATTAAAAAAGCATTTTCAAATTCAACAGGCTAGCCAATGCGTCCGACACAGTTGCTTTATACAAGTTTAATTAATAATATTTCGTTAAACCTTTGGTGATTCTTATTTTTTTTCCTGAATTCGCTCCCTATAATTTCTTAGTACAAATTGGGTCTGAGTAGATACAACATTAAGGGACTACCCGATTTTTTGACGAGCACACTAGCGCCACTCTATTAAAAATAATTATTACTCCTTAAATGCAAAAACAATCAAAAAACTGGTAGACACGATTGTAGTACAGTTTCTATAGTTTATTTAGTACGTTTAAATTGTTTCTTAAGTAGTTTACTGTAGTTAGAGTTAGAAAAACTGCTAAATATGGCCACTTTTGGCATTTTTCTAACTGTAACTGCAGATAACTCTGTTATATTGAACTTAAACATTGTATCTAAACCACAAAACTAGAGCTACAATCGCATTTATCAGATTTTCGATTGGTCGTCTTTTATTTAACGAGTTATGATTTTTCTACTAAAGTGGCGCTAGTGTGCGCGTTAAAAATCCGAGTAGCCCCTTAAGATTGATGATTAAATGCATTAATGATTGGGACGAGTTATTATGTTTTTATTATGTTTTTTATTCCATGCATTTTGTTTGACACAAATCGAATGGCTTATTAATATTTTGCTCCGTAGTTAAAAATTCTATAAACGAAGAATATAAAAGGTTATTATTCGTAAATGTGACCGACTTTTTACGTTGGCTACTTTAAGCAATAGTAACGTGCAATGCATTTTAAAACTTACAAAATATATATATTATTGTTTTACTAAAACTTTGGCTTAACTTGTATTACTTAAGAACTTGCAATGAATCTTTCTCATAACCTAAATGAAACAAATCCGTCCATCCTATAACACACAACCATAAAAAATGGCGAAGCACAAATGTAGCGTTGTACGTCGCTGGCCAATGTGCCGTGAAGCAAATATTGCTCAAAGTTTTCGTATAATCCCAATAGGTCGCCATTTTTCCCTAAGCAGAGCGGAGCGAAGTGATAGTGATGAGAAAAGACAAGAATATCGATATTTTTAAACGGTGTTACTTTCTTATTATGAATGGAACTGTTATGCATGTCACGGGGCGTGACCAGTCCCCCCCTTCCCCCGCTCATCCGCGTTCGTCCATTTCGTGTCAATTCAGTTAAAGTGGAGACATATTTGTCCGTCGTGACGCATCAGAACGCAATCGGCTTCATACATTTAGTATGGTAACGTTGATATTAGTGTGATGTGACGTGTCGTGATGGGATCTGAACGTTTCCATACTTAATGTATGAAACCGATTGCGTTCTGACAAATATAAATCCACCTTTAATTTTTTCACACTTTCAGAATGTAGTGACTGGTGTAGGTCTTATGAGAACGGTGCCGTCTTAATTATAATTTCGATTAATTTTAGTTTTTTTGTTTGATGTAACAAAATGATCATTGTATATTCAACCTACAGACTAGATAATCATCATCATCATCATAATCAGCCAAAGGACGTCCACTGCTGAACATAGGCCTCCCCACGGCTTTCCACAGCGACCGATCACTAGCGGTCTGCATCCAGTTTGATCCTGCGATCTTTTTAAGGTCGTCTGTCCATCTTGTTGGTGGACGTCCTACGCTGCGTCTTTGGTCGAAGGGTCTCCAATCTAGAACTTTCCTGCCCCAACGGCCATCAGTTCTTCGCGCTATGTGCCCTGCCCACTGCCACTTAAGCTTACTGATTCTCAAGGCTATATCCGTTACCTTGGTTCTTCTACGTATCTCCTCGTTTCTGATTCGATCTCGTAGAGAAACACCGAGCATAGCCCGCTCCATCGCTCGTTGTGTAATTTTGAGCTTCATTATAAGGCCCATAGTAAGAGACCACGTTTCGGATCCGTATGTCATCACTGGTAACACACACTGATTGAAGACTTTCGTCTTCAGACACTGAGGTAATTGAGACGAGAAGACGCTCTTGCGCAGTTTCCCGAACGCTGCCCAGCCGAGTTGGATTCGTCGATTGACCTCTTTCTCGAAGTTGGACCTACCCAATTGGATCACTTGTCCCAGGTAGACGTACTCGTCGACAACTTCGAGAGTTGAGTTCCCAATGGATACTGGAGTGGGTACAACAAGGGAACTCGACATAATTTTCGTCTTCTCCATGTTCATTTTAAGACCCACTTGTTGGGATACTCGGTCGAGGTCTGCGAGCATAGTGCCTAGATCATCCAGCGTCTTTGCCACAACGACTATGTCATCGGCAAACCGAAGGTGTGTTATGTATTCGCCATAATATGTAAACTAATAGATGTTAAGCTTGTCTCAAGCTATATACTGTACAAGCTCTCTAAATCTTTACTTGAAAATACTTTTGTATCGTTATATAGCATATCTAGAATATATACGTTGATCGGTGTCACCAATATTTTATTTATTAACAAAGAGTTTTTTTTTATAATAATAAAGTAAAGCATTATAAAATATTGTTTCTAAAAATAAGGCAATTTTATTCAGATTATCCTATAACCATAAAAACGTAATAAACTCCTTTTTGTCGGTTACAAAATTATAATGTAGGAGTAATATACCAAAACTTAGTGGCCATAAAATCGATATTCTAAGTGCAGATTCGGTATTTTATCGACTAATTATTTATTGATGTCACATCTCTATCTTTACGAGCAGTAAGTTTTGCTACTTCATCAAACTGAAAGCCTAATTTGCGCTAATAGAACGTCAAGAAAATTCCGTTACAAAAAACTCAGCTAGCAATTTCGGAAACTGGAGTGGTTTTATCGAATTCTTTACGGTATGATTGATAGAATAATATTCTGAGCAATTTAGGCTGTATTGAGAAAATCGACATATTGGATCTATTTATTTTCTTGCGTACTTTACTAAAAGCTATGGTTCTATTGGAAGTTTGTTAAAGTTATTGGACCGTCTAACCACAACGAGTATTTTATGATTAAGATTTATTAAAATGTGGCGGCCTGTGTATCGATCTGAGGTATAGTAGCGCCCAAGCGTATGACGAATTTTCGTTTATTTTTGTGATAATTTTATCCCGAGTGTTATTTGCCTTGTTTCATGAAAAAAAAAAACTATTTTTTGATTATTGTTGTTTTTGAGTAGGTAGACATTTTTTGCCCACGAATGATAGTCAGTCAGTCGGTTTGGGCTGGTAAAGAACTAACCTCGAAATTATTGCCTTAAAAAGACCGTGGACATATATCTTAGAGAAGACAACAGCTGGCAGCAAGTTTCCTCACTAGCTGCTTGCATTAGGAAAAAATAAAAATAAGAATAAACTAGCTTGCGGCCTTACATACTTTACGGTTTTACGAAATCAAAAATTGCTTATGCCATTCTTTTAACTTAATCCTTATTGTACACCTTACACTATAATTAAGCTGCTAATTAACCCGTAACTATTCGGAGAATAAAATTACTCTAGCAATTATTGTAATAGAAATGTCAGTTCAAAGGTTATTTAACTTCCGTTTTAATCAGCCAGTTCGCGCCTGAGGAAAACTCTTCGTAAAAGCATTTAAAGAAATTGGCCTACTTTACGTCGATGACTTTGCGGAAAGTCGTGAAAAATACGAGCGGAAAAACCCTTCTGGAACGCCGCATTCTACAGTAAAATTGGATTATTTTCGATTAAAGGCGCAGGTTAGAGTATGCACTGAGAAAATGGACAGACAACGTTGTTAAAGATCGTAGGAACAAACTAGATGCAGACCATTGATAACCGGTTGTTATGGAAAAGTATAGAGGAGTGCTATATTTAGCCGCTGATGTCTTGAATTAAATAAGTATTAAATATTGATCACCAATCACATACATTGCTCTGATTCCAAAGCAGAAGGCTAATGCACTTGTGTTTTGGGAATCAGATACAACGGGGTACCACAACACTCAGACCCGAGATTATGTAGAAAATTTTGATTTCTATATTGAACCGACCGGGAATCGAACCCCAGGACCTCGAAGCAGCGACGCCTTGAAACTGCTTAGCCACTACACCACGGAGGTCGTCAATTGTCTTGCAAGTGATGATGAATGAGGAACTAGCAGCGCATACTCCAATATTGCATGCTAGCATTGTGAAACTAAATTTTAATATTTTTTGACTAGATTAAATTGCAACAACTGTGATGTTTGTCCGCTATATACCAGCTAGACTAAGAACCATGACGAAACAAACCCGTATACCGCTGGTTGTCACCTTATGTCTTAACGAATAGTTCCCTCCTAAAATTGCTGTTTTTTCAGGGCAACTATACACCCGTATGTTTTCACCAAGTCGCTAAGCCAATAGGCATAATAACTCCTCATTATAATACCCCATTCTCGGGACATTGTTGAACAATATTTCTTTTTTATTTGCAACTAATGCCTTTTTGTTCGAGCCTCCTACGATCCATTTACTAACATTATTGCTTAGTAAGTTTAGTAAAGTTACGCTAATGTAACAAAAGAGGTCAGGTGAATTAACCAAGTTTTATTATAATGCGATACTTGAATAAATAAGCTTTCTGCGGTCACGGACTTTGAAGAGTGACCGCAGCGTAGAACGTCCACCGACAAGATGGACAGACGACCTTGTAAAGGTCGCACTAGATACAGACCGATTGTTATGGGTCGCTGTGGAAAGCCGTGGGAGAGGCCTATGTTCATAAGTGGACGTCCATTGGCTGATAATGATGATAATGAAGAGTGAAGAGGCTTTTTTAGATCAGCTCACTCTGTCGCTCACTATGTCTCTACCATATTTATTTTCATGTTTTATTTAAAGTAAGGAAGCTAATGAGAAAACAGTAAAAAATTGTAATCATTACAATTTTATCAATAGTTTATTAAAAAATCCTTCACTGAAAACCGCATCTAAATCGGCTCAGCCAAACGTGAGATAATCGCGGACAAACATATCTACATACTCATGAACATAGAGGTCTAACTAGGGACCTCTATTTTTAAGTCTGTTTAAAAGATAGGAACCCCATAATCCAAGAAACGTGCCAAAAATTTCCACTAAATACTAATACTAAATTAAATTTAAAAATAGAACCAACATAAAAGTCCATTCCCTCCCAAGAAAGACACTTAAAACTGACCTTTAGCCCAAAACATAGCAATCTTTCCAAGTAAACATATAAAAGGGAATGCATGTAAACCTATACCTCCACAAATTCATAGTCTTAAGGGTGTCATTTCATCGCAAGAGGTTTTTCTTGTACACGCCTGCGTGGTTCAAATTGTAAAAAATGTTCGCAACCACGATATATCCTTTTGGGGTGTCTATGCGTCGGTGTACTTTGCGGGACCCTAAAGTTTGGGATAGGGTGACCAAATAGAGGAGTTAAAAATATGTCATGTGGAAAAAAGACAAAATACCACTATATTTTGTTGACAGCAAATATAACTTTGTTTTTCATAGTATTTGTATTAATAACAAAGTTATGTTTGCGGTTATTAAAAATTACTATCTCAAAAACTACTTGTTCGATCTCATTCATACCATAAGTTTGACAAAAAAACTTTGAAGGTTTTACTATATCTACTGGCTTGGAGTCCCCCAGCCTAAATATCCGAGCCTAATATATATTTTGTTTGTATAAGAATCGTATAACGGTTAATAGGATATATCTACTACGAGTACTACTACTACTAAGTTGAAACTGTGTAATATCAATAGTTTTGGAATAAAGTGGCTGTGACATATGGACGGACAGACAGACTTGACAAAACTATAAAGATTCGGTTTTTTGCCATTCGGCTACGGAGTCCTAAAAAGAACTCATTGTATCCACCTTAACTCAAGTTATTTGAACTGGTGGTTGCTCTACAGTTAACTAACGAAGCTCTGAAAGCATGCCAAATTTTATGAACGCTTTTATTTAATTATTCTTTTAAATAATTTTCCTAATGCACCGTGCCATTACATGACCGCGCTTGGAACATGTCAGGCAAGAGAAGCAACACTGTATGCTCTACTTTACCTACTGAACAGATGAACACTCACTGTTTTATGGAGCGAAAGCGAGAGCGAGCGAGAACGTATTTTGCCGGTGCCGATACGCTCCGGTGTTGGTCGGTGACGGAACAGTCGTACTCTAGTAGGCAAGGTGTCATAGTTTTCAATACAAATAATATTTTTTGACGGACACGTTCCTTGCATGGTCATGGTATGCCACGGTTGTATTGGGCAAAAAGCTTAATTATATTTTTGCCTCCCATTAACGAAACTCATGGTCACCCTTCAATTCAGGACGAAGGTGCGATGCGTTGTAAGTTGACGTTTTATTAGTTCGCCTTGACGCGGGAACGGATCTAGTTTGGTTTATTTAGGTCACGTACGGGCGGGTTTTCGACATACAGGTATTTTGGGTATATTTAGGTATTTGGGTCCGCAAATCATTTTAACCGTCACGCTTGAATAAGCTTAAGGCTTCACTGTGTCTATAAAGGTACTGATGTAGATTGACTGTGTAACGATGTATTCTGTCAATATTATAGAATTCTTGTACAAAGTTTAGTAATTTATAGAAGGTTTTAAGGTCATATTGGGAAATCATCGGAACTGTTGAAATAGGCCTTAAAATGGTTGTTACGTAACTTAATAACAGCATAAGATTATCGCCGTAGTTAGTAAATCCACCTCACAACGAGTGTCAATAATAAAAATAACACATTTACTGCCATTAATGGATTCTGCTTGTACGGTTTGATTTCAAATGCCAGTGGGTTTTTCGATATCGATGATTTTATATCGACACCGTATTAACTTACATGTTAAATTCCTTAACATGCTCTTGAATATTAGAGAATGTATATGTCATTTAAATCACGTGCTTAAAATTTATTTACGCCAATTCCTTCGTAGGCCTCCGATGACATCCGTAATGTAGTGGCTAGGCACACTGGACTTCAACGCGTTGCCGCTCGCAGGTCCCGGGATCGATTCCCGGTCGGGTCAATGTAGAAGTCACAGTTTTCTATATTGTTACAGGTGAGACGTCTGGGTGTTGTGATTTTACCATTGTTTCTGATTTCCATCATAACTTTGGAATCAGAACAATGTATGCAATTGGTGTCCAATATTTATTTATTGACTAGCGGTCCCCCGCGACTTCGTCCGCGCGTTTTGAGTTTGCTCCCTCCCCTCTTGTCGCAGCGTCATGTTATATATCCTAAAGCCTTTCTCGATAAATAAGCTATCCAACACAGAAGTATTTTTTCAAATCGGTCCAGCAGTTCCTGAGATAAGCGCGTTCAAACAAACAAACTCTTCAGCTTTATAATATATTAGCGCAAGCGCACGTTGTACTTAAGCTGCGAACATTATTTTGGTGCGGAGTTATGTTAAAACTGTGATAGCTCCTAAGATATTTATTGAAATCAAATGATATAAAGGGCAACTTGGTTCTAAATGAAATGCTCGTGATGATGAATCTATTAATTTTGATAAGAATAAATACCTGTGTGTATAATACACCTCTAAAAATAATGCATTATTTTTTTACAAATTTATTAACATAAAAAAGGTTGTAGTAAGTCAACCATAAAAGATAGACATATGCTGTTGCAGACTTTATTATAGAACTCTTAATGCTGAACAATCCTGTCATACATGATTTTTGTGTAACTTAAGCGGTTTCCGCAGCGTATGCAGCGGAAGCTCTCAAAAGGAATATCTTTCTCCCGTTTTCGCAACATTTTTAATTTCTGCTGTGGTCTTATGAGTCGTATCTTTATGTTATATAGCTTAAAGCCTTCCTCGATAAATGGACTATCCAACGTAAAAAGAATTTTTCAAATCGGGCCAGTAGTTTTTGAGATTAGCGCGTTCAAACAAACAAACAAACAAACAAACAAACAAACAAACTCTTCAGCTTTATAATAGTATAGATAGATAGATTTATCTTTTTTAAGTAAAATTTTTGTACCCACCCTATTAATAACTTACCTTACGTAGATCGCAGAATGAAGGTAATAATGTTATTAATATAAGATATGCACCTATCGATACACAAACCCACATCCCTAGACTCTCATATTTCTCTTCACAGAGTATTTTCCGTATTTTTTTCCAATTAAAGCAAAACGGTATATTTTTATTTTCTTTCCGTGTTCGATGTGAAAAATGGTTTCCAATTATAATTGCACATACGAGAAACGTATTGAAATAATATAGTAAAACGATTTTTTTGAGAATATTGGAAGTTGAAAATAATTCATATTGCAGATTTTAAATTTGTATTTTATGAAGAAAGTTTTTATACTTCAATTGAAAATTATAGTCATCATCATTATTGTCAGGCAAAGGACGTCCACTGCTGAACACATGCCTTCTACAGGTCTTCTGTCAGCCTCCAGATACACATACGCACGGCAATGCAGCCAGCCTCCTTGCCGCAAGGAAATGGTTTTGTTTTTGAATAGGTATATTTTAAGTTATTTTTTATGTAGCTTGTCTTAGTTTTAATTTGTATTTTTAATAAATTGAAAATAAAGCCTCCAGATTGAAAAAAAAAATATACAAATAGTTACTTAGATTATACGGTGAACGATTGGTGATGTTGAACTATATATTATTACCGACTTCAAAAAAGGAGGTAATCAATTCAATTTGGAAGTATGTGGTATCGTTAGAATTTGATAATATTTGCGTATGTTGACAATATGTTGATCTATTAATGCTTCCAAACACTAAATTTAGTGTACATACGCACAGTTTTGTATTTTTTTGTGCTTTTGTATTTTTGTACGTTTGGCTCAGAATTTCTCGAAAACTTATATTATAAAGCTGATGAGTTTGTTTGTTTGAACGCGCTTCTTAGGAACTACTGGACCGATTAAAAAAAAATATAGCTTATTTATCGACGAAGGCTTTAGGCTATAGTTCATCACACTACGACGGGAGGGTAGGGAGCAAACTCAAAACGCGCAGATGAAGTCGCGAGGGACCGCTAGTAACATTATAATTGTTACAGGGAAGACTAATTAACATTTTAATTACCTCATAACTCTAATTGCAATGAATTATTATTATGGCTTCCTAAATTTCACTTTTGGCTAAAACTAAATCAATTATTAACTTCCCCACATTCCCTTATGCCTAACACGGGATGTTGGACCCTTTGCGAATAGCAATAAAGTGTATATTCGATTTTATATTGCAATTAGGAATTTGAAGTTGTCGCTAACCCAAAATTTATCGATATTCGCGTTCTAGTAAATGCTCGATTTTTTATTTTTATTTAGATCATTCTAACGTTTATCTATTCGAATCTTCTATAGCTTGTTTCACAATTTTATGTTGTCTGTTCAATACTTCATACGAAATGACGATCCAAATTTGAATTATTTGTTTGTTTGTGTAGTAAAGCCGGTTTGGCCACGAAAAAAAAAAGAAAATTTAGTTTTTTTTTTTTGCTTCTGTAGGTAAATTTATTGCAGTTTCAACTTTGGCCGTAAAAATGTGCGTAGGTTTTTCCGTCTTCTCTAAAATTCAGTCCATCAGATCAAGAAATATCTACCATGCCATATTGAATGTTAAAATCGAGTTGCCCATACGTTTCGCATGTTTAACTTAGCGTTACTCTATGATACTAAAAGGCTTCGATTTTTTAAATATCATTTCAGAAAATATTTTTGTATAATGTATTTTTATGTGCTAGACAACATAAGCATAACTTTAAAAATTAAATATTTTTTAATTATGAATCAAGGTCACTCTATTTTCAAGACCGTTAAAACGAAAACAATATAAATATGTCACGTTCTCAAACAACGACCTTTTCGTCTTGGTAATAAATTATATTTTCTCTTAGCAAAATCAAACATCTTGTTTCCACTCTTCGTGATATTGGTCTGTGTTATTTTAAAGTGTAACTAGTATTTATTCGGGACGTATTTATTTTAGTTCTAGAATCTAGGGTGAAGTGAGTTTGTAAAAAGATTTAATATAAAGTTGAAATTGAGTCTCAAGGTGCGTTCACCTAAGCCGAGAAGTATGTCCGTTAGACGACCCGTCTGGTGTAGTGGTCGAGAAATCGCCTACTATTCAGCGGGTTGCGGGTTCGATACCCGCACAATACAAACATTTGTGTGCATGAACATGTCTATTTGTATTGGTCTGGGTGTTGTCTATGTATATCATGTATGTATTTACAAACAAAAAGTATTTAAGTATTATATCCGTTTTCTGGCACCCATAACACAAGCTTTGAGTAGCTTACTTTGGGACTAGATGGCGATGTGTGGGAATGTCCAAAGGATATTTATTTATATTATATTTATTATTTATTTATGACTGAAACAATTTTATTGATGTTCAAGAAATAATATTTTTTGTCTGCCTGAAATAAGTGAATATTGCACATAATTGTATTGCGAAAAGAAATCATCCAGCAACTTTTTAGTAGAAAATCAAAGACAATTATCATGCATAGGATAAGAAAAAACTAGTTTTGGGTCATAGGTCGATAAGATTTGAAATTATAAATCCAAAATTGACCTACTTTACCACCTCATTTATGTCTAGATTACATTAAAAAAACCGGCAAAGTGCGAGTCGGACTCGCGCACTGAGAGTTCCGTGCCAACTTTAATTGAATTTGTGAATCCACTTTCACTTAGGTAAAATACCACAATATTTTGTTGACAGCAAATGTAACTTTGTTTTTCATTGTTGTTGTAAATATAGCACATTTACGTCAAGCACATCACAAAAACTACTACCTAGTTCGTACCCATTCAAACTAATTTTCGTTGAAAGTATTTGTTAAGATCTACATTATATTTTTTCAAAATTAACTAACACTCGCTTAGTTTAGAAGTTAGAAGAGGGGCCCATTTTACTACACCGTCAATCGTTAGACTTTTAGAGAAAATGGTTTTAGGAACCGAGATGTCATTTTGAACGATCTATCCATAGACACGCCACACGCATAGGTTTGACAAAAATAAAAAAAAGGGGTTTTAGTTTCATGTAAATGAATAAAGTGGCTGTGACATACGGACGGACAGACAGACAGACAGACAGACAGACAGACGGACGGCCGGACGGACGGACAGACAGACTTGACGAAACTTATAGTTTCGTGGTTCGGGTTCCATTTTTTGCCATTCGGCTACGGAACCTTAACAAGTAAACAAAGGAGTTATCAGATAGCAATCCCATTCAGGTAAAACGCTACCGTTCCGTGGATTTCCGTGAACGCATAATCCTGGTTTAATTAGAACAATGGCATCCTTTGTTGGCGATGCTGCCGGTGAGATAAGAGTATATAGTACACATATATTAACAGTGAGCAAGGGAATTCACTTGGAACATATTTTTAGGACGTTATTAAAAGAAACCCCAACTAAGTTTTACATAAAAGATACTCTAACGTAGCACACAAAACGCTGATTAAAATTTGTTAGTAAAATTGAGGCGGTCTTATTGTTGCGTAGTTGGAATATCACTTCCAGGCAGACTTTGATTTTTCAATTGTTAGGAATTTATGAACAATCGATTACAAATCTAGCAAAAATAACACTTGCCTTAGGAGCGCATGGAGATACCAATAAAAATAATCATAAGTTTAGTTTCCGAAACATGGGTTGAAATACATACAAACCAAAATAAGCTAACGTGCTTGCAAGCCTTAATATATCAGCTTAAATGCATGCAAAGAGGTCAAACTTAAAATCATCTCTATGATTTTTCAATAGTCAGGTAAGAAAGATTCGTTGAACAAAATACAATATGGCTAATTTGAAAACGTCACCTAATTGTCAGCAATCATACGACCGTAATGGTATTTTTTTTAAATATGTCGCTTTATAATTTATCATTCTGATAAGTGTTATCTGACCATTGAAAAATCCGCCCTTATTTATATATTTATTTTATTTGATAAAGACGCATAACAGGTTACAATTATTAATTAATATAGTATATTTAACTACACCTTATGAGCTAAATTGTAACCTAACAAAAATGCCTCCTAGCATGGTTACCTTATATTTTTGATATTACTGTTAACTAAGAAGGAAAAAAAACCCGTAAAATGATTCATCCATCTTAAATCTACCGAAACCGATCATCTGTCGAAATCCCTTTCATTTTCAACTTTTTTTCTTATCGAACTCGTAAAAAAATCTCAAAAAACTGTGCAACGAATAAATCAAAATCCACAAAGAACTTGTAAGGGCCAGGTTCACAAAGAGTCTATTGTTCTATGATCGTTTTTTTTTTTGATAAAATCTAACCGAGTCACACGTTATAAGGCCCCCGGCGTGCGAGATATAAAGTTAGGAATTATGGAGGCACTGTACGAAACGGAGGTTGTAGGGTTCTGTGTGAGCATGTTTTTAGCGTAAATTGTTTTTTTAAAAAAATATTTTTAATTTTCTCCGTGACTTTGGATCGTATTTACTTACGAGTATCTTCATTTTGTTTGCGCAACGTTTGCAGTACGCAGTAAAAATGATTTTAAAAGCAGTGCCATTGATACAAATATCCTATCCGCCAATTTGACATTTATCGGATTGTATTACTAGTATTATTATTTTTTACTTTTGAATGTGTGTTGATATTGTTTTATTGATATTATTATTCTTTAACGGAACCCTTGCTATCTTCTGCCATGGTATTCGTCAAATCTAAACTTCTTTATGTGTGTTAACACGTTTAATAACGTCATTTGTCTGTGATTTCGACGTCTCAAAACTGACCTGTATTCTAAGTCACCAAAAAAACTGTCAATCTATCTTGGATACGAGGGTCAAACTGAAAGTTCTTAGAAAATCAAAAACTGATTACATTAGCCAGTTATTAGTTTTATTATATTTTTTCAAAATATTGTCCATTGACGTCAATACACCGCTGCATGCGATGGAACCACTGGGAAAAGCACTTTGCCCACTCGTCCTTAGGGGTCTCTTCAATGGCATCGCGATACGCAGCCACCGCTTCTTCAGCATTCATAAACCGCTTTCCTTTAAGTTTTTCTTTAATTTTTGGAAATAAATAAAAATCACAAGGCGCGAGGTCGCTATATAGGCTATACGGCGGGTGACCCAGTAATTCAACGTTCGATGTCGCCAAATAGTCGATCGTTCGCTTGGCGGTGTGCGACGAGGCGTTGTCGTGGTGAAGGAGGATCCTACTGCGAGGTCGTTTCTCTCGAACTTTTTCCAAGACAAGTGGCAAACAATTGGTAGTGTACCATTCTGCAGAAACTGTTTTTTGATCCTCTAACACAATTGTTGCGAAATGACCTATCCTTCCAAAGAACGAGGCCACCATTTTTTTTCCCGCACTTCGATCTCTCTTCACTTTAGTTGGCAACTCCTCGAAAGGAAACACCCACTGAGCAGATTGTCTTTTGGTTTCAGGATCATAACAGTAAATCCAGCTTTCGTCACCTGTTAGTATGTCGAACACAGCATTTGAGTCACCTCCGTTAAATCTTTCAATCATTTTACGGCACCAATCCACACGATGGAGTTTTTGAGCCTTAGTCAAATTATGAGGTATCCACCGGGCGCAAAGCTTCCTGACCGCTAAATGTTCGTGGAGGATTTTGTGCACTTGACTCATACCGATGCCTAAGCTTGTCCGAATCTGCTGATAGGTCACTCTTTTGTCAGTCTCTATCATACGCCGCACAACACAGATGTTATTTTCAGTCGTCGCCGTAGAAGGCCGTCCCTCACGTACATCATCAGTGAGATTAGTGCGACCACGTTTAAACTCATTAAACCAGTTGTAAACAGTCGCACGAGATGGGGCTTCATCGTGAAAGGCCAATCGTAGTCTATCATAACTTTCTTGTTGACTTAAATGACATCGAAAGTCATAAAAAATCATTGCACGAAAATTTTCTCGTGTTAAATTCATGTTGACGTGACACAGACAATTTTCAATTTGCCGCCAAATCGTAAAACAAATGACAAATGAAAGAAATATATACTCAGTAATATTGGCAAAGAGTTCTATTTTCAAATTTTAGAATTTTTTTTTTATTATATTGTTTATAAGTGGCCAGTTCTAAGAACTTTCAGTTTGACCCTCGTATGATGTTTTTCTTAGATTCAATTTTAACAACGTCATAAAAGACTAATTCCGACTGAATTAGTATTAAACGACCGATTTTGACCCGTCTGGTGTAGTCGTCGAGAAATCGCCTACTATGAAGCGGGTTGCGGGTTCGATCCCCGCACAATACAAACATTTGTGTGCATGAACATGTCTGTTTGTATTGGTCTGGGTGTTTTATATGTATAACATATATGTATTTACAAACAAAAAGTATTTAAGTATTATATCCGTTGTCTGGCACCCATAACACACGCTTTGAGTAGCTTACTTTGGGAGTAGATGACGATGTGTGGGAATGTCCAAAGGATATTTATTTATTATTTTGAAACGACATTTACATAAATGATTGCTGACGAATAGGTGACTTTTTAACCGACTTCAAAAAAGGACGAGGGTGTCAATTCGACTGTATGTTTTTTTTTGTATCTATGTTACCTCATATCTCAGTCGTTAGTCGACTGATTCGAAATTTTTTTTTCTACGTAGAGGTATATCTTCTTATTGGTCCTATTGTTGCCAATTTGGGATCTGATGATGGGATCTTGGTGTAATCGAGGGAAACCCTCAAATTTTAAAGGTACGTAGAGTGTCGTTTTACTAGGATCTTAATGTTGACGTGTTGTTACGTCTGATAGTCCATATCTTGTGAGGCTGAGCTGATGGTGGAACTCCTTAACGCTTAGGAGTTCAGTAATTATAATGACAGAACTTATGATAGGTAGTTTGTAGCTTCTAAAAGAACCGAGTCATAAGGTACAACTACCCCTCCTCTCCTCTCCTGTAATCTCAAAAAATGAAGAAATAACATTAACTTTAAAAAAGCCATCATTGACCAAAATAGAAATTGTTTGCCTGAAATGAATTCCTTTTCTTTCAATGTTCAAGAGTTTATTTAAGACTTTTTAGTATTTTGGTTTTAAAGTCGGTTTTTACTTTTTTCAATTTAGGTATGCCAATTATTCATAATTTCCGTACACCGCAATTTTACTCTCCATTTCTTAATTCTATGAATATTTTATGAACCCTTTTATTTTCATAAAGAAGAAATAAGAAACCAAAAATTTGCGCACAAGCAGGATTTCAACCTCTGTTGCATATACAGACGGGTAGATGGCGCTAAACGTCACGCGTTATGACGTATCAATAAGAGACCACAAATTTCGCAAGGGCGGACTGACAGCACGGTAGCTCAATTGGTAGAGCGTTTGGCCCGGTTAGCCAGAAAGTTGCTGGTTCGAGTCCCGCCCGTGCGCAAATTTATGGTTTCTTATTTCATCTTTATGAATATGAAGTATGACACTGTAGGTGATAGAAACACTAAACCCTTTTATTGTTTATTTTTACACCAAGTGCGTAACTTCGTGTTTTCTTTTAAATTCAGTTCAATTAAATCCAATTCAATGTATTTATTACAGATAACTTAGATCCACAAGTGTTAGTAACAGAGTTCTTAGGTCTAATATTAGTTTAAATGCGATAAGATTAAAATAATAACATTACAATTATAATTAGACCATTTAAATTTAATTTAAATAATATATTTGGTCCGACTTTGGGTTAATTAGGGCAGTGATCCAATGCTCCAATCCAATTGCGTGAATTTATTATATTTTATTCAATAACAATCCTTGTCGATTAATGAAACCACGAAACCTTTAATAATTTATCAGCGTTTACGAAAAGCCGCTTATACAAACTGGTCGAGACTACCGCAGACGTAATGGTTTGACAAGACAAATTGGAACGGTTGCCTATTTGTTTTCGGTTCTCATAAATAAAGTTGGGTCTTTTAAAAGTTTTTTAAACCGTGATTATTCAGTAGCAACTGCAATTTAAACTTTAATTCCTCTGCTTAACGTCGGAAATCTTTTAAATGTATCAACATTATATTTTGTAATTTTTACGTTTGTGTACCAAATATTCATATTCATTTATTCACTTCATAATATAACATTACAGCAGACAATATATAACATATAGGCAAAAGATGGTTATTTTGTTACATTATGATGACCTCAACGAGGTATTTGTGAATTCAAGTTATTAAATTCAATAAATTACAATTAAATCAATTCTTCATTAAAATAGTAATGTCAATAAGTATTTTGTCAAACTGTTAGTATGTCAAATATAAAGTCATTTCTATCTATCTAAATAATAATAATGCGGTCATGTTAAATTCAAATTAAAAGAAAAAAAAAATACAATCAAATCATGTCAATTTTCAATTTAAATCACAGATTAGTAAGAGTTTAAATTATGTAATGTCATATCTAAATATATTGAAATTTATCATTGAAATATTCATTTATATTATAATATGCCTTTTTAACTAAAAACTTCTTTAATTCCCTATCAAATTTAATACCTTGGAGGGCTTTAATAAAGTTAGGCAAATGGTTATGTATCTTTATAGCCATATAGTAGGGACCGACCTTGAATAACTCCAGTCTGGCCGGAGGCAAAATAAAATCATTTGCGCGCCGCAAAGCGTAACGGCTCGACGTGTCATTAAAATGCTGAAAATATCTACTGTGTTTTCTTATAAAACGACATATAGAACGACAATAAGGAGTATGGATATAGTAATGCATCTTGATTTGAAGTGATACATAAGTCGTTTAGTGAGACACACGATTTGTGAGGTGACAAAATGATTAAATGGGTCTTTAAAGTGCTATTTAAGTTAAAGGTAATTTCCCACTGCACCGTACCATACCATGAGCGTGTTAGGAACGTTACGGCGACGTTTTTATGACGATCAACATATCCGGTTCCAACCTGTATGCTCACCGGTTTAGCAACGTAGCGTGTCAGCACCGACGAAATTAAAGTATAATCAAACATTCTGTAGAGTCATTTGACAGATGCTAATGTCACTTTGTAAAATAATGTTGCCGCATTTATTTTACTAGTAATGTGTGTCGTTCATTTCATTAATTCAGTTCACTCATAAATCAACGACTCAAAGTCAGTACGAACGAATATAATATATTGTACTTATATGTACGTGAATTCTATCAAAGATGAGGAACACGAATTTTCAGAGTCGGAAACAGATACAGGAATGATCGAAAGTGATTAATTGTTTGTGGTCAGTTATAATGTAGTTATAAATGTAATAACACTTGCAAATAAAAGTTTTTCAGCAGTAACTGCACAAGCGATTGCTTAAAAGAGTAAAGAAAATAAGAATATCATAGAATTCGAGGCGTAAGAATGGTTGAGTAAATGAATGACATTGATAAAATTCAATCTTCTAAACGCAAAACTATTTATTTTTCGTCAAAAAGTGGTAACATCGTAAATGTCAAATCACTCTACGGGATTATTGAATATACTTTACGCTCCGCGCATGGCTCACAACGGTGTTAGTCGGTGACTGATCGCTCTAATAGGCAAGTCATACTCGTAGTTTTGCATACAAATATATATTTTTTGCAGGACACCTAGCACGGTCATGGCATGCTATGGTGTAGTGGGAAAATACCTTTAAGGTTAACTGAACACTTGTGGCTTGTGACTAATGTATGACTTCATCTAGAACTTCTATTCCTCCTCAAATTATTCCACGTTTAAGAGTCCACAGTCGACATTCAGAATCACCTTCACTTCGTTCCGGCCCAGCATGCTTTCTTAAAATTAAAATAAAATACCTGTCAAATTACACAAGCGCCAGGCAGCATCATTTGTGTTGATTTGAAGTTAGGGATTTTCTTTCCGTGTGTTACGAATACCAGATAACGATTATGACGGGGGCGTCTCCCATAAATACTTGAATAAATACTGTCCTCAACTTCTCAGATATTTACAAATGTTATCATCACATAATCATTTGCCTCTTGCGAGATTCGAACCAGCGACCTCTGGCTTTGTAGTCAGGAGTGCTAGTCAAAGCACCAAGGGGTCGTAATTTTTTTGTTTTGTTTTAATAGAGCAGTCAATGCATAACAGAAAGCACTTGAAAATTTCAACAGGCTTGAAATGAAAAAAATGAAATGAAAATACTTTTTCGTCACAAAGTACAATGATATAAAGAAAAAAAACATAAATTAATTGAATTTTAAGTACATAAGCCGAAAAGGTACCCAATACTTGCCAATATATCGCTGGCCAAGTGGTATAGGCATGAGCTTGGATAACATAAAACACAGGGTTCGATTCCTTATTTGACACAGTTGCTTTATACAAGTGTAATTTATTACACACACAAATATTGTACACGTGTGTTTGTAGTCTGGTGTTGTAACTCAATGTTTATACATACAAAAATAAATGAACTCTCTTTATAACAAAACCCAGTTGTAATTTAGTATTCCACCCTTAAAATAATTTTAGTTCTCAAGGGGATGAAAAGGCCAACCGGAACCTTTACAGCGAATAAAAATCAAATCTCACTAATGCAGTGTAGACCTACGCCTACAAGATTTATTCATTCAAATCAAGTTAATGAACACAATCCTTTAGAACGAAGACCCTACTGTGTTTATTGTTGTCTGTAGTTTCGACTGTCCTCTTTCTTAGTAATTTATATCTCAGAATTGAGGTATTAAAAGAGCGTAGATCGAGTTATGAAATAAATCGCACTCTTTCCCTAGCTTTAGGGAGTACCCACACATACCACAAACACACCACGACCACACCTCGTTGTCGGGCATGTACTCGTATTTTGTATTGAAGATGAATAGGACTATTCACAGGTACAATATTTTGCAGTCATTATTGACTTCTTGTATGATACCGACGACATTGCAACGACATCGCAACCACAACGCAAATCAAATCAAATCAAACATTTATTTGCCAGAATACACAAGAGTATGCAAGTTACAAACTGCAGAACTTAAAAATAGGTAGTAATTGTATTCAGCCTGCATGCAGGCGTGCAAATATTAATATTCATTCATCAGCAACCACCACCGAAAAAGAACCGAGAACCACGTCGACATTGTCGGGAACATGCGATGTATTAGTTGTGGTACGTGTTGGGCGTTGGCCCTTAGAACCTGTTGCGATGCATTGTTGATGCAGTCGCAAATTTTCCCCCTTTACACACTTGCGCTAGGTGCTTTCAGCGTCGATACAGTCGTGGTGTTGTCGCGCGTAATTATCGGTGCAGTCGCCATGCAGAAGCTGGCCGAACAAGACTGTACCTTCATATTGGCAACTGCCTTTCAAATCCATCGATACTGACTTGCGACTATTACGATATTGTATCGATGCTAAAAGTAGCGCAGGTGTGCGGGTGAACCATTCGCGATGGCATCGATGCTGCATCGCGACTGCATTGCTGCTAAAATTCGCAGTGTGCAAAGGGTCTTTGACCTTGAATGATATAGAGCGGATAAAATGTCGAATAAGATAAAGATAGGTAATTCGGTTAGATAGGTGATAAAATTCTCTCTCTTTCTCTCACCTTAGATATTTTTGTACTAAAACTAAATAGAAAATTAATTGAAAACACTGTAGATATAAATAAATAGGTAGGTAGTACTTCCTCTCTTTCACTCATTCGAGACATCAGGCTTGTGCGAATGGAACAGGATATTGAAATACGATTTTACATAGATTGTTAGAAAAATAATGGTAGAATAGATGGTAGAGCCCCTAGTAAAGTGAATTTCCTTAATTGCAAGCCACTCTCATCAATATTTCAAGCTTTTTTTACTTAGGATTTAACTCGTTCAGGGAACTTCCCGTGGGATCTGATCCGACGGCTGGAGAGTAAAAGTGTATAAGTCGAAAAAGTAATATTTTATTAAGTTTTTTTTTTAAGTCTTTAATAACAATCAAGTACCCACCTTCGATATTACAAAGTTTTTGTAATGTAAGCTTTTCAACGGACCTACAAAACTATACAGTACCTCAATATGTATTATAAAACATTATTTTCAGAAATTTCATAAAAGAGCCTTGTTTGATAGGAAAATTTATAGACAAATTCAATTGTACGTCAAATTCAATTCTGTTAGAAATCATGTAAATAACTTTCTCTACATCACGATTCTATAGCAACCATACCTTCGCGTAAGTAACTAAGTCGTGAGACCACATTATGTCAATAGATAGGAATATGCAGCACATCGTTTTACTGGTAAGTGCAAGCAGGATAGACTGACAGGATTCAGTCGAAATTACGGTGACTAAATTTATTTGGATTTTCGAGTTGTCTCATACTACGTTCCAGCCGTCAGAACAAGGATATCTGATTGCAAATTGAGCCGGTATTTGAAGGATATTGTACTTGCTCGTTCTGGAAGCAATAGTTCTGAGTTGTGATTATATTAGCTTGAGTTATAGTCACTTAATTCAACGGATAACTAAGGATCGGTGCACCAAAGTCACTCTGACCAACGATGCTGGTATTTAGTACTATTAAGACTTGTTCCACCTTACGCACTAATTTAACTGTCATAATCGTATAAGTGAAAAAAAGACCTTTATATTCTCAGACCAAACGATACCTCATTTCACTTGAAATTACTACTTGTCCTAACTCCTAATATGCGTTGAAACAATCCACCGAAAACGGGATGAATGCCTAAACTACTCGTCTGCGCGGGCAATCGGGCATGGGTTGATACCTGTGTGATGAGTGTATGTACGATGTTAGGTTACTAGCGAATGAATGAATGAACTTTAAACTCAGCGTGCGTAGCCACTACACCACGGAAGTCGTCTGTTGTGGTACCACCGTTGTGTCTGATTTCCATAACACAAGTGCATTAGCAACTTACTTTGGGATCAGAGCAATGTTTGTGATTGGTGTCCAATATTTATTTATTAAATGTATAATATTACCATCCGTACCAATATTTATTTACTTAACTAAACTTCTATTTATAGCTTTAGATTATGTTTATTAGCTTATATATAATAAAGCTTACGAGTAATATAATTTCAAACATGCACAGTCATAGGTAATTAAATACATACAATATTATTGATTTCCGACTCCATCATATTTTATTCCCGAGAGTAATTTTCCGTTCAAGGAAAATATACCGAAACGGCTTCTTTCTTAGAAATTCATATCATTTACTAACTCGCGTTTTCTTATCGGTTTCTGGTAAATTCTATAAGCTAACAATTCAAGTAAAATAATTAAACTACAGAAAGGGTGTTCCATTTGATGTGACGTCTAAGAGTCCCTTTTTTTAGTTTTCTTGATTAATGTTACAAATATTTTTTGATAACTTCATTTTGCCTCCGGCCCCGTCCTGCTCCGCGCTTGTTTTATGGTTATCATCATATTCGAGGCTAAAACAAACGTAACTAACTAAAAATTGTGAAAATCCGTCCCCGTCCTCTAAATATAAATGGTGTGACTAACATGACTCTCTCCTTTACCCTCGCAGCGTGATGTACGATAGCCTAAAGCCTTCCTCGATAAATACGCTATCCAACACAAAAATATATTTTTATCGGTCCTCTAGTTCCTGAGATTAGCGCGACCACTACACCAGACGACCCGTCTGGTGTAGTGGTCGAGAAATCGACTGCTACGCAGCGGGTGCGGGTTCGATCCCCGCACAATACAAACATTTGTGTGCATGAACATGTCTGTTTGTATTGGTCTTGGTGTTTTCTATGTATATCATGTATGTATTTACAAACAAAAAAGTATTTAAGTATTATATCCGTTGTCTGGCACCCATAACACAAGCTTTGAGTAGCTTACTTTGGGACTAGATGGCGATGTGTGGGAATGTCCAAAGGATATTTATTTATTTATTTTAAAGGATATTTATTAGGGGCGTCGAATAATCCAACAAATTTAAAATCATGAAAATCGGTGCACTCGTTTTCGAGCCATAGTGACACCACTTTCTTTAAAATGATCTCATTTTCTCACGCGTTTAGGATAACGAATTTACAGATATAAATTCGTGCTCCTAAACGCGTGAGACAGTAAAAAAACGAAATAAATAAACGAGTTTTTAATATAAAATTTAATAAATACTGCTCCAGTGACGCAATATTCAAACAACACTTGTTTCCAGTAATGTCTCGTTCTTTAATATATTTATTCAAAACAGCCTCCAAGAACGAATTCATATAAAAGCAGAAATAGGTCAGAAATGTGGCGGTACATAAAATGGAAATTCGGGAGTCTCGCACTCCTTTGAAAATTAACCTCCCACCTTGAGAAAAGGAAGACAAGTGAATGCCACAGTAAGTAATAAAGCAGAAGGTTATATTTAATGATATTATTGTTATTCTTCTCTCATCATCATCATCATTTTCAGTCAAAGGACGTGCACTTCTGAACGCAGGCCTCTCCCACGGTTTTCCACAGCGACTGATCACTAGCTTTACAAGGTCGTCTGTCCATCTTGTCGGTGGACGTCCTACACTGCGTCTCTGGTAAAAAGGTCTCCATTATAGTTTTTTTTGCCCCAACGCCATTAGTTCTTCGCGCTATGTGCTCTGCCTATTACTACTTGAGCTTACTGATTCTCAAGGCAATGTCCTTACCGTTACCGTTCTTCTACGTATATCTTCATTTCTGATTCGATCTCTTAGATAAACACCAAGCATAGCCCTTTCCATGGCTCGTTAAGTGATATTGAGCTTCTTTATAATCATAACACACACTGGTTGAAGACTTTTGTGTTCAGACACTAAGGTAATTGAGATAAGATGACACTCTTGCGCATTTTTTTCTCTAATATAACTTTAATAATAACAATCAAGAAAAAAAACTAAGACATACAACATGAAAAAATAACTAAAACTCACCTATTTAAAATTGAAACCATTTACTTGCGGCAAGGAGGCTATGATGCTGGCTGCGTTGACGCGTTGGATAGCTACGCTAAAACTTCGAGCTAGGAACCACCTGGCTTTATTGGCCGTAACAGAATTTGTAGAAGAGGTGAACAAGTAGTACGATAACGTCGTAAGGGGTACGGCAGGCGAAGATTCGGATGGGAATAAAACGCGACGTAGATATTACGTGCTGTATTTGACGTAGTAGTACATTTATTTATATACGCGGGATAACTCCTGAGCTACCTGACAATAGGCACAGTAGAGACATCCAAAGGTCGCAAGTAGTGAGAGCCCGTGGAAGTGCTGCTATTGAGCGCTAAAACTACTGAGAACAGAGTTACCTTACAATTTTCGTCTAGGGTTCTTATTTTGAAACGCAAATGAATCGTTACCGCGAGTCAACTAGATGCAACGCCATCTAGCGGAGCGTAGTGGTAGCTTTGTAAGTTTTGCGCAGACGTCTTATGATTTTGTGGTAACAAAATACCACCGTCAGCAAAATAAATACAACGCCATCTAGTTAGGCGTGGATGTAGTCTTGTCTTTGTTTTGATAGCAATATTGTTTAAAACGTTATACTACAAATTTAGCTTTTTAACCTATAGTTTATTAACCTAACTTACATTACCGATGAACATCTTTTTTAATATCATCATTATTATCAGCCACACGTCCACTGCTGAATATAGGCCTCCCCATGATTTTCCACAGTAACCGATTGCAAGCGTTCTGCATCCAGTGTGATTTTGTGGCCTAAACGTGTTAAAGGCATACTTAATAGTAAAAGAACATTAGCAGTAATTTGGGTTTGACCAAAAATCATCGAACCACATATAATGTACGTTGAATCACCTTAATAAATATGATAAAATGTTGAATAAAAGTCGTCAAACTATTTTCCTTACATGATGAAATTAAAAAACCTCCGATTGACCTCCATGATGTAGTGGCTAAGCAAGCTGGGTTTCGAGGCATTGCCGTTTCGAGGTCCAGGGATTTCCGGTCGGGTCAATCTAGAAATCAGAATGTGGTACCACCGTTGTTTCTGATTTTCATAACACAAGTGCATTAGCTACTTATTTTGGGATCAGAGCAATGTATGTGATAAGTTTCCAATATACCTAGTCTTGCCATAAATATTGTCACAAAGAAAAAAAAAATTGCAATTAATATTTATTACTTTTACAGTGTGTTAGTTTTATACATAAATATAAAACAAATTAAAATATAAAAAGCTTATTCGCAGTGGTCTCCGTTGCCTGCAAAACAGTCCTTTAAACATTTAGGCCAGTTATTAATAGAAGCACGCACTCTTTCCATGGGAAAATTCTTCACTTCCAATCGTATGGATTGTTTTAGGGGCTCCAAAATATAATAGCGTTTAGAGCAAGCCGTACTCTCTAAAGCTGACCATAAATCATAATCCAGCGGATTAAGATCTGGACTAGACGACGGCCAGTCTTTAGCTCTGATGAAGTCCGAAACGTTCGCTTCTAACCAAGACTGCGTGGACCGAGCTTTATGACTCGGCGCCGAGTCTTGTTGGAAAGACCATGCTTGGTTATTGAACATGGTGTTGTTAAGGAGCTTAACTACCTTCTCAAGAATGGTATCTTGATACACTTGTGCCGATGTTTTGATACCTTTTTCACAAAAATATGGCTCAGTCACTCCTTCATAGCTAACACCCCACCAAACCATCACTGAAGTCGGGTAATGCCTACGTTGCACTCTGTCGACTAATTGGGAAGTTTCCTTAGAGGTTTGAGCATAAATACGGTCATTTTGTTTGTTAAAATGTTGCTCTATTGTAGGATTTTCTCATCCGTAAACATTTTTTTCTGTGATCTCCCTTTGCGTACGCTTCAGTAGTTTTTTCGATTTTTCCACCCTATTCTTTAATTATCAGTTATGAAATGACCAGTGCGTCTTTTATAGGCTGCAAGTCCTAAGTCATCTTTTAAAATACGCGACATAGTTCTGGGTGCTATTTCCAACTCCTGAGTTAAATAATTTGCTTTCGGACAGGATTGCTGCGAATTCTTTTCCTTACTGCTTTGACCACCTTTTTCGTACGAACACTACGTGGACGGTCAGATATTTTTCTGTCACAAACAGAGGAGGTCTTATTATACATATAGATAGCCCGGAACATAAACATTTGACTAATACCAAGCGTATGGAGAGTTTTAAAAATTGCATTTGGCTCCATACAAACTTTGTTCAATGCAATCACAGCGATTCGGTTCTCTTTATCACTCCACTTCATTTTAATATCGTAAAATATTATAAAATGTATTGGCGCCAAAATTAGAAAACACAATGAGCAATCGTATTAAAATGACAGATTCCAATTTGAATGTAATATCTTTCTTATTTTTAATTGTAACAGTATTTATGGCCAGACTGTGTATAAATAAATAAAATAAAGTAAGTTTTTTTAAGAATCATGTGGTGATTCTAAAAGATTTCTTCCATGTGACCTCATTATTTTTTATTAAGTTGATACAAAGGGCCAAATGTTTTTTAGAGGGTATGATAAAATGCCACTTAATATGATAGGTAAACAAGCGGTTTTAGCCAACTTCGTTTCGCCAACACAAATCCACCAAAGTAAAAATCTAGAAAATCGGTCCACCCGTTATTGAGTTATAAGTGGTGTAACTAACATGACTTTATTTAATGTTATGTTTTTAGTAAGTTTCAAGTTGTGTTACTGTATAATGTCGTATACTGTGCCAACAAGCAGGTTGAAGAGAATCCCTCCCCAGAGTAAACGAAAGAAATCCAGACACGATTGTTTGAAGCAGTGAATTATTGGGGCGAATATCTTTGTGAATTAAATGAAGGATAGCGTGGCAACTTAATTTGAATGAATATTGCTAATTTGTTTGAGTAACTTTTCGAAGTAAGTTGTGCATGGGCCGTTAAGACTAATGCTTCGTAGCAATTATTAATTTATAAGCATGTTTACTGTTCAGATCTTTTGACGCTTTGTAGAACTGATAGCAACTCCAAAAGGCTATAGGCGATTTCAAAGTTGGTTACGCCACTTATAACTCTAGAACAGTTATTACCACTCTTGTTTTACTGATTTTAATTCAAAGATCAAACATAAATTATTGAAAATCAAACGCCATTAGACGCGATCCTTTGAAAATAATCTCCAAGATTGTTTTATTTTCATGCAATAAGGAAATATTTTAAAAATTGCCTCGATGTCTTGATTTCTTCTTTGTCTTTCTTTTTCTGAAGTTTATTGTATTTTAGTTGAAAATTTGGAATGTGTATTAAATCTCTTTATATTTATGAAAATTAATCCATATTTCTCTTTGTTCACGGCATCACGCGTGAACGGCTTTACCGATTTTGCTTATTCTTTTTTTGTTGTTTCTACAATTCTTTTGACAATTACAAATATTGTCCAAAAAAGGTTCTCAAAAAAATATATTGAAAATATTGAACGGATGGACCGATTTTCATGTTTTCGTTTACTTTTTCAGATTCGTCATTGTTAGGAATAAAATAATAATTATTAGAATTACGGGGCAGGACGGGACCAGGGGCAGAAAAGTTCACTGTGTCCGCTAGTACAAAGATAAAACTTACAATTTAATATTATAATACAAAATAATACACACAAATACAATTAAGCAAGAAATAAACTTAAGGTAAAGTTGAGCTGAAGATTGATTTAAGTTATCCTGTCCAGGCGAACTTAGTTGTCGACTTGCCTGAGAATTTGACGTAAAAGATATTTTTCTTTTTTTATGCTTTATCAATGAAAATGTTGAAATACGTATTTTCAGTTTAGTGGATGTACCAATTGGACACCTAAGAGTAACTAAATATTTATAAATTCTGTTACTTATAATATAACTATTCTTTTACCAATTTTAAATGATTTTGCTCTCACAAAATTATACCATTTTTATCGCTTTATATTAAATATAGCGGTTTCCGCTGTTTTGAGTTTGTTTAGGTAGGCGAAAATCATAAGCAGTAACGAAGCCAGCATTATTAAGGAGGAACCAATGTTTCGCGCGAGATTCCAGGGTCGAGCAGGGCGAGGGTACGGCGCCGCCGCTGGCAGTGGCGGGTCCGATGATGCCTCGACAAGGCGCGAAGCGGCGCGGCGGAACGCCGGCGCGAGGTGTTCGGTATGCGGTTTAAAAAATCATGCGAGTGATCAGTGCCGTTACAAAAACTATAAATGCCAAAAGTGTGGTGTTAAAAAAAGTGTGTGATAGTGTCAAAGGTTCGAGCGTTTATCACGTTGACGCGAAGTCGGAGAGCGACGATATTAATGAGGTCAAGGACGTCGCTTGCGAAGAATGTCAGAACTTTAACATAAGGTATGCAGCTGATAAACCAATATTAATCGACCTTTATTTGGGTAACTGTTATCTAACTATGGAACTAGATTCTGGTTCAGGCAAATGTGTGATTTCCGATACACTGTACAAGGAAAAATTTTTCAAATATAAACTTAGAAAATGCCATGTTCAAATGTGTTTATACAACGGGCATAAAATCACTCCCACTAGGTATTTTACAATAAAAGCCAGATTTAATGATATTTAACAAAAACCATTAATATTTTTGTCATTAAAAACGGCGGGCCACCATTGTTGGGAAGAGATTTTATGACCACATTTAATTTGATAATTACAAACAATTCAGTTCTCAATTCAATATCCAGTAGCACAGATATAGATGTATTGTTAGCAAAGTTTCCTGATTTATGGCGTGATGATTTGGGTTCATTTAATAAATTTAAAGTTAGTCTTAAATTAAAAGAGAACTCGACTCCTAAATATTTTAAGCCTCGACCAGTGCCCTTTGCCCTAAAAGGGAAAATCGAAGAAGAACTTAATCGTTTGGTAAGTTCAGGTATTTTAGTTCCTATCGATTTTTCAAACTATGCTACACCTATTGTGCCGGTATTAAAAGAAAATGGTCAGGTTAAAATTGCAGGTGATTTTTCGGTTACGTTGAATAAAGACTTAATAATAGAAAAGTACCCAATGCCACGAATTGAAGAGGTATTTGCCACAATAGGTGGAGGTGAGCATTATAGTAAAATAGACCTTAAGAATGCTTACAACCAATTTGTTTTAGATGAACCTTGTCAAGAGCTAACCGCGATTAATACTCATAAGGGCCTTTTCAAATATACTAGGTTGGTATACGGCCTAGCCAACGCCCCAGCCATATTTCAGAAAGCCATAGAGACGCTCCTCTCAGGCATTGATGGCGTAAGTATATGGCTCGATGACGTGTGTGTTACGGCCCCCAACAGGTCTTGTCATATAGAAAGGCTAGGCGAAGTACTACGTAGACTAAATGAAGCTGGGCTAAGACTACATAAAGATAAGTGCATTTTCTTCCGAGACAACGTTACTTATTTAGGCTACGTTATTAGTAAAGAGGGCCTTAAAACGTGTCCAAACAAAGTTAGGGCTATACTGGACGCACCCGAGCCGACCAACGTTACAGAGGTAAAGCGGTTCCTAGGGGTCGTCAATTACTATAGGAACTTTATTCCTAACGCATCATCTGTACTAGGTCCATTTCACGAACTGCTAAGAAAGGGTGCGGCATGGAGATGGGGTGAGCCTCAAAAGCGCAGCATAGAAGCGGTGAGACGCGAGCTGGCCTCGGAGCGCGTGCTGGCGCACTTCGAGCCCGAGGCGCAGCTAGTGCTGGCGGTGGACGCCGGGCCCGCCGGCCTGGGCGCCGTGCTCGCGCAGCGCGCCGCCGACGGCAGCGAGCGGCCCTTGGCGTTCGCGTCGCGCTCGCTCACGGTCAGTGAACGCAACTATAGCCAAATACAGAAAGAGGCCACAGCCATTATGTTCGGGGTGAAGCATTTCCACCAATACTTGTACGGCCGCAGTGAACCTTTCATTTTGAAGACCGACCATGGGCCATTAGTTTCAATTTTTAATAAGAGTACTGGTATACCAGTAACTACAGCGCTGAGACTACAGCGCTATGCTATAACGTTGTCGGCCTACAACTATATTGTGCAGTATGTCTCGAGTGACAATAATACGGTTGCTGACTATTTTTCACGCGCACCGGTAAAATGTAGCCACGATTGCAATGACACGCAAAACCGGTCGAATGAAGATAGTGATACGTATTGTGCACTCAAGTTTCTAAACGAAGTATCTCCGGCGGTCACCATCAATGATATCGCGCAAGCGATCATGAGTTATGTACAGGGCGTAGGTATATGCAATATGGCTGGCCGCGAAAGAATACATGTAAATCAATTATGCCATATTTTCAATGTAGGTCCGATTTGCAATATGAAAGTGGGTGTCTTTTTCGAGGTCATAGGGTAGTTATACCTACGGTGCTTAGGGATAAGATGTTATCGGAACTACATGACTCACATTAAGGTATAACAAAAACAAAAAGCAATGCTCGGAGCAGGATGTGGTGGCCGGGCATCGACGGGGACATCAAGCGCTGGATCGGCTCGTGTGCCACCTGCGTGAGCGTGCGCGCCGCCCCGCCGCGCGACCCCCCCGCGCCCTGGCCGGCCCCCGCCGCTCCCTGGCAGCGCGTGCACATACACTACATGACGATAGGGCAAAGGGTATACTTGGTTGTGATTGATGCATTCAGTAAATGGTTGGAATGTATATATATGAACAATGGAACTTCTACTAAGGCTTTAATCATGAAACTTAAATTGATTTTTTCTACTTTTGGAATACCAAACTTACTTGTATTTTCACCGACATCACCTGCACCCTCAAGCATACAACAGCGGTCCATTCCATTAATATTCGAGCGCCAATCTCCTATCGAGTCATCAGAACAGATGCCTGATGTTGATAATGATGCAAACATCTGTACTGCTGTGTTGGATGAGGATGAGGGTGAGGAATGGGATGATTGTGAGGCGGGCGAGTGTTTGCGAGGTAACCGTACAGTATCAGGTTGTGGGACTCAGTCCCCGCCGACAGAGGCGGCCACCAATACAGAATCGCCTACTGTCACGTCACCGCGCGACCATAACCAGTGTGACGTCACCGCGCCACATAGCGATGACGTAACGCAATCGACCTCGCACACACTCCCGCGCCAGATGCGCCCAAGGAAACCAATAGATTATAAGCAATATTTTTAGTTAGTTTATTTACATCTAGCGGTAGGGTAAAGGGTAAATAATTGTATATTAATTAATGAAATAATACTTGTTTGTCACCAGGTTCCAAAAATTAAGTGTGGAGGAATGATGTATATGGCTGCACAGCCGTTACAAATAGTAACTACCTACCTACATATAGATTTGTATAGCGCGTTCGGATTTGCTCACTGCCATCGAACAGTAATAAAGTTGCTGTCATAATAAGTGGTTGTTTCATTCATTTCACTTCCTCCCCTACCGTCGCATCGTTTTATAGCCTAAAGCCTTCCATAAGTAAGCTAGCCAACACAAGAAGAAGTTTCTAAATTGGTCCAGTAGTTCTTGAGATGAGCGCGTCCAAACAAACTCTTCAGCTTAATAATATAAATATATATATATATATATATTTGACAATTATTCATAATTGGTTGAAAATAAATGTAATCGTCTCGACAAATAAATAAATTTTCAGGAAATTAATATTACTAAATTTTACAAAATCTCTGCACGTATAAGTGTGTACAGTTAGTCATACGTTTATAAACTCAAAGGGTTTCGGTAGAATTTGGGTAAGTAAATTATAACCCGTAATTTATTACGAATTTTACTCGAATCCCGATATAGTTTTAAACGTGAAAGCGATCAAGAAATTTGTACCTCAGGGTTTTCATCCACTAAATGCTGAGATACTCCAATTCATCTGTTTTTTTTTTCCTATACACAAAACAAATATTTAGTTTTTATTTTATTTTATTCTATGAATGGTCTCCTACAAGCTTATATACGTCACCGTTATATTGAGAAAACCGCGTTATTACAATCTAACGGTTCCTAATCCGTTAGATTGTAATCTGTCAATTTGTATTTATTTTTTGTCAACAAGCTTGACATGTTTTTAGAATTCATACTTTTATTGGTACTTACATGTCAACCGATGAAGGCAGTTAACTGCCTCGGTGGCGCTGCGGTTAGAGGATCGCACTTTAAAGCGACGGCTGCGCCAGAGGTCCTGGTTTCAATGTATCGGTCGGCTAAAAATATTAAAATGGATATTTCCGTTCAGAAATTCTCAGGGTAGCCCGGAGTTTGCAAATTGGCGGTGTTTCACCCATCATCCCCGTACCTCGGCTAGAACGTAAAGCCTACGTCCGATGTCTTTCCGGTCGTGTCAGATTGCAGACCCATCGGGCTATTTGTGCACTTTAATATATGCCTTGCGCATTGCTTATGCATTGCCTTGTTGACAATTGATCACTCGCTTATATTTTCTTTTACAAAAAAAAACAAACGTTGCAAACGAGCGTTTAAAGCTCAGCTTTTACTACACCACAGTCCTAACACCAACATATCAAATTATTAGTTGGTTCCGACCGCAATAAATCTACGAACAGAACTAACACCCCGTCGCATAATTATTATAAGGGTTGCCCTCAATTGACGAAGGACCAGGATAATCTCCGGAGATATGAACTAACTTCAGGCTGAACAGTTCGGAGTTTTGACAGGTTTGGGAAAGAAAAGTGATATTCAATAACCCTCTGTAGCCGCTTAATCCGTTTGCTGACACACTTGAGACATAATAGAAAATCAATTTGTAATCAACTCAATTCAATTGACGACCTCCGTGGTGTACGGTGTATGTTCGGGACAATGTAGAAATCAGAACTTTTTACATTTTCTCCGGTCTACAACACCTACACCGGAGAAAATGTAGAACTACCACCGTTGTAAGAAGTACTACCGTTGTTTCTGATTTCCATAATACAAGTGCATTAGCTACTGACTTTGGGATCAGAGCAAATGTATGTAATCGGTGTCCGAAATGTTTTTATTTATTTATTTATGCTGGCTGCTGCATGAAACGAGTTGAAAAGTTCTGCTAAAGAAAACGACAAAAATCCAGAATCATTAATCAGGTCATCTATGTAAAACTAGCATCTTCAGGCATAAGCTTATATTAGGAACTATAAAGGTCTCCTCCGCCTAACCTCTTTAAGAGCCGCAATAGCTTGTACCACGTGTCGTTTTTTGTTTAAAATAACGCTCGTTTTGTCTAGTATATTCAAGCGATTTTTTTTTGAAAATGGTCAGTCGGCAGAAACCTCGACCATGGCCCGAGCTAGATTTTTTAAACGATCTTCATCTAATGATTCAACTCGTAACCCAATAAATTAAAAATGTACTTTTGAGCTGTTCCTCTACCTAAAAAAACTTAAGCGATATTTTTAGACGTGCTTATAAATCATTGATTTACTATCATGCACTTAACAATCAAAACAAATTAGCTTATGATTAATAGTGACTGCTTTCAACTGGATATTTTCGGATTGAACCAGTTTTCTCGGCAGGGCGCCATGAATCCCATATTTGTGTTTTATTTGAAAATGGAAACGAACTATTGTTCTATATTGACATTCTTTTATTAACTATACTCATAGGATCCTTAGTAATGTGAGACGTCTTATAAACTCTCGTCTTTTCTTTGTTATTTAGATCCTTGTAAATATTGTGATTGATTTCTATCAATTAGGGCTTAATATACAGGGTTACTGGTTATTAGATTCATTTTCTTTATTTTAAGATAGATAAAAGTTTTTTTTTCTCATGATGTAGGTACCTCAACTGATAGTGATATCGTTTTAAAATATGCTATACATTAAAATAAAGTTGAATTAAAGCTATTTTATATATGATCTTATACCGAACATCTTAACACTTCCTCCAAATAAAAATAAGATACAGTTGTTCTATAATAGTAGTTTATGAAACTGGTACATAATGAGAGGTATTATACACGAGTGTGAGTTTAAAAAACGAGCGAAGCGAGTTTTTTAAAAGTATCACACGAGTGTATAATACCTAGTTATGTGCAGTTTCATACACTACTTTATCTACTCTCATTGAACACGAACATATCAAATAAAAGATAAAGATTTCCATGCTAAAAAGCCTTGATAACATTTATCGTATAATTTTTTTGACTTTACTGGTAGTAGATTAAGACAGACTGCTGTCGCAGTCTCTAAAATGTCGGGCGGCGTGAAATTTTCTGCACTTTCACTATCAGACATTTTAATAAACACTAATAATTATCTGCCGAAACACAAACGTACTATGACGCCAAAATTCCCGTTATCACCGCGCATGCGCCAAAGCGCGCGCAGCCACAGATAAAAAATTAAATAGATGTATCTATGATCTGTAATCTATATCGTAATGAAAAAAAAATATTATAACATTATTTTGTTAGAGAAATAGTGTCATAATTTTTTTTTTTTATTTCATTTCGATATACTATTTATAAAGTACGTCTATATAAACTCGTTTTGAGTTTTGTATTTTGAATTTAACGATATGAGAGTAGATAAAATTTATTACAAATGCGCTCTACTTTTACCCCACCAGAGGAATGTATCGAATTACCGGTAACCCTGTATAAAAGCGTAAGTAATACTGAAAGATAATGCTCAGTCTTTCTTTTAACAGCTCATCGAATCAAATATATTTCATTTTACGCAAAATGAAAGTTATAATTAAAAAGTATGTAATGAGTAATTCCTTAGATATTTCTTCCCAGAATCGATCATCGCTTCGTTACACCAATTATTTCGGGTCTGAAGTCCCGATATAGACCAAACGGTAAAGAAACGTCTTAATTAGACAAAGAACAGATGTTTTCTTTTCAGCGTTGTTAGCCCCTAAATAAAATCTAGTAAGAATTAGGCAATAAAATTGAGTTAGGTAGTGATAGTACCATTAAGATGGACAGCCACCAGAGGAGGGGAGAGAAAACTCAAAACGCGCGGAAGCAGTCGCGGGGGACCGCTAGTGTTAAGATTAAAAAAGGCCTAAACAGGAACGAACATTGAGCTTAGCGTCCCTTAATATTTAACCTTTAAAATAAAACACGGCTAGTCTAAGAGTTCTTAACCTTTTTTAATTAACGAAAAAGGGTCGCGTAATTCCATTGAAATCGTTATTCTGTTTTAATTCTACCTCGCCCGTTTTTAAGGACATTCACAGATACAGCTTGTTTTATAAAGAAAAAAACGCGATAATAATAATATAAGAATCGTTTTTCGTTACCAATTCTTGTCAGACCAAAGTATTAGAAGTTTTCATCTATGCGTTAAACGTCTTTGAAATGTAGCTTGACTTACTTTTGCAATATTGTGTTTTTTTGGTTTCTAGTCAGACCATAGACACTGTAAATATAATAGGTATAACTTAAACAGACTTTTTTTTTGGGCAAAGCGTATTGTTAGACGTCAAAAATAAAAACAGAGGTCGTTAGATTCTAACATACGACGATGATCACCTAAAATTACAGTTATTTTATGAATTAACAAGCTTGGGAGATGAAACTAGCAGCGTTTATAAAAATGTGCGCACAAAAAACGCGGCTACTGTAAATTATAAGAGGGCACTTGCTATGATCAACGTTAAAATAAATTTTAATCTTTTCTACGATAAAATTTGTTAGAAATATTCAGTAACGTTGATTATTACGCTAGGCAGGTGGAGCATTTATAATATTTTTAGTGAAATACTTCAGTTCCCCGAAATTTTTACAAGAGCCCCTTTCATTACGGGCAAGGAATAAATAAAACAATATAATTATTTGGGCCCATTATTTGTTTTACTTTGATAAAAAAAGTAAACCAGAATCTGATTAATATTGGTCAATATTACATTCCTATGAACCCAAAGCTTAAGCATCTTAGGGCCTGTTGCACCATCAACAAATAAGCACTAACTAACATTTAATTCAAATATTTAACGTTATTTTGTTTGAAGTTGTTGACAGATAACGCTGATGGGAAAATTTCGTATTTTTTTAAAATTATTTTTTGGAAACATACAGTTATGATGGAATAAATATAAATAACAATTAGGCCCAATTTCTTTATCGATAGTAATGGTAAAGTTTCGTTTCCAGCAGTTGAATTTTTACTTTTATGTGTGTTTTTAATAAAAGCTATCTTAACCAAATGTTAGAATGGCTAGTTTAATGATTATTGGTTAAGGTATTTTTACTTCAAAACAAACACAATCGTAAATTTTCAACCGCTGGTAATGTCATTTTACTATAACTATTGATGAAGAAATTGGACCGTATAAATAACACTCAAACCAATTAAGATTCCTCAGACTAATATTACATTTCATTTAGAGCAAACCATAACCTCTATAAGAATACCTACATTTCAAAAAGAATAAAAACAGAGTGAGGAGTATTATCTATACTAATATTATAAAGCTGAAGAGTTTGTTTGTTTGTTTGTTTGTTTGAACGCGCTAATCTCAAAAACTACTGTCCCGATTTGAAAAATTATTTTTACGTTGGATAGTCCATTTATCGAGGAAGGCTTTAGGCTATATAACATAAAGATACGACTCATAAGACCACAGCAGAAATGAAAAATGTTGCGAAAACGGGAGAAAGATATTCCTTTTGAGAGCTTCCGCTGCATACGCTGCGGAAACCGCTTAAGTTACACAAAAATCATGTATGACAGGATTGTTCAGCATTAAGAGTTCTATAATAAAGTCCGCGACAGCATATGTCTATCTTTTATGGTTGACTTACTACAACCTTTTTTATGTTAATAAATTTGTAAAAAAATAATGCATTATTTTTAGAGGTGTATTATACACACAGGTATTTATTCTTATCAAAATAAATACATTCATCATCACGAGCATTTCATTTAGAACCAAGTTGCCCTTTATATCATTTGATTTCAATAAATATCTTAGGAGCTATCACAGTTTTAACATAACTCCGCACCAAAATAATGTTCGCAGCTTAAGTACAACGTGCGCTTGCGCTAATATATTATAAAGCTGAAGAGTTTGTTTGTTTGAACGCGCTTATTTCAGGAACTGCTGGACCGATTTGAAAAAATATTTCTGTGTTGGATAGCTTATTTATCGAGAAAGGCTTTAGGATATAAAACATGACGCTGTGACGGGAGGGTAGGGAGCAATCTCAAAACGCGCGGACGAAGTCGCGGGGGACCGCTAGTTTTAATTATATGACGAAAACTATTGGCAGTCGCCTGACAGGTCGTGGATTTGATTTTTAAATTGAAATAAAGTTGAGGCAAATACATCAATTCCTTGACTTACCTGTCATTGTGACTGCGGCAAGTACGCAGCATGAAAGTGTTGCAAACATATTTAGTCCTGTGGGCACATACAAATCCTTTTATGGCGTGCACTAAATCGGTTACAAGGGGTGGATCGAGAAGGATGTGCAGTAATATTATATATGAACCTATCTTGCCTGGCCTTAATTAATTGTTTTATTGTACTACATTACTAAAATAGTTTTCAAGTATTTGTTGTTACTACGGTGGACACTGTATGTCTAAAATAAAAGTTTTTTTTCCATTTTTTTTTTATTATGCAGAGAAGGGACGGATTTCAGACATTGACTTACATAAGAGATTTTGAAACAGTCTGTTAAAGCAGTGAAAATTAACATTATACTATTTTTTTAAAGCACTGTCTAGATGTTGACGTAGGATAAGTACCTACCTAGTCTTGCCATAATTATTATTATCACAAAGAAAAAAAAATGCAAATAATATTTATTACTTTTACAGTGTATTAGTTTTATACATAAATATAAAATAAAAAAAATATATAAAAAGCTTATTCGAAGTGGTCTCCATTGGCTGCAATACAGTCAGTTATCAATAATAGCACGCACTCTTTCCATCGGAAAATTCTTCACTGCCAATCGTATGGATTGTTTTAGGGGCTCCAAAATATAATAGCGTTTAGAGCAAGCCGTAATCTTTAAAACTGACCATAAATCATAATCCAGTGGATTAAGATCTGGACTAGACGACGGCCAGTCTTCAGCTCTGATGAAGTCCGAAACGTTCGCTTCTAACCAAGACTGCGTGGACCGAGCTTTATGACCCGGCACCGAGTCTTGTTGGAAAGACCATGCTTGGTTATTGAACATGGTGTTGTTAAAAGGGACTTAACTACCTTCCCAAGAATGGTATCTCGATACACTTGTGCCGATGTTTTGATACCTTTTTCACAAAATATGGGGTGTTAGCTATGAAGGAGTGACTGCACTCCTTCATAGCTAACACCCCACCAAACCATCACTGAAGTCGGGTAATGCCCACGTTGCACTCTGCCGACTAATTGACTAATTGGGAATCTTCCTTAGAGGTTTGAGCATAAATACGCATAAATGTTGCTCAATTGTAAAGATTTTCTATTTCGTTAACAATTTTTTCTGTGTCCTCCCTTTGCGTACCGCTTCAGTAGTTTTTTCGATTTTACCACCCTATCCTTTTTTAAATTATCATTTAAAAAATGACCAGTGCGTCTCTTATAGGCTGCAAGTCCTAAGTCACCTTTTAAAAAATGCGACATGGTTGTGGGTGCTATTTTCATCTCCCGAGATAAAATCTTTTGCTTTCGGACAGGATTTCTGCGAATTCTTTCCCTTACTGCTTTTTCGTACGAACACTACGTGCATGGTCAGATCTTTTTCCGTTAGAAACAGAGGAGGTCTCATTGTACCTATTGATAAATGGTACACAAACATTTGACAGATACCAAGCGTATGGAGAGTTTTAAAAATTGCATTTGGCTCCATACCAACTTTGCGTTATGCAATCACAGCAATTCGGTTCACTTTATCACTCCACTCCATTTTAATATCGCAAAATATTATAAAATGTATTGACGCCAAAATTTGAAAACACAATGAGCAATCGTATAAAAATGACAGATTCCAAATTAAAATGTAACATTTTTAATTGTAACAGTATTTCTGGCCAGTCTGTGTATATGCTATTTAGAGTCAATTTTACCAACGTGAAATAAGAAATATTCGTCGGTTTCAATACCAAAAGCCCAATTCGGAAAGTCACCTATTTGTCAGCAATCATTTACGTAAATGTCTTTTTTATAATCGGTCGTTTTATACTTAATCGGCAGGATAAGTCCCATCTGACCTTGGTAAAATTGACTCTAAGACAATGCATTAATTGCTGTGCCCTACCCAAACAATGCCAAATAAAGTATTCAATAAACATTGAGCCTTAAGTAACAGAAAAGCCATTTTCACGCGTCTGGAACAATAAAAGTCTAGACTCAGCCTTATCGGATCTAGATCCAAATAAATAGTTCCACCCCTTATTAGGCGTCTAGAATTCCAGATTACATGGGCGGGAATAATTATTTGGATTTGTGGAACAAACAGACTACACTTTTAGTTGTTACTAGAATGCTGATACTAAATATACATATTTAAAAATACGGCCAAGTGCGAGTCGGACTCGTGCACTGTGGGTTCCGTGCCAACTTTAACTGAATTAGGGAATCCACTTACTTCCACTTAGCTAAAATACCACAATATTTGGTTGACAGCAAATGTAACTCTGTTTTTCATAGTGTTTGTGTGTAGAACAAAGTTATGTTTGCGTTTGTTGAAAATGTGCTATATCTCAAAAATTACTTGTGATCCCGTCCAAACTAATTTTCGTTGAAAGTATTTGTTAAGATCTACATTACAATTTTTTTTCAAATTAACTCTTAGTTTAGAAGTAAGATGGGTCTATAAAATTGTTGATGTCGTTTTTAAAGACATAGGTCTAGGTCAATTGACACCCCACACGTACAGGTTTGACTAAAACAAAAATCGGTTTTAGTTTCGTGTGTGGGAGAGCCCCACATTAAATATCATTATTTTTATTTATTGTATAACAATCGTGAAGCGGTTAACAGGGTACATCTTTTTACCAAATTTCAACAGTGTGATGCTTAAAGTTACAGAATAAAGTGGTGGCTGTGATAGTATGGTACCATTATTACAATGGTTTTAACTGAAAATACTCAAAATTGTAAATAACATACAAAGAAAACCGACTTTTCTATTAAATGTATATTATCTATGGCTCATCTTACGATGTTTTGATTACAAAAAACATATTTGTTATGTAAATAGCTTACTTATTGAAAAGGTGCTATAAAACATGAAGCTACTACCTACTACTACCTACCTACTACCTTTAAAAATATAGTAAAATTAAAACACGGTCGCGAGAGACTTAGTTCTAACATACTTGGGCCCATTTGTGTGATCGATATTTAACTTAACTAATAATTAAACATCGTTACTAGATGCGGTTGAATATTAACGATTGTGCGTGTTTTGAATAAAAAGTACCTTAACTGAAATTGCTTTTTATTATTCGACGCACAATCAACGGCTGGTAACTATATTGAACCTTAGTTGAGTCAGTTATCGAGCACGCAACTGGGCCTTAACGTGTTCTTGACACAGTCATGACTGATATACTCATAATTAAATCTACCAAAATATCTGCACTTAACTAGCATTCAAAGCAAATCGACTATTAAACTATAACTCCACATGTTGACGTTTCGAAATAGTGCCAAACGCACTACAATGGTTCGGAAACATAATTACTCATTTTGATTAACGACACTAAACGCCAGATTCATGGGATTACTAGTATGATTTCGATAGTACTGTAAAATGGAGTCTTTAGCTTTAAAGTTAATGATGTGGAATATACAGCTGACTTTTGGGTCGGTTGCGCATATTTTAAGTATAAAATTAACTAAAACCTAGTCAGAGGGATTGGATTTTAACGGTGTCGCCAAATTTGAAGTCACCTCCAATCTAACACTATATAGTATAAATTAAAGTCGCTTACCGCTTTCTGTATGTATGAATCTTTTAAACTACGCAACAGAATTAGATGCGGGTTGTTTTTTCAAAGAAAGTGGTTCAAGAGAAAGGTTTTTATTGTCTGTCACCGTAAGTAAAAAAACCGCGAGATTACAATTTAACGATTTTAAATTGTAAACTGACGATTTATTGTAAACAAGCTCGATATGGTTTGGAAATAACGCTTTTATTGGCACTTACATGTTAACCTATAACGGTTACGGTTAGTTATAAAGGTAATGCATGAAGTTCGCTACAGATCACAAAATCGTTAGATTACAATCTACCGGATTAAAATCAGTTAGATTGTAATCACGCGATTTTTGCAATAAGATGAAGAGTTTTTTGTCAAAAAAAGAATTTTCAGGTATTTTTTAATTACTGAAACAATTTATTTTTAAATCTATATGTACGAGCATTGTTTTTAAAACTTAACTATGTAAAAAAATACAAAATAAGACTGTGTCTTAGGGTGAAAAACGTTATCACTTTTAGTATGAAAGCTCGCGCGCAAACTATCCTCTTGTCAACGACAATTTAAGTACATATTTTGAAAATCAACTTCAAATGGTTGATTAACTTAATACTAAAAACACAGATGATTGTTATTATTAAAGTAAATAAATAAATGTATCGAAATATCAGTTAAAGATTGGGTTTTGCATTCATTAATTTCTTTAAATTTTTTCAAGAATTTGTATGTCGAATAAATGATAACGTAAATAATGCGATTGATTTAATGTTTGAGATGCCAAATACTGGAGACTGTTCTTTGACATATACAAAAGTATGCATTCATTTCCACATGTGACTGATAACTTCATGTTTCAACCTAAATCATGTCTTATTAGATTTAAGTGAAGTGCAAATGAAAGTTGGTTAGATCACGCGTTATGAACATATCCTTTAAATATATTTAAAACAATTTTGCGCCATATTGGCGTTTTGCATAGGCCCATGTGAAAAGAAGTTGGCGTGAAATCTGTCACTATTATTGTTGTAAACCTATTATTATGACTTTTCATGCCCAACATGAAAGTCTTAAATTTTAAAAACTTGTCCGTAAAATATTTCATAAAGATTTACATCATCATTATCAACCAAAGGACGTCCACTGCTGAGCATAGGCCTCCCCCGCGGTTTTCCACAGCGACAGGTTGTGAGTGGTCTGCATCCTGTGATGACATACGGATCCGAACATGATCTGTGACTATAGGCCTCTTATAGAAGCCCAAAGGCACACAAAGATTTTTTTATGCATGAAAAATATGAAATAGATAAGCTTCGTTAAAGCAGCATCAATATTTACGATAAATTACAGTTTAACCGTGTTTTGTTTACCAATGACCTTTACTTCTAATTAAAGATCATAATTCTAGTCAAAAACTACACTAGAATGCGTCATGCTTGTATTTTTATTATTCAGTCAGGCTTAAGTCCACAGGTCTTATATAATTGATATTTTTTGTTTTACAAAAGCACATATGAGTACTTATCGCGAGGAAATTAGATAATCCAATAAACACAAACACAAAGTGAACTGGATCACTTTGGCTTCTTACAGCATATATGAGACAGAGGTTTGAAATTAAAAAAAAATAGGAGGTCTTTGTTTTTTTACATATTAAAGATTGTAAAAGTCTTGTGACGTGCACCACATACGATTATGTTATTGAATTTGCTCACATTCGCGCAGGCTTTTAAAGCGGATGGCGCTGAATTACTTAAGAATAACTTAGTTCTACCAATTACAGAGTTAATATCCAAGACACCCGCTAGGGTTGGAGTTGTTAAGTGAAACGAGAAATCGGATTTAATAACATTTCACGTTCAGTTAAATCAGATGGAATGGCGAGGTGGCAAAGGCTTTATGAATTATAAAAAAAACATATCCATGTCTTAGACTATGCTGCATATGGTTGAAAATAATCATCATTCATCACCATTATCAACTAAAGGTCATCCACTGCTGAAAATAGGTCTCCCCCACGGCTTTCAACAGCGACTGATCACTAGCGGTCTGCATCCAGTTTGATCCTGCGATCTTTACAAGGTCGTCTGTCTATCTTTTCGGTGGTCGTCCTACACTGCGTCTTAGGCCGAAGGACCTCCAATCTGGAACTTTGCCCCAACGGCCATCAGTTTGTGGCGCTATGTGCCCTACCCATTGCCACTTCATCATCATCATCATCATTATCAGCCAAAGGACGTCCACTGCTGAACATAGGCCTCCCCCATGGATTTCCACAGCGACCGATCACTAGCGGTCTGCATCCAGTTTGATCCTGCGATCTTTATAAGGTCGTCTGTCCATCTTGTTGGTGGACGTCCCACGCTGCGTCTCTGGTCGAAGGGTCTCCAATCTAGAACTTTCCTGCCCCAACGGCCATCAGTTCTTCGCGCTATGTGGCCTGCCCATTGCCACTTGAGCTTACTGATTCTCAAGGCTATGTCCGTTACCTTAGTTCTTCTACGTATCTCCTCATTTCTGATTCGATCCCGTAGAGAAACACCCAGCATAGCCCTTTCCATCGCTCGTTGTGTGATTTTGAGCTTCATTATAAGGCCCATAGTAAGAGACCATGTTTCGGATCCGTATGTCATCACTGGTAACACACACTGGTTGAAGACTTTCGTCTTCAGACACTGAGGTAGATGAGATGAGAAGACACTCTTGCGCAATTTCCCGAACGCTGCCCAGCCGAGTTGGATTCGTCGATTGACCTCTTTCTCGAAGTTGGACCTACCCAATTGGATCACTTGTCCCAGGTAGACGTACTCGTCGACAACTTCGAGAGTTGAGTTCCCAACGGATACTGGAGTGGGTACGACAAGGGAGTTCGACATAATTTTCGTCTTTTCCATGTTCATTTTAAGACCCACTTGTTGGGATACTCGGTCAAGGTCTTCGAGCATAGTGCCAAGATCGTCCAGCGTCTTTGCCACAACAACTATATCATCGGCAAATCGGAGGTGTGTGATGTATTCGCCATTAACATTGATGCCGATTCCTTCCCATTCCAGAAGTTTGAAGGCGTCTTCCAATGCCGCTGTGAACAGTTTCGGAGATATGACATCTCCCTGTCTCACACCTCTCCGCAATGGAATCGCCTTCGTGTTCTGCTCCTGTACTCGGACCGACATGGTGGCGTTATTGTAAAGGCACCTTAACACCTCTATATACCTATAGTCTATGTGGCACCGCTGCAGAGACTGAAGCACCGCCCAAGTTTCGATCGAATCAAAGGCCTTCTCATAGTCCACAAACGCTAAGCATAGAGGCATATTATACTCCTCGGACTTCTGTATAATTTGCCTAAGCGTATGAATATGGTCTATGGTACTATAGCCTTTTCGGAAACCGGCTTGTTCGGGAGGCTGGAAGTCATCAAACCTACGTGCGAGACGATTCGTGATAACCCTTGAAAACAGCTTGTAGACATGGCTCAGGAGTGAGATGGGTCTGTAGTTCTTCAATAAGGTTTTGTCTCCTTTTTTGAAGAACAACACCACCACACTCCTGTTCCATGCCTCAGGCGTGATGCCCTCTAGCAGCACGGAATTAAAGAGTCTCTGAAGGACTTTAAGTACCGGTGTTCCACCCGCCTTCAGAAGCTCTGCTGTGATTCCGTCCTCGCCAGGTGCCTTGTTGTTTTTGAGCTGTTTAAGGGCCATCCTAATCTCGTAGAGGCTGATGTCCGGGATGTCTTCGGTGTAGTGACGGGTCAGGATAGCTCGTGGGTCTCTGGCCGAGCTATCAACGGGTTTGGCTACTGAGGTGTACAACTGCCCATAGAACCTTTCGATCTCCCTCAAAACCTCTGCTTTCGTCGACGCTACACTGCCGTCCTCCGTCTTAAGCTTCGTCAACAGGCTCTGCCCAATAGACATGTCCCTTGCAAACACTTTGGAGCCTTGGTTCCGCTCTATCGTTTCTTTAACACTATTAGTGTTAAAGCAACGAATGTCGTGTCGCAGGGACTTCCATATTTGTCTATTGAGCTGCCTGTAGTTTTCAGCATTAACGGAGGTCTGCAGTGCCATAGATCGACGTTTTGCCATAAGGTCGAGAGTGTGGACCGACAGTTTTTGAGGTCTATTTTTACGGCCAGGCCTAAAATACTTAGACCCCACCGTTTGAACAGTTTCCACAAACCCGTCATTAATTTCGTCCACTGTAACGCAATTTTCTAGGCAATCAAAGCGGTTTGACAACTCGAGTTGAAAGCTCTCGGGATTTTGGATATGAGCACGAGTCGGTCGGAGCGTGGACTTCATCAGGCGTGATCTTTCCAATTTGACATTTATATTCAATGTGCCTCGAACCATTCGGTGATCACTTCCGGTTTTCACCCTGTTGATCACGGAGACATCATTGAATAACCGTCTCTTGGAGGTCATGAAGAAGTCAATCTCGTTTCTCGTGAAGCCATCGGGACTCAACCAAGTCCACTTCCTTTGAGGCGGCTTCTGGAAGAAAGAGTTCATCGCAAAGAGTCCCTCCTTCTCCAGAAAGTCGGCCAGCCTCTGTCCCCTGGCGTTCCTTTGCCCGTATCCAAAAGGTCCCACCTTCAACTCATTCTCGCCTCGCTTGCCTAGTTTCGCGTTGAAGTCCCCCATTACAACAGTATAATAGGTTTTGGAAGTATGTATGGCTCTACTTACGTCCTCATACATTTCCTCCACCTCTTCATCCGGGTGTTTCGAGGTCGGTGCATATACCTGTATGACCTTCAGCGAATACCTCTTGGATATTCTGAGTATAAGGTATATTACCCTGCTCGACACACTCTCGATGGTCTCGATATTGTTGACGAGGGACTTGTGAACGAGGAACCCGACACCACCTTGGGACTTTCGTTGGTTGCCTTCCCGGTAGTAGAGCAGGTTTCCGGACTGTAGAGTTATCGTGTCCTCGCCCTCTCTACGGACTTCTGATAGACCCATTATGTCCCAGTGTAACCTGCTCATTTCTTCCTCCAGCTCGAGCAGCTTCTCATCTGTCCTCAGTGTACACGTGTTGTACGTTACCAGGGCCAGTTGTCGTCGGGGGTGGCAGCGCGATCGCCTCCGGGGATTCTTAGCACCCCCTGCCCCGCCGTTACCGTGACCGCTACCAAAGTCAGGAATAGCGGGGCTGCCGGAGACTGGGGGCCTAGTTTTCTGGTGTACTTTCATGTGAGGGGATTTTGCCAATACTCGCCACGCTTGGCAGGCGGGTTGGCGAGCGCAGAGGCGCAGCCCCTTGCAGCTGTGACGCTGCTGCCCGTCACAGTCTAACATTTAGCTGCGCCTTACATTGGATGGTTATACCGCCATCGGTCGGTCGCCAGAGCCTCGTCTGTATAAACAGGACGCACCACGTGAAGGTGAGGTTGGCTTGGAGCTTATGGTCTTGGTCAAGCTCCCTTACGTCCCATTGCCACTTGAGCTTACTGATTCTCAAGGCTATGTCAGTTACCTTAGTTCTTCTACGTATCTCCTCATTTCTGATTCAATCCTGTAGAGAAATGGTTGAAAATAATATTATATAAAAATAAATCTGCATCAGACAACACACCAATGGTTAGGATTAGAAGTAAGATTTTTTTCTTCCTTGTGTTACAAAGGCCAAGGTTTAGGACAGAGCCGTCTCACATAAATACTTTAAAATGTATAACATCCATGACTTAGTTACAAACAAATGTTCGTGGTATATCACACAAATATTTGCCCCTTGCGGGATTCGAATCCGTAACCACTGGTTCAATAGTCAGGAGCGCTTACCACACAAATAATTAAATGATGGAATTAATGGATTGAAGACATACTATAACATATTTTTGAACTACATTCCTATCAAAAAGCTTTTCAAATTTTCCATGAAATTAAAGTAATAAAGTAATATTGGACACCAATCACATTATTGCTCTGATCCCAAAGTAAGTAGCTAATGCATTTGTGTTATGGAAATCAGACACAACGATGGTACCACAACACCCAGACCCGAGACAACCTAGAACATTTTGGATTTTACATTGATCCGATCGGGAATCGAACCCGGGACATCGGAGCGCAGCCTTGAAACCAGCATGCTAAGCGACTACACCACGGAGGTCGTCAAAGGCACTGGAATTATGCACTATTAGAACCATGTTTGTTATGTATTTGTATGATACCAACCTATCTAATGATAACATCTATAAAAATGTGACTCAAACATTTTTAATACTTCCACCCAAATAGGTATGTTAATTTTTTTCACCTCAATCTGTTATTTGTTATTCACAAAATATTTTTGAAACGTTTCATGATTTTGAATACTATTGTTTTAGGCGTAGAAATCTTATTTGCTATTCAATACGAAATATAGTAGTATGAAAATGAAAACATACTAAAATGATGTTAGTTAGACTTAATTCTCACTATAGGATATACACAGTAACATTTATAAACAAAACAACTAGCTTGATGAGAAAATATCGTCGAACCACCCACACAAACTCGATACTGCCATTTTCTTTACTTTGTGGACGAACTTAACTGAAAATCTGTAATAACTGTCAAGTTACGGGCCGGTTTATCTGGCCTAACTGTCAGGGTGACACAATATGATAATGTTTAAGTTCATTTCATTAAAACAAAGGCTGTAAGCAGGCCGCGCACGAACGAATCGGAGATAAGGAGGGTGACCATAATTTGTTGATTAGATTTAATGGAAATGATATAAAAAAATGTATTTTTTTGGTCAGGGCTATTTAATTAAAATTTGTAATGAGATGCATGAATAAGTATTAATTGTTCTGGAAAATAAAAAGAACAAAATGAAATCAAACGAGATCGTATGACTATCTTGTCCATGGTCCAATCTTATACTTCATTGTTATTTACAATATTCTTGCATACAAACGGGACCTTTTATTCCGACAAGTGTAAAGAGTGCGAATATAAAATGAGTAGATTCCATATTCAAACTATTTGCCTCAGAACCATTTGCAAAGTTCTGTTCCTTCATTGTTCTGCTTTTTAACACGCTTTTATTAGGTCGTCGTATATTTAACTGTGTAATGAAAACTTTGGTTACTAATTTAACCTTCTGCCAAGGATCGTAGCGTCACGAAAATTAGCAGGAGGCAGCCATGTCAAGTTTTGATGACAATACAATAAGTGCTGTCGAACTGATTTGATGATGGAGCCGGAAGATATGAACTGGAACTTCATGATGGAACATCTTACGGTAGCTGTTTTGGGACTTGTTCGAAAAGTTTTGTAATGAACTTTGACCACGATAAGGTTAAGTCTGATAATGAAGTTCCTGGTCAAGCTAATGGAATTTAACTGCGTGCGTGCATGTATAAAAGAGTATTTCAAGTGTTTTTTAAACTTTTTTATTATCCCACAGCTCTTCTCACAAAATTATGACCATCCTACAAACAAAGTTGAAACGCACTCGCCATCTTTAACAGCTGTTTAAATAATGATTTTATTCGCAAATGTTACGTTTTACATTCGTTTTAGTAGCGCGAACTCGTAAAGTCAAGGGACCAAACATAATTAAGTGGAGCGTGTCTTGTTTGGGATTTTGTGAATTTGTAACTCAAGTTACGTAAGCTAGTGTCTTAATAAAGTGGATTATTTGGACTTATCTTGGTATAAATTAAGTTAAAAAAATTATGTTTCATATTATTTCATTTATTTTTTATTTAAATACTTTATTGCACAGATTTAGTGTACAAAGGTGGACTTAATGCTAAAAGTAATAATCCTATCATCCTATAATAATAAATATACATATTATAATATATTATACTTGATACCAGACCATTGGTGTCTGCCCCGGCCCCGTCTCGCCCTGCCTCGTAATTTTAAAAGTTAAGAAAAACACTATAATTGATCAGTTATCGAGCGGGATGAAAAATGATTACTAAAATAGCTTTAAAAAAATTGGGGTTGGTGATAAAAAAGTAAAAATTTAGGGTTGTATGTAATTTTTAATGCCACATTATAAAAAAATAAAAACAAAAAATTCGTCCAAAAAAAAAAAAAGGGTTAACAACCCTTATCACTTAGGGGTATGAAAAATAGATAGTAGCCGATTCTCAGAGCTACTCAATATGCCCACAAAATTCCATGAGAATACGGTCAAGCCGTTTCGGAGGAGTACGGAAACGAACATAGTGACACGAGAATTTTATACATAAGACTAGTGGACCCAGCGAACTTTGTTTCGCCTCCAGCCCCGTCCCGCCGAGTCCCGTAATTTTAAAAATTAAGCATTCCCAGCGAATTTTGTTTCACCCTTGAATTACTAAAATGGCTATTAAAAAATTAGGGTTAATCGTAGAGGAGTGAAAATTGAGGGTTGTATGTATTTTTGTATGTTGTATCATAAAAAAATAGAAATTAAAAATTTTGTCCAAAAAATAAAATTAAAAAATTTAGCGGTGGACTACCCCTAACATTGAGGGGGATGAAAAATAGATGTTGGCCGATTCTCAGACCTACTAAATACGCATATAAAATTTCATTAAAATCTTATATGCGTATTTAGTAAGTTTCGGAGGAGTTTGGCAACTAAAACTCTGACACGAGAATTTTTATTAGGTAAATAGATAAACCTACTAATATAAACTTCATGTTGTATAAAACTGTTTTTTTTGACAAAGTCATGCAAATCAGTAAGCTCAAGTGGCAATGGGCAGGGCACATAGCGCGAAGAACTAATGACCGATGGGGCACAAAATATTGGAGACCCTCCGACCAAAAGGGCGGCGTAGGATGTCCACCAACGAAATGGACCTGACATACGACCTTGTAAAGACCGCAGAATCACATTAGATGCAAACTGGTTGCACCGGGTCGCTGTAGAAAACATTGTGGGAGACCTTTGTTCAGCAATGGACATCCTTTGGTTTATAATGATGATGATAAGCCAAAAATCTTTAAAATATCATGAACGATCATGCCTCTTTTACTTTCAGTCAACGCCAAACAGCGTGCTTTTAAAACTTAGGTATTAAATGAGATCGGCCGTTGCACTATGAAGCTTGGGCTCTCAGTAAACTATACCTATTTGGTATGATTACCAATTCGAAATAAAAAAAGAGTGATGTTATAAAATAAAAACTATCCCGATATTTTATAGAGTTTTCTTGATATTGAGAACCTGAGATGAGTTCGGTGGTTAGTGGAGTGGATATGACCTGATAATAAGTGTAAAAAAACAAACTAAAACCGGACAGTATTTGCGTGTTACTTCTGTTTGTGTTAGTTCTGCTAAAACTTGAGAACGGCTAAACCGATATTATAGGATATTAGTCTTGAAATATTCTTGAAAGTTTGGGCTTAAACGGTGATGAAATATTGGATAATAACTACTGTTGACTGGGATCGCTAGTTAATTGTAAAAATACGACTTACATAATGGTTTTTATTTTTATTTCATGCTTAGTTTGTAGCTTGCCTTAAACAAATTCACATTGAGCCCTCTTGGTGACGTATGGGTCCTCCTCATAGTTGAGGTAGGGCCTTTTTCTCAGAGTGAGACGTAACAAATGTATCAAATCAAATCAACATTAACAGTCTAAATTACTTAATCAGTTTTATAGATCAATTTTGTTCGCTTTAATCGCACCTTAGTGTAACGGAACCTCACATGAATAAAACATAGCTTTCCTTTTTTCCCTCCACTATGTGGTTTGACCTTAAAGTAATGGCATGTTCTATCAAAACAAAGTTATATCGAGGGCACCTCATAAATAGCATACAAAATTACTCTCCAGTAAGAATATTCAGCGAAATTTACATAATTACCCATAGTAAAAGCTATGTATTAGAATCCAACAATACTCTAGCAAGTTATATTGTTTACTTATTCAAATAGGACTTTAATAGGCGTGTAGTTGCGTAAACAGAAAATAAATAAAATGTGCTTTAAGTGATTAAAATACGAATCTTAAATTTATGATGATGATATAGACCTTACATCGGGGCTACTTTTTAAAACCAACCTTTAAGGAGTTTCGCTGTTCTTTTACCTTCAAAAATATAAGGGCCTGTTTCACAATCGACAAAAAAGCACTAACTGACGAATAGTTACAATACGAAACGCCATTTCTTATAAAATAGTTATTTCGTCCAAAACCTGTCTGATAAGGGCGACTTCTGTATTCTAAGTCTGGGTTATTAATAAGCTCTGATGTGGCTAGCAAAACCGAACTAAGTTTTGAAAAGACCACATGGTGATAAGTGAAGTTGCCCTGCAGAGTTGAAGGGGCCGTGTCTTCCGTACATGTTGTTTTGCATCAAGGTCTTCAAGTCGTTTCTTTTTTAATTCGTGACACTTTTAAAGACAGTGCGATGCTATTTCGGTCTGAGACTCGCGTTCGTCCCAATTATCCACAGAAATATTGCAGGCTATAAAGTTCTTGTAGCGCAAATATTGGCCGCCCCGTTTCCGCTTGCCACAAGAAAGTGAACTTAATAATAAAATAGTGGACAGATAAAGTTAACTCTTCGTAGCTGATGGAAACTGTTGGTTGACAAAGTCTCGATACTCAGCAATGAGTGACCGATTAAGAAGAGAAGAGAGACGGTCAACTTTAAGTAACTTAAATCTATATATTTAAAAGAAAGTCGTGTTAGTTGCACTTTTATTAATCACGAACGACTGAACCGATTTGGCTAAAAATTGGTGGGGAGGCAGCTAGGAACAGGACAAGGACATATAATACTTTTATTATCCCGCTTAACGGGGCTGGGGCTGGGGCGGGATGAAAAAAAAGTTCACTGGGTCCACTAGTACACAATACATTCTCGTAGATATAAAAAATACTACTAGAAAATGGCTGCTATCATTTAATTTTAACTTTCATAACATTATTTAATGTTGCGTGTATAACTTAATATAATTACCTTATAAAGACTTTATTGTATACATGTTACTTTATTTGTGTGTTGATATCTGGTGCTGCATATCACAACTGGCTGTGTTCCCAGTGCTGTGTCTCTATTATGCAAATCGCAAGTTTTTATTACAAATCTATTACAATAAAGTAGCCGTCATTGCACGGATTGGATTTCACACTATCATGGGTATGGGTATGGTATGGGTATAGGGAATGAAAAGTACAGTCGCCAGCACATTAGGTTATTAATGTTTGTTAAAAATTAAGCCTTACTACATCTGCATAAGACACTGTATTGTTTAGCTTGACGTGCTGTTGTGTGTACGTTTTATATTTTGACGTGGTTAACTTTCACTAGTTTAACTGTCGAGTTTAAAATTGTTTGCGGTTGGAAATGTGTTGTATTAGGTTAAATAGCTAATGCTGTTGTTACAAACAATATGATATGAAGAGACAAAAGAAAAGCGTGACGATAGAAATTACGAAAGGTTTTCAAAACAAAAAATAAACACACATACTGCTTATTACAAAGATACTGCATATTTAAATATGTTTCAGTACGGTTAGCTTAAGTGGCGCGTAGGACGTCCACCAACAAGATGGACAGACGACCTTAAAAAGATCGCAGGATCAAACTGGATGCAGACCGCTAGTGATCGGTCGCTGTGGAAAGCCGTGGATAGGCCTTTGTTCAGCAGTGGACGTCCTGTGGCTGAGAATGATGATGATGATGATGATGATGGTCAGGTTAACCTTAAAAACATACAATAAATGTTTAAATTTAAATGAAAAAGAAGAGTTTCCCTTTGTTTCAATTTTGTCGTTGTTTTTCTTAATTTCATAAACTTGCTTAGATTTGGATTCGACAATCATTTTTTACTTTCTGTAAAGAGACAATCCATTTGGTATGTATTAGGTTTTTGTTTTAATGCATGCAATCCTTCAAGAAACAGTGCAATTGCACTGAGACGTTGAAATATTCTCGGGATGCAATCGAAGAATTGCAATTGCACACAATACCGTGAATAATATAATGGTATCTCTCTGTTAGGGTTTCGTTTCTGATAAAACTTGCATTTCTTATAAAGTAGATAATAAAAAACATCGGCTTCTTTTACTAATACGTAGAACGCATTGATCTAGTGTTTGACGAAATACGTAAAACTTTTTTGTGCATTGAACTAATATTTTCGGAGATCTAGAAAAAAGAAACAACGCAGATCTTGTCGTGAAGCGACAAATGTGAAGAAGTAGAAGGGATTTAAAAATGACCTAACCTCCAACTTGTCGGGAAGCGACAGGAGTCAAAGAGAAGAAGGTAAAAGAAAGAGGTAAAAGAGGGAATAGAATTTATATTAAAACAAAACAAAAAATTACAGTACCGATTCGAGAATAAATAAAAAAAAAACGAGATGAATTGATGTATGTATAAATGTAAGTAGAATGCAGTGGGCGTGAGTTAGTGTCTTCAGATCTTCTATAAGTATTGTCCTGGAGGCAGCAAAGGGCGGCGTCTGAGTGCAGGGCCGACACAGTGGAGGTAGCAGCGACGCCGATGTGCAGCGGTGACAGGCGCCGTGAAGAAGTAACTCACAGCAGTGATGAGGGTAACGGGAACTATGTAGAAAATGTTATGATCAGTTGGAGTGCCAGAAGTACTTGGTCTCGGGTCCTCTTCCGAGAAGGAGACAGGTCCCTCCCCTAGAGCGAGGAGGTGTTACTGCAGTCTCAAATGGACTCGGATCCTCCTCCGGAAATGTGTCCGGTCCCTCTCCTAGCGTGAGGAGGTGTTTCAGTAGTCACCGGCGGTTCTTCCAGACTTCTTGAGGGAAAATGTAAAATGTTAAAACTTGAAGTATATTTGGTGAACTAATAGAACCGTTCCAGCTTAGAACTCGGAATGGAATGCCTTGAATGAAAAAAGTAAAGGCTTATATAGGGGCCTGGGCCGCTCAAATTTAGATCGAGGTAGGTTCAAAAATAGAACATGAATACTGGTGGTTTACAGAGGATTAAACCCGAAAAAAAGATAGAAAGATAAGAAGAAAGATATTGTCTAACAACCATGTCAATAAAGATAAAAAAAACTGTCAAAAATCAAGCAATTTACACAAACAATCTGGAAAACGAATCATCACCCAATGCAAATTAAAGAAAAATTGCAAACAAAGGTAAAACACGGCTATTTTTACAGTATTATGTACAGAAAAGTAGAATAACAGAGCTTTGAAAGTTTGACATTTTTAGATTCACAATAAATATTGTTCAAAAAGGATTAGAAAACAACAATAATCCATAAATTCAGAGAAATAGTATAAGAAGAGTAGAAAGGCAGGTAATGCCTATAGTTTAATGTCTACAGTACGACTTTTTAGGGAGAAAATACGAACTGCGTTATGGTAGATAGAATCTATGGTTTACAGCAAATGAACCAGCAATCTTTGGATGGAAAAAGGAAATGAAAGCATGGAAAAACAAAGATAATGTGATGAAAATGTTAATGTGGGTCCGATGAATATTAAATATATTAAGGTACTCAATTTATTACACGTAATACATGTACATCGGTACAATCTTGGGTAAAATAGACAAATTCAACAATATACGAGTTTTAAAACATATTATTTTGCGTTCATGTACCATTAGGTTTCTGTTCTTTGTTTCTTAAATTACTGGATATTTTTGTTTGTTATTCGCCTTGAAAACATGTTGAATTAAAAATAGAAAACCCAAGAGTCTCGAATATTTTTTTGCTTTACTTACTCAGCCTTTTCGATTACACGTCACATTATGTTGATATAAAGTAACTTGTATCCGCTCATAGTTTCTTTCATATCAAAATTGTTATTAAACTGGATTGTATTTATATTGAATAGTAACTTATGATTCAACACAGCGCATTGCGTGGGTTTATATGACAAAATGCACTAAAAAGTCTTAAATAAACTCTTGACTATTGAAAAGAAAGGAATTTCATCAATTATTTTAGGCAAACAATTTCTTTTGGAGTCGGTGCTGTGATAGTGGATGCTTGATGGTGAAAGTGATGGCACCAAGTCCAAAAAGGAATTGTTTGCCTAAAATTTGATCCTTTACTTTCAATAGTCAAGAGTTTATTTAAGACTTTTTAGTGCATTTTGGTTTTGAAGTCGGTTTTTACTTTTTTAAAGTACAAACTACCTATTATAAGTTTTTTCATTATAATTACTGAACTCCTAATCATTTAGAAGTTCCACTATCAGCTCAGCCCCACAATATGTTGACTATCAGACGTAACAACACGTCAATATTAAGATTTTAGTAAAGAAACACTATACGTGCCTTTAAAATCTGAGGGTTTTTCTCGATTACACCAAGATCCTCAGTTCATTATCAGATTCTAAATTTCAAAAAATAGGACCAACTAGAAGGTATACCCTCTAAGTAAGCGAAAAAAATTTTCTAATCCGTCGAGAAACGACTGAAATATGAGATAACATAGATACAAAAAAAAAACATACAGTCGAATTGAAAACCTCCTCCTTTTTGAAGTTACAAATTAGTATCAACTTAGTAGATAATCTTATAAATTGCCTCGCAAAGAGAAGCGAAAAGCAGAGTATTCACCACGGGAATAAAGTTGTCTTCGTCTTGGGCCAGCTTAAAACCCTCGCTACACTCAGGATTCTCTATTACAAAAAAATTCTATTGTAAAATTATAATCCTTTCGTTTCGCTCGTGACTCAAGATGGCGCCCGTGCCGTAAGGCACTACTTTATTACCTTTAATGAATAATCTATTATTATTACATGCTCCAACGTTAAATAAATAAAACGTTTTTTAAATGCTAATCGTGTCCAATGCTTACTTTTCTTTTCATTGACATATGAATTCCAGAATCGTTAAATCTATTTCATTGTAAATAAAGATACAATAAGATATAATTAGCATATAGACGCCGACCGCCAGGTGTATTACGTAACTTTATTATTCAATTGCTATCGTTTAGAGTTTAGAATAAAAACTCACATAAAAGAGTTTTTAACATTCTATGAAATCGTAAAATTAGTATTTGCGTGGTTTATGGTAAGGAATTATCGCCCTTGTGTCATGAATAACAAACAATGATTATGTCGGGGCGTCTCCTATAAATACATATATATGGGTTTGTTCACCATAGCGACCACGGACGTTTCAGGGTATAATTATCCATGACATGATGACATAAAACAACTATTTGAACCCACGACGGCCGGCATTGTAGTTAGTACCGTTATCGTGTCGATAGAAACAAATGAATACATTAAAGTTAGTAAAAACCTTTGTAAATAAGATTAAAATCGAGTGTTAACTTTATCGATTGCCGTGATAAATGATAAATAGGCGTGCATCTTAGGCTCGCAGGACTAACGTGCTAATCACTACACCAAACGCGTCGTTTTGTATGTACTAAAATATTGTTTTTAATGAATCACTCACTGACCCGTCTCATTGACATTAATTTATCTATGTGTACCATATTATGTATATTTAAATGATGTGTATGTTTATATAATAAATATATTATTTCATTATTTTTATATAATCGTATATAAGTAGTAGGCAGTATGTATGTTTATTGCCTCTATAACTTTACTTGCACCGCCTGTATATATATTTTTCTCTGTCCTGACCTATGGTTGACTGGTAGAGAATGCTTTTGGCATTAAGTCCGCCATATGTACCTACAATATTTTGTTGTGTGCATGAAGTTTTTAAATAAATAAATAAATAAAATCACACATTGCCTTGTCGATGACCTTATTTATCAAAACCATAGTTCATAGTGCGGCATTGTCGGTCACTTCTTGAATTAAAGATATAATACATTTTCTTGGCGATACATTGCATCCGCCATTTTACTTGCTAGAGTTATAAAGCGATAACTATACGAGACGAATTGTAATCGCTATTGCAATTGATAGTCGCGTTAGTTACGTAATACTTCTTCAATGTAACATACTTTGCCTTACTTTAGTTTTATCTTCAAACTTGAATGAAACTTCTAATTTCAAATACAATGTCTTCGTAGGCAGTAAAATGAGTGTGCTCATGTTGAATGTAATGTAACTTTGATAATTAAGAATAATTTAAGTTTTTTGGGAAGCCTTAATCGATCAACATACTAAAGTTATCTAATTATACACACGATGACGATATCACAAACATACAGGTCAAATTGATTACCTCCTTTTTTTTGAAGTCGGTAAAAATAGTTGTTTTAAAACCGGGTATTAAAATATTTAACACACAGTCAGGAAATACGGCTAGTTAGAGACTCGCAAAGGTAAAGCCGATTACGCATACGGAATTAAAGTTGCATAACCATACTGCAGTTGTTTGCGAATGTTTTGTTTTGTTCTCCGTTTTATTGTGCCGTTTATAATGTGCTGGTGTTTATGCTAGAAAATTTGGCGGAGGTTTTTTGGATTTTAAATAAAAAGCCGTCCTCGCAAAGAAAAGAGGTTAGACCATTTTACAGTAGGTAAAAATAGCAGGTTAAGGTCTTTTTAATAAACAAATTATTTTTTGGACACCAATCTCACACCAAACATTGCTCTGATCCCGAAGTAAGCACTTGTGCTATGGAAATCAGACACAATGTTGGAACCACAACACCCAGGCCCGAGACAATAAAAATAATGGGTGCCCACTCACCTATCCCTAGATTGTGTAGGCAGTATAACCTTCTGAGCCAAATCTCTGATATTAACATATATGTTTGATGTCTCTTCGTAAATTTCGCAAAAGTCGATTCAAATTGTCTTAGTTTAGATTTGTGGCACTTTTTTGTAAACGACTTTTTTCTTTTTATTTAATGTATACGTAGCTTTTTCTTTGTGCATGCTGTGTTTGCCTGTAAGAGACTGTACATTTAGCAAAGTTTAATATGTGAATTACATTATATTAAGTAACAATGAACTATAGTTCTACAACTATAGTTCATTGTCCTACTATAGCTATAGTTCATCCTACGTGAACCTAAAATTAAAATAAATCAATATAGAAAACTATGATTCCTACATTGACCCGACAGGGAATCGAGCCCGGGACCTCGGAGCGGCGACGCCTTGAAACCCAGCGTGCTTAGCCACTACTAAACAATCTACCAAAGTGATTTATCAAAGGATCAACAACATACAAATACATAAATTTTAATCAAAATCATACTAAAAGTGTTAATCTTTGTAATGTTTTAGCTCAAAGCTGGATGCTAGGTACATAGAAAATGGTCTTTCTATTTGTTATTGTTTTGTGTACCTGCAAGTTTATTCATTATTTATACAATATACGAGGGTCAAACTGAAAGTTCTTAGAAAATCAAAAACTGATTACATTAGCCAGTTATTAGTTTTATTATATCTTTTCAAAATATTGTCCATTGATGTCAATACACCGCTGCATGCGATGGAACCACTGGGAAAAGCACTTTGCCCACTCGTCCTTAGGGGTCTCTTCAATGGCATCGCGATACGCAGCCACCGCTTCTTCAGCATTCATAAACGGCTTTCCTTTAAGTTTTTCTTTAATTTTTGGAAATAAATAAAAATCACAAGGCGCGAGGTCGGGGCTATACGGCGGGTGACCCAGTAATTCAACGTTTGATGTCGCCAAATAGTCGATCGTTCGCTTGGCGGTGTGCGACGAGGCGTTGTCGTGGTGAAGGAGGATCCTACTGCGAGGTCGTTTCTCTCGAACTTTTTCCAAGACAAGTGGCAAACAATTGGTAGTGTACCATTCTGCAGAAACTGTTTTTTGATCCTCTAACACAATTGTTGCGAAATGACCTATCCTTCCAAAGAACGAGGCCACCATTTTTTTTCCCGCACTTCGATCTCTCTTCACTTTAGTTGGCAATTCCTCGAAAGGAAACACCCACTGAGCAGATTGTTTTTTGGTTTCAGGATCATAACAGTAAATCCAGCTTTCGTCACCTGTTAGTATGTCGAACACAGCATTTGAGTCACCTCCGTTAAATCTTTCAATCATTTTACGGCACCAATCCACACGATGGAGTTTTTGAGCCTTAGTCAAATTATGAGGTATCCACCGGGCGCAAAGCTTCCTGACCGCTAAATGTTCGTGGAGGATTTTGTGCACTTGACTCATACCGATGCCTAAGCTTGTCCGAATCTGCTGATAGGTCACTCTTTTGTCAGTCTCTATCATACGCCGCACAACACAGATGTTATTTTCAGTCGTCGCCGTAGAAGGCCGTCCCTCACGTACATCATCAGTGAGATTAGTGCGACCACGTTTAAACTCATTAAACCAGTTGTAAACAGTCGCACGAGATGGGGCTTCATCGTGAAAGGCCAATCGTAGTCTATCATAACTTTCTTGTTGACTTGAATGACATCGAAAGTCATAAAAAATCATTGCACGAAAATTTTCTCGTGTTAAATTCATGTTGACGTGACACAGACAATTTTCAATTTGCCGCCAAATCGTAAAACAAATGACAAATGAATGAAATATATACTCAGTAATATTGGCAAAGAGTTATATTTTCAAATTTTAGAATATATATTTTATTATATTGTTTATAAGTGGCCAGTTCTAAGAACTTTCAGTTTGACCCTCGTATATTTTGATGCATATGATAACACACCTGCATATTAAAAATATTACTGCTAGTCCTCTATTAAAGCTAGTATTAATGGTAGCTTTTTGTCAATAAAATACACACTTTGAGGACTTACTCATCAATTAAATCGTAAAAATGTATACTATTTAATTGAGCGGTAGCGGTACGATGTAATTTTAATTTACTTAAGACGGCAAGTCAAACTGAACATTGCTGTTTCTTATGCGGTAGTTATAAAGGTTATTTTGCAATAAACATATATGGCTTGATATCCTGCCTGACGACTGAAGATAAACTTAGTTGCAATACGGCTTTATTGATCTGGGTATATTGTTTTATTATTGAAAATGAGGGAGGGTTTTAAACAAATATAGTAGTGGAAATAGACTATCAATAAAACAGAGTAAGCAATTTCCTTGATTGATATCATCAAATCAGTGTTTAAGGGTGAGAAGCAGGTCATTAGCTTTTCTACATTATTTTAATAGCAATAGGTATAAAGGAGGCTGGTATAAAAAACTAAGCTTTTTAGAGCTTTGTAGTCAATCATGTTGCGTTAGTAATATGATATTGTTAGATTTTAAGGTTTTTTAACCGTTTACGCTACCGTTAATGACGCCATCAGAAGTGCTCTTGCTACCATTAATATTCCTTTCACGTTGGAACCATGTGGTTTGGTTCGTGATGATGACATGAGACCCGATTGCCTCACATTCCTTGGGAACGGGGTCGGTCCTTAGTTTAGGATGCAATGTGTCGATACGTTGGCCCCCTCCCATCTCAAGTCACAAGTCACTTGCAAGTGAGATGTACTTGCAAGTGATTATGTGTTTGCGCCGTTTGGCGTTGAAACATTTGGCTCATGGGTACTGTAACGTTGTATATTTTTATGTAAGTTCGCGTGAAACGAAAAGCTAAATGGATGTAGGACTCCAGTCCATATTTTGGCATAGATAAGATGGATGGTGACACTGACATTTGTCAAGTGTGACAGCTGCCGTTTTTCCGGTTCCGCACTGTTGGTCGTGCGTCGGAGTGGAACGTTTGTTATAATAATGTATTATAAGTGAAAATTATAATGGGGCACGCCCCAAATTATTTTATAGTTTGATAGTTACTCCTGGTAAGTATCTGCAGAAAGGTTTGCGTTGAATTTTGTTTGTTGCGAGACATTTCTTAGAGTCTGAGCACATGGTTCTTTTTATCGTTTCAGACGCCGCCAACATGTCAATTTGGATAAATTAATTTCGAAAATGATTTGATATAAATGACTAGAAAAATGGTAAGTATGTTGAGAAACTCCTTTGGAAATCCTTGTAAAGAAAATGTAGCCTACCTACATCTGGGCATATTGTATTGAGAGTTGTAATTTTTATCATTTCAGGTCTCAAATAGAATAATTAGCATAAATGTTTAGTAATCAATTCAGAAATTATATGGCGAGCCAGCTTTTGCAGGTATTAAATTGGTTTATTATAGATTTCATAAATAGGGTGATGAAAAGTATAACCACCCTCACTTAGAAAAAAAAATTGGTTGTTAACTAGAACTTTCTTTTATTTCTAGGTTTCGCTTTTGATATGTGTCTGTAAGTTGAACAGTCACAATTTGGTGATCATGTTGTAACCTCAGGTAAATATTTATTATGAAAAGTTAGTGTTTTTTAACTTTTACTTTGGTTTGTGCGTTGAACTAACCTTTTGTAAATTCTTTTCAGTGACCTTACTTAGACCTTACTTAGACCTTACTAAGACCTTACTTAGACCTCATTTGGATTAATTTTTGAAGTCAGAACTTCCTTATGGATTGATTTGCTTCTTGTCTGCTGTTTTGAGGATGGATCGGTATCGGTGAAATTTTGGGGTAATGTTGCAGAATTGTTTGTAGTTTGATGCAACAAAGATTTGAAATAGTAACCTCCGTTGAAATCAAAGGTTGGTTTTCCTTGTATTACTTTAACTTTAGTGAAAAGTGGGATAATTTAGCTATTAATTTAAGCATAATTTAGGAATCCCTTTGAGGATAAATTTTGGAATTTATTTAGGTAATTAAACTCTTAAATTGGTGGTTTATCTTTATTTAATTAGAAATTTGTGAACATTAAGATTTGTAATAGTATAGATATTGATAACTAAATTAGAACCTAACCTAGTCTCTACTGTATTCTGAGCTATTAAGTTTTGTATTTGATTTTTTTGAAGGTGTTAAAGGGTAATTGTGAAATAGCAAATTTGAATAAACTTTTGTTGCCAAATGCTATACCCGGATTTCTTTATTTCATTTGAGTATAAGTACCTTTTAAACACCCTTTGTCCACACTAGCCGGGAGTGACTGCGACAGTACCTTCTGCTAAATTGCTGTAAAGGAAAATTGCACCGAAACTAAATTCTGTAACGGACATTCACTAATAACCCTGACAGTTTCCTATCTGTACATTATTATTTATTAAGAACTCTTGTTACACTTATTTGATTTGAATTTGAATTAAAGCTAAAAGGATAAGCATGGATAAGGATAATTTTATTGAGATTTATCGTCATACAAGAACTTCTAGTTCTGCTTTTTATCAAGAACAATTACAAGTCATATTTCAACCTTTTAACTTAACCAAATAACTTTAGTTTATCGTTAGCTAAAAACTAAAAACAGAAAAATCATACCCCTCCCTTTTCACTCAGCCTGAAGCCTTAAACCGCAGCCTAGTTCTAATGGACCGCGGTCCCACTATATTTGTTGCGTCCAACTTTAGGATGTAAATAGAGGCTGAAGTTGTTCTAACATTGTTAATCGGCTGGGCGATAACGTAACGAGCGATAGCGATGTGATAGCAATATAACAGTCTGAGTTAAGGTTTTTGCCCAGTACTCTGTAGCATACAATACGAGCATGTTGCTAGGAACGTGCTAGACAAAAAATATTCTTTGCATTGAAAAGTATGACACCTTGCCCACTATTTAGACCGTTCCGTCACCGACCAATACCGTAGCGTGCCGTGCACGGAGCGTGTCGGCACCAGCAAAATACGCTCCAACTCTCACTCCATTTAACAGTGAGACAGAAACCCGAAGAAAAATACCTCAGTGCGGAAGACGCACTGTCAAGAAAGTCTGATGAACTGATAAATTTACTAAAAGAAAGAAAGAAAAGCTTTTATTGATAAGGGACATCACAAACACACACACACAGAAACAAAACGCTAATTATGATTTTTGGTTAATGCCAGCGCTATCAAACGCGTATGCTTATTTCGTAACATTTGTACTGTCGTGACTTCACTACCATTTGGAACAGAGTATGCCCTTGTATGGCGCAATGCCCATACACTTATGCCCTATCCTATAATCATGTCTGGCGTAGATGGTTAGTCAGTCACTTGAGATTGGGCCCCGTGTAGATATGACTGGGAGGACCTTATTATTATTTTTTATAACCAATCTCAATTCGATAGCAATTGAGTTACATAATACGGTTTGAACTAATTTGGTGGCGATGAATCGGTCCCCTCAAAATAGGAAATTAGGGGACATTTGTTAGTTTGAAAGTAAGTAGTACAGATATGAGATATAACAGTTTTCTCCTTTCTACATATAGATAGCCGAAATATAGTTGTGTAATAACGAAAAAAATATCATTGTTGTGGTCCCAAACAAAAAAATCTCCTAGTTACACACTGGTAACAACTAAGAATGGACCTGGCAACCATGTCTAATTCCTCCTGCTTCCCCGTTCACCTACCCGCGTTCGTCCATTCATGGCTTTTCTTACCACACACTGATAGTGACAGATCTATTCTTACGATAACCCTGAAGTATTGTTTTGAATTAACTGGTACACTTTTGAGCAATAGATTTAGACCTTTTTGATTATCAATCGAAATATTATTAATTCCTTAATTTGTTCCAGGTACGTCACTTTAAGATGCTCCAAAAACATTATGTGAGTCTTAGTAAGGCAGTAAAGGTAGGTACACACTTTGAAATAAAAATATATATAAATATTTGACAACATCACATTCATTGCTCCGATCCCAAGCTAAGTAGCTAAAGCACTTGTGTTATGGAAATCGGAAACAAAGGTGGTACCACAACACCCAGACCTGAGACATTATAGAAAAGATCGTTTTTTACATTGACCCGACCGGGAATTGAACCCGGAGCCACACGAGATGGCGACGCTTGAAACCAGCGTGCAAACCACTCGACCACGGAGGTCGTCTTTCACTTATGAATAAACCTCTTCTTTAAGTTAACTTAACGCTTCTTACAGACTACACTTTTTTTTTGCGTCAGGTAAATGCTGTTATGCATACCCACCGACCGCGGGGGTAGTTGGGGGCTATGTGGGACTCCGGGCTTAGAGCCCGCCTACCCACTAAAAACCTGACGGCGTTCTCCCGTTCCATTAGTGAGGCAAGAGCTGACGGGTCAGACCCTGGGCTTAAACCCTTAGCATTCGTCCGCAGATCTTGTCTCTGGCCGTGGCTCGTTGAAGCAAGCGCCACCCGGGTGCAGAGGGGACAATAATCGCCCTTGCCTTCTGCTGTAAACGGTGCGCGGAACGCACGCATCACCGCTTCGAGCCTGCCTTAGCGGACGGCCCCCGTGTCGGTCGTCCGAGGCTCACCGAGGAGGTTTGCATGGAGGTCATAGGCCCTCCTGCGCTGGCCAGTGCGTCGGCGGCGGATCAATGGGGCGTCAGCAGAAGCCTCTCGCTCGCTCTCCGCGACTTCCTTCTGGAGGATCACCTCCTCGCAGAAGGTTCGCACCGCTTGCCAAGCCTCCTCCTTGACCACCATTCGGGCAATGACCGCCCCTAGGGACAGGTCTCGCCCAACTGCCGCGACGAGAACAGTACGCTCCCTCGCCCAGGCCGGGCATGTCTCGAGGGTATGTTGCGCTGTGTCCTCGTCAGCGGTACAGTGGTGGCACCTCTTAGATTCCTCCCGGCCAATTTGGCACAGGTAGGCCCCAAAACACCCGTGACCCGTCAAAACTTGGGTCAGCCTATATGTCAGGTGACCGTGCTGGCGCCTCATCCACTCTTTAAGGACAGGATGGATAGCCTCAAGGGTCCTGCGACCTGCTCGGCTGACGGCTACCTTCCTCGCCCATGCTTCTATGGCAATCTCCTCGAGATCAAGCCGCTCCGCCTCGATTTCGCGCGGTACAGGTCGCTGTCCTTGGGATCTTTGGTCTCCTCGCCACTGGTAAACTGCGGCGAGGACCATGACGTCGAGATTCCAGGGCAAGCATCCTGCAAGCGAAATAGCCGCATCGGTTGACACAGTGCGGTATCCGCGAATCACTCGCACCGCCATTATTCTCTGAGCCCTCCGCAACTGCGTGATGTTGGGTGACGACAGGGCATCATACCAAACCGGAGCCCCGTAAAGGGCCATGGAACGAATGACACCCATGTAGAGTCGACGACACAGAGCGGAGGGCCCGCCAACATTCGGCAGGAGAAAGCTGAAGGCTCCCGCCGTGGCCATGAGTTTTGGCACTAGCTTTTCGAAATGCGCCACAAAGCGCCACCGCCCATCCAAGACCAACCCTAGATATTTGAGTGTCTTCCCGATCTTTATTTTTTAACCCACCGAATGTGATGTGCGTCTCTCCTGGTGGAGCTCGTCGAGGCCCGTGAAAGCACACAGCTTCAGATTTTTCGAGTGCCACCTCCAGTCCTAACTCTCGGATTCGTTGTACCACCGTTGCGACTCCTGCCGTTGCCCGAGCGGATGCTACCTCCAAGTTATCTCCACGGGCTGTGATCAGTGTATCGTCCGCGTAACACGTAAGGCTAATACCATTATTGAGTTGCCCGCGGAGTATCCAGTCGTATCCGATGTTCCACAAGAGAGGGCCTAAGACCGAACCTTGTGGAACACCGCAGGTAGCCTTTCTGCGTAAGAGTGCTCCGTTTCGGTCCACGCACATGACTTCGCGCTCCGCCTGGTAGTTAGCTATAAGGCGCTGTAAATAGTACGGGACACCGTGGTAGCAAAGAGCTTGCCTGATGCAGGCCCATGGTAGAGTATTGAAAGCGTTGGCGATGTCCAAGGATACCGACAACAGCACGCCACCACTCTCAACTGCTGTTTCGGCTAGCATCTTTACGCGCAAGATGGCATCTACTGTGCTACGCTCTCGCCTGAATCCGTATTGAGTGTCCGAAAGGTATGGGCCGATTTGTTCAAGGTGTCGAACGAGACGCACGGAGATAATCCGCTCAAAAAGCTTCCCGGCCTCGTCCAGCAGCACTATTGGGCGGTACCCCGATCGAGAGTCAGGTGGCCTCCCTTCTTTTCTGAGCAGTACTAGTCTCCCACTTTTCCACAGTTTTGGAAAACGACCTTGCTCGCAACAGGCGCTAAATAGACGCCGCAGACGTTCTCCAAGGGCCTCCTCAGAGAGGACCCACACCTTGCCAGGGACTCCATCAGGCCCAGGTGCCGTGTTTTTAGCCTTAAGACGTAGCATAGCAGCCCCTAGCTCTCCCGCAGAGACGGGCTCCGGTGTTTCATCAGAGGGTATGGAGTGGGGTTGCATCGATGGTGGGGTGTATCCTTCCCTAACCGGGAATAGTTCTTCAACTGTTTTAAGTCAACAGCGATTTTAAATTAGATAAGATATCGAGTTCTCTTTAAATTGAGTTAAGCAATGTTATTTTGAATACAATCTCGGAGTTGTGATTGACTGAAAAGGATTGTTTACAGCTTTGAAGCTGAAGGTGTGCGTAGGCCAAATTAATTAGCCAGGTCAAATCCTCTTTCAAGTTTCTGCAACGTATCAAGTGATTTCGCCTGACTTATCTGGGGACACACACATAGTGTCATCCATGAAGACGTGCCCCACCATTGTCCTTTAAAGTACGGACAACAGCATGCCAAGGTAAACACTGCGGTATCTTATGCAGTCGTAATAAGGGCTAGTTTGCTACAAAAGTGGGTAACCTGATACGCTGGCGACTGTGCATGGGTGCAAGCTGCTGCCAAAATATGAATTAAATTTGAAACACACTAAATTCTTATGAATGCACACGCACACTATAATAACATTCAACTGACACGCAGATCAAAAACTTCCGCAGCCCGCGCTTTCCTAGATATATCAAAACTGCCTATTCGTAAGCTTTCTTTTTAATGAGAATACCACGTGATGCTTGATAATTATGTTTGTGCTTCTCTGTTTTCCCTTTTATAATCTCTGTAAGCTTATGTATGAATTATTGTATGTATTCAAGTATATTTATGTAGGTTTATTTTTAATTATTTTTGTAAATATATTAGTAGCTTAAAATTAATTTGTTGCTTTTTGTATTCTTTTACGCCGCCTCAATCGTTTCTTCTTCTCCCAATGGTTGACTGGTAGATAATGCTTTAAGCATGAAGTTCGCCATTTGTACTTTATTTTTGTCAGTGCAATAAAGAATTTGAAAAAAAATCGCGGCTCGCTCACTACCACAAAATAACATATTACTAACGGGTATCATACGCGTTGTACATTGGCATCATACGGGTTGTCTAGAAGTTCAGTGGGCCAGGTGCCTGACACGTTCCTTGCACGGTCATGGTATCATCCGTTGCAGTGGAAAAAAAACCTTTAAAACAACTTAAAAGCGAAGTGGCTCTTTTCCTCGAGCTACGGTAGGTAAAGTTTCAAACTCAGTTTAACCTTTGCAAGTACTTTATGTATAGAAGCTCAGCTTTAATTGGCAAGTTGCTGAATAACTGAGCTTCACAAATAAAATTTAATTACGCATTTTGTAAGGAATAGGGCTTGGTTTACACAAATGGTACGTGGACTACTAACGACATTACTTAATTACGAACTAACAAAGAGTAACAAATTGACGTCATGAAAACATTATTTTTAAATTCGACGACCTCCTTGGTATAGTGGCTAAGCACGCTGGGTTTCAAGCCGTCGCCGCTCTAAGTTCCCGGGTTCGATTCCCGGTCGGGTCAATATTGAAATCATTTTTTTTATACTGTCACGGGTCTGGCTGTTGTGGTACCATCGTTGTTTCTGACTTACATAACGCTAGTGCATTAGCTACTTACTTTGGGGTCAGAGCAATGTATGGGGTTGGTGTACAATTAAAAAAAAAAATATATAACATGTTCTAAATGATTTTATTGCGCGATATATTTGTTTGCATTTTATTTAAACCTGTTATGGCAGAAGTAGAAAGAATCAATGTGATCAGACACATCACAAAAAGCATTTTTTTGTTCAGATTGTCATCAAAATGTTAGTAGATCCTAAGGCCGAAGTCAGAAGCATTAATGTAAATTTTTGACATGTCACATATCATTTTAACTTACGTAGATATATCTTTATTTAATCGTAAAAAATATTTTTGATTTTAAAGCTTCATCAATAAATTCATGAACAATTAAAAACAGATCAAACGAAAACACCGAATTTGTCTCAGCGTTTTTCGAGCGCAACCTGGTTGTTTTGCAGGAAAACTATGTCGAGACTTCCGTACCTGATCATAGGGACAAAATATATGTTACACAATGTGTCAACAACGTGTTAATTTATTCTGCAGCAAAATGAATAAGTAAATGGGTAAATCAATTTTCAAATTCACATAGCGTCTCATTAAAGTTAGTTTTCTTAAAAATTACATTCACATATTTTTTTATTTAGACTACGAGTAGCATAATATTCGTATGTAACACTTTACGTTTCAAGTCTCTCAATTAATCCAAAAATGTTCACGACATTACCTGCCTAACGTTAAAATTAACCAAATATCTTAATTAAACATCATTTGATGTTAGTAATATAAGGCCCGTGTGCCCTATCTCTTACAACAAAGTTGGCGCCTTCAACAATTACCTTCATAAAACATAAAAGTGATCTTTAAAATTTGAGATTTAATCAAATCATAACACTTCGTTATGCTCCAAAAGGCTAAATAATTAATATCGAGAATCGAATTTTAATATTTAATTATGTTACGAAGATTTTTATTGGTCAAAGTTAACTAGAGTGAATTCGTTTTTAAGCCTTCGTTTTACTTTATAACGAGTATTTTTTCATTCTTATATCACTAGCATTTTACGTTTATTTAATGTTAAAATCGGTTTATCACTAAATGTTTGATGATAACTAGCTAAAAAACTTTAAATGGAAACATAAACAAATTCTTTCCTTATTTGACAGTCTAGCGTCTCCTTTGCAAGTTCTAACTTTAAGGGACCGTTTCACTATTGAAAAATGAGCACTAACCAACAAATAATTCACTTATTGAAAGTCATTTTATATAAATCAACAGATAACGCTCACCATAACTAATTAGGATGTTGTGAAAAGTGTACAAAAATAGGTAAAAGGTAATGTTCTGTAAAACATGTAAAACATGATTAAGATTGCCTTATAAGGTTTCGATTCCCTTAAATTATCAAAATATCCAAAATTTTAATCCCTCAAGCGTATGTGAACGAGACACAATGCAAATTCTATTGTTATGCGGTTGCCTGCAACCGCTCGGGTGTTGAAGCATTAAGAAACAATGGCGATGACTCACAATTTCAATTGAATTATTTTTTTTAAAGAGACAATCAAAATTAATATTTGACTACAGTTTCCATTTCGTATCTTAACGCGTTTTGGAGGTAATCAATATATATGCTGATCATAGGCCTCCCACGGTTTTCCACAGCGACCGATCACAACCTGATCATAAGGATCTTAACAAGGTCGTCCGTCCATCTTGTCGGTGGACGTCTCACGCTGCGCTTTTGTTCGAAAGGTCTTCAATCTAGAACTTTTCTGCCTCAACGGCCCTCAGTTCTTTGCTATTTACCCTGCCCACTTACACTTGAGCTTATTGATTTGTAGGGATATGTCCGTTACCTTAGTTCTTCTACGTATCTCCTCATTTCTGATTCGATCTCGTAGAGAAACACCGAGCATAGCCCGCTCCATCGGCCCATAGTTAGTTAATAAAGTTTTTGGACTACAACTCTGTAATTTGTTTACATAACATAGCCGTGATAGTTTTCCTTCTAAATTCTGTAATTTTTTACACATTTCCACTACCGTTTATTTGGATGAAGGTGGGGGAGGCATTGGACTCTAACATGAAACTGATTGTTTGTAAATAATCAATTTTCCCTTCATAACTGTATGCCAACAGCAACATGCCACTTTAATTAAAACATAAAATTTATGTTAGAAAACTCTTTATCATTTTACAAGACCTATTCAACGATACCTCAAACGGATGGGTTTTGCAAGATAAAAAAAACATCCTCACGTTACTGAGAAGAAAAACAATTATTTTACCAATGGAGCGGAGATAAGGATACATACCTATGCCAAGTTACAGTTTTCTAGTATCTCAGGTCTCTGCGCTGAACTGCGGACAGACGGAAACGGCGAAACTATAAATCTAAGGGTTGAACTACGGAACCCTAATAATTTATGTAGTTAAAAGATATTGAAGAAATAACACCTAGTTACACAATGGAAGACCTAAAGCCGTTACTTAACAAATAACTACCGTATCAGTCTTACAATAGACAATTCCGGTTATTGTTACAAACAACGAATATAACCTCAAAATGCTTCCTGTCATAACTTTTTTGCGTTTCGTTTCTGCAATATTGCGTGGCACAAAACGCCAATGAAAAATTGTGGCATCGGTACAAAACGTTTGGTTCTACGTGTTTTATTTTCGACGTATCTTGTTTTAAAAGTTTGATGTGCATTCTTGTGTTTTTCATGGACTCAGTTTAAGCGTACCTTGTTAAGATATTGATCAATTGATTTTCAGAGGTCTTTATTATTACCGAATTTAAAAAAAAAACTTATTCGACCTGTATGTGATATCGTCAGAATTGAAAAAAAAAAGTATGTTTATCTATTAGGGCTTCCTAACACGTGTGCTAAATTTTGTAAGTGTATGTATGTTTGTATGATTTTTTCAAGATTTCTCGAAAACGAGAAGCGATATGATCCTTTTTTAATTCAATTAATCAGATATAGTTCAATTTAGGGAACAAAGTAAGTTTCATCAAAATATGAGTAATATAAGAATAAACCTAAGAATCATCAGTTGAAAAACATGATTTTAAAATATAACCGCCTTCAAAAATCTGCTATTTTTTTAGTGTTTTAAAGGTGGTTTCATTTTTTGCAAGTAGTCACAGTGATCGATTGATTTCTAGTGTACATATTAGCCCTATATCTAAACCAGCAAATGTCTTAAGAGTTTGTAAAGCTACATGCATATTTCATTAGCTATTACATTTATTTCTCTAGTGTAACTTTCTTTTAAATAAAATATTGTCATACTTTGTTAAAGCTAAGAGACTTCTGCAAATTATTTGAAAGCAATGAAAAAGAAACATATATTTTAAATATCAAAGGCATAATTATTATTTATAAAAAAATATTATTTATGAAACATTTTGTCTCAAGGAGTCGTATTTAATCTCCACATACATAGGGTCTCAACATTTTATATTTCTAGGAAATGCCAGCGAATTGATGGAAACCTATCCCCAATAGACTCACACATAAAAATATGTGATATTTTCAGCTTTCCCAGCCAATTCCTTCCTGCCATCCCGTAGGGATTACATATGTATGCAATATTCTAATGCATACAAATGTACCCCGTGTTTCTGTTATTACACCAATGGACCGGACTTTGAAAATGTGCAATTAACGTTCTGGTAATTGTGATTCACAAACTAGTTGTGTTTGAGTTAGTTTTGTGTTATTTCTGTAGCAATACAAATTCAGGATACCTGGTTATGACTTGATTTTCTGAACTCTAAAAGTCATAATGGAAATTCACCTTGAAATTTTTGTGGTTGTTTTTCCGCTGTAAAATTATTCTATCTCAGTAGTTTAATAGATTTGTGAAGTAATTTATTTAGATAATGCCAACCGCCATAAATTCATGTATCTAACCTAAACTAAACACGAACATAAAAAATATCAAGATTATTTTCATAATCATGAATGTTTTTTTTTAATTCAGAACAAAACAATTTGTTTTTTTCAAAAATATCTCACATGATTCGATAGTACTTACTACTAAAGGTAAATCTATACTAAAATGTCACGGTGTATATGTCGAATCATCATGATTAATTAATCTGTTTTAAAATAGGTGCAATTAAAAAAATGACCCACTAATGCACTAATGTCACCGTAGTAAAAAAAATCCAATAGGTGCAATATGAAATTAAAACCTACACCAATTTAAACCTACATATAAAAATTGGCATTCTAGTTAATAAATGCCAAGTTACTTATTGTTTTTTGAGTGGTTTATAATGTTTGAAACCCAGCTTCTTAATAATTTGCTTCTTAGCAATTTATACAATGTAATTAATGCTTAAAAAAACTACTTACGTTTAGGGTCATCTATACTAATATTATAAAGCTGAAGAGTTTGTTTGTTTGTTTGTTTGTTTGAACGCGCTAATCTCAAAAACTACTGGCCCGATTTGAAAAAATATTTTTACGTTGGATAGTCCATTTATTGAGGAAGGCTTTAGGCTATATAACATAAAGATACGACTCATAAGACCACAGCAGAAATGAAAAATGTTGCGAAGACGGGAGAAAGATATTCCTTTTGAGAGCTTCCTCTGCATACGCTGCGGAAACCGCTTAAGTTACACAAAAATTATGTATGACAGGATTGTTCAGCATTAAGAGTTCTATAATAAAGTCCGCGACAGCATATGTCTATCTTTTATGGTTGACTTACTACAACCTTTTTTATGTTAATAAATTTGTGAAAAAATTAAATTACATATGTACTCTTTCGGCACTCGTTGTCTATTATATTTTTTAAATTAACTATATGTAACTAGTTATAATGACTGTTCCGTCGTGATTCAAAAGCACAAAATCATGACCATATATGGTAATGATTTACTCGACGCAGGCGACGATGACGAAGGCGTCCTGGATTGGTCAACGCTGCTTCCTTCGGTGGGGGCTCGGCGGCAACGACTACACTTTTTTTCAAAAATTCTACACTCTTACTTTACCTTCTGTGTCTATCACCGTCAAATATTGTATTTTTTATCTCTAATAAACAAAAATCTCAAAGTTCAAAATCGTCGCAGTAATTTATACGCTAGCTCCTCTACATAATTTGGACCTTCCAAGCCAAATCAAATTGGGACCAGCTGATTAACGGAGTTAAGAAACCCTGTCAAAGAGTCGCTGAAATTGCCACTGAAGTTGAGGTAGCAGCTGATGCAGTTTATCAATAAAGCAGTTGGAGAAGATCACAAAATCCGCAAATTTGTGAGGAGGAACGCCGGTTCAGTACCTGAAAACGCGCATATAGGTACGGCCAGCCATCCCGTCTATTCCCAATCATCATCGATTCCACTGTGTAATATTGTGTTATCTGCTAATTTCAGTGTCAGCTACTAGTGCAAAAATCGCATAACGTGCCCTACTCCGTGATTACGCGATAGCTGTTATTCACCGTACAACTGTAAGTACTTTACTCTAATTTTGCTTAGTCTACCGAAATGAGTTTAGATACTGCTCCACAACAAGCGCAAACCCGCGATAAATCTCCTTATAGATCTAGTGATGATAACCTATTTAAAGAATTAGTGAAAAGGCGCGGTATAGTTAAGGGTAGGTTAACAAGATTTGCTAATCATATACTTTCGTTTAAAAACGAACCTATTTCTACTAAAAACTGTATCGATCTGAAATTACGTATTCAAGGTGCTAATAACCTTTTTTTGGAGTTTAATGAAATACAAACTAAGCTAGAAGAAATTGCTATCGATACCGAAGAACAGTTATCACAAAGAGATATATTCGAAGATCATTACTATAGCACAATATCGCAAGCCGAATATATCCTGAATTCAAATCAGGCCACTGATAGTTCGGAAGGTAATCGCAGTCACAAACATAAATCTATAAAATTGCCAACTATTTCTATGCCTACTTTCAACGGGTCATGTGAACAGTGGCTCGAATTTAGAGACACCTTTTTATCCTTAGTGCACAATTCTAGCGAACTCAGTAATATAGAAAAATTTCATTACCTTAAATCATCACTGAGGGATAGCGCGGAATTAGTAATAAACTCAGTTGAATTTTCTAGCAATAACTATAATGTAGCTTGGGAATTGCTTCTCAATCGCTTCAATAATAGCAGGTTGTTAATACATAATCATGTAAAATCTTTATTTACTATGCAATTTGTGAATAAAGAATCGCCAGTTCTAATAAGAAAGTTGATAGACACGGTACTTAAGAATTTACGATCTCTAAAAATCTTGGGCGAACCTACCGAGTCATGGGACACATTAATTATCTATTTAGTAGTCTCCAAGTTGGACCCTACTACAGAACGCGAATGGGAACAATGTAAAGGTACCTTACTTTCAAACGCTAACGATTCTAAAAGGAGACTAAAGATTGACGATTTAATTGCGTTTCTAAAAGACCGCGCTGATATGTTGGAGACATTACAAGTATCTCATAGCAAATCTAATAATGAATCGAAAAGAAATTATTCACAAAATCAATCACAAAATACAAGTAAAGTCCACTGCAATGTCTCCACCAACAAGCCGGCCGAACGTCAATCGCGCGATGTCACTAAACGCCTATGTTCACTGTGCGACGCGAATCACCCACTTTATTCTTGTCAGAAATTCATTGATACTAATTTAGAATCTAAACTAAAGTTAATTCACAATAAAAAACTATGCATTAATTGCCTACGTTCGGGACATAGCGTGGAGAGTTGTAGATTTGGGCCGTGTCGAATGTGTAATAAAAAACACAATTCGTTAGTGCATCCAGGTAGTCCTATCTCAAGTAACGTACTAAGTGTTGCATCCGAGCTTTTGCCGTACGCGCACACGATTACTGACGAACTGCAGCCGCGTGCAGCGCCGACTGCGCCCGAGACGCAGCCTGCCCCCGCACTCCGTCCACCGTGCTTGTCCATGGTCACGCAAATCCCTAGCAAAATACAAGTGAACAAGGCACACATTAATTTACAATGTACGCAAACAACTGTTCTATTATCGACGGCCGTAGTCATGATAGCTGATCGCAGCAGTAATTATCACCCGGCTCGCGCGCTTCTTGACAGTGGTAGCCAGCGATGTTTTATTACCAAATCATTATGTAATTTGCTTCAAACGCCAGTAATACAGTCCACACAAGAGATACGCGGTGTAGGTAACTCAGTAACAAATACGACGCAAACTTGTAACATCGAGATTAAATCGCGCACAGAATCCTTTGTTACGCACATTCAATGTTTCGTTTTACCTACAATAACTTCATCATTGCCCGCTATTACAATAAATAAAGCGCAACTAAATATTCCGCATAATATACAGTTAGCTGATCCGCAATTTTATCAAACTAAAAATATTGATATTTTGATTGGCGCAGATATATTTTGGGATTTGATTAAAACTGATAAAATGAAGTTGGCCAGTGGGCCATTTTTACTAGACACTAAATTAGGATGGATTATTTCCGGACCTATTAATTCCTTTTCGCGCAAGGATGAACATATTTTGTGCAACTTGACGCAGTCAATCGAGTCTCAAATACGACAGTTTTGGGAACTCGAAGAGGTTCCCCGCGAATGTAAGGATACACGCACCGAGGAAGAACTTGCATGCGAGGAACATTTTCTAAAAAACACTACGCGTAATATTGATGGTAGGTTTTGTGTTCGAATACCATTCAAGAAAGATCCCGCTTTATTAGGAGAAAGCTATCCGCAGGCAGAACGTAGATTCCTAGCCCTCGAAAAACGATTACACCGCAATAGTAGCTATAAACAACTGTATAGTGACTTCATTCACGAGTATTTACGTTTGGGTCATATGAGTCGCGTAGAACGTTACGGGTCATCTCATTTCTTTTTACCGCATCACGGTGTTTTTCGCGAGCAAAGTATCACAACTAAATTGCGTGTTGTTTTTGACGCCAGTGCTGCCTCAAGTAATAACGTCTCGCTAAATGAATTGCAGATGGTAGGCCCGGCTATACAGGGTGATCTTATAGCTATATTATTGCGATTCAGAATTTACCAATATACAGCTTGTGCAGACGTGGAGAAAATGTATAGGCAATGTCTAATTCATGAGGATCAACGAGATTACCAATTAATCTTATGGCGCGATCATCCATCTGAACCTATTGGCATTTATCGCCTCAACACGGTTACCTACGGGACCGCCTCAGCACCGTTTCTTAGTTGCAGGTGCCTTAAGCAACTCGCTATTGAGTGTAATGATCCTGACGTCACACGAGTAATTAATCAAGACATGTACGTAGATGACATGATAACAAGTTGCGAAAGTAAAGAACAGTTATTGTCTATTTGCTATAAAACAGAAAAGGTATTAAGCGCTGGGTGCTTTCCTCTTCGTAAATGGAAGTTTAATTTTAATTGTAACGACCCGGCACTTAAACAGTCTGACTCATTCAAATCTTTATCATTGTTAAACAACACAAGTTCGAAAACTTTAGGCTTGGGTTGGTGTAATGTTAATGACGAATTTCATTTTAGCACGCAATTAACTAATGACAATAAAATTATTACAAAACGTTACATGATGTCTCATATTTCACAGATCTTTGATCCATTAGGATTATTGAGCCCTTTTATAATTACAGCTAAAATTTTACTGCAAAAACTATGGCTATTAAAAATAGGTTGGGACGATCAGGTGCCTACAACGATAGAAAGGGAATGGAATCGGTTCGCATCATCTGTACCTTATCTAAACAATATACGCACACCACGTCATGCAGTAGGTAGCAACCCGGCGCGTCGTGAATTGCATGTTTTTTGCGATGCCTCGGAATGCGCATATGGCGCCTGCGCGTATATACGTACAATCAACAATGATTCATCCGTTACTGTCAGGTTATACTATTCAAAGGGAAAAGTAGCACCGTTAAAGCCTGTCAGCATTCCGCGATTAGAGTTGTGTGGGGCATTATTAGGTGCCAGACTTTACCGTCAAATAAGTGAATCGCTTAATTTTCAATTTGATAATATCATGTTTTGGTCTGACTCGACTATTGTATTAGGTTGGCTGAAAATGGCGCCTAATTTATTGAAAACTTTCGTGCAAAATCGAGTAGCGGAAATTCATGAAATAACAAAAGATTTACCTTGGTGCCATGTTAGCGGAAAAAATAATCCAGCCGACTTAGTATCGCGTGGTCATAGGTTAGAAGACCTAGAATCCTCTTTATTATGGTGGGAAGGACCGGAATTCCTTCACGATCGTGATTTTGATTGCAATAATTTTATTTCGCAACAAAATACCGTATCACAGTATACAGAGTTACCGGAAGTAAAACCAGTTAGGTCTGTTAACATGTTGATCGAGTCTACAGATACGTCAGTATTTTCTGTTGAAAGATTTTCAAATTATAATCGCTTAAAGCGCACTTGTGCATATGTATTGCGTTTTATCAATAACATCCGTAACAAAAACAATAAAATACACGGAGTTCTGACTGTCGATGAACTAAAAGCGGCTGAGACCACTTTAATGAGATTGTCTCAACAAGAATCGTTCCCGGAAGAATATAAAATATTACACAATAAAGGTCAGCTAAAAAATAAACACAATTTAATAAAATTAAACATATTTTTAGACAGTGACAATGTCTTACGAGTAGGTGGGAGAATTAAACATTCCCCAAACTTTTCTTTTGACAAGAAACATCCTATTGTGCTATCCTCTAAACACAGGCTATCAATATTGCTCTTTCGGCATGAGCACAAGCGCCTACAGCATGCGGGGCCTCAAGCTTTATTGTACAACTCACGCGAAGCATACTGGGTAATAGGGGGTAGGAATCTCGCAAAACTAACGGTGCATAAATGCATTATTTGTAAGCGATTGAGAGGTAAGACTTTATCTCCTATCATGGGAGACTTACCCGAATATAGAATCACTCCTACATTTCCCTTTTTACATTGCGGCGTAGATTATGCTGGCCCTGTGATGGTTCTAAACCGTAAGGGAAGAGGTTCAAAATTAATAAAATCGTACATAAGTTTATTTGTTTGTTTTGTGACTCGAGCGATACATCTAGAACTAGTCAGTGACCTGTCTGCTGATGCTTATCTTTTAGCATTAAAACGATTTATAGCACGGCGCGGTAAACCTGCTGAAATTGTCTCTGATAATGGTAGAAATTTTGTAGGACTTGCAAACGAATTTTCAAAATTTATAACTAATTGTTCTAAAGATATTATTGAATACGCTACAAACGAAAATATTAAATTTAGATTTGTCCCACCGTATGCACCTCATTTCGCTGGATTGAGCGAGGCTGGAGTAAAGTCTTGCAAGCATCACATATTGAGAGTAATTGGCAATGCGCACTTAACATTTGAAGAGTTTAACACAGTATTAACTCAGATCGAATCCATCCTGAACTCCCGTCCTCTCAATCCCATGTCCACTGATCCAAATGATTTGCTTCCTTTGAGTCCAGCCCACTTTCTGGTTGGTCGTCTCCTTACAGCGCCTGCAACGGAACCGCTGACTGCCGTCCCAGTTCACCGGCTCACTCGTTACCAGAGGCTAGAACAGATCCGACAGCATTTCTGGACTAGATGGAGTAAAGAATATATCTCAGAACTGCAAATCAGAACAAAATGGAGAGAACATAAGACTGATCTTCAAATAGGCACTATGGTTGTAATCAAGGAAGACAACACACCGCCCTTGAAATGGAAATTAGGGCGTATCATCTCTACTCGACCAGGCAAAGACGGAGTGTCCAGAGTAGCGGATATAAGAACAACTTCTGGAGTGATACGACGCGCTTTTCCTCGAATCTGTCCTTTGTTTGATGATCATGTAGAATAGACATTGGACGCTGGTGCTTCCAAGGCCGGGGGCATGTTCCGTCGTGATTCAAAAGCACAAAATCATGACCATATATGGTAATGATTTACTCGACGCAGGCGACGATGACGAAGGCGTCCTGGATTGGTCAACGCTGCTTCCTTCGGTGGGGGCTCGGCGGCAACGACTACACTTTTTTTCAAAAATTCTACACTCTTACTTTACCTTCTGTGTCTATCACCGTCAAATATTGTATTTTTTATCTCTAATAAACAAAAATCTCAAAGTTCAAAATCGTCGCAGTAATTTATACGCTAGCTCCTCTACAATGACTGTTTGTGCCAAAACGAAATAAAAAAAAATAAAAAAATGCATTATTTTTAGAGGTGTATTATATACACAGGTATTTAGTCTTATCAAAATAAATACATTCATCATCACGAGCATTTCATTTAGAACCGAGTTGCCTTTTATATCATTTGATTTCAATAAATATCTTAGGAGCTATCACAGTTTTAACATAACTCCGCACCAAAATAATGTTCGCAGCTTAAGTACAACGTGCGCTTGCGTTAATATATTATAAAGCTGAAGAGTTTGTTTGTTTGAACGCGCTTATCTCAGGAACTGCTGGACCGATTAGAAAAAATATTTCTGTGTTGGATAGCTTATTTATCGAGAAAGGCTTCAGGATATAAAACATGACGCTGCGACGGGAGAGGAGGGAGCAAACTCAAAACGCGCGGACGAAGTCGCGGGGGACCGCTAGTTCTCTATACATTGTTTCACCGCAAACAATAGTTTTCTTTAACCAGGACCTCATGGCGTTAACTTCTTGACCAGACCTATAAAAATAATGCCATAAAGATAACCCGTATAAAAATAACTTAATCCAATAGATACGTGTGTAATCTATTATTATGGGTCAAATCACTACACATTGAAATGCAGTAGGCTCATTCCTACGTCTGTCTCTTTCTTTTGTTTTTGTTTTGTTGTTGTAATGGCGATGCAATACCTCGTCAAAAAAGGGAGAAAGTTAAGAACCCATTGTATCAACCTCCTAGCCATAAGGATATTTATTCGATAAGAAAATATAAGAAATGTGTATGACAATCGAAATTTTCAAGAAATTACCTGATAAATTGAAAATACTTGTCGGAATATTGTTTAAAAAAAGTTAGTTGATTGGCTATTGATGTACTGTTTCCGCAGCCTTAAAGATTATTTTGCTTGCATTTAGAATTTTTTATAACATTTGTATTAGAATAAAAATATTCATGTTTGCTTGCCTGCGGAATATACTCACTACCATAACTTTTAAGTATTTTTTTGCAATCTGTATTCTCAGCAAATATATGTTTGATTTGATTTGATTTGTTAATAGAATGTGGTCGGTAATTTTATGTGTTAAATATATGAGTCTTCGTCAACTACCCTCTCCATACGCGCCAAGTTTTTTTTTAGGTCATGTGGGGAGGGTCCGATTAGCGTTCTAATATTTCATAATAGCTTGACGTTTCAATTCTATTGCTAGACGTCGAAACACAAAGAAGGTCGGTAATCGTCATCTTATTGAAATATAATCGACAGCAAATGCATTTCTGGTTATTTTATGATTCCATAGTCAGAGTGAAGAACGAAGTAGAGGCTTCTTTTAAGTGAGCTGGCTCCTTCGCTGACTCTGTTTTGCCACGTCTAGCTTACGGCCAGTTTTACAATTTCCTAATAAGTTTAGTTCTATATTTTATTTACTAGTTATTTAGTGCCTTTTTGTCGCTGAGAAAATGAAACATGCCCTCAGTTTAACTAAAGCAATGCACAAATCCATTACATTTTATTACCCGACTTCCTAAAAGTCGGAGGTAGGCTGAGCCCACCGAATTGATTTCTATTATGTAATCTATTTATTATTATAGTTCAAACAATACGCCCAGCGGGATTTAGCTCCAGGGGTCATTATCAAGGATCTATCGTCATAAAAACGGAAAGCCTCCACAGGATGTGCTATAGTTTCTAGGGATTTTATGGCTATATAGACCGTATGATGTAACTCGAATTATATTGGTTATAGTTATAAGTTATAAATAAGCCTTTGTCAAAAGTAAATAGGGTGATTCTCATAGATGGATATTATAGTCATGTTTATTACATACATACCATACAGGATGATGAGAGACTGCCTCAGTGGCGCAGCGGTAAGAGGGTCGCACTTTAAAGCGACGGCTGCGTCAATGGTCCCGGGTTCGATATCCGGGTCGGGCCAAAAATGTATACCTGGGTTTTTCTGATCAGAAATTCTTAGGGTAGCCCCGTGTGTGGAAGTTGGTGGTGTTTCACCCCCGTGCCTTGGAAAAGCACGTAAAGCCGTTGGTCCTGCGCCTGATCTCTCTCCGGTCGTGTCAGATTGCTGTCCCATCGGGTTATGATGGTGAAAGGAATAGAGAGTGCACCTGTGTTTGCGCACACACTTGTGCACTATAATATTATGTAACGCGCAGTCGGTTAGTCGTCGTGACTGGCTACCGTAGTCGGCTAGGGGGACTTTTATTATTATTACAGGATGATAACAATATGTTTAACAAAATATGTAGGTAGTCGCTAAACTTTCCACTTATCTTAACATATCTCTTCGGGGCTTGCTATATCTTCCTTTCTTTTACTGCGTTGCCATAGTAACTTTGTTTGTGCATACTGTCATTTTAGAAGTAGAACTGGTCAAAGACAAGACTGGACCATTAAAAATATTTGCAGTTGTTGGATGTCCATTTGAATATTAGCATTCGCATGCTCCTAAACTGCATCCTGCAGAAAGCAGTCCCTGCAAAATACGGGATGTGTCCGAGAGAAACAGCTTTTAAGGTAGCTAAGTTTTAATTTATATGAAGTTTATAACATTTACCAGCTCATATTGGTAAACCTAAATCGTTGTAGTTATTTATTTAATACCTCAGTACTATTACATAACTTGACTGTTTTCATACTGCGATTACGAAGAAACCTTTAAGTAAGCGCTTAGCATTATTATGACATTACTCTTTACTAGTGGTATTATTTAGCTGACTGCTTATTTGAAAGGACACGCTTTACAGCTTTTTAATGTCTGAAATTATGGCTATTCCTTTGATGTTTTTTTTTAAATCAAACTATTTTCAAACTTAAAAAATATATTAGTTTCTCATTAATGGAATCAGGCGTTACTTTGCAGAAATCCATTATTAAGTTAAAATTTATAAAATGATTTTGATTTACATTTCCGCTAAGTAAATTACCGCGTTGACGGTTCGTGCTGTTAGTTGCCTGCGCCGGCGTCACTTAGCGGAAATTTAAAGCAAAATATTTTGTTGAAATTTCAAGATACCGTACGTATTACAACTACCGTAATTTGCTAACTCCTGCACTGCGCTTACTCTCACTAAATGTGTAATCGCTATTAAATTCCCAAGTTACCTAATACCGGTTAGGACTAACCAAACCTGCTAACAGTAGTAATGGGCAACCATTAACTCCCGACAAGTATTTATGAGGGGCTGGTCAATTCTAACGATACACTTATTGGGAATACCTGCGGTACAGATACGACTCCGGTTAAGGCTGTCAAATTGGGATGGTATTTTATAGATCGGTCAAGTTTTTGAAATCCATTCGAAAACTTGGCCGATCAGGTGTGATGTGATCGAGACTTTTGTCGACCTGTCTGGTGTAGTGGTCAAGAAATCGCCTACTACGCAGCGGGTTACGGGTTCGATCCCCACACAATACAAACATTTGTGTGCATGAACATGTCTGTTTGTATTGGTCTGGGTGTTTTCTATGTATATCATGTATGTATTTACAAAAAAAAAAAAAAAAAAACCGTTGTCTGGCACCCATAACACAAGCTTTGAACAGCTTACTTTGGGACTAGATGGCGATATGTGGGAATGTCCAAGGGATATTTATAGTGTGGCGGTAAATATTAGGTATATAGAATAATTGAAAAACAAGAATTCAATATAATATATGTGCCAGTTTTAAAATGAGAGCATGTGGAAATTGCTGATTGGAAGCATTAAATTATAGTCCCCTGCGACACTGCGCGTTTCGATTGAAATCCTTCTCTCCCGTCGCAGCGTCTTTTAAAATCTTGCCAGATAAATAAGGTTTTTAACACAAAAACATTTTTTCAAATCGGTCCAGCGGTTCTTGAGATAAGCGCTTTCAAACAAACAAACAAACTCTTTAGCTTTAAAATATTATAATTGTGAATAAGAATAGATGTTGTGGTTTTAATTTTCAATGGTCTATTATAGTTATTAAAACTGATGTTATCAGTTTTTTACTTCATATATTTTTTTGAGATTTTATAAATAAATCTACACACATTCACAGATATATTTCTGTCATCATAGATTTCTTGTGGAATATTGGTACAACAGGAAACAAAACGTAAAATACGTGATCTAAACTTTAAATATGCAGCACCTCAAAATATTCATCTTGCCTCGACCAGGGGGGTGTCACTCCGAAGTTTAGGTACGTTGGAGCGACTCGGTACGCCGAGCATAAATGAGCGCGGGGCTGCCGCTCTCGGACCGCGCCACGCGCCTGTGACTGTGTTTATTTTCTCAGCCTGTGACTGACTTCGTTACAACGAAATAACTATTAATAATTTGAGATATGTGTTCGTAATTATGACATTATTTATCAAATAAAGTAGGCTTTGTAGGTAGGTATTCAACATTTCTTGTTCAAAGAAATAGGTTTGAGTTTAAGATACCTACCCAGTTACTTACGTCAATCTAACTTAAAATAAACGGAAACAGGTCATTATACTTACTTTAAATTTAGCATAATACTTATAAGTACCTACCAAATTACTTAAGTAATTTTGTGTTAGGATTTTACGTAGTCCAAAATCTAATAGTCCAAGAGCTACAGTTCATTATTTTACTTTAGCTATATAATATCACTCTTAATTTTTAGGTATTCCAATAAAGTTAATCTCGATTTTGATAGAATTTATAAAGGTACGATAGATAAGATTCACATAAACAAAAGTCTCTTTTTGTAGTTAAGTACGGACAACAGCAAATTAAGGTTAACACTGGTATCTTATGCAGTTGACATTAGGGCTAGTTTGCAACCAAAGTGTGTGTAACCTAAGATGCTGGCGAATGTGCTATATATTTTTTTATAAAAAATAAATTAATATAAAATTTTATATTTATTGAAATTATTTAAAATGAACTAATTTTTTTAAATAATATAAATTTTAAAACGACGGTGCGCCCGCGCAACGTACTCACCGCCCTAACCGGGCTGAGGCCGAGCTATGATTTACGACCCAAACTGCACGGAGAAAATAATTCTACTATACAATTTTATTTGGTTAAGTGTGATGTACTTACAGTCGACAGCACATCAGGCTATCCACTTTTGTTGCAAACTAGCCCTTATTACAACTGCTTAAGATACCGCAGTGTTTACCTTGACGTGCTGTTGTCCGTACATACATGTGTGTTTGGTTTGTACTTTCATTTCTCCGAATTCAGTAATTTTGTGCCAACTAATTAAATTAATAAATAAATATCCTTTGGACATTTCCACACATCGCCATCTAGCCCCAAAGTAAGCTACTCAAAGCTTGTGTTATGGGTGCCAGACAACGGATATAATACTTAAATACTCTTTTTTTGTAAATGCATACATGATATACATAGAAAACACCCAGACCAATACAAACAGACATGTTCATGCACACAAATGTTTGTATTGTGCGGGGATCGAACCCGCACCCGCTGCGTAGTAGGCGATTTCTCGACCACTACGCCAGACGGGTCGTCGAAAGACAAACAAACAGGTAAGCAAAAGACAAACGAAAGACAGGTAAATTAGACAGAGTAAACACTTATTTTAATATTAAACGAACGCTGGTACTATCAATTACTTTCTCCGATAGAACACAGTCAAGAAATGTGCTAAGTCCTCTAGACTATTTATTTTATTTGAGTAGCGCGTTGTGTACCTACGCGTATGTTCGTGCCACGCGCCGCTCGCAACCCTGACACATTCAAGGCCGCGAAACAGGGAAAGCGTTACGTGTTAGAAAGAGACAGGTATAGATAGGTAGATGAAACAACCTTGAATTAAAATCGTGCGAAGTGAATTGCACTTCATTGCGTTGCGACGAAAGTTGTTTTTACTTTATCTTTCTTAGCACAGTGATCCTTCTGTACGTAGTACTATTATATTTTCTGTGCCTCGACCATAAAAGCTTAAGCAGCTCTATTTTCACCAAACGCGATGCAACTCGAAAATTTAATACTGCTTATCTCCTTAACTTGGCGGGCGCACTTCCGTGCATGTTAGGTCGAAAGTTATAAACGTGTTACTTTATTATTGTATATTGTGTAGTTTATTGTGATTTAGAATGCGGTATTCGGCGTAATATCTGTTGATTGCCGACAAATTGGACGTAATTTTAAATATTAACTATCAAATAAACTTCAGGGATTTGTCCGGGGTTTAAATAAATACGATCCACACAACTTTGACTCTATATATCTTCTTTTTTCTATCTTTATCTTTAGTAGGTAATACATTCGCTATTGTAGTATTAAGGACAGGTTTCGTGAACGATGTGAATTTACATTCAACGAATGGTTAAAAGTGAAACCAGTTACCAGTGAAATAGTCACAACTGTGCTTTATAAAACGTGATTCTGCTGATTAAGGTATCTTTTGTTTTAAACATTATTTTACTCTTATCCTTAGTTAACTATACAGGTGGTTGTTTTGGCCAATGACATCGATCTCAGGGATGATGATATCAGTTATGCTTATTCTAAAAAAAATCTTTAAATTATATACAGGTTTCATAAGAGAAAACCTCTTACAACACTCTAAAAATATTTATAACGAATGGGGAAACTCGCACCCTTGCGTGTAGTTCGCGCCTATCTACAAAATATTACGCCGTAGCTAGTAAGCTACGAAAAAGCGACCTGGTGTTAGTAGTATTGACACGGTCACTATAACGCAATAAGAAATTTATTTTTTGGGTTTTATCCATTTAAAAAAATATGTATTGTTTTTGGCATCAGTATCGTTTTTATAGCCACCCCTGAGTCGCTCGTCGCTGTCCAAAACAACATCCTGTCTATCGCTAAGGCCCAATTTCATCATCGATAGTAATATAAAAGTTTCGTTACAAGCAGTTGAATATTTTCAATTGTGTGTGTTTTGAAGAAAATCAACCTTAACCAAATGTCAGAGAATATCTATTATAATGACCACTGGTTAAGTTATTGATAAATATTTATGATTGTTTGTGTTTTAAAGAAAACCTTTACCTTAACCAAATATCTGAATGACCATTGCTTAAGGTATTTTTTCTTTAAAATACCCCGAATCGTAAATATTAAACTGCTGCTAATCACATTTTACCATTACTTACGATAAAGAAATTGGGCCTTAACCGGTTTTATCACAAATATATAATTGTGCGGTATAATAATGATATGTTCCTCAAAAAGCAAAAGGTTGTATTGATTTTGACCTCTGCAAATATCACTAGATATTGGACTGTCTGAATACCTTAAGGCAATTAATTATATATGAAAGTGAAGTTAGTTACTTGTCTTATACCTGGCTGGCTGGAAGTCTCGACATCATACACCTATCGAACTCCAGATGGCAATCGAAAAATGATTATTCAAGTTCGTGTTTATTTTTTTTATTATGCCTATAGAAGAATTCATATCTTAATTTTCATAATTATAATTCCTTACCCACTCGACTGTCCGCGCTGTCAGACTATGATGTGGGAAAACTGTCCGGCGATATCGCGCGACGGTTGCATGATAAAAATCGCAATAAAAACGATTATATAAAGAAAAGTATAGTTGTGATTACGAAAACAAAAATACTGGTAGATAGGTAATAGTTATAAATATATAAAAAGTTGAAAATATAATATACTTCCTATACTATAATATATACTATACTTAATATATATCTATACTATACTTAATACATACTTTTCTAGTGGTGGGCACTGTAGTACCACGGACAGTTTACCGTAAAAAAGAAAATGGCACTGTAGTGCCATTGGACTGCAGAGCGGCTAAAATGTACAGCGTGTCTAACAGTTTATATTGTATTATATTGTGCAAGAATAAAACTTAGTTATAATTGAAGGAGCGTTTAATTGAAGCGACGTAACTATATACTACATGCATACATACTATATCTTGAAATATCAGAAAAAAAATGGATTAGTTTTAATTTAAATTGAACATTCTGCTCGGTATCGAAACCACGACTTTTGTCTTAGCATTTTTCGAGCGCCATCTAGCGTTCGATAGTTCAATGTTGTCGAGACTTCCAGCTTAGATTGACTCACTAACACATAGTTATTATATTTTTACTAGGTCCACTTTACTCTCAGAACTATACAAATAAATTGCGTATCCGAGAACATTTCCAATATTTAAGCGTACGCATATCACTTTGTTTACCGTTAAATAAAACCTTTGTTTGTATTTCTGTTCCAATGGATCGGGAATGATACAAATCCCTAAGGAATAAGCCTGATTATTTATTGAGATTAGTAGGGATGTGGCGATACACAATTGGGTAGTATCTATCGATATGGAATATTGGAATCGAATCCGATTGAGACTCAAGTGTTAGTAAACACATAAATAAATAAATATTGGGCACCAGTCACATACATTGCTCTTATCCCAAAGCAAGTAGCTATTTTCACTTGTGTTATGGAAATCAGACACCGATGCTACCATAACACCCAGACCCAAGACAATTTAGAAATTTTTTATTTCTATATTGACTTGACTGGGAATCGAACCCGTGACCTCGGAGCAGCGACGCCTGGAAACCATCGTGCTTAGCCGCTACACCCCGGAGGTTGTCATACAATATAACATATAAGTCTATAATCGCATAAGTAAAATGTAATTTCTTATAAAAGTATTTGATAAATAACGCTAACCAGAACTTATAAGGACATTGAATACAGGCCGTCAGCATGATTTACGTTATATCGTTGAGATGTAGGTATTAAACTGACTGAATTACAATGGGCTTTTTTTTGTCCTTCTTTTAAAGTAAGAGTAGTATTGGAAGTCGCGACATAGTTTCTCTGGCTAACGACTAGATGGCGCTCACAAAACGCTGGGACAAAATTGATGTTTTCGTATTATCGATTGAGAAGAATTTCAGAATTCAGTTTCAGAAATTGCAAATATTTTTAACGATTTAATGAAGATATACGTACGGTAAAAGGATATTTGAAGCAGCAAAAAATCAGAAAATGTAAGTCGTCTTCGCGAAATGTGAAAAATTTTGCTTCAGACTTCAACCGCTGAACAAGAAGATGATGATTGTGAAAAAAATACCCTTCTGCATTTTTCAGCAATAAAATATTGTAGATTTTTGCATATAGCTATGGTGGTGGTAATTTGAATGCAAATTGTTCTCATGGTCAGAATTTAAATTATCCATCGATATCGATTCTTCAATATATTAACTACTTTACTAGATATTAGATTTATCCCGCTCTAACACAGGGATCGTTTTCTCTTTTCTTCAGATAAATTGTAAATTCGACCATTCCGGATGCAGTGAAATGGTGCCCAATATTTACTAATATAACTTCCGTTATTTATTTTCCGGACTGCCGCTATGTATTGTTTGTCTTCCTTGTTTTTTTTGTTCCACTGTTAGTTGTACAATTGGCGGACTTAATGCCTAATGGCATTCTCTTCCTGTCAACCACCAGGTAATGCAGAGACTAATGTCCTGAGAGACATGGTAATTTGCCCAATTTCCAGCTTCTGCATCGCGACTGTATCTATGATAACGCGCGTTAGCATCGCGACTGTGTCGATACTAAAAGTAGCGCATTGTGTAAAGGTTACCATTTTGTGACTGTGCGCTAACGCGCGTTAGCATCGCGACTGCATCGCTACTAAAAGTCGCAGTGTGTACCGGGTCTCAGTCGTTCCTTATATTGGACAACTATATGGATTTCGGTCTACCGCTTCCGACAGACGACATGAACGATAAATAACTATGAACAAGCCGGAAACTGAATATTCCTTACTCCTTTCTTGTCAGACGTTGCTATGTACCGTATGTAACATGTGATAAAAATGTTTTTTATTGTACGTACAATCCGGACAGACGTGCACAAAAGTGTTGGAAAATTTCCGCAACGCAAAACCCGCGGGAAATTCGTTTTTGGTTTTTGTTTTTCGACAATAGTTTGGGTGACGTTTGAATACAATGGGAACGTTTTTAATTGACAGAGCTTTGTTGGATTCTTTTTGCACAATTTAGGCGTCATTTTTTCTGTTTCGTCAAATAAAATGGACGATAATTTTTGGGCATGTTACAAGAATGAGTTTTGTAGAGTGGTAGATAGAAATATTGATAGGTAGGTAGGTATTGATAATGGTAGGTAGATGGAGATCAATTTCATCTCAAGAACTGTGTCTGATCTGTAAAAAAACTATAAACAGAAGCAGACATCCTTTGACTGGTAACGATTAAGAAAAAACTATTCTTAAAGTAGCGGTCAAACTCTTTGAAATAAAACATGGCAACTCGGTGAGTTAGTTTTTTTCTCTTTTCCCTATCCTCAATTACCTGATGGTAAGTGATTTTGTGAATCTTCTTGAATTCGTCAAAATCATAATGGCTAGGGAATACTTCTGCCGGCAGCAAATTCTACTCCCGCGCCGCATGAGATATGAAACAAATTTAGGACACCAATCACATACATTGCTTTGATCCCAAAGTAAAAGCACTTTTGTTATGGAAATCAGACGCAAAGGTTGTACCACAACACGCAAACCCGTGACAATATAGAACATTATGATTTTTACAATGACCCGACCGGGAATCGAACCCGGGACATCGGGGCGGCGGCGCCTTGAAACTCCGCGTGCTTAACCACTACAAGACTAAGATCGCAATGTAGATTCAAACCTACTAATAGGTATAGTGCTTATTGCTGGTATGTCTACGACTACGACGTATGAATAAAGACATTACTATCAAGCCTATTAAAATTGCTGACTTTACAAGCCAGCACCAAATTAGTTATCCATCGGTATCCACGCTATCTCCAAATTCAGATATTCTATCAACCAATTAGACAAAACCTAACTAACCAGATCCATAAACCGTGTTAGCAACCCAACCAAATCACATGTGGATATTCAACTTCGTACCTCTAAGGTCGTGTTGAGCTAATCTGATATTGTCGGTTTACCTTAAGGAGGACTTACACACGGCGAGCCGACGTAAGAATAATCCGTCCGAAATTGAGGGAATATTCTTGGGTGAGGAAAACCTCTTTTTGTGGCGGGGACTCTGATCGGCCTATATGCTTGACTTAAAGGCAATTCTTTCTGGTTTATCACGTCTTAAAACTGATGATTGCCTGCTAAGGGCGAACTTCGCCGTGTACCTACCTAGTATTGATTTTACGGTGTTTTTATTCATACTTCAGTTTGATTTGAATATATTTAAATTGACAGCTTGCGTTGTGAGGATAAGGACTCATTACCTAGATGTTTTTTGAATCTCTTTTAATTTGCTTACAATAACATTTAAGCTTTGGTAACTTTTGTACCTACTGCATTGGAGTGAAGGAATAAAGAATAACTATTTCTCTATAACTGGTTTACTAAATGCTGTTAGCTTAGAAGATATTTTCTGCCTTTTGCCATTCCTACAAAAAATACTTTACGTGTTGACCAGAATCTTACTCACCGTTCATTTTTCGCGCTGACAGTAAAGTCAATTTCAGCTATACCTTTTCAATATCAAAACAAGAACTTAATCGCCTCACGATCTCTCGTACAGCGTAAACCGACCTTAGTTCTCTTCAATGCTAAGTAAGCCTCTATCCTCTATCTCGGGTTGAGGCATTGTGGCACATGGATAAACTGGGATTAGTGCTTTGATAGATACTGGTAGTTGACGACACGAAAAGGCATCGGCACAACGACGCCGTACCCACGGTGACGGCTAACCTAGCGCCTGTCGATATTAGAAACAAGTCGAGAAAACTTTAACGTAGCCCGTGCGTCGACAACTCGTTGCATCACACATGCATGGTTACACGCAGACTGCATGTGAACGTTAGCATGACTGACAAGTCGGTGAAAGCCGCCGTCAAATCGACGCAAATGCTGACGTTGACATATCAATGACATGTCGACACAACGTCACAAGGTCTCTAGTCGACTTAAATGGTCCAGTTTTACTTACGTAATACGTTTATAGTTATACAACATTACAGTCTTTCTGCATGACCTAAAGGTATGACTGGGAAAAAATGCTTTTAGCATTAATTCCACATTTTGTACACTGTTATTTTGTGAAATGAAGTTTTTTAATAAAATAAACAACGCGAGTGTGATTCAAAAAAATACTCTTTGCAATAACTTTTATTCGTCACTGTACCAATTCGAATGCGGTTGTAAAATCAGCAAAATACCCGTAAAATCCGTATATTACTTCCAAAGGATTTCCTTTACGCGAGCTGTAAATATAAAACTCACATCTATACTAATATTATAAAGCTGAAGAGTTTGTTTGTTTGTTTGTTTGTTTGTTTGTTTGTTTGAACGCGCTAATCTCAAAAACTACTGGCCCGATTTGAAAATTTTTTTTTGCGTTGGATAGTCCATTTATCGAGGAAGGCTTTAGGCTATATAACATAAAGATACGATTCATAAGACCACAGCAGAAATGAAAAATGTTGCGAAAACGGGAGAAAGATATTCCTTTTGAGAGCTTCCGCTGCATACGCTGCGGAAACCGCTTAAGTTACACAAAAATCATGTATAACAGGATTGTTCAGCATTAACAGTTCTATAATAATGTCCGCGACAGCATATGTCTATCTTTTATGGTTGACTTACTACAACCTTTTTTATGTTAATAAATATGAAAAAAATAATGCATTATTTTTAGAGGTGTATTATACAAACAGGTATTTATTCTTATCAAAATAAATACATTCATCATCACGAGCATTTCATTTAGAACCAAGTTGCCCTTTATATCATTTGATTTCAATAAATATCTTAGGAGCTATCACAGTTTTAACATAACTCCGCACCAAAATAATGTTCGCAGCTAAGTACAACGTGCGCTTGCGCTAATATATTATAAAGCTGAAGAGTTTGTTTGTTTGAACGCGCTTATCTCAGAAACTGCTGGACCGATTTGAAAAAATATTTCTGTGTTGGATAGCTTATTTATCGAGAAAGGCTTTAGGATATAAAACATGACGCTGCGACGGGAGGGGAGGGAGCAAACTCAAAACGCGCGGACGAAGTCGCGGGGGACCGCTAGTTATTACATAAAATATAAACGCGAATCAAATAGCACGTGGCTTGATAAAAACGATTTATGTTTTTGTTTTTACAATCCAATAGTGTAAAATTTTATTCTTACATAAAGTGATTTTTTTATTGGTATTTGTAATAACCATATAATGACTTAGATTTTCGATTTTGTGTCTGAAATATATCACTCGCAGTAATAAGCTTTACGACGTGTAATAAATGAAACTAGAAACTATCGCTGTGATGTTCGCTAGCCAATAGAGATAACTTTTTAAGATATTTAATTTATTGTCCTTTTTTTTCAAATTGGTCAAGTGTATGTTTCATATTGATGCTACTTTTGTATATGATCTGATATCTATCATCTCAAAACTTCCTTTAATAAGATGTAGAAATACTTTCAAATAATGCACGAATAAAAATAAAAATATAAAAAAATCTGTTCATAAAGATGAAATAAGAAACCAAAAATTGCGCACGGGCGGGACTCGAATCTGCAACTTTCTGGCTAACCGGAGCAAACGCTCTTGCAATTAAGCTACCGTGCTGTCGGTCCGACCGTGCGGAATTTCAGGTCTCTTAGAGCACTTTCACACTCAGGCGAATTGCAAAAAACGCCTAAGTGTGAAATCTTACGGATACGTCATAGCACGTGACGCCTGCGCGTGTCAATTGGAAGAGCGTTAGCCACAAAGTTGCAGGTTCGAGTCCCGGCCTTGCGCAATTTTTGGTTTCTTAAATTCATCTTTATGAATATAAAACATGACACTGTGAGTTTAAAAAAACAAATGAGCTCTACTTTCACCCCTCTGTATTGAATCATCGGTCATCTAGCAAACGTACGGACAACAGCAGGTCAAGGTATACACTGCGGTGTCTTATGCCGTTGTAATAAGGGCTAGTTTGCAACAAAGTGGGTAACCTCATGTGCTGGCGAGCGGTGGCGTGACGAGCTAGACTCTTTTAATAGGATGGAACATTTCAGATGGCGAACAAGGGGTCTTAATTGGGACATCCTCAGGCAGAAACGACGAAACGCCTTGGAGTTTGGAAGCCTCAATGTCGGCAATTGCGAGAACCTTATCAGGTAGCGGTGTTAGTCCAGCGAGTGTGATTGACGCCACTGTGCTTACTGTGCGAAAAGCCTGGTTCATTTTTAGGGCAAAATCCGTTGTATAGACTGGAGAACATATGCCCAAGACCGGAAAGAGTAGAAAAATGTTAGTGAGGCCTTTGCCCTGCAGAGAGACACTTTAGGCTTACTTAAAAAAGAGCGGTATAATACATTTCGTACAAACTAAAGTTAAAGTTTCTGACTTAAAAATACTGAAGTTAAACCCATAATCATACTAAAGTCTTTTAGGTCTATCAATTTGTTTATTTTTCCTGTTTCGGTTTTTAAAATTGGCAGCGGAAAAATATGTTTACTGAATTATGTAAATAACCTTCCACCGCTGCTACGCTCAGAGAATCTGTTCACATTTTCACAATAATGACTTAGGTAGCCCTGGGTTCAATATTTTTTTTTGAATTGTGGTCAGTTTCTTAGACGGGACGTCTAAGATTCGAATACCAGGTCGGGCTGAACTTTGTTTCTTTGTTTTTTTTTTGTTATTATTACTTAAAATCAGCTCGGAATAACCTCTCAACAAGTGAATATTAAACTGTGAATTGCACGCAGATTTTAGCACATAAATATCTCCTGCGCAATTGGCTAATCTCTAGTGAGATCAGCTGATATCATCAAAACAGTATCAATTATAATTGTGCCAATATCATCTTAAAATACGTACCTTACTCAAATTAGGGCGAAGTTAAGCCATGATTTA